>JAVUPR010000113.1:24845326-25520798 GCA_036785695.1 Gentiana straminea
ATGTCACTGCATAAACCGCTGCATAATGTGGGTGTCACTGCATAAAACGCTGCATAATGTGGGTGTCACTGCATAAAATGTTGATGTCACGCATATATGATTGCCGATGTCACTGCATGAAATGTTGATATCACTGCATATATGATTGCCGATGTCATTTCATAAAAATATGAATTAAGGTGAAAGATTTATGTTGATCGTAGTTTTATATCAAAAAATATAGCCATTTGAAGTCGATTTATGAAGAAAAGAAATCGATTTTATGAAATTAAGGCGGAAAAATATCAAATGTCATCACGGTGTTTCTTCATCAAATGTCACTGCATCCCGATGGTCTCTGCATCGCGGTGTCTCTGCATCGGGGGTGACCACTTCATCGCGGTGTCTCTGCATCAGGGGTGGCCACTGCATCGCGGTGTCACTTTATTGCTTGTCTCTGCATATATGATTGCCGATGTCACTACATAAATTGTTGATGTCATTCATATATGATTGTTGATGTCAATGCATAAAATGTTGATGTCAATGCATATCTGATTGCCGATGTCACTGCATAAATTGTTGATGTCACGCATATATGATTGCCGATGTCACTGCATGTATGATTGTCGATGTCACTGCATATATGACTGCCGATGTCAATGCATCACGGTGTCTCTGCATCGAGGGTGGTCAATGCATCGAGGTGTTCCCTGCATCGTAGTGGTAAATTAATCAGGGTTGGTGACTGCATCGCGGTGGTCAATGCATCGGGTTGGTCAATGAATTTATAAAGAAAAAAAATCAAATGTCATCGTGGTGTCGCTTCATCTTGGTGTCGCATCATCAAATGTCACTGCATCGGGGGTGGTCACTACATAAAATGTTGATGTCACTGCATATCTGATTGCCGATGTCATTGCATAAATTATGGATGTCATGCATATATGATTGTCGATGTCACTGCATATATGATTGCCAATGTCAATGCATCGCGGTGGTCAATGCATTGGGGTGGTCAACGAATGACGGTGGTCAATGCATTTTGGTGAGGAATGCCTCGCTGTGGTGAATGCATCGCGGTGGTCACGGCATTGCAATGGTCAATGCATCGGGGGTGGTCACTGCAGCGCGGTGTTCAGTGCATCGAGGGTGGTCTGTACATCCGGGGTGGTCACTACAACGGGAAAAAAATTAAAAAAAAATAAAAAATCGACGCCTGGTTTTGATAAAAAATAAAAAATAAAAAAAATAAAAAAAAAACTCAATGCCTGCTTTTGATAAAAGAAAATTAAAAGAACAAAAAAAAAAAAAAAACCAGCAATAACACAAACAGGTTCAGCGCCTGTTTTTAAATTCCATGCGCCTCCTTTTTTTTTTTTTTTATTTTTTTTTTTAAATTCATTAAGGGTATTTGGGTCTATCTACCTATTTTTTGTCCTTATAACTAAGTGTTTGTTTTGGATGTCCTTTTTACCTAAGTAAGTCCAATATGCATCCTTTTGAATAATTGTCCGATATATATATATTATTCCCTTTCTCACAATTATGAAAACATTATATCGAGTTATACCTTGAATCACCAACAAATTCTAGTGGATTCTCACATAAAGAATGATTATAACCACTGTAATCACTATATTCATAATCATTATATGCACTTTAAATATTTAATATATGATCATATTCAAAGGGATCTAGTATAAATTAATTCCTGGAAGTAAAACAATTTATCACTTATATGTTCTAAAAAAACTTTCAGTATAAGTAGAGCATATTGCAACTTCAGTCAAGCAGGTTTACACACAGTATAATCAAGATTCAAATAGGTTGTAAAACCAAGTATAACCAAGCTGATTAGTAATCCCATAATAATATAGGAAATCAAATAGCTAATATTTAAGTTCAGTAATTCAAGGCACTACACGATAAAATCACTTAGGGAGATTCATTAGTGCAACAAAATTTAACATTATTAGTAGAGTAAACAAAACCTCAGATCCACAGTCTCAAGTATGATATAGAAAGGAAAAAAAAAACTTGAATTGTCACATTATGCAATTATCACATATATAAAATGGTCAGGCAATGAACACTATCTTATTCAAGAATATATATCACAAGCAGATTGTTAAGCTGATTTAAAAGAAAGGATCATAAAATCATATTTCTATATCTTAATTTAAACAAGTCTCAATCATGTTGATGAAGCATAAATAATCTTAGCTAACTATTTAAAGAATTGTGTTAGAATAACAAGAATTTCGGTATCATCAATTTTCAAAAATTTGAGATTATCAATTGAAATTGTTGTAAAACTATCTTTATGCAAACATTGTTATGGATTTTTATTTCCCATAGAAAATTGGCATTGAAAAAAACATTTAAATTTAAACACATACTAATAAAATCATGAAAATAAATGGCTCTTAAGATTTTCTTAGTCGGAGGACCAAAACGTGAACTACTATGTACAATAAATAGTGGCATTTTTAAGGTTGAAACTACACGAAGAATAACTCATATTAGTAGTTCACGTAGAACAATTTAATAAAAGAAACTTTATCTTACGTCAAATAGATCTATAATCTATTATTTTAAAATGTTTAAACATGAACCTACATGGCTACATTAACCTAATTCAATGTAAACATGTTCACTTCATTCAATGTTGTTATATGCCAGGGACAGATTAAGTCTCATACTCATTACCATCATATAGGAAAATCCACTTTATTTACTCATTAGTAAAAATTCAAAACTACATCATAGATATAAAAAAAAAAATTAACATTAAGCCAACCTAACAATTAACCCAACAATTTTGATCAATTGATGCCTTTTAATCAATTGATGCCATCAAACGGTGTCATTAGGCTGTCATTAAAGAAATCCACAATTTATAATTGTGAAATCAGTGACATATCAAAATTAAATCATCATTATTTCTTATGATCATTAAAATTTACCACAACATTAAAACTCAATAAATTTGTCTTAATTAGTTTATCTGGCTAATCTAACATTTTTTTTTATTTAAGCTATTTTACCTTCTGTGATGTGGTACAGTTCAACGAAGGACCTATTTGGCCTTATATGTGATAGATGGTAAATGTATCGGACTAATGTCACATATTTGGCCACTATGATAGATGGTAAATGTATTGGACCAATGTAAATGTATTGGACCAATGTCCTTCTATTGCACATTTGTAGTATTTGTCACCATAGACTTTTCTTTCTTTATCATTATCATCCAGGTGGTCATTTCGTTTCTTGCCACAATTATCATTGTGGCATGTCATATATTTTCCACCACCATGGCCTCTACTAAGCTAAATTCTTGCCATGATTATTATTGTACCACCATCGCCTTTACTATGGTTTCCACCACAACCACGAGCCAAAATTTGAATATTGTGTCGTGGCCAAAATTCGAATATTGTGTCGCATTCACTTCATGGAATGGACTGGCACTGACTCTTAATTTTCATTAACAACTTATTATTTTTCTTAGCCAGCAATAGACTGGAATCAACTCATTATTTTACGCAGTTAGCCAGCAATAGACATGCACTAAATCAGACTATTTATAAAAACCTTTAAGGTGAAAAAGTTATACTTTTTTTTCTCTAGCATATCTTGATCTATCATTTTTTCATCACATAATTTTAATTGTGATGTAATCATAAAAATGATTGAATTATATATATATTCAGTGACTGATTTATAATACTGCAGTTGCAGGTTAAGCCAATCATGTCTGGTTTTCGGTAAAACGACCAACCTCAAGTGGTCGATGTAATATCCCGATTTTTGAAAAAGGGCAATCCGGTCTTTTAGCAAAAATCAGAATATTATGTTATCTTTAATTAAAGGATTTTCGAAAAAAGAAAAGAAAAAGGATAAACAAGGATTTTCTTTTTAAGGAAAATAATTAAATAATTAGGTAATTGGGATTATAAAAGGAAAACTAATCCTAATTTTAACCTAGTTGTTTTTGACAAAAAAAAGAGGGAGGGACGCGAAAGATAGGCGCGGGAGAGAAAAAAAAAAAAGAGGGAGAAGAAGCTTTCAATCTCGAGGCTAATCCGTTGTTCTTTTCATCAGACTCATCAAGAGAGAAAGGATCACCGCGAGACGAGGATCGTTTTGATACCAACAATCCCTAGATCCGTTGACGTTGGAGGTTAAAGGTTTAACCTTTTTTTCAAAGTTTGGTGGTTTGGATCGTTGTACCACGCAAATTAAGGTAACGTGGTTTTCTTATCGTATGATTAAGGTTTCGTAAAGTGGTAGAGCAATTTGTATGATTGTTTTTCATGGTTTTAATTCGTTTAAGTCGAGTTGGGTTGAATTTGAGTAGAAAACGCGAGTGCGAAAAGCTTGTCCTCGTGGTGCGAGAAGAACGTGTATATGTGCGGGGAGGGAGGCTCGGTCGACCGAGCCTATCCATTCGGTCGACCGAGTGTTGGTTCATCCGTACGGATGAGTTGTGTATCCGTACGGCTATTTCTCGGTATCGGACGAGAAAGTTTATCCGTCCGGACGGGGGGATTTGTTTCGATCTTGTTTTCCTTTGTTATGTGTTTAAAGCTCCATAATAGCGTATTTCTTGCATAACCTTACGTGACAAAGCCCCTGAATTAGCTTTTGATGCGTTTAGTTCCGGCACCACATGGATTCCCTAAAAAGATGAAGTGTGGGACCGTCGAAAGCTTTGGATTTGCATTGTGCTTCGATAAGCTAGAGTTTATCGATGTCTGTGTAATTGCTAGGGCTTGTCCGTGTCTAGTGGTCTAAGTACGAGAGTAGGAGATGTGAGGGAGCTTACATGAAAACACTTAGGTGGCTAGTTAAACATCTAATCAAATGTATGTGCTAAATTAATAATCTTAAACATCATGCAATGCTTGGTAAGGCATAGTACAATATCGCGATGTGTTCTCTAACCAGACAAAGTAGTCTGTACCCACACCGGGCAATCGATTGGCTAGATAAAGCGTACGGTACATTCGCCGGTTATCACACTATCGGGACTCGGATATTCCCGGGGCTACTAGAGCGTGTCTCTAAGTAGGTTGCACCCGATTGTCCTAGTACATCCTATTACTAGGCGTAGTGCCCTTGTTATTCATGATGTAACAAACTTGAGCTAAGTTAGATACCTTTTGGAACCTCATGTTATGCTATGAACATAATATGATAGTTAGCTAGGGTTAATAACGGAAATGAATTAATAAAAGACGGCGTTGCTTTTATTTCTTTATGAGATCATAGTTATACGATCTTCTACGCGTTCGAGTACTTTTGTACTTACCCCGTTACGTTGTGTTTGTCTTCCCCTTTCCCCAAAGAAGATGAACGAGGTTGCTACGGTTGACGAGTTCTTTGATGATGAAGTTTGAGAGGAAGCTTTTGAAGACTTAGTTCTTTTAGTTGTTTCTTTCTTAAAACAAGGTTGTTTCACGTTTGAACAATGTTGTCCTTCTTTTTGGTTTAGCTTCTTTTGAGATCCTTGGGATTTGGATGTTGGATGATTAGTTCTCTTTATTGGATTTAGTTTTTCACAGCATTGATTACCATGTGTTCGATCTTTTGGTTTCCCCGAGTTGTTGAGTTGTTTTATCTTCCGTGTCGTTTGGTTCTGATGTATGACGTAAGGCTTACATATATTATTGAATTTATTTGATAGTATATGTGCCGAGCGCTCTTTCCGGATAAGGACTCGGTGTCCGGGAATGGGGCGTTACAGTGGAACCTTTCTTTCAAATGGTTTGGGTCTCAAATCTTTCGGTAAGACGACCGACCAACCTCAAGTGGTTGAACCTTCCTTTCAAATGGCTCCACAATCCATACGGATCTTTCACCGTTAAAAAACTCATATTTTAATCTATACGGATCTTTCAACGTTAAATATTCATATTTCAATCTCTCGTCAGCATGATGACGGAGAAATATCATGGCCTTTGCATTGTCTTGATTTGTCTATCAAAACCCATAGGTGTTAGAAGATTAAATTAATTATTATGTTAATTAAGTTTTATTATTACCTAAGGCTATGCCAGCCATGTTTATTTCCCACTTTCGCGTGTTTCTCATTACTAGAGTAGTTATTTTTGGTTTATAGCCATGATCCCATGTTTCCTATTTTATAGGAAGTGGTTTAGTGGGTAGTTGCTTTCTACTTGTATATATATGCTTATTCCATCAATGAAATCATCATGTTTTCCCAAAAACTATCTCTTCTATAAAAGTTAACAGTGGTATCAAAGCCATATTCTCAACAGCGGTTGGAGAAAGATCAATGGCCGAAACAAATTTTGTTCAGGATTCCATCCCAAGGTTTGATGGACATCATTATGATCACTAGAGCATATGGAGAACTTCATGCGTTCTAAGGAGTATTGAACCATCATTGAGCAAGGAGTGGTTGAACCAGCAGGAAATCCATCCTCAACTGAGGCTCAGAGAGCAGATTTTGAGAGGAGAAAACTCAAGCATCTGAAGGCCAAGAATTATCTGTTTCAAGCAATCGTATAGAGCCATCTTGGAGACCATTCTGAGCATGGAGTCATCAAAGGATATCTGGGGCTCAATGAAGAGGAAGTACCAAGGAAATTCCAGAGTGTAGAGATCACAACTACAGGCCTTAAGAAGAGACTTTGAAACCTTACAAATGAAGGAGGGTGAATTTGTCTCAGCTTATTGTGCCAGAACTATGGAAATCTGCAATAAAATGAGATTTCTTGGTGAGAAGATGGAGGATGTAGCAGTTGTGGAGGAGATTTTGAGGTCTCTAACATCAAGATTTGATTATGTGGTGTGTTCCATTGAGGAATCCAAAGACATTGATGCATTGTCTCTTGATGAATTGCAAAGCTCTTTGCAAGTTCATGAATAGAAGATGAAAAGCAGGCCTTGACCACTGCCTCTAACGGCAATTATAGGGGCAGGGGTAGAGGTAGAGAAAGAGGTAGAGGGAGAACAACTAGAGACTCTGACCACGGGGACAACTCTCAGGCATCCAAGAATGGAGAGGGAAGAGGTACTGCAAACAAAAGGAATGTTGAATGCTTTAGGTGTCACAAATTTGAACACTACCGGTCAGAGTGCTACACCAAATTGCCAGCAGACAAGGAGAAAGAGACTCTGTAGAGTTCTCACTTTACTGACAAAGAGGAGGATGAGACTCTGCTGATGACTACACAGCATGAGCAGACTTCAACACCCCAAGTATGGTATGTTGATACAGGATGCACTAATCATATGTGTAGTAATAAGGCATCATTCTCTTACTTGGATGAATCTTATCATTCAAAGGTGAAGTTTGGAGATAACTCCTCAGTCAGTGTTAAGGGAAAAGGAATATACGTATCAGATCCAAAAAATGGGACATCTAAAACCATTTCTAGTGTTTATATGTTCCTAATCTGAAGTTCAATCTGTTAAGTGTTGGACAGATTCAAGAAAAGGGATATGAGATTATTCTGAAGAATAAGGAGTGTGAAATCAAGGATTCAAGCAAGGGAATCATAGCTAAAGTTCCCATGAATGCCAACAGATTGTTTCCTTTGGTAATTAAGGAACCACAAGCATGTCTTATGGCAGAATTGAGAGATGCATCTTGGTTATGGCATTATAGGTATGGACATCTCGATTTTGGTGGTTTGAAAACTCTTCAACAGAAAGAAATGGTTAAAGGACTTCCACAGATTCAGACTCCTCAACAAGTATGTGAGGAATGCACAAAAGGAAAGCAACATAGGCATCCGTTCTCGAAAGGAAAATCTTGGAGGGCAAAACAAGTTTTAGAACTCATCCATTCTGACTTGTGTGGACCGATCAACCCATCATCTAATGGAGGAAAGAGGTACTTTATTACATTTACTGATGATTTTTCCAGAAAAACCTGGGTTGAATTCTTGCAAGAAAAATCTGAAGCCTTGAACTCATTCAAGAACTTCAAATTGTTAAGAGAAAATGAGACATGTCGAAATATCAATAGTCTGAGAACTGATAGAGGAGGAGAATTTTGCTCAGCAGAGTTTGAAGAATTCTGTACTAGTAACGGAATCAGAAGGGAATTGACGGCAGCCTATACACCACAACAAAATGGTGTATCTGAGAGGAAGAATAGGACTATCCTTAATATGGTAAGAAGCATGCTTGCCTATGGAAATGTACCAAAAATATTCTGGCCTGAAGGTGTAAGTTTGAGTGTGCATATTTTGAATAGATGTCCAACTCTTTCTATTCAAAACATGACACTTGAAGAAGTATATAGCTCAATCAAACCATCTGTAAGTCATTTTAACATTTTTGGATGCATTGCCTATGCTCATATTCCAGATACAAACATGAAGAAATTGAGTTATAAAGGAGAGCAATGTGTTTTCTTGGGAATTAGTGAAAAGTCCAATGCTTTTAAATTGTTTAATCCTATAACCAAAAGGATAGTAATTAGCAGAGATGTGATGTTTGATGAGCTGAACACTTGGAATTGTGAAGCAAACAATGCCCAGTTCCATCCAATTCAGAATCTGATAGATGAAGAACCAGAAAGTTCCAGCAGACTAATGACCAACAGAGTCAGTACCAGCAGACTAATGACCAATAGAGTCAGTTCCAACAGACTAATGACCAGCAGAGTCAATTCCAGTAGACTAATGACCAGCAAAGTCAGTTCCAGCAGACTCATGAAACGGCAGCTGAGGGATCAGCAGACAGACCTCAGAGAACTAAGAAAGGCCAGGCTGGATTACAGATTTTGAGGTAACAAGTTTTCCACAAGGAGAGAAGACTACCTATTATGCTTTATTTGCTAGTGATGACCCAACCACGTATAAGGAGGCATCAAAAGACAACAAATGGAAGAATGCAATGGATGAAGAAATCATGGCCATTGAAAGGAATCAGACTTGGAGTCTCACAGATCTTCCATGAGGACACAAAACTATTGGTGTCAAGTGGATCTACAAGACAAAGCTGAATGAAGATGGTAAAGTCAGCAAGTACAAGGCCAGGCTAGTGGCCAAAGGATACAAGCAAGAGTATGGGATTGGCTATAATGAAGTGTTTGGCCCAGTAGCAAGGATGGAAACTATCAGACTTGTACTATCCTTGGCTGCTCAAAATCATTGGAAAGTACATCAAATGGATGTAAAATCAGCATTCTTGAATGGTCAACAACATGAAGAGGTATATGTGGATTAGCCACAAGATTATGTGAAGAATGGAGCAGAACACAAAGAGTATAGGCTTAACAAAGCCTTATATGGACACAAACAAGCCCCAAGGACTTGGTACAGTTGTATTGATTCTTATTTTGTGAAGGCAGGTTTCACAAGGTGTCCATATGAACCTACCTTGCATGTGAAAGTTAACAGCAATGGAAGGATTCTGATTGCTTGTTTGTATGTGGATGGTCTTTTCTTTACCAGCAGTGAACTCAGCATGATAAGTGAGTTTAAGGTGGCAATGAAGACCATATTCAGCATGACAGACATGGGACTAATGCAATATTTCTTAGGCATTGAGGTTCAGCAGACTGAATCAGTGATATATGTTTCTCAAAATAAGTATGTGACTAAAATACTCAGCAGGTTTGGAATGAAGGACAACAATCCAGCACTCACACCCTGTGAAACTGGTGTAAAACTCAGCAAGGAAGGTACAGGTGGTAAGGTGAATCCCACCATATACAAACAGATGATAGGGTCCCTTTTATATTTGAAAGCAACAAGACTAGACATCATGTATGTTGTAAGTGTGGCAAAGATACACGGAGTCACAATCAGTAGATCACTTAAACTATGTGAAGAGGATCCTAAGATACTTAAATGGAACCATCAATCTTGGCATCAAGTATGGTTCAGCAGGGAAGGCTCAGCTAACTGGATATTCTGACAGTGATTATACAGGAGATGTTGATGACAGGAAGAGTACTTCGGGTTTTGTGTTTATGTTTGGATCAAGTGCCATCAGTTGGTCATAAAAAAAGCAACCAATAGTCACTCTATCTACAACAGAAGTAGATTTTGTTACAGCAGCACATGGTGCATGTCAACCGATCTGGTTAAGAAGACTGCTGGAAGAAGACTGCTGGAAGTTCTAGGGCAAGCTCAGTAGACTAGGAACATTTTGTACTGTGATAACAATTCTACCATTAATTTATCCAAAAATCCAGTCTTACACAACAGAAGCAAGCACATAAATATGAAGTATCATTTTTAAAGAGATCTATGTGAAGAAGGGATCATTGAGTTGCTACATTGCGGAAGTGAAGATCAATTGGCTGATATTATGACTAAAGGACTCAAGAGGGATCAATTTTTGAAGCTTAGGGACAAGCTGGGAATGTGTGAAGTAATATGAACTGTTAGCTCAGATTAAGGGAAGGAATGTTAGAAGATTAAATTAATTATTATGTTAATTAAGTTATAATATTACCTAAGGCTATGTCAGCCATGTTTATTTCCCACTTTCGCATGTTTCCCATTGCTAGAGTAGTTATTTTTGGTTTATAGCTAGGATCCCATGTTTCCTATTTTATAGGAAGTGGTTTAGTGGGTAGTTGTTTTCTACTTGTATATATATGCTTATTCCATCAATGAAATCATCAAGTTCTCCCAAAAACTATCTATTCCATAAAAGTTAACAATAGGTTCCAAACGCATTTTAACGTTCATGGCACATGATAAATAATTTATCCAATCTATCACTGATATATTTACGGGTATGAATTATTGTTTGATAATGTTAGCCATTAAAAAAAGCTATAAGAATGTAAAAATAATTTTTTTTACCTCTTATAGGATTAAGAATGGATTAATCCAATAAAATTTTACCTATTCTCCATCGGTAGATCTGGTTTTCTGCTTGGAATACTGCTTGGAATACCCCATCGGTAGATCTGTTTCTCTGCTTGTAATACTTCTCGATAGATCTGGTTCTCTGCTTGGAATACTCCACATGTAGATCTGGTTGGAATCAAGTTCTCTTCTTGGAATACTCCACTGGTAGATCTGGTTGGAATACTCCATTGGTAGAGTCTCGTGCCGATAACGTGGTATGAAACTAATAACAGAGAAAAAAACTAATAACGGAGAAACAATGAATAAATATAACGTAGAAAGAAGAAGGGAAAAATTGTGTATTATTTCACTGCTATCATGGGGTATTTATAGTAGATATTACAATGTGAACACAATATAATAGATAAACTAGAAAATCTTGTAAATCTATTTAAATAATAGATAAACATATTTTTATTCTTTTATAACATTTCGAGAGATGTGAAATTTTTGGAGCATATTTTTCCCATGGCGGATCTGATGTATGACTTTTATATGATTAAATATACGTGATTTTATTACGTTTTATCGACAAATTCTATATAAAATATATGAAATTATGATATAATGAGTATGAAATATTAATCTTTATAGTTTAGTATAGTTAGTAGTAAAAGTTAGTATTTATAGTAAAAAGTTGTAGTTTTTGTACCGGTTTTAGTGACCGGAGTGTTGTGTCTATTTTACACGGGTATTTTGTGTTTATTTCATTGCAGAATCCTAAGATGAACTGAAATCCCGAGTAGAAACACTTTTTGAAGTCAATTCAAGTCGTTGGAAGGGAGTTATAAAGCATCACTCAATTTAAATGGTCAAGTGGGTAGTCGTTTTTTAAATAACAAAATCCCAAAAACGACACGTATTGGAAATGGCTCATCGAGAATACGTTTTCTGAAGAAGTGGTCTTGATGGAAGTTGTAGATAATTCAATGAGCTTTTCAACGGAAGTTCGATTATGTCATTCGATATCGAGAATTCAAGTTACGATTTTTAGAAGTTAGCCGTGTAATTATATATAATTATATATATAATTACACGACATCTGTGATGATTAGAGGGTAACATGGGCTCACATGCTTATAACTAACTGTAATGATTGTCATCATTACACCGGACCGATCCGGCCAATTTTCAGGACCGGTCCGGGAAGGAGGAAAGTCTATATATAGGGAAGCAGCAGGGATCATTTGGAGTGTACCAATATATATACACCATATTCTATATATATTCTCTATCCCCTCTTTTCTTTAGTTTGTAAATAGGCCTTATGCCAAAATAAATAAAGTAGTAGTAGTATCGTAGTAATGCTCGGGAAATTCTCGAAGGTTCGGTGTTCTTTGAAATCGTTGAATACCGGGAAAAGACGATTTCGAGTCGAGCGATTGTAATCGGGTAATTTCTATAATAATTATGTTTGTGTTTGTTATTTTCTTCTTTTTAGTTTTTATAATGTTATTAGGCTAAATCTAATAACTAGCCAAAGTTATGTAATCGTATTATTTCGATCTTTTCGTTAAAAGAATGATGTTAAAATAAAATTGATTAAAATTGAGTTAAAATGAATCTTTTTCTATTTCGCTACGTAACGATAACATATTCGGAATGAAGTAATCAATCATGATGAATACCACATATAACGACGATGAACCGACCGGAGAAGTCGGGATATGAGTAAAAATAGAAAAACCGGAGGGTAAAATTGGCCGTCGATTAACGGAATCCTATTTCCTACCCGGGGGCGATTTGTCCTAGTAAAACAAATCTTATTAATTTTGTACTCGAGATCTTAATAATGTTAAAATCACGAGTTTAATTGAAACTACACCGTTTGTATTAAATCGATCCGCTTGACAACCGGAGCCTCTTGAATAACATCGGCCATCCGACAAATGGAATCACCTCTTTTATCCGGGGTAGATTTATACTCGGTACTGTTTTGACTAACTAAGTTTAGCATGGGGCGGTTGTGGACATTGGATCGATGACAATTTGACATATGACAATTTCATACGCTCGTGTGAGGAGGAATTGTTGACATTAGAAGTACACCGTTTCATTTACTCAATTGGACCTAATAAAAAGGAAGATCGAACACATTCTATTAATTGAAAAGATCGAATAAATTGATTACATATACTTTGGCTAGTCTAGTCTATAAACTATATATTGGTATCTATATATATATATATATATATATATATATATATATATATTTTACTATTTATGTACATCTATATATATTTATATATATATATATATATTATATTAGAATAACTTTTAAATTACGCATTTATTTTATGTTGGTTAGAGTAGTAGTAATCGTGTTATAAAATTGCGGTTTAGATCGAGTTAATAGCAGCTCTTTGGTGTTTAACCACACTTAAAAGAATTACCACTTTTTCCCTGAGGATTCGACACCTGACTCACCACTTTATCACTACAATTTGACCCGGTACACTGCCGGTTAGGATCCGTCTAACCTAGAAAAGGTCTGTCCCTTTCTTGACGCCGTTTCTAAGGCTTGGTTTTGGTGACGTCAGGATCCTACCCCTATTTCCTCTCCTGATTCTCCTGCTTTCGACATGTTAGAGGATGAGTTCGAATTTAGTGATGTTGAGCCGCATATGGAACAGGTGGCTGACTTAGCCGGTGAAATTGGTACTAGTGGCATTGGGTCGGGTGAGGTTTGAGATGAGGTGGGTGAGTTACCTATGGATGGTGGAGGGGTGAACGAACCACCTTTGGAATTGATTGAAGAGCTGGGCCGAGGAAAATGAACAAAAAAGCCTAACTTGAAGTATATAGACTTTTTGACACATACTGTGGTGGATAAGAAAATTCCGTCAATGCAATCATCCGATCCATCAATCTCCTCAGGTATACTCTATCCTCTTACACACTTTGTTAATTATTCTCGTTTTTCTGACACAAATCGGAGGTATCTAGCCGCTGTGACTACAGGTAATACACCCCTGACTTTTAAAGAAGCAATGAAATATGAAGGATGGCGCAAGGCCATCGGAAGAAATTTGTGCATTAGAAGACCAGGGTACATGGACATTACAGAAATTACCCCTGGCAAGAAGGCACTTGGGGGAAATGGGTGTATACCAAAAAAATACAGTGAGCATGGAAACCTTCAACGGTTGAAAGCACGGTTGGTTGCATTTGGAAATCACCAAGTTGAGGGAATTGACTATAACGATACTTTCGCTCTTGTTGCCAAGATGGTGACAGTCCGGGCGAATCTAGCCGTGGCAGCAGTCAAACTGTGGGAAATTCATCAGATGGATGTTCACAATGCGTTTGTGCACGGTGATTTGGTTGAAAAAATCTATATGAAGGTACCTCATGTTTTTGCTAAAAAACAACCAAATACTGTGTGTCGTATGCGAAAATCGTTGTATGGTTTGAAACAGGCATTGCGCTGCTGGTTTGAAAATTTGGCTTCCGCACTTAAGACTTTTGGTTTCCAGCCATCCTACTCGGACTATTAATTATTTACGCTTGATTGGGGTGAGATCCGCATCAATGTTTTGGTTTATGTCGACGATATGATTATCGCATGAAACGACACTACTGCTTTACAGGTCTTCAAGTATTATTTGTGGGTTGTTTTAAAATGAAAGATTTGGGACGCTTGAAGTACTTTCTTGGCTTGGAGGTTGATCGCAGTCACACCGGAATATTTTTATCCCAATGGAAGTATGCGTTGGATATTATTGAAGAGACAACCTTATTGGGGGCCCGACCTACGGAGTTTCCCATGGAACAAAATCATCAACTTGCGGTTACTCGAAGTGCCTTACTAGATGATCCGGGAAAATATCATCCATTGGTTGGACGACTCATTAATTTTGGTGTTACCAGCCCCGATTTGGGTTATTCGGTACATATCTTATCTCAATTTATGCAGGCACCGAGGATCGATCATTGGAATGCCGCATTAAGAGTCGTGGGGTACCTGAAGAAAAATATGGGACAATGAGTTCTTTTACGAGCAGACAGTCCATAGCGGTTGGAAGGCTGGTGTGACTCAAATCGGGTGAGTTGCCCTATTACTCGCCGGTCCTTAAGTGGTTGGCTCGTGTTACTTGGCACCTCCCTGGTGTCATGGAACACGAAGAAACAAGTCACGGTCTCCCGTTCATCGGGTGAAGCAGAATACCGATCTATGGCATTGATCACTTGTGAGTTGAAGTGGCTTCATCAGCTTCTCTCTAATTTGGGTGGTCTAATTCCTACCGGGATCCCTCTTCACTGGAATAGTCAGTCGGCCTTGTACATCGCTCAAAATCCCGTGTTTTATGAGCGGATAAAACACATTGAAGCTGACTGTCATTTTGTTCGCGATGCGATTACGGATGGCCTTATTGATCTTACCTACGTACTTACGCGTTCTCAACTGGCGGATATTTTTACGAAAGCTATGGGGAAACAACAATTGAGTTTTTGTTGCACAAGTTGGGCATTCGAGATCTCCACGCTCCCACTTGAAGGGGGGTTTATTGCAGAATATTATTATTATTAATTTTATTTTAATTCGGCTATATTGTATTTAAGGGAAATTAGGAAATTATACGAGAAGTAGGACAACCTCTTGTGATGTATAAATTAATAGGGAAAATATAAAAGTGATTGTATTGCATTGATTCAACTGAATGGAGAGAATACAAATATATAGGGTTCGGTGACTTAGTCAATAAGTCACTACAAGATAAATACGACAATAATATATTCAAACTATATTATCTAAATACTCAATCTTATCATTATCTCTAATATAAAAATGTGATGAATTGAGGAATGAAGGAAAGGGAAGATAATTCTAAACACTGTTAAATTTTATCAGGTATTAATTACTCCTTCCGTTCCTAATCTGAATTGTAGCCTGGAGAAGCGTCCTCAGCGGCGGACCGGGCCCAAGTCCCTTGGAACAGGGCGCCGAAGAGGGTGACAGTCCCGTCGTGCCCGGACCCTGTCGCATCACGAGGCGTATTTCATAGTCAGAGGTGAAATTCTTGGATTTATGAAAGACGAACAACTGTGAAAGAATTTGCCAAGGATGTTTTCATTAATCAAGAACGAAAGTTGGGGGCTCGAAGACGATCAGATACCGTCCTAGTCTCAACCATAAACGATGCCGACCAGGGATCGGCCTCCACGTGTCGGAGCGTGTCGTGTCGTAAATGTGTCGGACACGGCGCACGACGCCCGTATTCAGGTGTCGGGGCTTCATAGCCTAGCGCTCGTGCAAAACTCTCATGCAAAAGAGTATGTCGCGTTGAGAAAAACACACAGATTAAGAAAAATGATTTATTGTGTTGACTTTCATTACAAAGTACTAAAAAAATATTAAAAAGTGTAGTGGTGTATTGAATATGAATTATTTGGTTGAATGAGCCTAGAAAGATGAAAAGTAATATTGAAAAGCGGAAAGAGTATTAAAATATGTATTGGAAATGTAACTATGACATATAAAAAGGAAATTTTGATTTTGACAACTGCGATATATAAATACGAACAGAGGGAGTAAGATAGAAAATAGAGGCATACAAAGAACATAAAACGTCAATGCTATATAGAGGGGAGAACAAGAGAGCCCTAGATAAGACAATACATGATTGCAAGAAGCTAAAACATTGCAACTTTTCGCCTGATTTCTGTCAAGGATCCTCAAATACATTTCTTTGTTAATTCACAAGAATCATCAAGGCACGTAGTTTAGATCCCCTAGCCAAAATATACAGTTGTCAATAACAAATGCCATCAACAGAAGAAGACCTAGATGAAAAAAGTTGCAACTTTAACCCAATTTTGAATTCTACATGTAGAATTAAACAACTATTCATGATCCACACGATTGACAGTTTCTCCTTGATTCTAAGTCAGAATGCATAGAGTACTTTTGTAATAATCATCTAAGAACATATCAGAAGAACATTCTTCAGCTTTACGGTTGTTTCATATTACTCAACGGGGACATAACATGGAAAACCAATCTACATATAATTCATCTATAAGAAGCAAAACCATACTATATATAATAGGCGAAAATGAATTGAGGTGAAAATAAAACAATGGTCAACGGAATAAACAAAGGTAAAAAGAAAGATAATAGATCACCCAAGAACATTGACTCATGAAGCAGGGATGAATTCATGCAGCAATTCATCCAAAGTCAAGCTATCGTCAGGTGATCTCCTCTGATATTCCTAGTACCTATGAACGAAACATATAACAGTGTATATGATAAAAATGTAACAAGAGCTCTAAACTGTACCAAGCCCTTGATACTACCATCCTAGTTTCTGAAGTTTCCTTTTTATTTGAGAAGCAACTTCCGATATCTATATTCTGTACCACTTATGAGATTATTTGTTATATCATTAAAGACAACATCAAATA
The DNA here is from genome assembly GCA_036785695.1 of Gentiana straminea. Classification (NCBI taxonomy): domain Eukaryota; kingdom Viridiplantae; phylum Streptophyta; class Magnoliopsida; order Gentianales; family Gentianaceae; genus Gentiana; species Gentiana straminea. The sequence continues at coordinate 24,862,570 of JAVUPR010000113.1, forward strand.
AATCTATATCCATAAATTAATTACCACAGACATAGCTTGTACTGTTATTTGTAAGTTTGTTCTAAGTATCTCATACAAGTGAGTTTTGCTGTGCAACAATAAAGCTAATTTGTATTTTAATCCTGGAGATGTTATGCGGGTGATCGTAAGGGTAGTTTCAGTGTAACGCCCCGTTCCCGGACACCGAGTCCTTATCCGGAAAGAGCGCTCGGCACATATATTATCAAATAAATTCAATAATATATGTAAGCCTTACGTCATACATCAGAACTAAAACGACACGGAAGATAAAACGACTCGGGAAAAAAACAAAAGACAAAAGATCGAACACACGGTTTTCAATCTTTGTGAAACTAAATCCAATAAAGAAAACTAATCATCCAACATTCAAATCCCAAAAGATCTCAAAAGAACTTAACGAGAACTAATCCAAAAGAAAGACAACATTGTTCAAACGTGAAACAAGCTTGTTTTAAGAAAGAAACAACTAAAAGATCTAAGTCTTTAAAAGCTTCCTCTCAAACTTCATCGTCAAAGAACTCGTCAACCGTAGCAACTTTGTTCATCTTCTTTGGGGAAAGGGGAAGACAAACACAACGTAACGGGGTAAGTACAAAAGTACTCGTAACGCGTAGAAGATCGTATAACTATGATCTCATAAAGAAATAAAAGCAACGCCGTCTTTTATTAATTCATTTCCGTTATTAACCCTAGCTAACTATCATATTATGTTCATAGCATAACATGAGGTTCCAAAAGGTATCTAGCTTAGCTCAAGTTTGTTACATCATGAATAACAAGGGCACTACGCCTAGTAATAGGATGTACTAGGACAACTGGGTGCAACCTACTTAGAGACACACTCTAGTAGCCCCGGGAATATCTGAGTCCCGATAGTGTGATAACCGGCAGAATGTACCAGACGCTTTATCTAGCCAATAGATTGACCGGCGTGGGTACAGTCTACTTTGTCTGGTCAGAGAACACATCGCGATATTGTACTATGCCTTACCAAGCATTGCATGATGTTTAAGATTATTAAACTAACATATACGTTTGATTAGATGTTTAACTAGCCACCTAAGTGTTTTCAAGTAAGCTCCCTCACATCTCCTACTCTCGTACTTAGACCACTAGACACGGACAAGCCCTAGCAATTACACAGACATCGATAAACTCTAGCTTATCGAAGCACAAGGCAAATCCAAAGCTTTCGACGGTCCCACACTTCGTCTTTTTAGGGAATCCATGTGGTGCCGGAACTAAACGCATCAAAAGCTAATTCAGAGCTTTGTCACATAAGGTTAAGCAGTAAATATGCTATTATAAAGCTTGAAACACATAAAAAGAAAACAGCACTGGAACAGCCCCTGTCCGGACGAATAAACTTGTTGTCCGACACGAGAGAAATAGCCGTACGGATACACACCTCATCCGTACGGATGAACCACCACTCGGTCGACCGAATGGACGGGCTCGGTCGACCGAGCCTCCTCTCTGCACATATACACGTTCTTCTCGCACCACAGAGGACAGTTTTCTGCACTCTGCGTTTTCTTCTCAAATTCAACCCAAACTCGACTTAAACGAATTAAAACCATGAAAAACAATCATACAAATTGCTCTACCACTTTACGAAACCTTAATCATACGATAAGAAAACCACGTTACCTTAATTGCGTGGTACAACGAACCAAAGCTTCAACCCGTCAAAAGTTTAACCTTTAAATCCAAACGTTAATGGATTTAAGGATTGTTGATATCAAAACGATCCTCGTCTCGCGGTGATCCTTTCTCTCTCGATGAGTCTGATGAAAAGAACAACGGATTAGCCTCGAAAAGCGAGAGCTTCTTCTCCCTTTTTTTTTTCAAACTTGCGGCCTCTCTTCTCAAAAATATGCACCCCTTTATTTTTTTTTTGTCAAAAACAACTAGGTTAAAATTAGGATTAGTTTTCCTTTTATAATCCCAATTATCTAATTATTTTCTTTAAAAAGAAAAATCCTTGTTTATCCTTTTTCTTTTCTTTTTTTTTTTCGAAAATCCTTTAATTAAAAATAACATAATATTCTGATTTTTGCTAAAAGACCGAATTGCCCTTTTTCAAAAATCGGGATATTACATTCCTCCCCCCTTAAGAGGAGTTTCGTCCTCGAAACTAGGACATACCTGGTAGATGAGGGAACTCTGGGAACTCGTCGAACATGTCCGCTTCCACTTCGCAAGTGGCTTCCGTCGGTGCATGATTGCTCCATTGCACTAATACTAACGGGATCACTCGTCTCTTTATCATCTTTTCTTTCCTATCCAGAATCCTTATCGGCTTCTCCACGTAGGAGAGATTATCTTGCAACACTTCCGGGTCAATCTCAGATTCCACGTCCACTTTAGATAGACACTTCCTAAGCATCGATACATGGAAAACATTGTGGACTCTAGACATCGACTCTGGTAACCGAAGTCTATAAGCCAACTTCCCAACTCTTTCGATGACATCAAAAGGTCCTACATACCTTGGACTTAGCTTTCCTTTCTGTCCGAACCTCTTGACACCCGTCATTGGCGACGCTCGAAGGTAAACTCTATCCCCGACCTCAAACTCTAGCGGTCTTCTTCTAAAATCGGCCCAACTCTTCTGACGATCTTGAGCAGCTTTCAGATTTTTCCTTATCAACTCAATTTTCTCCTTGGCTTGCTGAACCATCTCCGGCCCTGTGATATGTTTCTCTCCCACTTCATCCCAGTAAAGTGGAGTTCTACACTTCCTACCGTACAAGGCCTCAAAAGGTGGCATTCCCAAACTTGCATGGTAACTATTGTTGTAAGCAAACTCAGCCAAGTTGAGGTAATCTATCCATGATCCTCCGGCGTCCAAAACACAAGCTCTAAGCATGTCCTCGAGAGTCTGAATTGTTCTCTCGGACGCCCATCCGTCCGAGGATGAAATGCGTACTCAAATCGGTCTTCGTCCCAAAAGCTTTTACGTAAGCCCTTCCGGAAGCGGACCGATAAATCTACTATCCCTGTCGGATACAATAGATAGAGGCACACCATGAAGCTTCACTATATTGTCGATATACATAGTAGCGAACTTCTTTATAGGCATGTCCACTTTACACGGCAAGAAATGGGCTGATTTTGTGAGTCTATCCACAATCACCCAAATCATGTCATGACCGACCTTAGTCTTAGGCAAACCGGTGATGAAATCCATCGTGATATTCTCCCATTTCCATTCCGGTACCTCCAAGGGTTTCAACAAACCTCCTGGTCTTCTGTGTTCTACTTTCACTCTCTGGCATGTATCACATCTTGCCACAAACTCTGCGATCCCTAACTTCATACCAGGCCACCAATACCTTTCCTTGAGATCTCTATACATCTTAGTGGCTCCCGGATGTACCGCAAAAGCAATCTTATGAGCTTCATCCATAACCTTCTCTCTTAGGCCATCCACATCGGGCACACACAAACGGTCTCCGTACCAAAGATGACCACTCTTGTCCAACCGATAACCCACCGTAGGCTTCTCTCGAGCTACTCGCTTCAAATTAATCAACACAGGGTCTTTATCCTGCTTAGCCCGAATCTCATCTAGCAAATCTGACCTTGCCATCAATGGCGCCAAATTCCGAGCTTCACCCTTCCTTTCAATCACTTGAATTTGCATCCTATCCAACTGATCTACGACTTCTTGCAAGGTAGTGATAGCATTAACCGCTCTCCGGCTAAGTGCATCTGCTACAACATTCGCTTTACCCGGGTGGTATTGAATGTCCAAGTCGTAATCTTTCACGAACTCCAACCATCTTCTTTGTCTCATGTTCGATTCTCCCGAGTAAAGAAGAACTTAAGACTCTTATGATCCGTGAAGATCCTTGCCTTGACACCATACAAATAGTGTCTCCAAAGCTTCGAGCAAATACCTTCGCCAACTCCAAGTCGTGTGTAGGGTAATTCTTCTCATGCACCTTTAACTCGCCTAGATGCATAAGCAATCACCTTTCCCGATTGCATCAAAACACAACCCAAACCTTGACCCGATGCGTACGTATATACATCATAGTTATCAAAAACTTCCGGTAATGCTAACACGGGTCTTGTGGTCAACTTTTCTTTCAAAGTCCGAAAAGCTTCCTCACATTCACTTTGGTCCACTCATACTTAACGTTCTTTTGAGTAAGCCTCGTGAGAGGTGTAGCTATCTTAGAGAAATCCTTTACAAACTTCCGGTAGTACCCGCTAAACCCAAGAAACTTCTTATCTCTCATTCGATGTCGGTCTAGGCCACTTAGAAACGGCTTCTATCTTTGCTGGATCCACCTTAATGCCTTCTCCAGAAATTATATGCCCAAGAAAACTAACCTGGTCCAACCAAAACTCGCACTTAGAAAACTTGGCATACAATTTGTTCTCCTTTAAGGTCTGTAGAACTATCCTTAGGTGTTCTTCATGCTCTTCCTCATCCTTAGAGTACACCAAGATATCGTCTATGAAAACTATCACAAACTTATCGAGATAAGGCATGAAAACTCTTTGCATCAAGTCCATGAATTTCGATGGAGCATTAGTGAGTCCAAACGGCATGACCAAAAACTCATAATGTCCATATCTCGTACCGAAAATTTGTCTTAGGTATATCGACACCTTGATCTTCAACCGATGATAACCGGACCTAAGATCAATCTTAGAGAACACCTTCTTACCTTGCAACCGACCGAACAGATCATCAATCCTTGGTAAAGGATACTTATTCTTGATTGTCGGTTTATTCAACTCTCGTAGTCGATGCACAAGCGCATACTCCCATCTTTCTTCTTCACAAACAAGACCGGTGCTCCCCACGGTGATGTACTTGGCCGGATGATGTTTTTCTCTAGCATCTCCTTAAGCTGAGTTTTCAACTCTTTCAACTCCGCTGGTGCCATCCTATAAGGTGCTTTAGCCACTGGTGATGCTCCGGCAATCAATTCGATCTCGAACTCTATGGCCCTATCAGGCATGTGTCCTGGCAAATCTTCCGGGAAAATTTCAGGAAAGTCCTTGACCACACGAGTCTCTCCTAACTCGGGCCTATGCTTTTCCTTATCTAATGCATAAACAACGAAACCTTGGCAACTCCTCTTCAAAGCTCTTAGGGCTTTAACTGCTGAGATAATCAGATAACGACCCTTACTAGGCTTGCATACGTTACCCTGAAACGTCTTAGCTGATTTTCCTGGGGCCTTAAAGATCACCCTCTTACCCCTACAATACAAGTAGACATAATTCTTGGACAACCAGTCCATACCCAGGATAACATCGAAATCCGAGAAATCCAACACCGTCAAAGCATACTGGCAATTGTAAGTCCCAACTCTAATGTCAACTTGGGGTGTGACTTGAGCACATCTAGTGACTCTGCCCAAAGGTGTGGTTATACTCAAAGGTCTCTCCAATTCCTTAAGAGGTAGGTTCAACTTCTTAGCTATCTTAGAGGAAACAAAAGTCCCTGATGCTCCAGTATCAAACAGAGCTGACACAGCTAGATTATCTATGATTATGGTACCTAACAAGTGAATCAATTTACGTATAAATATGTAATATCATATGCGCGCTATATCATATTAAATATCTATAATAAACACAAACACTGAAAAGTACCTGTCACCACAAGGTCATCTAACTCTTCCGGTTCTGCATCTGCTGCGAAGACACGAACCGGTCGCTACCCGTAGTACGATTACCCCGCTTTGGTTACCTCGTCCTCCTACCCGATTACCTTGAGAGAGCTTCTTAGGACACGCTCTCGAGTAATGTCCCACTTCCCCACAAAGTGGAAACAACTCAAGCTACCGCCATGCACTCTCACGTGTGTGTCTTGTTACACTTAGCACAAACCGCCGGCGTTCCACTTGCCGAACTCTTCGTAGCCGGATTTCCCGCCCTCTTAACATTCCGTCGCGGTGCTCCTCTATTACTTCCTTGAAAATTTGAGAACGACCTCGTATCTCCAACTACAACCGTCGTCGTCTACTGGCAAATCTCTCCACAGTCAAAGCTCTATCCATGACGCTTGCCATGCTCGTAGGTCTATCTCCTAGCATGCCCTTCGCCACCTCGTGTGACAATCCTTCCATGAATTTATCAATCTTTTTCTCTTCACTTTTCATGATCTCCGGGTAGAATCTGCTCAACTCATGGAACTTCTAGGAGTACTGAGTCACCGTAGTATATCTCCCTTGTTTCAAACTCAGGAACTCATTAGCCTTCGCATTCCGTGCTGTCCTAGGAAAGTATTCCTTGTAGAACAGATCCTTGAACACTGCCCAATCCGTGATCCTTGGATTAACTTGCTCATAAGCTTCCATCCAACTCTCTGCATTTCCTGCCAACAAGGATATTGCTAAATGAGCCCACTCAGATTCTGGAGCTTTCATATTTCTGCACGCCTTCTCGAACCCACGAATCCATAAATCGCCGTTCTGGCTCAACATTGCCAAAGAATTCTGGCACCCTATGTTTCTTCATCTTCTCATACCAATCCATTGGTCTGTCATAACCCCCAAATTGATGATCTTTGTCTTGGTTCTTGCACCTTTGGTGGGGCATTCGATGCGATAGTTCTGTTGGGGATGGGTGTAGCCAGGTGCTACAAAAGAATCCGACCTAGGTGGCGGTGGAGGTAGAACCGTCGGTTGCGGTGTAAAACTCGGCGGTGCGAAGGAAACGTCGATACGTGGATAAGCGAAAACCGACTAGCCGGTGGATTAGAAAGTCCCAACCCGGTCCAACTCATGGTCCTTGGAGCCGAAGTAGTAACCGGTACGCGGGTGTTAAACCGTGAAGGACCCCTTGTTCCACTCTACCTCCGGTGACAATGTACGGTCCCCGATTCACCCCACGCAGGATGTCGCTCACGGACGGGGTGTTCCCTTGAGAAACCGTAGGGCTCGGGTAGCGGTCCACTTCTTCTCCTTCTCGGAATCACAACCTCGGTAAATCCCGCCTCGGCGTTACCCGTCCGGGTGTTAGCCGCCTCGGTGTTACTCGTATTAGTTCCACCTCTAGTAAGCACCATTCGTAACTAAGAAAAGAGAAGGGGTTACTAAAGCTCTAAAACTTATCTTAAGGAAGAAGTCAAGTCCTACACGGCAAGGAAAACCTTTCGCTCTGATACCAACTGTAACGCCCCGTTCCCGGACACCGAGTCCTTATCCGGAAAGAGCGCTCGGCACATATATTATCAAATAAATTCAATAATATATGTAAGCCTTACGTCATACATCAGAACTAAAACGACACGGAAGATAAAACGACTCGGGAAAAAAACAAAAGACAAAAGATCAAACACACGGTTTTCAATGCTGTGAAACTAAATCCAATAAAGAAAACTAATCATCCAACATTCAAATCCGAAAAGATCTCAAAAGAACTTAACCAGAACTAATCCAAAAGAAAGACAACATTGTTCAAACATGAAACAACTGTTTTAAGAAAGAAACAACTAAAAGAACTAAGTCTTTAAAAGCTTCCTCTCAAACTTCATCGTCAAAGAACTCGTCAACCGTAGCAACCTGTTCATCTTCTTTGGGGAAAGGGGAAGACAAACACAACGTAACGGGGTAAGTACAAAAGTACTCAGTAACGCGTAGAAGATCGTATAACTATGATCTCATAAAGAAATAAAAGCAACGCCGTCTTTTATTAATTCATTTCCGTTATTAACCCTAGCTAACTATCATATTATGTTCATAGCATAACATGAGGTTCCAAAAGGTATCTAGCTTAGCTCAAGTTTGTTACATCATGAATAACAAGGGCACTACGCCTAGTAATAGGATGTACTAGGACAAGCTGGGTGCAACCTACTTAGAGACACACTCTAGTAGCCCCGGGAATATACGAGTCCCGATAGTGTGATAACCGGCGAATGTACCGACGCTTTATCTAGCCAATCGATTGACCGGCGTGGGTACGTCTACTTTGTGCGGTCGAGAGAACACATCGCGATATTGTACTATGCCTTACCAAGCATTGCATGATGTTTAAGATTATTAAACTAACATATACGTTTGATTAGATGTTTAACTAGCCACCTAAGTGTTTTCAAGTAAGCTCCCTCACATCTCCTACTCTCGTACTTAGACCACTAGACACGGACAAGCCCTAGCAATTACACAGACATCGATAAACTCTAGCTTATCGAAGCACAAGGCAAATCCAAAGCTTTCGACGGTCCCACACTTCGTCTTTTTAGGGAATCCATGTGGTGCCGGAACTAAACGCATCAAAATCTAATTCAGAGCTTTGTCACATAAGGTTAAGCAGTAAATATGCTATTATAAAGCTTGAAACACATAAAAAGAAAACAGCACTGGAACAGCCCCTGTCCGGACGAATAAACTTGCTGTCCGACACAGAGAAATAGCCGTACGGATACACACCTCATCCGTACGGATGAACCACCACTCGGTCGACCGAATGGAGAGGCTCGGTCGACCGAGCCTCCCTCCTGCACATATACACGTTCTTCTCGCACCACAGAGGACAGTTTTCTGCACTCTGCGTTTTCTTCTCAAATTCAACCCAAACTCGACTTAAACGAATTAAAACCATGAAAAACAATCATACAAATTGCTCTACCACTTTACGAAACCTTAATCATACGATAAGAAAACCACGTTACCTTAATTGCGTGGTACAACGAACCAAAGCTTCAACCCGTCAAAAGTTTAACCTTTAAATCCAAACGTTAATGGATTTAAGGATTGTTGATATCAAAACGATCCTCGTCTCGCGGTGATCCTTTCTCTCTTGATGAGTCTGATGAAAAGAACAACGGATTAGCCTCGAAAAGCGAGAGCTTCTTCTCCCTTTTTTTTTCAAACTTGCGGCCTCTCTTCTCAAAAATATGCGCCCCTTTCTTTTTTTTTTGTCAAAAACAACAAGGTTAAAATTAGGATTAGTTTTCCTTTTATAATCCCAGTTATCTAATTATTTTTTTTAAAAAGAAAAATCCTTGTTTATCCTTTTTCTTTTCTTTTTTTTTCGAAAATCCTTTAATTAAAAATAACATAATATTCTGATTTTTGCTAAAAGACCGAATTGCCCTTTTTCAAAAATCGGGATATTACATTCAGCCAGATTTTGAATAGAAGATGTAGAAATAAATTCACTCACAAGGTGTAAATTTCTTGTCCCGATCTTCTTTCAAATGTTTCAGACCAGACCTGTGACATGCAAATTCAGAAAAAGTGAGGCACATAATTCACACTCATCACTATCACACACAGGGCCGGCCAAACACTAAGGCGGTCGAGACGGTGCTCTTAGGCCCAACGGTGCCCCGAGGGCCAGAAAAAAATTCTGTGTAGTTCCAATCCGATCCAATCTAATATAATATGTTAATTATTTTATTTGAATTGATAAAGACCCCAAATTTTTTTTTACTCGAACCGATAGAGGCCCAATTTTTTTCTTACCTGGCCTAATTCGAATCGATAAGTATGAATTGCGAACCAAAAGGCCTAATTCGACGACTTGGCCTTAGGCCCAAAAAATTCCAGGGTCGGCCCTGATTACACACTACCATCAACGATGGCCATTTAACAGTGTATGAAGCAAAAGGATAATAAGCACATCAAGTAACAACACATCTAATCGATCACACCTAATGTTGATTTTTTTAGAAACAGATGCTTTTAATGAATTCTACATCTGTCCTCCAATATGCCTCTTTTGATGTTTTCACAAATTAATTTTATATAGTCATTATTGCATTGGGTGTAAAGTTTGAAAAGTTGTTAGATAGCCAAGGATTAAGGAGTAAAGTCAAACTTTTTTTAAAAAATGTTCTCTTGGGGTATTCTAAAATGACAAATAATAAGGAACCATCTTTTATAAAACAATGTATATTGATGGGCAAAGGCTGTACTATTTAATTCCAGTATCTAAAATACACAAATCCTTGTAATCTAGGACAATGACTTCATTGGATAAGATATTAACTTACCAACTGCTTCACAAACAAGGCTAAATTGCAAATTTTATCCTGTAACCGGATATGTTTTGCAATTTTGATCTTGATTTTTCTCCGGTCACAATTTTGGTCCTTTAAGTGATTTTTTTTGATTGTAAAAATGGTCCTGAATGCTGGAAAATGCTGAATGGACAACTTTCCGGCCAAAAAATGCCATGTCATCTTTGCACGTCAGCACCACTTACCACATCAATATTTTTTTTTTTGCAAAGAATCATCCTTCCATGTCAGCACCACTTACCACATCAACATTTTTTTTGCAAAGAATAACATGTTGCATATGGGGGATTCGAACATACAACCTAAGACTAAAAAACTAGAAACTTCTCCATCTGAGCTATAAAACACATATGTTGTTTAAAACACAACATATTATTTAAAGACACATTCAACATAAAAATATTATAGAGAATTTAATGATAAGACAATTTTATTTTTTTAACAACGTATAGATAGTATTTGTTACATGTTGTGCATGATTCATTTATTGAATGTTAATTTTAAGTAATATGGGAGGTTCTTAATTTTTTATTGTTATTTTTTTTTTATGTATTTTCGTAAAGATACAACATATTCTTGTAATGTCATATTCTTCATTTTTTGCAACCGTTTTTCATAGTCACTAAACTGAATATTTAATTAAATTAACAAATGAAACGTTAAAATGGAGTCCGGATCCTCTATTTTGAGAATCCCGGCTTTCCCAAACTTAGGGACGTGGTGAGACCATGGTCGCACATTGATTGTGTGTTCTCTTTCCCCGATTGAAATGTGCGACCACGATCTCGCCTCGTCCCCAAAGTTGGGGAAAGCCGGGATTCTTAAAGTTAAGGATCCGGACACGTTAAAATGAATGTATTAATTTTAATTATTCTCATGAAACAAAATCAAGTCCTTGAAAAAATGGGACAAAATTGTAAAGTCCCACATCGGTAAAGTAAAGTCCTGCTCAACCCCATATAAGTGTGAGACATAAATGTCTTGTCAACCTGGGTTAGCCCTTTTAGACCAAGCGAGGGCGTCGGTCTACACAGTTGACTGGACCATTTATGACTCATTTAATGCTACCAAACCCGGGGTCGGGGGCGTTACCAGAATTGTATTAAGAGCCGACTGCCATACGGATCTAAGTGCCACACCGTGAGAGGCGGTGGGTGTAATATCCCTATCTTTTGTAAAAGGGTAGACATTTCTTTTTATGGAAACGGAATATTTTTTTTTTATGGATTTAAGCATGATTTAAGATTTAAATAAAAAGAAAAGCAAAAGGATCTACTGGGAATTTTAGAAAGTTTGAGGAATTAATGGCATTAAGTGGAAATTAATTCCTTGGAAGTTATTTACAAGAAAAATAACCACCTCTTTTAATTAGTGGGATACTGGGAGGTTTCCAAAAGAAAAAAGTCAGAAGTTAACGAAAGAGTCAGAAGTTAACGCTAGAAGCTCCAACGTTAAAAGCAAAGGAAAAGGCAAAGATAGTCATTCCCAATTCTCATCCAATTATTGGTGCTTTTAAAAAATGATTGAAGATTTAGAATCAGCGGGAAAATAGGATCATTTTGATAGCAAAAGTTCAGAGTTTTGTGAAGGAATGATTTTAGCCCTAACTATGGATTTGTCAAGGATTGATCCATCTTCAAGGCTTTGGTTGGTTTGATTCGTAGTTCTTGTAGTTTAGAAGCTTTTCATCATCAATTAATTCAAGTTTAATCGTGATCAAATAGGTTTTAGTTGAAGTCTTCTCAAGTGCTGCAGATTTCTGAAGGTTTCGGTTTGGTTTTGCTTGCGTTTAAGGTAAGGGGTTCTTCCTAATGTTTAATTAAGGTCTTATGTTTTTAAGGTTGTGTTTTGGGTATAATTTGTGGTGTTTTAATGATTGAAATCATGCCTGCTTGTATTAGAGAAGTATGTGATGTTTAGTTATGTAAAAGTGATACTTTTCTGCTGTTTTGCAGTGCCTATTGATGTTAAACTTGTTTGGAATCGAGTGGAGATCGTTTAGATGCATAAAACTGATTTTTTTGGGAGTTTCTGTGCTTGGTGCGGGCGCACCGAGGAGGTAGAAAGTCTATTTTTACGTTCTGAGGCTTGGTGCGGGCACACCAAAACCAGTGCAGGTGCACTGAGGCCCAGTGCGGTCACACCAGACCTCAGTGTGGGCGCACTGGCTCGGCAGAATGCCCCTGTTTGTCCAGTGCAAGCGTATTGAACCCCGATGCGGGCGCACTGACCCTATTTTTGATGTTTAGCTTCCTTTTAAGCTCCTAATCTAGTCTTGAATGTTGTTTCTTGATACCATAACATTAAATGAACATGAACAAGCCTTGATTAAGCTTTTGATGCTTTTAGTTCCGGCACCGGATGTACTCTTCCATAGAGTTGAAGTTCGGGACCATCGGAAGAGTATGATAGGCTTGTGCTTTGAGGAATTAGCATTCCTCAATGTCAGTGTATGTGCTAGGCCTTGTCCGTGTCTAGTGGTCTAGGAAAGAGAGTAGTAGAGGTGAGGGAGCTTACTTGAAAATACTTAGGTGGCTAGTTAATAATTAATAACAAACGTATGTGTGTAGTTAAAAGACTAAACATCAATCCATTCTTGGTAAGGCACAGATTTATATCGGTGATGTGTGGGCAGTCGGTGAATAACTCTGCTGGCCTCGACGAGGCACCAGGAGTAGAGAATATCTATGCTGGCCTTGAAGGAGCACTAGGAGTAAAGGACTTCACCGAACGTGTATGCATACCGGGGGGATCCCGGGGCTATCGGTGTAACCCACCGTAGTCGGCAAGGATATCTTCGTGGTGGATTTTCATCATGCATTGTGCCCTTGAGTGCTGATGTAACAAATATAAGCTAAGCCAGAAACCAATAGTCACGACATATTGATGAGCATGAAGCAACCCTAGAGTTTGAGTCGGTCTCACAAAGATAACTTAACAATAATAATATGAACCTTTCGTTGTAAGACTTAATTATACATTAGCTTCTTCCTTTTTCTAAGTACTTTGTACCTACCTCAATTGCATATGTTGTTTTGTGTGCTTTTGGGGTGAGAAGACAAACATGTTAGCCTTGAGCTCGTTGTGGAGTTCGATGATGATTTGATGACGTTGATGCCATGATGATATTTTCTTTTTACTTTTCTATTAAATGTTGTACTAGATTATGTTGTACTTTTAGTTCAAGTTTGTAAGACAAGTGTTGTACCTTTCTTTTAGACATCGTATGTTGTAACCTTTGGACCTTTTGTTGTTGTAAGTTAAACAATTCAGCCATAGTCGGTTTGTTTTCTTTTCCTAGCAGCATTTATGTTGTTTTGCCGAGTCCTTTTAGCTTCCGTTTGCTAAACTCGATACGACATAGTAGATGCTTATGTATAATATTGAATTTATTTAATATTATACATGCCGAGCGTTTCATTTCTGGATAAGGACTCGGTATCTGAGAGCGGGGCGTTACAGTGGGGTTACCTCTAGAATCTTATGGTTGGGACAAGTCCACTGGGAAAAGTCTTGGCCATCCGGGCGAGGGAGCCAGTCCCTTAGAAGGGGGGAGAATATAAAGTCCCACATCGGTAAATTAAAGTCCTGCTCACCCACATATAAGTGTGAGACATAAATGTCTTGTCAACTTGGGTCAACACTTTTAGACCAAGCGAGGACGACAGTCTAAGCAGTTGATAATTTCGGTCGGTGTCTATATCGTGCTGCTATTGTTGTGTGTGGTTGAATTATAACCCTTAAAAAAACCTAAAAAGAACAGGGAAACGTTTGCGATGGAGAGGTAGTCCTTACTGTTTATTTTTGGGTTGATACGATTTCTTGATAGCAATTTGCGCATTTTTTTGTTGGCCTGGGTTTAAATATGGTGTCCTAATCCTAGACCAATATATTCGAGCCTCTTTGGACAAGAGTGTACGTGCTTCAGTTATATAATTGTGATTTGATCTACGTAAAAAGAAAAAAAAAAAAGAAAAAAGATAGATATGTATTAGATATATACTCAGTATCCGGTGTTTATCTATGTCAGATAGGTATCAAATGCGAGACTCGTTACCAAACAAGAGTATCTGTGTCTCATAATGAGTTTTATGACAGCAATTTCATGCTTATTCTACCTTACTTTTGCTTCTGTTCGTCTTTTTAGCTCATATGGTAAAATAATGAACATCTTGTTTTGATTGAGATAGAGAAGACATAGTTATGGGTGATGATCTGGAGCAGCAAAACAATAATGGGTTGCAGGGAAGTGAAAGCAATGATAGATTAAGTAGTTTACATGATTCCATTCTCCATCATATTCTTTATTTTCTTCCTACTAGAGAAGTTGTACGGACTGGGATATTGTCACAGCGATGGAAGTCATTATGGATCGGTGTGTCTATCTTCGACATTAGTGATTTCCGTAGCCCAAGTACTGAACAATTCAAGCTTTGGTTTACATCTTTTGCTACGTCCAGTTACCCTTGTGTTCAGTCGATGATTTCATCTTTAGTCAGTCATAAAATTCCACATCTTGATATCTCTCTCCGTGTTGAGGATCCATTCACTCTACCTAGCTCCATCTTTGATTATCAATCCCTTCGTATTTTAAAGTTAAAGATTTTAAAGGAATCGTGGAGAAAGCTTACCCTTGAGCTGCCTGATCATATCTCTTTAGTCTTTACCATGCCTAAAAGTCTTGTGCCTGTATGATTTTGCATTTCCAAATGCTTTGTCCATTGAAAAGTTGAAGAATTGGCTTTAGTGGACTGTAACTGGATCCATCGGAATAGCATGACCATTTCTATTCCCTCATTAAAGAGATTGACAATGGTTTACTCATTACAGACATATGACTTTGTTGATGATCATAATAGCTGCTGTTACATTAATGTTGAAGCGCCAGCCCTCCGGTCTTTCAACTACACAGGTACTGTGGCCAGCCTGTTGTGCTTGTCGAACATGTCAAGTATTCAAGAATTCAAGCTTTTCTTTTCAAGAATAGAGCCCTCCGGTTCTTTAAGAAACTCTCATGTTCAATCGTTGGTTGCAGCTTTAGTCAGTCGCAAAGTTGAGCAACTTGATATTACTATCGATGTTAAGGATCCATTCACTATACCTTGCTCCATCTTTGAGTGTCAATCCCTTAGGAGTTTGAAGATATCTCTGAAGAATACCCTTGATCAGCTGCCTGATCAAATCGATTTACCGTGCCTCAAGGTTATGCACCTACGTCACTGGCGGATCCAGGAATTTATTCCAGTGGTGTCACCGGAGTCTAAAACTACATCTTTTATCTAAAAAAAATTTCAGTGGGGTCACCAGAGTCTAAAACATCAATTTTTATCGGCAAAACAACACTTTTTAACAACAAAACTACATAATTTTAATATTAAAAAAAAAAATTTTTTTTTTTAAAAATTCAGTGGGGTCACGTGACCTCACCCTGGGTCACGTGGATCCGCCCCTGACCTACGTTATTGTGAATTTCAAGATGCTAACTCCGTTGAAAAGTTGTTTTCCCGTTGTCCTGCTCTTGAGAAATTTACTTTGGAGGGATGTAAGTGCATCCGTGTGAAAGTGAATCGCATTAACATTTCTATTCTCTCGGTCAGCCATAAAGTTCAACAGCTTGATATTCGTACCGATGTTAAGGAGGATCCATTCACTGTACCTTGCCCCATCTTTGATTCTGAATCCCTTTGTATTTTGAAGTTATCCCTGAAAAACATTACCCTTGAGCTGCCTGATCATATCTCTTTACCATGCCTAAAAACGATGCATGCAGCTGCGTTTTTGTGAATTTCAAACAGCTAACTCCATTGAAAAGTTGTATTCTTGTTGTCAGGTTCTAGCGGAATTGATCGACTTTAATGGACTGTAGGTGGATCCATTTTAATAGTATTACTATTTCTATACCCTCATTAAAGAGGTTGACAATGGGTGTTGAAGAATACAGCCTTGTTGATGATGATAATAGCTGTTACATTACAATTGAAGCTCCAGCCTTGTTGTCTTTCAACTACACCGGTTACTTGACCAACCACTTCTATTTCACTAAGATATCATCATCATCATCAATCAAGGCTTACATTCATATAAGTATAACAAATCATAACTTTAGGAGGAAAGTAAGGGCTCTTCATCTTGTTAAGTTTATTCAGGTTCTGGAAAACATGGTTTCCTTGACGATATCTACTGATACTGCAGAGGTACTAAATGTCTACCTTTTCTCTTTTAAGATTTACCAGTTTTTGATGATTCTGTGTAATGCTAATCATTTAATACTTTATTTTGATGTGCAGGTACTCTCACTACCCGACACAGTTTCCGACCATTTTCCCGTTTTTCTCCTTTTGAAATATTTGAATTTTAGTATGGATGTAAAGGGCCATGTCTTAACAGGGTTGCTAAAGTTGTTTTATTTCATGCCAAACTTGGACACCATTGAATTTTCGGAGGTGAATTAATATTGTTTACATGAATTGAATGCTATCTGTGTTTAAATGTCTGGTGTTAAATTCTAACCATTTAAATTCCTCCATTTATTGTCTATGTAGGGAGTTCATCAAACCATACGCAAATCTGGACTTATATGGATATAAACTAAACAATAAATTCAGAGTACCTTAATAGCGGAAGAAATCATCAGGATCGTTTCCCTATATCCATTGTAACTCGACTACGTCTCCGTTTTGCCATGATGTTATTGACGCCTTGATGAGGATTCCAATATCTCTCTCCTTGCCTACAACCGTTATGTGTTGGTTTCTTTCGTATGATTTATGATGGAATAAAGCATTGCTTTTATAGGTGGAGAGAAGGCCGAAATCCGAATGACCTAGTGTTTAGCTTTAATCTCGGCCGTCCATCAAAGCCGAGTTTCAATCGGATTAAAACTCCTTTTAAATAACCAATAAATAATAAATAGCATATTTCTTAGGGAAAACGAATTTCCTATAAGACCACTATTACGGGGAAGGAAATTATTCGGGCACAATAAAAGCCACGACATAATTTTTCTTACATTCTCCCACTTGGTCGAGAGGAATATTCATCGGTGTTTTCCTTTAAGGATCATAAGACGCGTGATGGGAGTCAACTTTACGTGACTCTGGTGCATTAATCACCCCCGTTTACCACACTTTCAGCACAATTTTGGGTGAATTAGACCATTTTCGGGGTAATATCGTGAGCTTATGGCACGGGGAACGAATCCGTTACTTTGATGAATTCATACCCCTTTTTGTTGGTATTAACCCCATTCCCGAGCACTTTTACCCTCCGGAATTGTTTGGATGTTTGTGGTTGTTTATGGTATTGAAGGGTATTGCTGTCTCGAGGACCCGGAAGGTGACGATTTGTGATGAAAAAGCATGATTGAGGCAAGACGAGGGTCAAAAAGGAAGAAAAGTGAAGGCGGGGGAAACGGGGGTTCAAACGCGCGTTTGAACCCTCCAAACGCACGTTCCATACACCAAACACGCGTTTGAATCCCCAGACGCGCGTTCCAGAAGTTCAGATTTGATTCAGAGTTGAAGCCCTCTAAACGCACGTTTGGGAACCAGGCCAAACGCGCGTTCCAAGATCCTAAACGCGCGTTTAAACCAGGCCAAACACGCGTTCCAGATGAAGAACAGTCAAGTCCCTGCCCAGAATTTATGTGTAACGCACGTTTCAGCCAAGCGAAACGCACGTTCCAAGATCCCAAACGTGCGTTCCAGCCCTTTAAACGCGCGTTTGGACCGATTTTGCAGCAGATTTTCCCTTCACCTATAAATACCCCCCCTTAGACATTTTCTGGGGGAGGAAGCTTATCTTAGCAAAACTCTACCCATTTATTGCTCGAATTTTGTAATAGCTTAGAATACTCTCTCTTAGTGTAAATCAACAACATCTTAGCTTAATCTTTCCATTTCTTAGCTTAGATTTTCATTCCAAACACTAAGAGACCACCTTTTAATTACTTCTTTATTTTGTACTTTTTGGATCTCAACTCAAATTTCTGCAATTTAATGGTATATTTCTCTTCTCTTTCACTTGTTATGGCTCTTATTTTCTTGTTTTATGCATGTTTTGATTAGTACAATGAGTAACTAAACATCTACATAGTCGAATCATGTGAAATTTGGTGAAATCACCCTTTGGGTGATGAAATTGGGAGTGGGTAGTTCTTTTTATTGTTGTATCTTGCATATTTCACGTCTTAGAACTTGTTATAACGGATTTGGGCTAGATTGATCACCTAGGTCAAAAATCACACACATCAATCTTGAGAGTTGTTCAGATAGAGAGATGTGGGAAAAGGGTTCTAGGATCACTTCTTAGAGTGAGGTTACTCGTTTTAACGTTTAAAAGCGGCTCTAGTGCATATATTGTCTTGTAAATGAATCTTTCTTAGGGAAGGTTAGTTGACTTGGCATAAGGTGTTGGGGAAGAGTTGTTCGAGACCTTAGCACCGGGATTAGGAGTACGTACCCGTGAAATTGAATGTAAGAGTTCGTTCGTTTATTGCACACTCCCGGTTTTGTCATTCCTTGGGGTGAAACTAGCTATTTTGATCATGGTTCGGCTATGTCCCTTTATCTATCTTAAAACCTAGTAGTTTAATCTTCTTTCTTTCTATCTTATCTGCAAACTTGTTCGTATAGATCACTTTAGTGTCGTTGTAGTTACAAATACTTTAAAATCATTGATCACTAGACTAAGCATTACGTTCACTTTGGTACTTGCAAACACGATTCCTTTGGGTTTGACCTCGTACTCCCTGTAGCTATTCTAGCAATCGACCCGGTACTCTGCCGGTTATAGAGTTAGTTTACCCACGGTTTTGAGTCCTTTATAAATTGTTTTTGTTGGGTGGATTTTAGCTCAATCAAAATGGCGCCGTTGCCGGGGAATTGTGTGCTATTTGTGATATCTTGTAAGTGAACCGAAGGCTTGGGCCTAGGTTTTATTTTACTGTTTTCGTGTTGTTTGCCTTTTTGTAGTGCATGACCCGGAGATCTCAAACACCACTCGAACCTTACATAGACGGGATTGAAGCTTACGCAAGGCGTAGAAATAGTCAAAGAAGAAGAAGTCGTCAAGTAGAGGAGTCGATTCCGGTCTTAGAAGAGGATAGTTTGGGTGAGTTGGGAGAAGGATCCGACATGGCTCCAAACGGTGGACAAGGTTTGTAAGGAAATTTAGGGAATAATAATGGAGTCCCAGTTCCAAACCCGCCTCTTGTCAACAACAATGCACAAGGAGGTGGGAATGGACAAGGAAACAATGCGGTGAATGCGAATGGGCCTATTGCTCAGAATGTTCAACAAGAGGCCCTAGGGAATCAAATGGATCCCGTTGTGATGCAACAGTTCAATGCATGGATGTTGAATCAGTTTCAACAAAATCAAAACCAAGCTCACAATCAAGGTGCAAATGCGATGCCGAATTGGTTCGACGGTCAACAAGAGCAAAACCAAGGCGGTTTGACTTGTAGAGATTTTGTGCTAGCTCCTACGGCAAACACGGGGCATAGTCCAATCCGAATGCCACCGGTGGCCGCCAACAACTTGGAATTGAATAGAAACATCATACATTTGTTGGGAGACAACGCTATATTCAAGGGAACCGCTCTAGAAAATCCTCACTTATTCATTGATCACTTTCTCCAAATAGTGAACTCGACAAAGATCAATGGAGTGAGTGATGAGGCGCTCAAACTTATGCTTTTCCCGTTCGCCTTGAAAGAGCAAGCTAAGAGGTGGTATGATTCGTTGCCTAATGACTCTTTACACACATGGGAAGAAGTGGTTAAGAATTTTCTACTCAAATATTACCCCCCATCGAAGACCATGGATATGAAAGAAGCTATCATGTCATTCAATGCCTATGAAGGAGAGCTACATGAGTCATGGGATCGGTTTAAGGCTTTGTTGAGGGAGTGCCCGGGGCACGGATTGAGATCGTACGAGGTAGTTCATGCTTTCTTCCGGGGTTTAGACCAAGTGCATCAAAGTACCTTGCATGCTTCGTGCAATGGAGATATTATGAGTATGGTACCCGAAGTGACTATGAACCAAATTGAGAAGATTTTCGAGACTTCGAGGCAATACATATCGTCGAGTAGAAAAGGAACAAGAAGCAAGAAGCCCGGTTTGGTTGAAGTTAAAGAAGTAGAGGCAAGTGATCAATATATATCATGCTCAAGTACAAGCGATGGAGCAACAGTTGGGGAGATTGCAAAAGGAGAATGAGAGTGCTAAGCTTTGCCAAATTTGTAGTGGATCACATTCGGCAAAAGATTGTAGGATGACGACCAAAGCTCAAAATATGGCTTATCCTCAATCCTCGACTTAAGGGCAACCTAGTACCCCATCTCAAGATAGCATGAATGAGTTGGCTAAGCGGATGATGAGTATTTGTTCTATGGAACAATGGAATACGGGGCCTCAATATCAAAGTCAAATGCAAAGCCCCTATCAAGGCCAATATATGGGGGAGCAACAAGGTGGGCAACCGTATGAAGAATCCCAAGATGTGAACTATGTGGGACAAGGTCAAGGAGGGAATTATGGAAATCAAGGTGATGGTTCTTGGAGGAATAACAACAATCAAGGTTGGAACCGTAATCAAAACCAAGGCCAAAAACAAGGATATAGACAAGGCCAAAATCAAAGCCAATCTTCACAAGGCCAAGTCTATCAACCTCCACACCAAAGGCAACAAGGAGGGTATAATCAACAAGGCTCTAACAATTATCAAAACCCTCCTCCTTTGGCTCCTATACCTCAAAAGAGTTCAACCGATGTCATCTTGGAACAAATGAACAAAAACTTTGCGGAGATCAAGAAAGACATGGTTGAGATGAACTACAAACATGGGTCCGCCATCAAAAATCTTGAGACACAATTTGGTCAAGTGGTGGAACATGTACAGTTGAAGGGCGGTTTACCGAGTAACACCGAAAAGAATCCAAGAAATGTAAACGCCATCTTAACTCGAAGTGGTAAGGTGTTGAGAACTAGTGGAGAAAAGAAAGTCCTATGGGAGGACAAGGCTAGAAAAGCACCTATCGAGACGGAAGCGGGAGCTATGGATGGTGATATAGATGGGATTGAAGATGATGAAGATCATGGGGAGTATGTCAAGAAGAAAGAAGTTGAAAGGAAAGAAGCTCAATCTAGGGGAGATTATGTGGTTATCGATGTGAAAGAGGAGGAATCAACTCGAAGAGAAGGGAAAGAGCCAATGAAGGAGCCGTCTTCCCCACGCACCAAAGGTAAGAAAGGTATGATCCCTCCTCCTTCTAAAGATTTTGATTTGAGTACCCTCCCTTATCCCCCTAAGAATCATAGACAAAGTTGCTTGAATAAGGCACAAACTCGATTCATTGAGAGATTTACGAAAAATTGATTTGAACATTCCTTTTCTTGAAGCACTTGCAAACATGCCCTCGTATTGTAAGTTTTTGAAAGAGTTGTTAACTAAAAAGGGTAAAATGCAAGAAGTTGTGTGTTTAAATGAAGAGTGTTCCGCTATTTTTGATGGAAAGTCTAGGATTCCCCCGAAAGTTAGAGACAAGGGTAGTTTCACTATCCCGGTTACCATTGATACGACTCATTTTCCTAGTGTTCTATGTGATTTAGGGGCTAGTGTAAGCCTAATGCCCCGTGCTATATATGAGAGTCTTAACCTAGGAGATTTGGAGCCAACGGGGATGACCATTCAAATGGCGGATATGTCTATTAGGGAGCCTATGGGAGTGATAGAGCATAGTGAAAGTGGATAAGTTCGCCTTCCCGGTAGATTTTGTGGTACTAGACATGGAGATGGACTCCAAAACACCTTTGTTGTTAGGACGTCCCTTTTTAAATACCGGGAGGACTTTGATAGATGTTGCGAGCGGTGAGATAATATTGAGAGTTGGAGATGAAAAAGTCGCGGTCAATGTCTATAAAGCCATGAAACATCCTAAGGAGAGCACCGAGGACTGTTTTCTATTGATGCTATATATCCTTGCGTTTCGGAACATGTTGACATGCAGGAATATAAAGATAAATCCGAGGAATGCATGGAAAGAGTGATTATGGAACATGATGAAGAAGAGGAGTTGGAAGAGGAAGCAAAAGAGCTCGAAGAGACGGCTTTCGTGGGTGAAAGGTGGACCGAGAAGATTGATCTTGGGCTTGAAGGAGAGTTGGAGAAGCCATCAATTGAGGACCCACCAAAAGACTTGAAAATGAAGCCGCTTCCACCTCATTTGAAGTATGTTTTTCTTGAAAATGATGATTTACTTCCTTTGATTATTTCTTCTACACTAACGGCTTTGCAAGAAAATGAGTTAGGGAGGATGCTTAAGAAGCATAAGCGTGCTTTTGGGTGGAAGATGTGCGATCTTAAGGGTATTAGTCCCACCATTTGCCAACACAAGATTATTTTGGAAGATGGAGCGAAGCCGGTAAGGCAACCCCAAAGAAGGCTCAATCCACACCTCCAAGAGGTTGTGAGGAAGGATGTGGTCACGATGTTGAAGCTAGGAATCATCTACGCCATCTCGGATAGCAAGTGGGTGAGTCCCACCCAAGTGGTGCCGAAGAAAGGAGGTACGACCGTGGAGATCAATGACAAAGGTGAGGAGGTGCCTAAGCGTTTGGTAAGTGGTCATAGAATTTGCATTGATTATCGTAAGCTAAATGACCAAACCCGTAAAGATCATTTCCCCCTCCCTTTTATTGATCAAATGTTGGAGAGATTGAGTGGCCATGCCTTTTATTGTTTTCTTGATGGGTTTAGTGGGTATTACCAAATACATGTGGCTTTAGAGGACCAAGAAAAGACTACCTACATTTGCCCCTATGGTACCTTTGCCTTCCGTAGGATGCCTTTTGGGTTGTGTAATGCACCCGCGACATTCCAACGGTGCATGGTTGCCATATTTGCGGATATGATAGAAAAGTTTTTAGAAGTCTTTATGGATGATTTTAGTGTATTTGGTGATTCCTTTGAGGAATGTCTAGATAATCTTGAGAAAGTGTTGAGTAGATGTGAGGAGACAAACTTGGTGCTAAATTGGGAGAAGTGTCATTTGATGGTTACGGAGGGGATAGTCTTAGGGCATAAGATATCTAGTAAGGGTATAGAGGTAGACAAGGCTAAGGTTGAAGCGATAGCTAAGCTTCCTATGCCCACCAACCTAAAGACTCTTAGGGGTTTTCTAGGCCATATGGGGTTCTATCGTAGGTTCATTAAGAATTTCTCGAAAATAGCCCGTCCTCTTACTCTTCTTCTTGGAAAAGACGTCCCGTTTGATTTCGACCAAGCTTGTGTTGAAGCATTCTTGATGCTCAAGCAATTGCTTGTATCCGCTCCTATTTTAGTTGCCCCGAAATGGAAACAAGAATTTGAGCTCATGTGTGATGCGAGTGACACCGCGGTTGGTGCGGTCCTCGGTCAAAAAATCGACAAAATCTTCAAGTCTATTGCTTATGCTAGTCACACCTTGAATCCGGCCCAATAGAACTACACCACCACTGAAAAAGAGCTTTTAGCAGTCGTCTTTGCGTTCGATAAGTTTAGGTCTCATCTCGTAGGTTCTCGAGTAGTTGTCCACACGGATCATGCCGCCTTGCGTTATCTCTTCGCCAAGCAAGATGCCAAGCCCCGTCTCTTAAGATGGATCTTGCTCTTGCAAGAGTTTGATTTAGAGATCCGTGATAGAAAGGGTTGTGAGAATGTCGTAGCCGACCACTTAAGTCGTATGGAGCTTAGTGAGGAGTTGATTAAAGCACAAAGGGAGATAAATGATTCTTTTCCTCACGAGCAACTTTATGCACTTGACACCCTTCTTCCGGCTAAGAGAGGAAACTTTCTACAAAGTCGGTAAGGAAGGTAGTCCTTGGTTCGCTCCTTTTGTCAACTACCACGAGTGCGGTTTTGTAGATCCCGACCTTGACTCGAACCAAAGGCGTAAATTCCTTAGTGAGGTGGGTAAGTATGTGTGGGAAGATCCTTGTTTATATAGGTTGTGTTCGGATGGCATTTTGAGGAGGTGCATCCCGGAGAGTGAAATTTCGAGTGCTCTTTCGTTTTGTCACGACAAAGAGGCCGGAGGCCATTTCTCGGGGCAAAGGACCGCTTTGAAAGTGTTGCAAAGTGGGTTATATTGGCCCACTCTATTTCGAGACGCACATGCTTATGTGAAATCTTGCGATGTTTGTCAAAGGTCCGGTCGTATATCTAGAAGGAGTGAGATGCCTCAGAAGCCGATCATAGTGTGTGAGATTTTTGACGTGTGGGGCATTGATTTCATGGGCCCCTATCCCTCTTCGTGTGGTAACAAGTATATCCTAGTCGCTTGTGATTATGTGTCCAAATGGGTCGAAGCCTTAGCTTCACCCACCAATGACAGGAATGTTGTTATCCGGTTTCTTAGGAAGAACATCTTTTGTCGGTTTGGGGTGCCTCGTGCTATAATCAGTGATAATGGAAGCCATTTTGCCAACAAGCCGTTTGATAAACTTTTAGAGAAGTATGGAGTGAAACACAAGCTAGGTACCGCTTACCATCCCCAAACGAGTGGTCAAGTCGAAGTCACGAATAGGGGTATTAAGCGTATCTTAGAGAGGACGGTAGACACGAATGTCAAGAGTTGGTCTTTAAAGTTAGACGATGCTTTGTGGGCCCATAGGACAGCCTTTAAGACACCCCTAGGCATGTCACCTTACATGATAGTCTATGGTAAGTCTTGTCATCTTCCCGTAGAGATCGAGCACAAGGCTTATTGGGCCATCAAAATGCTAAACCTCGATGATACCTTAATTGGAGAGAAACGTATGGCCCAATTGAATGAACTAGATGAGTTCCGCCTTTGTGCTTATGACCTTTCCACGAAGTATAAAGAAAAGACTAAGTTACTCCATGATAAGTTGATTAAACCTCGTGATTTCAATGAGGGTGATGAAGTCTTATTCTACAATACTCGTTTGCATCTTTTCCAAGGGAAGTTGAAGTCTAGGTGGTCCGGTCCCTATGTTGTGTCGAAAGTCTATCCGTCCGGTGCTATCGAAATCACCCATCCTAAGTTTGGCACGTTTACCACCAATGGCCTAAGGTTGAAAAGGTATGAGCGGTTGCCCTACGATGAAGCACTAGAAATAGTGCATCTTGAAGACCCCATACCTTGTGACGAATCTTGCAAGTCTTGTCATGGACTTTAAACCTTGACTCGTATAATTTCGAATCCATCTTTCCATCTTTCTACCCTTTCTCGCCTTGTGCCAACGGTATAACTTTGAAAAAGTTGGCACCGTATAATCCATCTTGTCGAGCCAACGACGTAAAACAAAGGCGCTTGGGGGAGGCAACCCACCATTTCGTAGTTTGATAAGTTAGTTTGGTGTCTCTAGTGGTCTCGGGGCGGTTAGAATCAAGTGTGGGGTAGAAATCTTGAGTTTTCCTAGTTTCTGGTTCAAACGCCCGTTTACCCATTTCAAACGCACGTTTACAACTTTTCCCTGCCAAACGCGCGTTTAGAACCATTTCAAACGCGCGTTTGAAGCCTCAACTCTCTGTTCTTGTTTTCTCATCCCAAACGCACGTTTCACTAGTCAAACGCGCGTTTGAACTTGCGAAACGCGCGTTCCACCTATTCCAAACGCGCGTTTGGGTTCATCTCCTTTAAATACCCTGCACCTCAACCCAGCGTTTCAGACGCGTTCTTCTTCAACCCTAACCGTCCGGCAGCCGTTTTTCACCCCCCTTCCGCTCGAAATCCTTCATTTCTCAACCGTTTTTGGCGATTCAAAGCCCAAACAACACCTCTCAACCTCCTCTTTTGATTTCAACAAGCCATTCCATCAACAAATCCTCCAAATCCTCGATTCAAACTTCACTTTTGGCGGTTTTTCACCAAGGTCGAATTTGGCTAAGTTCGACGTTTCGAGGCTCGTTCTTCGCTCCAAATCATTCTCATCATCTCTTTTAAGCATAAGACAGGTATTAATTCGATTTTACGTTTAGGTTTCGGTTAGGGTTAGTTTTTGGCCTATTTTGGTTTAACGCCCTTTCTCGTTATTTATTGTTTATTGATGATTATATCCTGTTTTTTTTGTTTGTTTTGTTTGTTTTGTTGATCGATGGTGAATGGTGTGGCTTTTGTGGGGTGCTTCGTTGTGGATGGTTGGTTTGTTTGAAATCCCGGTTGGACGATAACCGGGTCGGTTTTGTTGTAATTTGGTTGTTTGGTGTTCGTTTGGTGTTGTTTGGTTGGTGTTCATAGAATGAGGGAAACCAAACGTAAGGAAACCGAGGGTAAAGGTAAGGGGAAACAACCAATGACTAGGCAAGCCCCTAAAAAACAGAAAACCTTAGTTTCTCCCCGGGTACCTACGGGTGGTATTCGAATTGGTGGTGCAGTTGAGAGTAGAAATCCTCGAGCCCTTAGGCCAGCGGGACAGTTGAGAGATGAGACGTCTGACGAAGATTTTGAGCCGGATACCGAGGGGAGGAATACGAGTAGTGATAGTGATGAGGCTACGGACTTTGAGAGCGATGTGCCATTGGCACATTTGCAAGCCAAAAGTGCAAAGACTAGTGCCCCACCTCCTCCACAGAGTGCTCCCGAGCAAGACCCTCCTCTAGCTCCCTCTCCTGATGATATTATCCCTTTTGAGCAGCGTTTTAACTCACCGGTTGCATTCTCAAACTATAATGAGTATATCATTTGTGAAAAACATGTGTTATGAGAGAGGGCTAGACCTCAAAGTGGTGCCTAAGTCTTTTATCGATGATTTGAGGAAAAGGGGGTGGAATAATCTGATTTGCGAGCCGGATGGGAATCTCAATTTGTCATTAGTCCGGGAATGGTATGCAAACTTTAGTGTGGCTAATCTAGATTCCGGTTTCATAAAGGTCAGAGGGGTCAATGTCCCGTGGTCGGTTAAGGCTATCAATGATTATTATAGGATACCGGCTTTCGAGGGTCAGGACTACGTTAGTTGGTTCGCAGAGAGATCTCATTGGGGTAATACTGAGAATCCAGATCCGTTAGAGGAGATGAGGAAAGCAATCAACCCCGACTTACCGTGGATTTCAAAAGGTAGTAATTTGAAAAGTCAGTTGGTGACGACGATCTGGCCGGATGTTTGGAAAGTGAAAGCTAAGTTTTCTCAGAACCGTCTACTACCGAAGGACAACATCACGCACTTCCACATTAAGGATTTGCAGTTGTTGTATGCTCTACACTATAACCTGAAAGTAGACGTCGGGAAAACCATCTTTGAGGAATTTAGAGAAAACCAAAAGGTTAGGCGTCGGATGATTATGTGCCCCTACCTTATTCACGGCTTGTGCAAGAGAGCGTTGGTGAAAGAGTATCCAGACGATCAGATTTTGAGGAAGAAGAACCTGCCTGTGGCACCGAGGCCGTTTAATGCCCGCTCCGCTTCCAGACCCCCTATCCTCGACCCATTCACACCGTCCTCCGTCCTTCCACCCCTACTACCCCCACCACCCTCCCCATACCACCTCATATCACTTCCTCCACTACTACCACTACTATACCCCCCCCCCCTCCCTATACTACTGGACCTTCCACCATCCCTACACCTCCACCTTCTACACCTACTATCGGGGGGCCGTGGCTTAGTGAACGGTAGGGGCTTCTGATTGCGCATAAACAGAGAGACTGGATGGATAGTCTGAGGGTGACACTGAACGGCATCGTGGAGAATCAGCAGGTGTTGGCTCAGGAGAGGCATGTTGAGCTTCCTGAATTGAATCTAGATATTGCACCGTTTCAGTATACCCCGGAGATCGAGGCAGATTTGCAGAGGGTCATAGAGGAGTCATTTGTTGAGGAGCCGGACGAGGGGTTTGATGATATCGATTTGGATGATTTAGTGGGCACAGATAGGGCTGGGACAGATGCAGCTGGGACAGAGGCAGTGAGGACGGGTGATGCAGGACTTACACAGATCGATAGTGCAGCTGCTGTGGTTGCACCAACATCAGGCACACCGGATTCCACTACTGACGTACAGGGACAAGGAGCGGACTAGCATGCTTTTCATGCAATTTTTATTGTATTTACTTACTAGTCTGTCTCTTTTATACTTTGATGATTTCACTTACTTTTGACGTTCTTTCATCATACTTTGGACACATTTCGATTGTGCATGCACGTACACTTATTTTTGAGCCCCTGAGGCCTGCTTGACCGTGTATGTTTTCCTTTTTATTGACTGATACTGTGGGATGACGAGGATGTTATTATTAGCTTATATGTAATGCATGGATGTTCTGTACCTTATTTTGATTCGATTGTCTCCTTCCATTGCATATCTCGTATCCCCCCTCATTATGCTTTGATCTCGTTACCGTGGCTTAGACTCGTTATTTTATGCACCCGCTTACCCTATTGCCTGCTTTTTAGCACGCGGATTATGTCCCGTGCATGCGCTGTCTTTGTTTCTGTTGATCTCGCTCTAGGTTACGGGATGGATTCACACGAGGTATCACGAGTTTCGAGTCACGGTTGCGCCTTTCTGCCGGGTCTTTTGGTCAAACAGCTAAGTCTTTTACGCTTCTTATCTCTCACACACTGAGGACAGTGTTTCGTTTAAGTGTGGGGTGGGGGACTTAGCCGTTTTATTGATTTTATTGTTGAATGTGCATTATGTGTGGTATACTTAGCCTATGATCGGGCTTGAGCCGATTTTTGGGTGATTTTAAAATTTTTCGAGGCTTCCCGACACTGTGTTGTTTGTGCTACGTCTTTATTCGAGTGGTGGCCACCTTAGTAGGGCCCCTAACGTGTGCACTTCGGTTTGATATTATCTTGAGAATAGAGTCTATTAATTTCACGTGAAGCTACACTTTGTGCACAATTTGATTACTACCACCTCTCATGTCACTGGTCTCGAGACGAAATAGGAAGGTTACCTAAGTAGGACACGGGATGACGGTCATGGCGTCTCTTTGACCCTACCAAAGCCAAATAAGCCTCATCCCAAACATTAGACCTTCGTAGCCCCTCTCAGCCTTGATAAAATGGTCTGACCACCATTCGTTTTATAGCCGTTTTATTACGTAGTCAGAAACCTACCCTGAGCTTAATTCTTGGTCACATTCCCTTCATTTACACCTTACGAGTGGACTTGATCTTTTGTCGGCCACACTTGCCAAGGCAAGGCAAGTGTGGGGTGGGGGAAATGATGTTTTGACGGGTTGGTGTTTTCTTGTTTGGAGCTATAAGGAGAAGAGGAGGTCATTTGGGCTTAGTGTTTGGTTTTGGCCCAAAAAGAAAAGAAAAATCTGTGTAATTCCTTCTTTTCTTTCAAAAAAAAAAAAAAAAAAAAAAAAAAAGAGAACTCAATCAATCAAAGTTCAAAATAAATTAGAAAGTTCTCAATGAATAAGAGTTTGGAGTTTATAAAATAAAGGGTTGGAATCAAAGTGATGAGCTCAAAAGTGATTTTTTTTTATGATGTTGGAGTTGGGATAGTGAGATAGGTGCTAATGTATTCGATCTCACCTCATAACACTTGAAATATAGTTGAGTAAGGCAATGAGTTCGGGTATGTTAGTATCCTATGGTTCCCAAGTGCTTAAAATAATCAAAAGGAGTTTGGATGGTTTGTATGATAGAGATAAGGTGGTACATTTGTTGATTAGGTTCACTCGTACTTCTTTTTCTCCAGTTCCCAAAGTATCCTTTTCGATTAACCGGAATCACCCTAGCCTAACGTTATAACCCTTCAAGTCCTACCCGATTGTGTCCGAACTTAGTGACCTTGATTAGTGGAGAGGAAAGTGGAATGAGACGGTTGGTAGACTTTCGGTCGGGATTCAAGCCCCGACAATCATTTTGAACATTTGGATGTAGCTCGGCACCACACACATTCTATTCTTTTGATAATGTTGTACCGGTGTGTGTATGTTCGTGTGTCTTACTTCGTGGTTACCTCAAGGGTGTGGATAGTAGCACCTACGTCACAATGTTGAATCCCTTGGCTCAGTGTGGGGTGGTTGATGGGAGTCAATTTTACGTGACTCCGGTGCATTAATCACCCCCGTTTACCACACTTTCAGCACAATTTTGGGTGAATTAGACCATTTTCGGGGTAATATCGTGAGCTTATGGCACGGGGAACGAATCCGTTACTTTGATGAATTCATACCCCTTTTTGTTGGTATTAACCCCATTCCCGAGCACTTTTACCCTCCGGAATTGTTTGGATGTTTGTGGTTGTTTATGGTATTGAAGGGTATTGCTGTCTCGAGGACCCGGAAGGTGACGATTTGTGATGAAAAAGCATGATTGAGGCAAGACGAGGGTCAAAAAGGAAGAAAAATGAAGGCGGGGGAAACGGGGGTTCAAACGCGCGTTTGAACCCTCCAAACGCACGTTCCATACACCAAACGCGCGTTTGAATCCCCATACGCGCGTTCAGAAGTTCGATTTGATTCGAGTTGAAGCCCTCTAAACGCACGTTTGGGGGAACGCGCGTTCCAAGATCCAAACGCGCGTTAAACCAGGCCAAACGCGCGTTCCGGATGAAGAACAGTCAAGTCCCTGCCCAGAATTTATGTGTAACGCACGTGTCAGCCAAGCGAAACGCACGTTCCAAGATCCCAAACGCGCGTTCCAGCCCTTTAAACGCGCGTTTGGACCGATTTTG
Source organism: Gentiana straminea (assembly GCA_036785695.1). NCBI lineage: Eukaryota > Viridiplantae > Streptophyta > Magnoliopsida > Gentianales > Gentianaceae > Gentiana > Gentiana straminea. Next base: position 24,893,239 of record JAVUPR010000113.1, read on the forward strand.
CAGCAGATTTTCCCTTCACCTATAAATACCCCCCCTTAGACATTTTCATGGGGAGGAAGCTTATCTTAGCAAAACTCTACCCATTTATTGCTCGAATTTTGTAATAGCTTAGAATACTCTCTCTTAGTGTAAATCAACAACATCTTAGCTTAATCTTTCCATTTCTTAGCTTAGATTTTCATTCCAAACACTAAGAGACCACCTTTTAATTACTTCTTTATTTTGTACTTTTTGGATCTCAACTCGAATTTCTGCAATTTAATGGTATATTTCTCTTCTCTTTCACTTGTTATGGCTCTTATTTACTGTTTTATGCATGTTTTGATTAGTACAATGAGTAACTAAACATCTACATAGTCGAATCATGTGAAATTTGGTGAAATCACCCTTTGGGTGATGAAATTGGGAGTGGGTAGTTCTTTTTATTGTTGTATCTTGCATATTTCACGTCTTAGAACTTGTTATAACGGATTTGGGCTAGATTGATCACCTAGGTCAAAAATCACACACATCAATCTTGAGAGTTGTTCAGATAGAGAGATGTGGGAAAAGGGTTCTAGGATCACTTCTTAGAGTGAGGTTACTCGTTTTAACGTTTAAAAGCGGCTCTAGTGCATATATTGTCTTGTGAATGAATCTTCCTTAGGGAAGGTTAGTTGACTTGGCATAAGGTGTTGGGGAAGAGTTGTTCAGACCTTAGCACCGGGATTAGGAGTACGTACCCGTGAAATTGAATGTAAGAGTTCGTTCGTTTATTGCACACTCCCGGTTTTGTCATTCCTTGGGGTGAAACTAGCTATTTTGATCATGGTTCGGCTATGTCCCTTTATCTATCTTAAAACCTAGTAGTTTAATCTTCTTTCTTTCTATCTTATCTGCAAACTTGTTCGTATAGATCACTTTAGTGTCGTTGTAGTTACAAATACTTTAAAATCATTGATCACCTAGACTAAGCATTACGTTCACTTTGGTACTTGCAAACACGATTCCTTTGGGTTCGACCTCGTACTCCTGTAGCTATTCTAGCAATCGACCCGGTACACTGCCGGTTAGAGAGTTAGTTTACCCACGGTTTCGAGTCCTTTATAAATTGTTTTTGTTGGGTGGATTTTAGCTCAATCAACGCGCGCGTTATACGCTAAAAATTTCCTTTAGTCGGTTAGTGTAAGTGTCATCATTAATCGAGTTCTCAATGTGAGTCATAGCGGTTACACATCATTCTGCAACATGCTCCCTTCTATGTACCACAACATTGACAACCGTCTTAACAAGACCATAAGCGGAGATTACATAAACTGTCTCATTATGTCTTTGCCAGAGACAATTTCTGTCATAATATATCCATTCGTAAGGTGTACACAATGAAAAGCAGAAAACAATAATGATGTAGAAGATTAACATAAGGAGCTCAACAAATGTCAAACATATGTACAAAATAAATGGCGGGACGCGATAATTAGGAGCTATCCTCAAGACCCATGCTTTCAGTGTCTCTATGTTATGTCTTTGGGGTAGTTCTCTCATAAATATGTCTGCAACCATAAGATTTGTCCTTATATGTTCAATGACAAACAAATATCTTCTAACATCTTGCTTCAGTAATAGATATTTAAGGTCAATGTGTTTTGGTCCCTCAAATATCATGTCAGGCTTAGAGGATCCATGTCCGCTAGATTGCAACCTCATAACATGCCACGTACTCTGCTTTCATGATGGATGAGTAAATTAACTCTGAACTCTGGCTTTTCCATGATACGGTACCTCCGTTTAGAAGATACACGTAGCCAAGAGTACAAAGTCTGGCGTCAGTACATCCCCAAAATCTGAGTCTGACTAAACCAGTCACCTGTGGGTGTCCTGATTTTCCGTATTTGAGCATGTAATTCCTTGTTCCCTTCAGTATCTCAATACTTTCTTAGCAGTTTTCCAATAAGACATTCTTGGATTGCTTTGAAATGTACCCATCATGCCAACAACATGACTAATGTTATGTCTTGTATGAACCTGTGCATACCGTAAATACAAGAGAAGCATATGAATGTTTTTCCATTTCTTCACGTTCCAACTCATTTCGCGGAACAATGTTTGGAAGAACATGTCATCATGCCAAATCTTTCCGAACTTTATCAATAAAGGTTGTTTGAGACAATCCTAAAACATTAATTGCCCGTCACGGAATATTTCTATCCCTAACACATAGGAAGCCTCGCCTAAATCTTTCATTTCAAAGTTCTTGAAGAGATAGGCCTTGGTTTCATGTAATAAACCAAGATCAATGCTAGCCAATAATATATCATCAACATACAGAATCAAAAATATGAACTTACTCACACTAATCTTGAGGTATATGCAAGGGTCAACTGTGTTCTCATTGAAACCGAAAACAATAAGAGTTTCATGAAACTTTAAGTGCCGTTATCTCGAAGCTTGTTTCAGTCCACATATTGATTTCTTAAGCTTGCATACCATGTCTTCCTGACCTTCAATAATGAAGCATTTAGGTTGACACATGTAGACTTCTTCTTTCAAGTCTCCATTCGGAAAGGCTGTTTTTACATCCATCTGGTGTAACTCGAGATCATGATGAGCTACTAGTGCCATGATAATTATAAAGGAGTCTTTCCTGGACACAGGGGAAAAGTCTCAATATAATCAACGCCTTCTTTCTGATTGAAACCTTTGGTAACAAGTCAGGCTTTATATCGGTCAATATTACCTTTGCAATCGCACTTAGTCTTGAAGAACCACTTACAACCAACTGGTTTGTGTCCTTTAGGTAATTGAACGACTTTCCATACTTGATTTTCATCCATAGATTTCAATTCATCTTTCATGGCATCAATCTACTTACTAGAATTAACATCCTTAGTGGCTTGTGAAAACGAAACCGGATCTTTACTTGTCCCTTCTTCATATTCTACTTAATAAAGCATATAATCATCAGGAATCGCAGATCTCCCTAATGCTGGTTCTTGTGGGGCTTCAATATTTTCATTGGCGATAATCTCATCATGGAGTTGTTGATCATTTATGGGATTTTCTGCATTGTTCAACAGTTCAACAATAGGAAGATTCCCAATACTTTTAGGAATAAGGTTTAAATGGGACGGGTACCCTTATTTCCTTTATGATCACATCATGAATTTTATCACTCCCACTGATTTCGCCATTCTCATAGAATATAGCATTATCGGTTTCAACAATTCCCGTAATATGGTTAGGACAATAAAACCTATATCCTTTGGATTTTTCTGGGCAACCTTGAAGTAACCACTATTTGTTCTAAATCCAATTTCTTTACTTGTGGATTGTAAATTCTAGCCTCAGCTGGACATCCCCATATTTGGAGATGCTTCAAATTAGGTTTCCACCCTTTCCATAGTTCAAAAGGTGTCTTTGGAACTGCCTTACTAAGAATCCTATTTGAAATTTAAACAGCTGTGCGTAAAGCATCCATCCACAATGATATAGGCATTAGCATGACTCATCATAGATCTAACCATTTCCATATACGTATGATTCTGCCTTTCTGCTACACCATTCCGCCATGGAGATCCAGCCATTGTGTATTGAGCAATAATTCCATCTTTTGGAGAATTTTTGCAAAAGGTCCAGGATGTTGTCCTGTTCGTCATACCTTCCATAAAATTCACCACCTCTATCCGACTTTATGATTTTCACTTTTCTATCTTGTTGTCTCTCAACTTCAGTTATGAACATGTGTAAGGTGTCCACAGATTGAGATTTACCATGCAACAAGTATAGATAACGGTAACGTGAATAATCATAGATAAAGTGATGAAATACTTTTCTCCTCCAAATGTGGGTGCATCAAAAGGTCCACAAATGACTGTATGTATTATTTCAAGAAGCTGGGTACTTCTTGTTACTGAATTGAGATACAAGATATTTCATGAGGCTAATTTAAACAACACTTATATAAGAGTGGAGTATAGACAAGAAAATAAGGCGCTACTGTGGGTTGTCACCATAAATTCTACATATAATGTCGTGATACTCACCCATAATTGAGTGATATGTTTATAAAGAAGACGAACAAGGTATCTGTGGATATCCTTGACCTTCATAATATACACTCTATAATTATTTATGTTGTAATGATAATGATGAGTTTCATCAAAAGGGGTATCAAGGTAAATTTTATAGAAGGGCTACACTTACAAGCTAACAACTTAATACAACATATAAGTAGCAAACATCAACTAATTAGGGTCAAAACAATTTATTCCTTATTTTGACATATCCTTTAATTTGAACCATCTGTCAAATCAACTGAATATCAATAAATTTTCAATCACCGTTCATAATGTGATTAAAATATTTATGCATCCTCATGTCAGGCTACTATGGCTATACCCAACAATTGACACCATTGACATTCAAGTGTTGACAATCATACAGAAGTCAACTAAACATTATGTTGACATAACTATGTGTAATGTAATACTCAAATATGGTTCAAGTATTAATGTATATTGCCTTTTTTAAATTTACAAAATAAATATGTCACGATCTAATCACCAAACATAATGTGAATAGTCTTTATATATCAAGAATTTGAGTTGTTGTGGCAATACTCTAAACTTGACACAATTATAAGACATATTTCTAATATTTGCGAAATTCAATAATTTAAAGGCCAAAACTTTATGATATGTCAAAAAAATTATATGAACCAAATATCAACAAAAAATCTATAATTTGCACTTTAATGATATTCAGTCACTTTATCAATATGCGACTTTGTTGCTTCGGATGTCATAACTTATTCATTAATAAATATGATTAAATACCATATTTCTGACATGTGATTATTCCATTATGGTAAATCAATATAGCTAATCAATGATGACGTAAATATACACTTCATGAACTATATATTCCAGCAAATATCATTAGTTTGCCCAAAAGCTCACAACTTAGGAAGGGGAACCAAATAAAAGGCCTCCTATTATATTTTCCACAAACGTAAATCACTAATATCTTTCTTCAACCAATTGTTAGAACTTTATGTGATTTAATCACTATTTCACGATTTAGTTCATTTTAAAATCAAAGAAGAACTGATGCGGAAATCAAACCGAAAACGTACCCAAATCCCATTAGAAAGGTCATTGTTTGAATTACCGTAATGGCCTTTAAAACAAGTCTTGAAATAGCAAGATCCAGCAAATTATAGGGATTTTATACTGCGGCCCATCAGAAGAATCCCTACTTTACATACCTAAATATATAAGCTCAAACGATGCCGTTAGATTCTTACTTGTTGCTTCCGATAATCATTATCATTATAAGGCAGTTTACATCAAAGTTGTATGGCTAACAGATAATACACACATAACACCAATACATTATACTAGAAAACTAATGCAAAAATAAAATAAATAAATAAAAAGTCCTACAAGTATGCAATCGTCGGCGGAAATCTACTTTACATTATTTTTTTTTATTTTTTTTGTGACAAAGGAATCTATTAATTCCTTTTCTCTTCATCCGTTGATTAGTCCAATATTTTTTATTTATTTATTTACTTGACAGACTAGATAAAGTAATAATAAGAACCCTAAGTGCAAACCTTCAATTGGGTTAAAGCAGCCGCCGTTTCTCGGCTGAATACGAGGGCAAAACTAATAATAATAATATAGGAGCCTGGATCCATTGAATTTATTATTATAGCATACCAATTCTCTACTGTCAACCTGATTCCGTTCGTCGACAATACAATTCATTATAGATGATATATTTGAATCATTCATGAAAGGAAGAATATCAACGGATAACAAGAATAGTCAAATAGCATGGATAATAGGTCTCTCTGATACCACATGTAAACTAAACAATAAATTCAGAGTACCTTAATAGCGGAAGAAATCATCAGGATCGTTTCCCTACATCCATCGTAACTCGACTACGTCTCCGTTTTGCCATGATGTTGTTGACGCCTTGATGATGATTCCAATATCTCTCTCCTTGCCTACAACCGTTATGTGTTGGTTTCTTTCGTATGCTTTATGATGGAATAAAGCATTGCTTTTATAGGTGGAGAGAGGGCCGAAATCCGAATAACCTAGTGTTTAGCTTTAATCTCGGCCGTCCATCAAAGCCGAGTTTTAATCGGATTAAAACTCCTTTTAAATAACCAATAAATAATAAATAGCATATTTCCTAGGGAAAACGAATTTCCTATAAGACCACTATTACGGGGAAGGAAATTATTCGGGCACAATAAAAGCCACAACATAATTTTTCTTACAATGGATGCCAAAGCCTCTGCCTAATTGCTTCTTGTCTAGCCTCAAAAATTTGAGCCTTAAGAAATTTTGTGGGGATGATCAAGAATTCTTTTTCTTGACAAGTTTTCTACAAGAAGTTGTTTCTTTGCAGAGGATAAATATCACTACATGCGGATATATAAACCGTCGACAATGGCTGAGGAAGAAAGTGGAAGATCTCTCCACAAGATTCAAACACTGTGCAATCATTGTTGACTGAATCATCTCATCTCATGTAAGTAATTTTTTTATGGTAAAAATTTTCCTTGATTATTTAAGGATGTCTACTGCAAGCCAGTCTTATTCTGCGGCTTTTTGTTTAGGATATATATATTATTTGAAAAATAGTCACTCTCTGTTGATGATTGTTTTATTGACAAGTATTTTGGAAAAAGCTGTTTCTATTGGTAGTGTTTATTTTGATTCCTTAGTGATTATATATTGCAGGTTTTCAAAGTGAAATAAGACTGTCGAATTTCTCAAGGTCACCTCTACTTGTACATAGTCGAGACGTGTCAGTTGTGTGTTATGCCCTTTGCTTATATTCTGAAAGCCGGGTTTTGGAAGACAGTTTTTAGTGGTTTGGCTAAATTACAATTTTGGTCCTCTAACTAGACACGTTTTTCGATTTTGGTCCTGATTTTTCTCCAGCGACAATTTTAGTCCTGTAAGTGGTCTTTTTTTTTGCAAAAACAGTCTGAACGCCGGAAAGACCACTTACAAGACTAAAATTGGTCTTTTCCGGTGAAAATTTTAGTCCTGTAAGTGGTCTTTCCGGCGACAATTTTAGTCTTGTAAGTGGTCTTTCCGGCGTTCAGGACTATTTTTGCAAAAAAAAGACCACTTACAGGACTAAAATTGTCGCCGGAGATAATCAGGACCAAAATCGAAAAACGTGTCTAGTTAGAGGACCAAAATTGTAATTTAGCCTTAGTGGTTTCATTTTTTTTTTTTATTAATTTTTTTTACAAGTAAAGAAATATCCTTTGGATTAGCTCCAGTGTTGGGTCCTTTTTGGTATGGTAAATTCAAAGCCGATCTTGGTAGAGTTTGGGATGACAGTTTTGACGTTTCTTTGACCCGACCAGAGCCAAATAGCCATCATTTTACGTGATTTTCACAGTTACCCTCTAAGCCTTGGTAGGATGGTTACACCCTCATCCGACACTTAGCCGTTCGTTACTTAGCCCGTAATTACCCAACCCTTAAGCCTTATTTGTGGTCTTCATTCCCTTTAACTCCCTACGAGTTGAGCTTAATCTTTTCATTTGATCACACTTTCTTTTACAAGTGTGGGTTGGTAGAGTGGTTTATATCTTGAGAGAAGTTGGTATTCCGAGCTACGTTGCGTTTGTGAGGATAGGGCTCGTTTTATATTTGTATGATGTATGTGTTATTTGACTCAAACCAACTCAAAATGAAGTTCAAAATTCAAAAAGAAAATAATAATAATAATCAAAAAAAGAAAAAGAAAAAGAAAAAGCAAAATCAATTTTTATTTTTATTTTTATGAAAAGTGAATAAAATGTTGAGTCAAAAAAAGCGTGTATAGGACTCATGTATTGATACATTAAGCGATGTTGGTGTTTAGGATGAGTCCTTGAGTGTAGAAACATGATTATTCTTCATTTTTGCCTAATGGTACATGAGACATGGTATCATATGGCATTTTACTTTGTAAATCATGTTTCTATAGATGTTTTGAGTTCATGAATGGTAGAGCTACGTTTTGTTTTGAGAGACCCGTTTGTTAAGCTCACTTGTACTTCTCTTTTCTTGTTTATCCTTTGATTTCCATTTGGTAGCTCTGTCCCTAGCATAACATTACAACCTTTCAATTCCTACTCGACCTTACTTAGCCTTGGTTTGGCCTCGATTAGTGGAGATGCTTATGAAGTATGAGCCTATGGTGTAGTTACAATAACGGCTAAAATTCAAATTTAGTCTTGTAACTGAACATGTTTTGCAATTTTGGTCCTGGTTTTTCTCCGGTCACAATTTTGGACTTTTAATTGGTTTTTTTTTTCTTTTTGCAAAAGTGGTCATGTACACCGGAAAATGCTGACTGGACAACTTTTCCGACAAAAAAATGCCATGTTATCCGAAATTTCCATGTCGGCTACATTTCTTTGCAAAGAATAAAATGTTGCTTTTAATGGGATTCAAACCTCCAACCTAACACTAAATTCTAGGCACTTTGCTATTCAAGCTACAACCACATATGTTATTTAAGACACAACATATTTTACTTAAAAAATGTTCAGTATAAAAATATTAAAGTATTGATAGTATTTGTTACACATGGTGATACGTTTATTGAATATTTTTATTAAGTAATATGAGATATTCTTAATGTTTTATTGTTCTTTTATTTATTTATAATATATATTGTATAATGCATGTGGCTTAATATATACTTATTTTTTCTCAAATTTGTTGATTAAGATGGTTACGACTGATGAGAGACAAATTAATGATAATTATTATGACATTTTACCCCAATATTGATACCACTTTGAGCATTATTGTACCAATTTAAGTCAATAATTACTTAATTTTATCCAAATATATAAATAGTGGTTATTATATAAATTATCGTATTTTTATAAGTTTTTATAAGTTTTGTACCGGTTTAGTAACCGGAGTGTCGTGTCAGATTTACACGGGTATTTGTGGTATTTTTATTGCAGATTTATGATAAACCAAGACCCCGAGTAACGACATTTTAAAGTATAATCATATCTTTGGAAGGATATAGAAAGTGTCACTAAGTCAAGTGGTCAAGTGGCTAATCGATTCGATTTAGTGGAAATCGAGAAATATCTTCGACAAACAAATGGCCCATCAAAACGACATTTTCTGAAGAAGAATCCTTCATAAAAGTTGTAGATCTTCAAATAAGCTTTCCAACGCACTTTGAATCACGAGACGAGAATTTTGCCTGACTGAAGAAAGCTTGATTCGAGTCGACCCCCAAACTTGGTGATCAAGGATTTCAAAATATCCCACGTAAAAATATGTTTTGAGGCCTAAAAATATGTATTTTGAATGATGGAAGAATATACCACAATCTTACAAGTTCAACGGGTCGGTTTTCCTACGTGCTTATACCGTAAAATATCTTCGACGAATATGCGACCCAACTTAGAGGCATTTTCAGGGGAAGAGTCCTTGATGAAAGTTTTATATATTTGAAAGAGCTTTCCAACGGATTTTGAATCATGTCAATCGGAGGTCTACAACTCAAGTTATGGGCATTATACCAAAACTCGGCTCGAACTAACCTTTAACTCGGTTCGAACAACAAAAATCCTATAAATAGACCCCTTTCTCCACCACTTTCCTTTGCTCATTCTCTTCTCATCTCCTTCTCCTCTTCTTCCATCCCCTCTTCTCCCCTTTCCTTCGCCCCTCCCCTCTTCTTCCATCTCATTTCTTCTCTTCTTCTTGTTGTTTTTATTTTGAGCCCATATATATATATATATATATATATATATATATATATATATATATATATATATATATATATATATATATATATATATATATATGTATGTATATGTTTTTTTTAAATAAAGTAGTTATAGTACCGTTGTAATGTCGGAATAATTATCGAAGATTGTTAAAATCGAAGCTTTGTTATACTACATCCGGTGGAAACAACCCCGATTCAGCAGTTGTAATATTATTATGTTTACTATTTCTATTTCTATTTATATATTATATATGTTAACTATGTTAAGCTAAAAATATATCTAGCCAAGATATGAATCTGAATTAGTTAATCTTTTTGGTAAAATGAATGATCGACTCTGGTAATAATGATTAAAACCAATTATAATGAATCTCTTTCTATTTGCACTTAATGAAAGTAAAAATTGAATTAGCCACTCGATTTTTACTAGAAACGTAATCTAATGAATTGACAACTCGCGATTAGAATACGAGATCGTAATAGAAAGACCGGAGGGTAAAATTGGCCGAGTGAAAATGTGACAACGGAATCCGATTTCCTACCCGGGGGCAGATTTGTCTTGGGAGAGATAAACCTTATTAAAATTGTGCTCACGATATTATTACGTTAAATCACCTGTTTAATTGATATCTTAAAACTGGCCGTATGACAAAACGGGAGTGACCCATGCTTAAGATGACATTGGACAGAGGACTAGACATATGACAATTTCATACGCTCGTGTAAGGAGGAGTTGTCTAGCTTAGGAGTACACCGGTTCATACATAATTGACCTCCTTGCATCAAGGAAAAGATCTGTCTCATTCAATTTCACTACAAAAAGATATTGATTCAGTAAAGTATTCTTGGCTAGATCCAAAAATATATATATTATCTATTTTTATATTTATGTATTTATTTACTGCTTTTCTAACAATCTAACTAATCTAACTATCTAACCCGAGGAAAATGGTAAAAACTGCGACTTAGATCGAGTTAATAATAGCTTCTTGGTGTTTAACCACACTTTGAATTATGCCTTCATTTCCCTGAGGATACGACCTGACTCACCAGACTAGCACTACAATTTGACCCGGTACACTGCCGGTAAGGATTGTATAGCCTAGAAAAAGTCCGTCAGCTTTCTGGCGCCGTTGCTGGGGAAACGACGCTAATTCATTGTGTTCGAATGGTTTCTACTTGTATTAGCTCAAAATTCTCGAGGATAAGTCAACACTCTTCTTATCACATTTCTATTTTTATTTTCCGTTGGTATCTACCTTCTTTTAGTTACCAATTTTCTTCTTCTACTAATTTCGAGTTATTTTCTATTTTCGATAGTAGAAAGTAAACGCGGTTCGTTTATTTTTGTTGGTACCTACCTATTGGTAAGATACCAATTTAAAAAAAAAATACACTCGGTAAATACCGAGTGGATTCGGTAATTACCGAGAGAAGAAAAAAATGTGGTTTTTTTATCGATTTCGTGTTATTTTCTATTCGATATTTTCTATTCCACAAGAATTGTCAAATCGCGTTACGAAAATGGTCGAAACCGTTGGTGAAACACCTGAACAAGGGATTGCTCATGCTCAAGGGCATGGCCAAAACCTTAATCAGAATTTACCTCAACCTAATAACCGAATCGAATAATAGAAATAATCGAATCGGAATAAGCATACTCGTCGAAACCCCGGCCTAACCCGAGACCTATATGTGATCGACCGTAAGAAGGTACCGGATTAATAATCCAATTCGTTTACCCAATAAAGGAGCAATTAATTTCGAAATAAAATCTCATCTTTTTGGTTTAATTGACACAAGAGCCCAATTCCTAGGAAAAGATGATGAGGATCCACATCATCATCTCTATCTTTTCGAAGAATTGTGTAATACAGCCAAAAATCATGGTGCTCATCGGGAATTAACGAGGATGTCTATGTTTCCTTTTTCTTTAAAAGGAAGAGCACGAGATTGGTTTTCGTCACTTCCACATCATTCATTGACTAGTTGGGAGGATATTCAAACCGAGTTCTTAAAGCGATATTTTACTCCTGGTAGAAAATTGGAATTAATAGTCGAGATTGCTAATTTTAGACAAGGATCCGAAGAAACGTTTGGGAATGCGTGGGAAAGATTTAAAAAGCTATTAAGAGCTTGTCCCGATCATGGTTATTCCTTAGATATGCAAATCCAACTTTTTCGTCGTAAATTAAGAAGAGACTCACGTGCGGATGTAGATCATGCATGTGGTGGTTCGTTAATGATGAGTGAAGCCCAAATAGTTTACGATGCTATAGAAAAGATTTCCAAAAACAATCGAATGTGGGAAACCGGTTCTAGCACCAGAAAAGTAGCATTTGCAGGAGAAAGTACATCGAATACAGAAGTCCTAGCACACTTGGAGAATTTGAGTAGGAAATTTGACGGCTTATTAGCCAGTAAAACGATAAACTCAGAAAATTTCATATCGAATGAATACTCAAGTCATGATAATGTGTCATTAGGGATGGAAGAACCAAAAGGATATTCAAGGGAAAAGGTGAGTTTTTTGCAACAGCATAGGAATTTGAACGATGCATATTCAAACTCTTTTAATGCTATTAGAAGAGATCACCCTACTTTTCGTTGGTCTGGAAACCCTAGTAAGCAAGGACAACCACCGTATCCAGTTCAATACGAAAATCCATATAATAATCAAGTTTATCAAGGAGATACCTCGAATCAGAACCTACAATCATTACCTAGACCGTATCCACAACATACCACTCAAAGCATACCAGTCACCCAAAGTTCAACTCAACCTGAAGGAGTTGATAAATGGGAGAAATTAATCGAAAATCTGATGGGTATGATGTCAACTCAAGCTCAAAATATGGAAACCATGATGACTTCTATAGGTACAGTCACTAAGGATATGAGTACGTTGAAAACATCTATAAGTGGACATGATACCAGAATGAGAATTGTAGAAGCTTCATTACGGAATTTGGAATATCATTTGAGTAGAGAAGAGGAACGTAAAAACAGTAAACCTCCAGGAGAGCTGCCAAGTAATACTGAAAGAAACCCGAAAGAGGTAACTGCTGTTATTACTAGAAGTGGAAGGATCTATGGAAGTAATGGATTAGAAAACATCAGAATTAATGAAGTAGAGAATGATTTAGATGGTAAATATGAAAAAAACATGGAATCTAAAGAGGAAGAGGACATTATTGAAGATTTCCTAAGACAAAACAGATATATTGAACCTGGAAGTAAGGATGAGGAATGGGTCAAGGTTCCTAGAATATTGAAAAATCCAAGAATGAGTAGGACCTTGACCAATGATCATGTTGAGAATGAATCAAGTTTGGAAAGGCCAATTCAAACCGAACCTTATCCGGCTCAACCCAAATTCACCTCGGTTCAACCTGACAAGGCAGCACCATATCCAGTGCAGATTCTGAAGAAAAAGGTGCAGAATGATGACACACAGTGTCCTCCAAATGCACAAACATCCAAGGAAGCTTCACCATCTTCGTCTAACGACAAGGGTAAGGGAAGTATACATTCTAACCCTAATTTAATTGATCTTGAATCACTTCCCTATCCCCCGAGAGAGGAAATGAAAAAGATGAAGTTGGATAAGAAGTACGCACGATTTCTTGACACTTTTCGGCACTTAACTATTAATATCCCTTTCATTGAAGCTCTAATCAATATGCCGGAATATGGTAAGTTTCTTAAAGACATACTATCCAGAAAGAAACGGTTGGAAGAATATGAGACGGTGTGTCTAAGTGAGGAGTGTTCCGCCATGCTTCAACACAAGCTTCCTCCTAAACTTAAAGATCCTGGTAGTTTTACTATCCCATGTGAAATTGGGGGACTTTTGTTTGAGAAGGCGCTTTGTGATCTCGGTGCAAGCATAAACCTCATGTCCTATAATGATTTCATGAAACTTGGCATATGTAAGCTTAAGCGTACGGAGATGACTCTCCAACTTGCAGATAGATCTATTAAACATCCTAAAGGAGTCATTGAAGACGTGTTGGTTAAGGTTGATAAATTTTACTTCCCCGTCGATTTTGTTTTTATGGATATGGAGGTAGGGAGTGCACCCCTTATCCTCGGTAGACCATTTTTAGCAACGGTGGGAGCTGTGATCGATGTTCGTAAGGGAGAGCTTAGTTTGGGAGTGAATAATGAGCGCATTGTCTTCAACATTTACAATTCATTGAAATATCCATGCACTACACTAGAATCTTATTCTTGTGTGGACACTTTATGTCCCCTTGTTGTGGATCATACTAACACGCAGGTAATTGAAGAAGATGACTTCAGCAATAATGTGAAAGCTCGCAAACCCAAAGCTCGAAAATCAAAGGAAAAGGTCAAGAATCATTTGGATTGGTGGAAATTGTCTAATCTCTGTTAGAGACCGGTATTGAAGGAGGATGTGGTGCGTGAGGATGACCCACCACCAGTGCATTAGAAAACCGGAGCAGAAAGTCTAGCTATAGACTATAAAATGGGTACTATCCTTCCTATTTACTCATTAAGCATTTATTTCTAGTTGATTCGTGTGCTTAATTGTTACATGCTTTGGTGAGTAATTGTTAGAAGTATCCCATTTAGTTTAGTATATTATATTAGTTGCTTAAGTTTGTCGAGCAAACGACGTTAACCAAAAGCGCTACCGGGAGGCAGCCCGCAAAAATGTTAAATATAATAATTACTCATACTTTGGATGATACTTTGCGAATACTTCGGATTGATTTTCATTTTGTTTCACCAAGTCTCAGGATGAATGTTTGAATGTCATTAAAAAAAGGGAATGATTAGGTGGTTATCCGAAAATCCCGATGGAGAAAAAAGAGAAAAATTCAAATGCGTCATTTCTTGGACTTAGGTTGTTTGAATGATTTGAAATAACCCTTGAGGATCTGGGTATAAAAGACTCAGAGTTAATACTTTGTCACATATTTCATATCATGATCTAGTCTGTTTTAAATTTCAAATAATGTGTGACATGTATTAGTTCAACTACTATGGAATATTGTGTGTTTTAAACCAATAAAAGTTTATGTGGTGTGTTTATCTACCTTCTGTCACTACACTGTCACACTCCACACACTTTTATTTTATTTGCACACACAACGGTCATAACTTTGGCCCACCCACCCACCCTTTTTTATCATCCCAGTATTTGTTTTGACTTGTTTAAGTACACCATTGCTTTCCCAACAACTTTTTTTACACTCACTTTACATTGGGGACAATGTAAGTTCGTAAGTGGGGAGTGGAGTCGTGGTTGGTCTAGCAATGGCATTAGTGCTTATTTTGTATCAATAAATCCTTTAGTTTTTGATTTTTTTTCGAGCATTATTTAGTTGATTAAAATAAATTGTACAAGGCATATATTTCATGGATTTGAAGATGTAATGATCAATTTGGATGTGTATAACCAACGTGAACCGTAAGTGCATTTTAACCCCAAATATTTGTGTAACATGAATTCCTTCACGTAAGCCTTTGATATTGAAGCGAAAATTTTAAACTGTACCCATTCGGTATCCTAGTGGTTTATCCTAGAGAGACTTGTGCTTAATAAAAGCGGTAACTTAGTACCTAACTTCTGAACGTGTACTATGAATATCTGAAGGTTTGAATGTGATAGGAAAGATATAAGTTAAGTTTTTTGGGAAAGTGAAATGAAAGGAAGAATACCAAACTAAGATGAACTATATATATGTCGGATGTAGCTACCAATGATTTGAGTGCGGTAGGGCGTTATCACGAAACGTCCTATATCACTATGAGGTTTAAAAGCTCCCGACTGCCTGATGATAGTAGTCCAGCTAGGGTGTTATCACGAAACGTCCTATTGCTGGGAATGAAGGCATATGCTATAAATGTGAAAAAAAAAAAAGAAAAAAAAATGGAAATATGGTTGAAAACTTAGTTATCTTCTGACTATCCCCAGTATAAACTGAATGATATGCTTTAGGGATTATCCTAATAAGTACACGGAAGGACTTTGTGTGGAAATGTTACTGCCTATACCTAGGAAAGTCATTAGGATTGTCTGAATGGATATTTGTGCGTTTGCTTGAATTATTCAAGAGAGGATAGTGGAAATTGAAAAGGCTTGTCACACACACTCTGTTATACATTTATATTAAGGTTAAAGCCTGGTTGTAATTCTAATGGTTGTATTATCTTGGTTGTCCCTTATATCTTATATCTTCATGAATTTATCTCTCATTCATTTTGTTTTATCGCTTGTTTTGCTCGAGGACGACCAAAAGCTAAGTGGGGAGTTGTGATGAGAGACAAATTAATGATCATTATTATGACATTTTACCCCAATATTGATACCACTTTGAGCATTATTGTACCAATTTAAGTCAATAATTACTTAATTTTATCCAAATATATAAATAGTGGTTATTATATAAATTATCGTATTTTTATAAGTTTTTATAAGTTTTGTACCGGTTTAGTAACCGGAGTGTCGTGTCGATTTACACGGGTATTTGTGGTATTTTTATTGCGATTTATGATAAACCAAGACCCCGAGTAACGACATTTTAAAGTATAATCATATCTTTGGAAGGATATAGAAAGTGTCACTAAGTCAAGTGGTCAAGTGGCTAATCGATTCGATTTAGTGGAAATCGAGAAATATCTTCGACAAACAAATGGCCCATCAAAACGATATTTTCTGAAGAAGAATCCTTCATAAAAGTTGTAGATCTTCAAATAAGCTTTCCAACGCACTTTGAATCACGAGACGAGAATTTTGCCTGACTGAAGAAAGCTTGATTCGAGTCGACCCCCAAACTTGGTGATCAAGGATTTCAAAATATCCCACGTAAAAAAATGTTTTGAGGCCTAAAAATATGTATTTTGAAGGATGGAAGAATATACCACAAGCTTACAAGTTCAACGGGTCGGTTTTCCTACGTGCTTATACCGTAAAATATCTTCGACGAATATGCGACCCAACTTAGAGGCATTTTCAGGGGAAGAGTCCTTGATGAAAGTTTTATATCTTTGAAAGAGCTTTCCAACGGATTTTGAATCATGTCAATCGGAGGTCTACAACTCAAGTTATGGGCATTATACCAAAACTCGGCTCGAACTAACCTTTAACTCGGTTCGAACAACAAAAATCCTATAAATAGACCCCTTTCTCCACCACTTTCCTTTGCTCATTCTCTTCTCATCTCCTTCTCCTCTTCTTCCATCCCCTCTTCTCCCCTTTCCTTCGCCCCTCTCCTCTTCTTCCATCTCATTTCTTCTCTTTTTCTTGTTGTTTTTATTTTGAGCCATATATATATATATATATATATATATATATATATATATATATATATATATATATATATAGGGGGAATGAGGGAGAAGGACAAAAATATTTCATCAATTGAGTAGAAGGACAGTATTTTGAAACTTTTGCATAAAGGACAAAACTATTTATCCACTGTCGAAATTCACTTGTGTTCGAAATTCACTGTTTAAATTCACTGCCGAAATTCACTGTCGAAATTCACTAATTTTCAAAATTCATTGTCGGGATTCACTGATTTTCGGTATTCACTGTCAAAATTCACTATCGAAATTCACCGATTTCGGGATTCACTAGGGAGATTCACCGATTTTCGGGATTCACTTGTTTGTCCTTCTCGCTATAAAAATTATGCGGTTGTCCTTCTCCCTATAAAAATATGTAGTTGTCTTGTTGCTTAATAATATTTCAGATTGTGTCCTTATCCCTAATTTCCCAATATATATATATATATGTCTATGTATATATATATGTATGTATATGTTTTTTTTTAAATAAAGTAGTTATAGTACCGTTGTAATGTCGGAATAATTATCGAAGATTGTTAAAATCGAAGCTTTGTTATACTACATCCGGTGGAAACAACCCCGATTCATCAGTTGTAATCGGTAATATATTCTAATATTATTATGTTTACTATTTCTATTTCTATTTATATATTATATATGTTAAGTATGTTAAGCTAAAAATATATCTAGCCAAGATATGAATCTGAATTAGTTAATCTTTTTGGTAAAATGAATGATCGACTCTGGTAATAATGATTAAAACCAATTATAATGAATCTCTTTCTATTTGCACTTAATGAAAGTAAAAATTGAATTAGCCACTCGATTTTTACTAGAAACGTAATCTAATGAATTGACAACTTGCGATTAGAATACGAGATCGTAATAGAAAGACCGGAGGGTAAAATTGGCCGAGTGAAAATGTGACAACGGAATCCGATTTCCTACCGGGGGCAGATTTGTCTTGGGAGAGATAAATCTTATTAAAATTATGCTCACGATATTATTACGTTAAATCACCTGTTTAATTGATATCTTAAACCGGCCGTATGACAAAACGGGAGTGACCCATGCTTAAGATGACATTGGACAGAGGACTAGACATATGACAATTTCATACGCTCGTGTAAGGAGGAGTTGTCTAGCTTAGGAGTACACCGGTTCATACATAATTGACCTCCTTGCATCAAGGAAAAGATCTGTCTCATTCAATTTCACTACAAAAAGATATTGATTCAGTAAAGTATTCCTGGCTAGATCCAAAAATATATATATTATCTATTTTTATATTTATGTATTTATTTACTGCTTTACTAACAATCTAACTAATCTAACCCGAGGAAAATGGTAAAAACTGCGACTTAGATCGAGTCAATAATAGCTTCTTGGTATTTAACCACACTTTGGATTATGCCTTCATTTCCCTGAGGATACGACCTGACTCACCAGACTAGCACTACAATTTGACCCGGTACACTGCCGGTAAGGATTGTATAGCCTGGAAAAAGTCCGTCAACGACAAGGAAGAAAAGACAGCTAGATCATCTCGTAATTTAATGAACTATTCTGACACACCGAATCATGCAATGTTATGTGACAATGGTACTATATACCTTTAATGAATTGTAATATCATTCGATGTTTCATTGTTACATAATGTCACAATTAATTGTTTTTTTAGACTGATCGTAACAATATCAATAATTATAATCAGAGTAATTAGTATTTCTTTTTGTCCCATTTTGTCAAGGACTTTCTTTTGTTTAATGAATAATTAAAGATACATTAATTTTAACGCTTCATTTGTTAATTTATATTATTATTCAGTTTAGTGACTATGAAAAAAGGCTGGAAGAAATAAAGAATATGACATGACAAGAATATGTTGCATCTTTACGAAAATAAATAAAAAAACAATAAAAAAGTAAGAACCTCTCATATTACATACACTAAACATTCAATAAATATATCACAACGTATAACAAAACTATCTATATTTAATAGAAAAAATAAAACTGGCTGAATCATTAGATTGTTTATAATATTTTTATACGGAACATGTCTTTATGTAAAAGTGATTATATTTTTAGTCTTAGGTCGGAGGTTCGAATCCCATTAGGAGCAACATTTTTGACTTGTTGGCTGATATGGAAATTTCGGATGACACGACATTTTTTTTGGCCGAAAAAGTTGTCCAGTCAGTATTTTCCGGCGTTTATGACCATTTTTGCAAAAAGAAAAAAAAACCAGTTAAAGGACAAAAATTGTGACCGGAGAAAAATCAGGACCAAAATAGCAAAACGTGTCCAGTTACAGGACTAAATTTGCAATTTGGCATCACAATAACCAAGCGTCCATAATCCAAACCGATAAGCCGTGGTAAATGTAGGAGAAGCTATTCACACACACATTCCGTTTGCTTGATAAGATAGGGTTGAGTTGCTTATTTATTTGTCGGTTATCCTTGAAATGTGTTCGGCTCAACCTATGCATGTAATGTTGATTTTATGTTTTATTTTAGAACGCTCTTTTTGCTCGAGGGCGAGCAATCGCTAAGCGGGGGGTGGTTGATGAGAATCAACCTTACTATGCCGGTGCATGTTTAGACCCCCCGTATATCACATATTTGATATGTTTTATGTGCATTTAGACCTATTTTAGGGCGTTTCAACTCGAGTCAAGCACTACGAGACATTCCATCAAATAGACGGAAAATCTTGCCATTTTAAGTGATACCTTGTTTTTGACCTAGTTATCTTGCGGAGTTATACTCGGTATGTGTTTGGATACTGTGATGCAGGATACATGTGACTTATGGGCCCAGGAGACAAATCATAAAGCTTAGAGTGACGTAACCGAAGGCCGAGAATGGAAACGGATCAATAATAATTGGTGTTTTCAACATACGTTCACTTCATCTGCGATTTGATCCCCTATACAAGATTTTTCTGGACTTGTGGTCTTCATAAAAGTTGAAGATAATTAAATTAGCTTTCCAATGCAACTTGAATCACTCATATTGAAGCTGTACACGCAAAGATATCTCCAAATTACTGAAGGACTGTTGATGCTGAGTGTTCTGCCTCCTCCTAGCACGCGCTAGAAGCGTTTGGCTCGCGCCAAAGTCATACCGACAGATCTGCTGCATTTTCTTATAGGATAAAGAGTTTTATTCCACCCCATCTTCATATCCACTTATACTTAGACATACCTAGACACTATAAGGCCGATTTTCATCTTTTTTTCACTTTAGATTAGCTCATCTTTCACTCTTTCTCTTAGATTAAACACAATTTAGCATATAGACTTCTCTCTCTTGTTTGTGTATTGAAGTTTTATTCCCCAAGTGACAATGGGTTTGGATGAAGATTGATGCAAC
This sequence comes from Gentiana straminea, assembly GCA_036785695.1. Classification (NCBI taxonomy): domain Eukaryota; kingdom Viridiplantae; phylum Streptophyta; class Magnoliopsida; order Gentianales; family Gentianaceae; genus Gentiana; species Gentiana straminea. The sequence continues at coordinate 24,913,709 of JAVUPR010000113.1, forward strand.
TTCAAATTTTCTGCATTTCGGTACTTAATTCAAGCTCCTTTTCAGTTTTTTTATAACTTTAATTTCATGTTTGATTCTTGTTTCTTTCATTATAATGAGTATCTAAATCCTTACATACTAAATCATGTGAACATTGATGAAATCCTCCTCTAATTGATAAAATTGGAATGAGTACTGCTTAATTGATGATGTATTGACGAATTCGCGTCTTAGAACTTGTTCTTAATGCTTGAAGTAGCTTGTACACCTAGTTCATGAACACACACCACTTTATAAATGTATGTTGCGAATGGGTATGGGAAAAGGGGTTCTATGATCGTTTTGTATAATTGATTGAGTTGTTTAGATTCGATTACTTAACGAGGTTTATCGGTGTAAACTGAGCAGCTCTAGTTCTTAATCTTTTTTCGGTTAGTTAAATAATTAAAGGCGGACTATTGAACCGGACAAAGGGTGTTTGATTGTTGAATGGCGTCTTGCACCATTTTAGGAGTTTGCACCCATGAACAAGTCGGTATAGTCTTTAGGTTGGTTGGTAATGCTCATTCTCGAATAATCGATTAGATGGGCGTAAGTAACAATTTGGACAATGGTTTGGCTATGTCTTTCTTCCCAATTATCTTTAGCTAATATTACGTTTTAGTGTTAATTATCTCGTGTTTCACCTTTGGTTGACCTAAACTAAGTATGAAAATGACTTTGGTACTTGATTGATTTCTCGTGAGATCGATCTTGCTTGCTACTATAGTGCATCCGACTCTGTACACTGCCGGTTAATGTTGGACCTTTGGCCATCAGCATCTCAGTGCAAATCCGGTATTTTACTCCCGCATGAAGCACATAGCTATTGACATTCATTTCGTTCAGGAACAAGTTCAAGATGACAAACTCCGCGTTACACATGTCTCATCTCATGATCAACTTGCGGACCTCCTTACTAAACCACTGGAGAAAAGTCTCTATCACTCGTTCTTGGTCAAGCTTGTCTCACCTCCGGCCGTCCAGCTTGAGGGGGCGTAATAGATAATTACATAGAATGTCTTTTATTTATCAATTATTCTCCCATTCATTGTGTTTATTACATTTCCATTTTTAGTTGATACTGATTGATACTGTAATTAACTCTAGACGATTCCTTTAACCATATATAATGTACTCCAAACAGAATATATACCCTCAAGCCTTTTGCATCAATCCTCTTTACGTTCTTGTTACTGACGCTTAGGCGATTGAACGATCTTTCTAACGTGAAAGTCCCAGGCAAAGCATTTTTGTTTTTGGTTTTTAGGAGCAAAACAATCTTTTTAATCCAGGTAATTTTTTTTGTTTTGTTTTATTCTGCACGAGTTTATCGATGACTTGCTAGACATGAATAGGATATTGAGCATAATTCCCACAGTTTTTTTGATTGTTCCTAGTATTTGGATAGCTCTATTAATTAAAAAAAGATGCCGACTTTTCATATTATCTGTAAATAATTTCGGTTGGTGTATCTTGCTGCTATTGTTGTGTTTTGTTGAATTATATCTCTAGAAAAACCGTAAAAAACAAAAGGGAAAAATTTGCGATGGAGACGGTAGTCCTTACTGTTTATTTTTGGGTTGATACGATTTCTATTCGAGCCCAATTCGACAAGAGTGTGTGCTTGAGTTATATAATTGTGATTTAATCTCTGTAAAGTAATTGAGGACAACTTATTTGACCCCTCAAAATTGCAACTTTGTCCTTGTCGTAGCATATTGTCCGTCCCTACTCCTCTATATTAGATACGTGTCACTTGCGAGACTCGTTACCAAACATGAGTATCTGTGCAGCAATTTCATGCTTATTCTACCTTACTTTTGCTTCTGTTTGCTCATATGGTACGATAATGAATACCTTGTTTTGGTTCAGATAGAGAATGGGTGATGATCTGGAGCAGCAAAACAATAATGGGTTGCAGGGAAGTGAAAGCAATGATAGATTAAGTAGTTTACATGATTCCATTCTCCACCATATCCTTTCGTTTCTTCCTACCAGAGATGTTGTAAGGACCGGGATATTATCAAAGCGATGGGAGTCTTTATGGATCGGTTCGTCTATCTTTGAAATTAGTGATATCCGTTGTACAGCATGCTGGAATTTTGTTGACAGAGTTCTTCTGCTTCGAAATGGATCAAGCATTCAACAGTTCAAGATTACATTAACATCTTATGCTACTTCTGGTAGTCGTGTTCAATCGCTGATTGCAACTTTAGTCCGTCATAAAATTCAACATCTCGATATATCTCTAGGCGTTAGGAATCAATTCACTCTACCTTGCTCCATCTTTGATTGTCAATCCCTTTGTATCTTAAAGTTATCGATTTTAAAGAAATACCACACAAAGCTTACCCTTGAGCTGCCTGTTCATATCTCTTTACCATGCCTAAAAGTCTTGCACCTGTGTGATTTTGCATTTCCAAATGCCGAGTCCATTGAAAAGATGTTTTCGTGTTGTCCTGTTCTTGAAGAATTGGCTTTAGTGGACTGTAAGTGGATCCATAGAAATAGCATTACCATTTGTATTCCATCATTGAAGAGATTGACAATGCTTTATTCACTAGAGAAATATGACTTTGTTGATGATCATAATAGCTGCTGTCACATTAAAGTTGAAGCTCCATCCCTCCAGTCCTTCAACTACACTGGTACTTTGACCAGCGTGTTGTACTTGCCGAACATGTCAAGTATTCAAGAATTCAAGCTTTTCTTTTCAAGAATGAAGCCCTCCGGTATTTTAAGAAGCTCTCATGTTCAATCATTGGTTGCAGCAGCTGTAGTCAGTCATAAAGTTCAGCAACTTGATATTCGTATCGATGTTAAGGATCCATTCACTCTACCTTGCTCCATCTTTGAGTGTCAATCCCTTAAGAGTTTGAAGATATCGCTGAAGAATACCCTTGAGCTGCCTGATCAAATCGATTTACCGTGCCTCAAGGTTATGCACCTAAGTTATTGTGAATTTCAAGATGCTAACTCCATTGAAAAGTTGTTTTCCGGTTGTCCTGTTCTTGAGAAATTTACGTTGGAGGAATGTAAGTGCATCCGTGTGAAAGTGAATCGCTTTAACATTTCGATTCTCTCGGTCAGCCATAAAGTTCAACAGCTTGATATTCGTATGGATGTTAAGGAGATTCCATTCACTGTACCTTGCTCCATCTTTGATTCTCAATCCCTTTGTATTTTGAAGTTATCCCTGAAAAACAGTACCCTTGAGCTGCCTGTTCATATCTCTTTACCACGCCTAAAAGTCTTGCACCTGTGTGATTTTGCATTTCCAAATGCCGAGTCCATTGAAAAGTTGTTTTCTTGTTGTCCTGTTCTCGAGGAATTGAATTTAGAGAGATGTTGGTTGATCCATCGGAATAACATGACCATTTCTTTTCCCTCATTAAAGAGATTGACAATGGTGCAGCTGTGGTTTAGTCATTTTTTTCAAAATGCCGACTCAATTGAAAAGTTTTTTTCTTGTTGTCATGTTCTTGAGGAATTGACTTTAATGGACTGTAATTGGTACTATTTTAATAGTATTACCATTTCTATACCCTCATTAAAGAGGTTGACAATGGGTGTAGAAAAAGATGTTGTGGGTGGCAATAAGAGCTGTTACGTTACAATTGAATCTCCAGCCCTGTTGTCCTTCAACTACATTGGTTTCTTGACCAACTACTTCTATTTCACTAAGATATCATCATCATCAATCAAGGCTTACATTCATATGAGAAATTATTACTTCGACAGGGTAGTAAGGGGCCTATGGGCTCTACATCTTGTTAAGTTTTTTCAGGGTCTGGAAAACATTGTATCCTTGACGATATCTAATGAAACTGCAGAGGTACTAATTAAGTGTCTACCTTTTCTCTTTTAAGATTTTCCAGTTTCTGACGATTCCGTGTAATACTTGATTTTGATATGCAGGAACTCTCAGTAGCAGACACGGTTCCGGAACATTTTCCAGTTTTTCACCATTTGAAATATTTGAATTTGAGTATGAAAGTGAAGGGCCGTGTCTTAAGTGGGTTGCTAAAGTTCTTTTATTTCATGCCAAACTTGGGCACTATTGAATTTTCGGAGGTGAATTAATATTGTTTACATGAATTGAATGCTACCTGTGTTTAAATGTTTGGTGTTTCTTTCTAACCATTTAAATTCCTTCGTTTATTGTTGTCTGTAGGGAGTTCATCAAAACATACGCATATCTGGACTTAAGCCGCCAAAGGCTCTGCCTAATTGCTTCTTGTCTAGCCTAAAAGATTTGCGCCTTAATAAATTTCGTGGGGATGCTCACGAATTCTATTTCTTGACAAGTTTTCTACAAAAAGTTGTTTCTTTGCAGAGTATAAATATTACTACATACGGATATATAAACCGACAACAGCTGAGGAAGAAAGTGGAAGAACTCTCCACAAGATTCAAACACTGTGCAATCATTGTCCAGTGAATCATCTCATCTCATGTAAGTAATTTTTTTTATGGTAAAAATTTTCCTTGATTATTTATGTAAGGATGTCTACTGCAAGCTAGCCTTATTCTGCTGCTTTTTGTTTAGGATATATACTATTTGAAAAATAGTGATCACTCTCTGTGGACTTCTCTCCTCTTATCTCTTATCTTGCCTAATGCCTAATACAATGTTTCTATTGGTAGTGTTTATTTTGATTCCTTAGTGATTATATATATATTGCAGGTTTTCAAACATGAAGATGAAATAGGACTGTCGGTCGCCTCACCTCTACTTGCATGTTGTCGAAACGTGTCGGTTGTGTGTTATGCCCTTTGCTTATGTTCTGAAATCCGAGGTTTTGGAAGACAAAGTTATGAGATTTTAGTGGTTTCTGTTTTTTTATTTATTTATTTATCTACAACTTAAGAAATATCCTTTGGATTAGCTCCAGTGATTGATTGGTTTAGTATTGTTGACATGTTTCGGAAATGCACAATCCGGTTTAGAAGAGATTCTTGGTGTTTAATTGTTTTGTTAATGATTTAGAGGATACTATTTGCAAAAATAGTTAGTATTTTGACATATTTAGATGTCTATATATATATATGGGAAACTTGGAAAAATATGCTTAAAAAACATATTATTTGTGTGATATGCTTTAAAAGAATAACATTTGTAAAGTATGCCTGAAAAGCTTTTTGCTACGTATTCGCTGCGAAATAGCTACGAAAACGCTACGAAATACTCTTCAGGCATATTTTTCAAATGTTATTCTTTTGAGGCATATATACCACACAAATAATATGCTTTTTAGGCATATTTTTTCAAGTTTCCCGTGTATATATATATATATATAAAGTATAAACGACTACACAGATATTAAAGTGCGAATATAATATGGTTAGAGCACTCCTAACAAAATACTAAAGCGAATGCGTCTTGTGCAAACTAAGATGCAAAATATTCTTAATGTTTATAAACAAGTTTGAGTCGGTCCATAAACATGCAAAAATCGGTTGTTTTCTTTAGTAAATATGCATCGTGCAATGCAAAGCGAGATTCTCTCTATTTTTAACGGTCTTGTTGAGGTCCACTACTCGAAATATCTAGGGCTGCCTATGGTTATCGGTCGGTCTAAAAATCAAATTTTTTCTTATATATGTCCTGGATAAAAGCAAGAGCAAGTTGAATGGGTGGAAATTCAAACTTTTAATTCGGGGGTAAGTCCATTTTGTTATCCTCTACTTTTTATTTGCCTGAATTTCAATTTGATGGTTTGTGGAAAACCCCAAAGAGATGAACCTTATATTTTTAAACCACAAGAAGCGAAAGCTTTAATTGACAAACTACAGGGGCAAAAGGGTTTATCCCCTAATTATTATTATCAATTTTTATTGTGATATTGTAAAAAGGGTAGATTGGAAAATTGTGTAAGCCGTAGGGAATATTGTGCAACTATTTAAACCTCTGATGATGAATGGAAAACGACAACAACTTTGACTGAAACTTAGCAAGCCCTCACGCCAATAAGGAAAAAAAAATTAGTCGACATCGGCAAAGTCGGGCCGAGCCCTAGCCATGGCCGAGGAGCGGTGGTGACGTGGAGAAGAAGGTGGATGCCTATTACCTTGGCACTACGGATAGTCCGGGCAACGTTATCACGCCAATTCAACTTAAGGGTGATAACTATGATGAATGGTCTAGATCAGCAATACGAACCGCTCTAAGACCAAAACGCAAATATGGTTTCCTGGAAGGTACGATCACGAAGCCGATGGACGAAACCAAACTTGAAGATTGGTACACGGTGCGTTCAATGCTCCTGTCATGGTTGATGAATACAATCGAACCATCGATTCGTTCTACGCTCACCTATTATGAAGATGCAAGGGAATTGTGGGTTTCCTTGAAGGCTCGCTATGGTGTCGTTAATGGCACCACCCGCATATGTCAGCTGAAAGCCGCGTTGGGTGAATGTCAACTCCCTTGAAGAGTACATTCGGTGCCGAAACTAAACACATCAGAAACTCAATTAAGGCTTGTTCATGTTTAGTTAATGTTATTAGATCATGAAACCACGTTTAAATCTCAAAACTGTTGAAATAGTGTCCTAAACCCAATCGGGTTGGACCGGATCCGACCGGGTCGGATCATTTCGACTATTTCTTTATGTTTATATATATATTAAATGGCTTTTCTGTTGTCATATATATGTTCTTTTTGAAGAACCAATTATGAATTGTTATATGATGACGTCCTTAGTATTAAACTGTGATAGAGAAACCATGATAGGCGATTATGGTTGATGAGATCTCTAATCACTTTAATAAGTTTGATACTTAAATGTCTCTAGGCCGATGTACTATTAAACGGGGCATTGATAGTATAAACAGACTAGCACGTATTAGATGTCTTGTCTTTAGGGCGGGGATAGATCTCGTCTATCGAAGTGTAGAGACACTTGGACCGTACGTGGACGTGTATTAGAGAATGCGTACGTTAGAGTGACCCATTTACACGGATAAGTGTCACACTATGTGGCGGTTGTGTAATTATCCTTAAGACCGGAGTCTTCATGCATCACGGTGTGGATTGTCATGCTTTGACACTATTGAGGTTTCCCCTAGCCACGGGGCGATCATACGGTAGTGATTGGGTATGATATTGAAGCATGCGGAGTATACATGATTGGTCGTCTGGGAATCGCGTATCCTATGATTGGGATCGAATATCCGAAATGGCCTTCTTATAAGGAATGTCTTACTCTCGTGAATCTTTGCAAAGTGGGAGTAAACGAGTTACTTCGAGAGAGCATGATGTCCAGATTATAAGATACGGTCGTTGATGTTTTGACACTCGACTAACGACCGTATGGATATTATTACAGCGATAGGATTGTAAGTTACACGGTAACTGTTTCACATGAAAGGTAGTAGTCATTGCATTTGACTCTTCCGATGATCGGGGGTCACGGTGTGTTGCTAGACGCTATCCCGTGATCGTTAGGCATGAAGGGCATTTTCGTAATTTGCACTTTGTGTCTACGGCCAACATATTCGGAAGCCTATTGGGTCACACACATAAGAACATCTAGCCGGATTAAAATGTGGTTATAGATGATAACCAAATAAGGAAAGTTTATCTCGAGACTATAAAGGTTATAGTGGTAAATTAATATGGTGGTATTTATTTATTATGAATAAATTAAATACAAGATATTAATAGTATTATATTAATTAAAGAATATTCCGGAAGCCAATTTGTTGGTCAAAGGGGCGCCACATTGAAGTGTATAAGATACACTTGGATTGTGCAATTTAATTAATGATATTACCTATTATTAATATTAGATATTAATAAAATATATATATATATATATATCCAACTTGTGTGCGTGTGTGCATGTTGGTGATGCATGCGCATATTTGTGGAATATATATTAATAGATTTATTTATGTAATATATATGTGATATGTACACATGTGTAAATTGATTTATGGTAATATAATAAAAGATAAATATTGTCCATATAAAATATTATATGAGATATTATAATAAATTAGATAAATCAATCAATTATATTTTCCTTATTTTATTGGGAAAGGTTTTCTTCCTTTCTACTCTACTTGGGGCGCCACTTCTACTATAAATAAGAGGTGGGTGTCAAGCTCTTTTGTACAACACAATTCCAAGAACTAATAGTTCTTGTGTAAAATTAGAGAGCATCCTATAGAGAGTTGGAGAGAGGGGAAAAAGGCCGGTCTAGCAACCGGAGTTTTCCAATAGCAATCCATGATGGGATTCCGGCGGGTACGTTCGTGTGGACTAGCGGTAGAGGCCGAACACTTGGGCGGCTCTATGCAGAACTACTCTCCTTAGACGGTCAAAACGTCGATCTTATAGATCAACCAAGGTAACCACCGTCTACTACTTGTTTGTTTATTGCTTAAACGAAGTTGATCTTGGGTAAAAGGAAATCAAATTTTTGAATTCCGCTGCGTTCCCGCGTAGATTTCCTAACAAAAACATAGCTTAAAACCTCACTTTTCCCAAAATTGGGTCCAATGCATGCGCTTTGGTTGGATTGCGTGCGCATTCACTGACCAGAAACTTACTAAAAGTTTCTGTCCAGCCATGCTTGTGCATTGTGATCAATGCGTGCGCATTGCCCATGCTGGAAACAACCTGAATCAACCTGAAGCAAAATTGCGTGCGCATTCTGGTGAATGAGTGCGCATTGCACCTGCTGCAAAAAGAATCCTACATCCTGAACCATGAATGCATGCGCATTCCATTCAATGCGTGCGCATTCGACCTGCGGAAACTAAAACCATGCATCCTTTAACAGGAATGCATGCGTATTCGACCCCTAAAACCCTAAACTCTATTTTCGGCCCCTTAACGATTTCACATCCGATTTCAACACAATTAGCATCGAAATAAACTCAGAAAACACATAAAACATATCTTTATCAAACCATATCATCTCATGTTCCTTAAACAATGAGAAAAACACGATTTCTAGCATCTAAACGCCTTAAAACATTGATCTAAACCTTATAAACCATAATCAAAATTATAGGAAGTGTCTCTTACGTGTTTGCAAGCAAAACCAAATCCAAAACCTCGAAAAAATCTACAGTACCTCGAAAAGCTTGATATCAAGACGATGCTTTTCACGACGATTCCAAATCTCTACTCAAATCTGAAAACGGTTTAAAATTGCCTTAGATATCTGAAAAACTCTCATTGCCCTATCTTCTTTTCTCCAACGTTGCAGAGAATGTAGAAACAAAGTTTCTGAATACTTTTTAGGTTATGGGAATAATGAGTTATATTTTTCCTTAAATATATTTTCCCTATTATTTCTTTTTTCCATAATTAACCCTTAGTGTAAAATTCAGAATTTTTCCTTAATATAAGTATATATATATATATAATTTTCGACATATGTGTATATATATGTTGAAATAGTGTCTTAAACCCAATCGGGTTGGACGAGTACGATCATTTATACTATTTATTTATGTTTATACATATGATAAATGGCTTTAATGTTATTATATATTTTTTTCATCCGTATTAACCAATATGTGATTGTATATATATGATAACGTCCCTAGTGTCAAACTATGAGAGAAAACCATGATTGTAATTATGGTTGATGAGATCTCGACTCACTTTAAAAGGTTGGATACTTAAATATCTCTAGTCGTATGTGCTATTAAACAGGACATTAATAGTATGATTAGACTAGCACGTATTAGATGTCTTCTATCTTATTGAAGATAGGGATAGATCTTGTCTACCAAAGTGTTGAGACACTTGGATTGTACGTGGACGTGTCTTAGAGAACGCGTTAGACTGACTCACTTACTTTATTAAGTGTCGCACTATGTGGCGGTTGTGTAATTATCTTGAGACCGGAGTCTTCATTACATCACGGTGTGGATTGTCATACTTTAACACTATTGAGGTTTCCACTAGCTATGGGGCGATCATGCGGTAATGATTGGGTGTGATACTAAAGCATATGTAGGGTTCATGTTGCTCGTCCGGAAATCGCGTATCCTATGATTAGGAGTAAATATCCGAAAGGACCTTCTTATAAGGAATGTCTTAATCTCGTGAATCTTTGCAAAGTGTAAATGAGTTACTTCGAGAGAGCATGATATCCAGATTATAAGATACGGTCGTTGATGCTTGACACTCAACGTACGACCGTATGGATATTGTAATAGCGATAGGATTCTATTTACACGGTAACCGTTTCACATGAAAGGTAGTAGTCATTGCATTTGACTCTTCCGATGATTGGGGGTCACGGTGTGTTGCTAGACGCTATTCCATGATCGTTAGACATGAAGGGCAATTTCGTAATTTGCACTTTGTGCCTACGACCAACATATTCAGAAGCCTTCCGGGTCACACACATAAGAACATCTAGCCGAATTAAAATGCAGTTATAGAGATAACCAAACAAGAAACGTTTTATCTCGACTATAATGTGTTATAGTGATAAATTAATATGGTGGTATTTATTGATTATGAATAAATATAATACAAGATATTAATTATGTTGTTTAGTTATATATATATATATATATATATATATATATATATGGAGGAATGAGGGAGAATGACAGAAATATTTTATCAATTGAGTAGAAGGACCGTCTTTTGAAACTTTTGCATAAAGGACAAACTATTTATTCACTGTCGAAATTCACTTGTGTTTGAAATTCACTGTTTAAATTCACTACCGAAATTCACTAATTTTCAAAATTCATTGTCGAAATTCACTGATTTTCGGGATTCACAGTCAAAATTCACCGTCGAAATTCACCGATTTCGGGATTCAACTGGGGAGATTCACTGATTTTCAAGATTTACTGTTTGTCCTTCTCGCTATAAAAATAATGCAGTTGTCCTTCTCCCTATAAAAAATATGTAGTTGTCATGTTACTTAAAAATATTCCAGATTGTGTCATTATCCATAATTTCCCATATATATATTTAGTATATATGGGGCGCATAAATGATGTGTATATGATACACATGGACTTTTGTAAATTAATTAATCATGGTATTATATTATCAAGTATTAACTAGTGAGGTTTGGGCCTTGCACCGCAAGGCCCTAATGAGGCCCTCGATATAGAAACATTGCTTGAAAGTAAATATTAAAATATAAGACATAAAACTTGGTTTGGGTAATACATTTTAGATATGACTTAACCACAATATTGTTTTATTTTTCTCACAGATTTTATAATATAACACATGCATATATGGTCTTAGTTTGGTAAAGCTTAAAAGTTGTTTACAACATAGTTTCTGTGTTTTGCGGTTTTGTGTTGGTTTTTTTGGCCATATTTATATGATGTTTCTTACGGTCATCTTATGCAACTATCTGCTTTTGAAATTGAAATGGAGCATCGTGAGGAACAAGAAACGGCATAGACCCTTTATTATTATAATAAAATTTACAAATACAATATATTCACTTTATCAATATCATTTTGACAGGAATTTAATTAATTAATTAGATTGTTAATTAAGGCTGAGCAGAAAACCCAATGAACCCAAACCCAAACCGAACCAACCCGAAAACCCAAACCAATTGAAGCCCAAAATTTTTGGGTTGGGTTTTGACCCGAACCAAAAACATTTTGGGTTGGTTTGGTTTTTTTTTTAAATTTTTTTCCGGGTTGACCCAACCCAACCCGATATATATATATATATATGCATTCCGTCCAAAAATAAAATCATGTTATCATATTGCTGATATCACTTCATTTCCAGTTTCGGTCTACAATTATTTGACCTTTCTCCGGAAAAAAGAATCCGCGTATGTATTTTTATGTATGACTATTGGTCATTAATTATTATCTTTATATGTTGTTGGTTGTTATATGTTGTTGGACTCTTAATTATAAAATTTTAACGTTTTCTTTCCTAAAAAAGTGGTTTCTATAACGATTATTGTTATGAACATATGACATGGAACTCGACTTTGGGTATATATACATGTGTGTGGATTTTATAGCATAAAAGTGTTATTAATATGAATGTATGTTTTATGGATGAAACCCGAAACCCAACCGAAACCAACCCGAAACCAACCCGAACCAACCCATTGGGTTTTATAGTCATTTGGTTTGGTTTGGGTTAGTTTTTTCTTGAACCAACCCGACTTATACTATGTAAAAACCCAACCCAAGTCGACCCAACCCAACCCAAGCTCAGCCCTATGTTAATTAGTTATTTTACCAATTTGTTTGGTTAATAATCTAATTAATTAATTTAATTATTCATTGGACTTTTTATTGGATGTTGGACTGAATGAAATAAAAATCTGATCTGCCATTTCTTTTATGAGGCCGTGTTTCACAAAAGTCTGGGCCAACCCTCTTAACAGCCTTTGACCCGCGTTTTTTTTTTATTTATGAAAATCCCCTAAACTTGATCCGATAACTCATTTCTTAGCCAAATTTTATGGAAACTCTGTTTTTCCATCTCATTTCCGTTTCATCCGCTTTTTCTCCACATTCAATGTGAATCCTTTCGATTCTCAATAAAATCCGACAGTTTGTCCATTTCCTTCCTTATTCCAGTGACTTCGAGCAATGAATGTTTGATTCGGAGTTCACTTTACTCATTTCTTAGGCGAATTTTCTGGGAAACTTTGTTTTTCCATCTCATTGTCATTTCATCCATTTTTTCCCCACATTCAATACAAATCCTTTCGATTCTCAGTAGAATCCGGCAGTTTGTCCATTTCCTTCCTTATTCCTGTGATTTCGAGCAATGAATGTTTGATTCGGAGTTGATCCCAAATCTTTAGTGATCTTTCAAAGGCTTAAAGACTGAGCCTTTATCACGAATTAGTATGGTATCGGTCTCCATGGCAACCAGAACCTGCATCTGTGAAGGCTCGTATTGATTCCCTCTGATTCGCACGTTAAAAGGCGATACAATCGAGTCCTCCAAAATGCAACAATTTAACTCAAACACTTCTTCTCGTTCACCCAAAAAGAACTACCATCTCATCCGTCTTCTCCTCACTTTCTACCCCTAATTATCTTCCACCTCCTCCTTCCCAAAGCGGTGAAAAGTTACGTGATAAAAACAAAGAAGAAGATCATTTGGACCTCGCCGATAATCACATCTCTTTTTCAGGTGACTTTCATTGTAATAAATTAATAAATTAATTAGTTCCTATTTTTCTCTGCTTTTTTGTATTTTAATGTTGGTTCTTCAATTTTGTAAGAGATTCTCTTTTGGAGTGATATATTGATTGTTTCTTATCCACTATAATTGTTCATACTCTCAGGTGTGTGTGCTTCATAATTTTGATTTGTTATCCATCTTTCAATTTTTTTCTCGAGTTTTTTTGGTTGCTATGGATTCATAAAAAGATGTGTTGATTTCATGGATTAAGGGTGGAGATGTAGTGTTTAAAAGATGATGTGTTTGGTAGAGATGGTGGTTGCAGTTTGCTGTTTTTTTTTTCAATCTTTTCTCTAGCGGCGTGGTAGCTTGGTAGAAGGGGGAAGGGGAGGGCCTGCCATCTGCAACGGTGAAGGAGGGATTTTCAGCAATTGTTAAAAACTTTAAATAAAATACTTTTATAGGAAAGTAAATTGTGCTAATCATTTGCTTTTTTGGACTGGGCCGATAAACTGTAAAAAAACAAAAGCACCAAAATTTTCTGAAATGGGCCGATGAACAGGGGGAAAAAAAGAACCAAAAAAAAAAAAACAAATGTACATTGGGCTAAACCATTTTCATTTCCTTTTCTGGACCGGGCCGATGAACAATAAAAAAACAACCGGACCACCTTCTCTGGACTGGGCCGATGAACAGTTAGGAAAAAATAAATGAACCAAAACAAAAAATTAAAAAAATAAAATAACCAAAAAAAAGCAAGTGTAAATTGGGCTAAACCATTTTAATTTCCTTTTCTGAACAGGGCCGATGAAAAGTTAAAAAAAAAATAAAGGAACCAATAAAAAAAATTTTAAAAACTTAAATTTTTTTTTCTGGACTGGGCCTAAAAAAATTAAAAGAAGCCAAAAAAAAAATCTGGACTGGGCCGATAAACAGTAATATATATATATATATATATATATATATATATATATATATATATATATATATATATATATATATATATATATATATATATTTTCGGGGCCGCGCCCTACGAACAAGAAAAAAAAAAAGAGGGACCAATAAAAAAAACAAATGTCACCCTCCCCTTAACCCTTCTCTTCTTATTAGACATGTAGATATAAGATATTAATATATATATATATATATATATATATATATATATATATATATATATGATGTATACACATATGTAAATTGATTTATGATAATAAGATAAAGATAGTCAATATTAGACATTGACAATATTTTGGAAATATTTAATATGAGATATTAAATTACATGAGATAAATCAATCAAATGTATTTTCTTTATTTTACTAGTAAAATGTTTTCTCTCCTCAATCTATCGGATTTTTTTTCCCAATCAGATTGGGAGCTATAATGAGGCGCCACTTCCTCTATAAAAGAGAGGGGTTGGCTAGCTCTTTTGTACATCACAATTCCAAGAGCTAATAGTTCTTGTGAAAAACAGAGAGTCTCTTCTAGAGAGATTTTGAGAGAGAGAAAAAGTCGGTCTAGCAACCGAGTTTTTCTGGTAGCAATCCATGATGGATTCTGGCGAGCTGTTCGTGTGGATCACCGGTAGAGGCCGAACGCTTGGGCGGCTTCGTACAGAAACTACAACCGTAGATAAAGCGTTGATCCAATTGGATCAACCAAGGTATTCTCTTGTCTACTTCTTTTATGCTTGTTGCTTAAACGAAGTCGATCCTGGTAAAAAGGAAATAAAATTTTAAATTCCGCTGCGTTATATATATATATATATATCCAAAATACTTAACTCAATAAAACAAGTAAGAAATATAATATTTCGTTTTCGCAAAATGACATGTCTGCCCTTTCCCGAAAATCAGAATATTACAGTAACCGAGACTGATCATCGGCCGGAGAAGAAACCGAGACTGCCAGCAACGGTCGGCTATTCCGAACAAGCATTCACCGTCGAGGATCAGTTTCTTCCCGTTGATTGGGTAGAGGAGGGAGGACGTAGGCGGACCCCTGGTTTCCATCGTCTTCGTCGGGGAAAAGTTTTTCAGATGACAACGGCTTCTCTATATATATAACTTGAGATGCACAAAAGTGCTATTTAAAGGTGTATAAAGCCAACATGAATGAGGAGAAGACGAAGAAGAACATTTAATATTGCGAGGGTACATAAACATTATCTATAAAGACTAAATACACCCCAAAGGATGACTGCAATTTTCACAAATTTATATCATAGGTTTAAATATTAAAAAAAAATTGAAGTAATAAAAAAACATATCGTGCCCTCAAAAAAAATCGTCATTGTTTTCCCTTGCATAATTAATTACTATTACTGTTAGGATCAAGCACTTACTATTCTACAAAAATCAATTGGTGGTAGTAAAAGCACTACTATATTTCTTTATACACTTTAACATTTCCCTCAAATGTGGGCCCATATCAAGGATATGTCAGTCAACTAGGTCAGCCCAACGCTTGCACAATATAGAGGGAAAATAATGTTTACACCAAGATTCGATGTCATGACCTCTTGCTCTGATATCATGTTAATATCAAGCGCTTATTGTTCTACTAAAAACAATTGGTGGCAGTAAAGGCATTACTATATTTCCTTATACACTTTAACAATTACTGGATGATTATAATTATGGTGCCTTTAAAGGCACCACATCTTTTTTTACTTAGGCATCCAAATTAAAAGCCACCACACTTAAATATGTTGTTCTACCAAAGACACCACACTAATCATTACATATACCCAATACACTACAATTTATTTACTATATTATCATTTTTACCTATAGCAGCACATCTGCCAATAAAATTTCATTCCTAACAAATTACAGTTCCAATTCCTTGCACCATCATCGATCTCACCCTCTTTTTTCTATCCATTTTCTTCATCCTCGCAATCATTCTCCTTCTACCTTCTTCTTCTTCCTCTTCTCTATCTTCATTCTTAACAATATTTTACTAGAAGATAATATTTCGTAATCTGAAGAAATTATTCGATAACAAGCAAAAGAAGAAGAAGAGAAGAACAAGTGAAAAGAAAAATTCAAGTCTGCCAAATTTGTTGGTTTTTTCGATGAATCATCAAGTCTTCAAAATTTGTTGGTTTAATCTTAAACAGAAGACTGTTGGGTTCCTTTTTTTTTTTTTTTTTTTTGTTTCAGACAGGAAAAATGATAAATTCAAAGATAAACTCGATAATCTAAAATTATAGTGATTAGTTTTTACCAAAAGAAATTGTCAACAATAAAAGGGAATATTAGGTTTTAGTCCACTTTCCCATCTATATATAAATTTTAGTGTTATTTGTTTATAAGGACGTGTTTTGAGACTTAATTAGGCACTTAGGACATCCAAAAAAGATTATTAGTTATAAGGACGGATTTATTTTATTTTTCCTAAATTACCCCCTTCTCCCAGTTTTGCCTTCTCCGTCACTCAAAAAGCCATATTTTGCAAAATCTATTATCCTCTTCAATGTCGGATCTGCACAGACCACATGGAAATTGTGCATTGGAACATGAAGACATGACTATATTTCTTCACAATCTCTTGGAATGTTCTTCAGCAGCTAGCGGTGGCTACCGGTGGTGGTAACTCGGCGGTTGTGGACTACCAAGGTTCGGCTTGGATCCCGCTTGTTTTTTTGAGAACGAAGCAACGGGGAGAGTCGAGAAGGCATTTTCGTCGGCCCTCGGTGGGGATTGTGATGCGATCACCTCTTCTAATAAGAAAGAAGATTTCACAAGATCGAATTAGGTCAATTTTTGGTTTTGGATTTTTTTTGCTTCGTAATTAGTGTTTTAGTTGAGCTTGAAGACTTCTTTATAGTGTATGCTACTCTAATTTGTACTACCGCATATCGTTGCCACTCGATCTTGGTTTACCGGTCCCTCGCGCTAGTGTTATGACCGTTCGTGTGGCGGTGACTCGAAACTACAGGAAAAAATCCCAAAGCAATTGGAGATCCGTTATCCGAAAAAGAAGAGATCGGTGATAAGGCATATGATAAGTAAAAGTAATTTCGCTTCTAGTGCAAAAGAATCGAGTTTTTAATGTTGAGTTTGATGAAGATGACGCCGACGCGGCCGCCGGGCTCATTAAGTGTCAATGGGGGTTAGAGAATCCGCAATTCATGCTATTCCTTTTGAACAACTTGACAAACTCTATAGTTGATGGAGATGATTCTTTAGGCCATGTTGATGAAATGGAGAAACATGTACGAAGCCAAACTCTTGTCTTTTAGCTTGTCGAACTCGTGTCCGATCAAAATTTATGTCAAGAGGGACAAGCATTGGGAGGCCACAACATAGCTCATTCTAGTACTTTACAAATTGAAGACACAATGAAAGATAATAAGGTTGAAAATGAAGGTTTAGGGTACATTCCTTCCAAAGTGCGATTCTAATGGCACTCATGATTTTGGGGTGAGTTTGCGGTGGACTACCGGATGTGCTCATCGGTGTGTGCCAATGGAAATTTCTTACCGAGATTCCAAATCCGAATCGATCTTTTTTGGTTGTTGGTTTTTTGAGGTGTGATAATTTTGGGCTCATATCATTTCATTTGCTTAATGGTGTTACCGATAGTGATCTAGGCGGTGTTCTTTGTTTGACTTTGGTTCTCAATACTTCCGGGAATGTGAAAGTCCGAAAATCAAAGATGAACGGGTATGCGATTTTAGCATAGTTGTTCATTGACCGTTCCTAAGGCACTTGTTTTCTCGAATTATATTTTAGTTAATAATATAGATTTGTTTGGTTTCGAACATCCGCTTCGTGAATGGCATACTTGAGAAGCTTTGTTCTATCGTTGGCTTTTTTGGGGACTTGTTATCCTTTGTTGTCTTTTACGGAGTCGAGTTTTGGAGCGGCTTACCGGCTCAAAAAATCGGGAAGCATCCGAGTTGAAGCTTCTAATTGAGAATATTGTGGTTGATCTCGCTTGCTACATTAAATCTTCCCGAGTATCCCGCTTCGGCTCCAATTTTGGAGGTACTTTTGAGTTCTTTATTTTATTGATTAGAATCGAATATGCACGGAGTTGATTGTCATTGGTTTTATGCGGAGTTCTTTGCGTCCTTCGCTCAAGAATGCCGGGTGAAATCTAAAGACATTGATGCCCCTTCACTTGCCATTGACGTTCTTGGTACAATAGCTGCAAGGTTGAAACATGATGTTGTTGTCTCTAAAAAGGACGTTTTATGAATGTATTTTGGTTTTTTGGCCCATGATGTTTGGGCATTGTTTTTGTGGTAGTGCTTAATTGCTTATGATATGATCTTGATGTAGATCTATATATATGAATCTCATTTGAGCATCTGATTCTATGTTTTTCAATAATGTCTCCGAATTCGAGAAATTGAATTTAGTTGTCATGAAAGCCTTGTTAGTGAATTTGAATGGTGTTGGCATGAATATGGCATTTACGGGAAATCAGAAAGTTACATTCAAGCTTGTTTTTTTTTTTTGGAATTTTTCTGTATGTGAATGTTGACATTAAAATTTAGTGTTTCTTTAGTTTAACATCGTGTATCGACACCGTTGATCATGATGTAATAATGATCAATTAGTTTAACATGCATCAGCTTAAAACAAAGAAAGAAAAGCTATACATTGATGGTGGGTTTGTGTATGATTTGGAATAAAATTGATGTGGAGATATTGATGTCACTGCATTTACAGTTAGAGAAATGATGCAATGACATCGATGTCACTGCATATACAATTTACAAAGTTTTTGTTTTTGCAATTTGGGTGTTGATGTCACTGCATATACAATTTCATACAAAAATTGGTAACTTTGTAAAATAAGTGTAGTGTCATTCAAATTAGGGTGTAATCGATCCGAGTCAAGTCGATACTCCCTAGGCTCAAGCTTGAATCGACTAAAAAAGTTTGGGCTCGATTGAGCCATAAAAAGGCAACATCGAACTCGACTAGCTAAGTACTCGATATAGCTCGACGCGGCTCATAAGCTCGATTTCCCCTGAAAAATCTTCCTAATTTCGGGACAAAAAGTTCAACAAAAATGTTGATGTCACTGCATATTTGATTGTCGATGTCACTGCATAAATTGTTGATGTCATTCATATATGATTGCTGATGTCACTGCATATCTGATTACCGATATCACTGCATATATTGTTGATGTCACGCATATATGATTGCCGATGTCACTGCATAAAATATTGATATCACTGCATATATAATTGCCGATGTCACTGCATAAAAATATGAATTAGGGTGAAAGATTTATGTTGATCTTAGTTTTATATCAAAATATATAGCCATTTGAAGTCGATTTTATGAAGAAAAGAAATCGATTTTATGAAATTAAGTCGGAAAAATATCAAATGTCATCACGGTGTTGCTTCATCAAATGTCACTGCATCCCGATGGTCTCTGCATCGCGGTGTCTCTGCATCGGGGGTGGCCACTTCATCGCGGTGTCTCTACATCGAGGGTGGCCACTGCATCGCGGTGTCACTTCATCGTGATGTCTCTGCATATTGATTGCCGATGTCACTACATAAATTGTTGATTTCATTCATATATGATTGCTAATGTCACTGCATAAAATGTTGATGTCACTACATATCTGATTACAGATGTCACTGCATAAATTGTTGATGTCACGCATATATGATTGCCGATGTCATTACATATATGATTGTCGATGTCACTGCATATATAATTGCCGATGTCAATGCATCGCGGTGGTCAATGCATCGCGGTTGTTAGTGCATCAAGGTGTCTCTGCATCAAGTAGGTCAATGCATAAATTGTTGATGTCACGCATATATGATTGCCGATGTCACTGCATAAAATATTGATATCACTGCATATATGATTGCCGATGTCACTGCATAAAAATATGAATTAAGGTGAAAGATTTATGTTGATCGTAGTTTTATATCAAAAGATATAGCTATTTGAAGTCGATTTTATGAAGAAAAGAAATCGATTTTATAAGTTGGAAAAATACCAAATGTCATCACGGTGTTGCTTCATCAAATGTCATTGCATCCCGGTGATCACTGCATCCCGATGGTCTCTGCATCGGGGTGGTCAATGCATCGCGTGTCACATCATCGCGATGTCTCTGCATATATGATTGCCAATGTCATTACATAAATTGTTGATGTCATTCATATATGATTGCCGATGTCACTGCATAAAATGTTGATGTCACGCATATATGATTGCCGATGTCACTGCATATATGATTGCCGATGCATCGCGGTTGTCAGTGGATCACGGTGTCGTTTTATCGCGGCGTCTCTGCATCGCAGTTGTCAGTGCATCGTGGTGTCACTTTATCGCGGTGGTCAATGAAAAAAAAAAATTTCAATGTCCGCCAAAAAAAAAAAAAAAAGAAAAAGAAAAAGAAAAAAGCTTTCAGCGTCCAGGTGAAGTAAAATTAAAAAAAAAAATAGCTAAACACAACATGAGCATGAGTTTCTAATCTAAATTAAATAAAAAAAATAAATAAACATTCACATTCAGGATATAAGACATCCGTTCCAGCTTTCCTTTTTTTTTTTTTTTTATAATTTTAAATTCTTCCATTAAGGGTATTTGTGTCTATCTATCTATTTTCTGTCCTTATAATTAAGTGTTTATTTTAGGTGTCTTTTTTATCTAATTAAGTTTAATATACATCATTTTTAATAATTGTCCCTAAATTTTAATCCAATTTATATTTTTTTTTTATTGATTTAAGAACAAGATAATTTAGTTCGAAGTAAACTACTTCTATCTCTTCCAAACTATCCGAACATTGCTTTTGCAGTCGGCTCCTGATTCCGTTCAACTCCACAAGCTCTCCGACTCTGATTCCGGTTGCCCTCCACAACACTCATTCTTGTTAATTCGTTATGCTATCTGAAACTCTTGGGAGTAAAATTCTCTGTTAATTCATAAATATTATCGAAAGATTGAAGAGGTACTCAAGCTGTTATAGCCAGTGCTTGACGCTATCATCGGCAACGGCAATGAATTCACTCCAGACGAGAGGCTTCTAAAATCCTATACAGTGCTTGGGCAATTTATCTGTTGAGGATCTGCCCGAGCTCTTTGAATCATGGCAACTGCTAAAGAGTAAAGTTTATTTTGTATGTCCTGATTAAACTCAATTTATTATTCTGGGCCCTGGTTTTAAGAGCTTCTTGATGTCAATTTATGATTATGATGAATTTTTTTAAACCTTTTTTAGTTATGCTTAGAGCAGTTCTTCGTGCTTTGATAATCCTGCACCTGCGTTTTCAGTATGCCTAAATATTTCTTGCAATCTGATTAAAAGCATTATTATTATTAGGTCATGCAAGTTGAATCACTGATGGTAAAAGTGCAATTTTCTAGTCTTGAAATTCTTGAGTTGTTGAGATTAATCAATCAAAGCTCAAAACAATGTCTTTTTTTTTCTTTTTCTTTCATTCTTCATGTTTAGTGGAATTTGGTTATTTTTTTTAAGGGTGTGTGATTTGATTTGATGTTCTTGGAAATGAATTTACTTTTCCAATTGTAGCTATATACACAGAAAGTTAAGCATTTTGGTTATGAACAAACATCAGCAATTATTATGCATGTTGTTAAGGATCATAGTGAGGGATCTGGAGGCAGATCAGACAGCCTGGTGAAATTTGCTGACAGTTTGAGCTTAAAATCTAGTAATGAGCTTCTAATTGAAGTTGTTGTGCTAGTAAAGTTGAAAGAAAATGCTGAACAAGCTGAAAAGAATGGGGACGCTGAGTATATGTATAAAATTATTTATCTCATTACCCACATGCATGACCGTCTTGTTAAGATGAAATAGTCTCAAAGATGTGAGCTCTATAAATCTGGAAACTTGTTTCTTGATATGAAGTCAGGATTTAAGTCCATATATTGTATGTATCCTTGAATAAATTTTGCTAGACCGAGTTTCCTCTGATCAAAGAATGTTGGTTATTTTTCCCCCCCTTTTTTGTGAAACAACAGCAAATGATTGACAATGGAAAGAAACTTGTTGTTACAGTATTCAATCAGTCTTTCAAACTTGTTTTATAGAGAGGCCATCCATATTTAGGTTTGTCGGTGTTGGTGAGGCTTCTTTTATCAGTCTTGCAGCTCCTTTTATTGATGACAATGCTCCAGTTGCTCAGGTGCCATTTTTTTTTTTTTTTTTTCATAATCAAGGTGCCATTTTTTTAATCTTTTCTGTGGAAGGTCTTTGTTATTTTCCTAGAGGTTTCCTTTGGGAATCATTATAGATTGTTGTATTATGCAATGTTAATGGTGATATTTTGTCTGTTACTGTGTTACTATGTTACTGTTACTGTTACTGTGTTACTGTTATTGTGTTATTGTAAACGCTGCGATAAAATTCGGCTTTCAAATACTACGTTGAAAATGTATCAAATATGGTCACAAAATGAAGATAAAAAAAATATGAACTTTGGTGAAACAATTTTGAAGATCGGTGTTCTAAATCAAATGTTACGGTCGTTTATAAGAAAAACGCTCCGGTTAATGCAAATATTTTTTCGGCTTTCGAATTTACGTTGGAAGGATATCGTATTCAGGCTCAAATTAATGAGCAATAAAAAATATGAATTTTGGTGAAAAATTTTCGATGATCAGAGTTACAAATCAAAAGTTACGAGTGTTTGAAAAAAAAAAAATAAAGATATCAAACCTGGGAAGCGCAGAAGCAAGTGAAGTGAAGATATGCACGCAGGTTTAGTGAAAGGATTTTTTTTTCCGTCTGATTTTTTTTTTTTTTTTGTTCTTTTTGCAACTAAAAAAAAGAGTGTGTCCTATTTATTTATTTTATAAATATTTTTATCCTTTTCCCTCAATCCCCCACAATAAAATCATTCTCGATAAACTAAATTTGAATTTTATCAGGTGTGGTGCGATTGGTAGAATCATCATTTAAAAATTTACTGTGGGGGTGTTTTTGGTAAACACCTATTTTTACACCTAATTATTATAACAGTATTTATTGTAATATTGTAAAAAGGGTATAGATTGGGAAATTGTGTAAGCCCTAGGGCATATTGTACTGTAACTATTTAAACCTCTGATGATGAATGGAATACGGCAACAACTTTACTGAAACTTAGCAAGCCCTCACGCCAATAAGAAAAGAAAAAAAAAAATACATAAACGACAGCAGCAAAGTAGCAGTAATTTTATGGTGGTCCAAGTGCAAGTTTTTGGACCACCAAATCAGCACTTTCAAAGGGATACATTGGTTCCAAGTGCAAGTTTTTGGACCACCAAATCAGCACTTTCAAAGGGATACATTGGTAGAAAGTTTTACAGGTAGGATTTCATTCGTAGAAGTTGAATTCCTATTGGTTAGACACACCAAGTAGGATTTGGTCATGGACCATAGTAAAATTTGTGGCAAAGTAGGGCTGAGCCCTAGCCATGACTGGAGCAGCTGGAGACGAGGTGGATGCCTATTACCTTGGCTCCACAGACATTCCGGGCAATGTTATCACGCCAATTCAAGTTAAGGGTGATAACTATGATGAATGGTCTAGAGCAATACAAACTGCTTTAACATCAAAACACAAATATGGCTTCCTGGAAGGTACGATCAGCGAAGCCTACGGACGAAACGAAACTTGAAGATTGGTACACGGTGCATTCAATGCTCCCTGTCATGGTTGATGAATACGATCGATGGTTCGATTCGTTTTACTCTCACTTTATTATGAAGATGCAAAGGAATTGTGGGTTACGTTGAAAGCTCGCTATGGTGTCGTTAATGGAACCACCCGCATATGTCGGTCGAAAGCCGCGTTGGGTGAATATCGACAAAGCAAAGCGAAACCGTAGCTTCGTATTTCGGTAGAATGAGTCGAATTTGGGACGAACTTGCGACCTATGTAACCCTACCGACATGCACATGCCAAGGATGCTAGTGTGGACTCCGGACCAAATATCAATCGGTGATCACGAGAGGACCGGCCGCACCGGTTTTTGCTCGGGTTAGACGGCGCATACTGACTCCGTTCGATCACAATTGTTGAATCAAGATCCCTTACCGGGGTTGGAACGAGCCTATCAAATTGTGGCTCGGGAAGTAGGGGCGGCGCCATGTACATGGATTTGGGTCACCCGACCCGCTAAAAAAAATATTACAGTGGAATTTTTTTTTTGTATACACATTTTACATGTGTACCGATCCCCTTATTTTTATATATTGATGCCTATTGGCCCGTATTGAACTATAATATGTAACATTACGCTTAGTAATTGTAAAATATGACAAATTTCAGATCCGTATCACAAAATTCCTGGAGCCGCCCCTGTCAGGAAGAACGTCTTCTTGAAAGCTACGATAGAATCAGCAGTTTACAGGATTCCATTCTCCACCGTATCCTTTCGTTTCTTCCTACTGCGAGAGATGTTGGAAGGATCGAGATATTATCAAAGCGATGGAAGTCGTTATGGATCGGTTCGTCTATCTTTGAAATTAGTGATATCCGTTGTTCTAGTACAAAGCATGCCGGAATTTTGTTGACAAAGTTCTTCTCGCTTCGAAATGGATCGGGTATTCAACAATTCAAGATTACATTAACATCTTATGCTACTTCAAAGTAGTCATGTTCAATCGTTCATTGCAACTTTAGTCCGTCATAAAATTCAACATCTCGATATCTCTCTATACGTTTGGGATCCATTCACTCTACCTAGCTCCATCTTTGATTGTCAATCCCTTCGTATTTTAAAGTTACTGATTTCAAAGGAATCTCGGAGAAAGCTTACCCTTGAGCCGCCTAGTCGTATGGTTTTGCATTTCCAAATGCCGAGTCCATTGAAAACTTGTTTTCTTGCTGTCTGTTCTTGTGGAATTGACTTTATCTAAATGTAGGTTGATTCATTAGAATAGCATTAACATTTCAATTCCATCATTAAAGAGCTTGACAATGTTTGATTCATTAGAAGAAGATGATCTTGTTGATGATCATGATAGTTGTTACATTAAAGTCGAAGCTCCAGCCCTCCGGTCCTTCAACTACGGCGGTACCATGATCAATGAGTTTTATTTGTCTAAGTTGTCAAGTATTGAAAAACTCCGGCTTTCGCTTTCATATAGTCGTCATAATTTTAATGACTCTCGTGTCCAATCTCTCGATTGTAGCGCGATCGATCTTGAAGTTAAACATGACTCCATATTACTCGTCCCTCATAAATTCTCTCTATCTTTGTAACGCCCCGTTCCCGGACACCGAGTCCTTATCCGAAAATGGAACGTTCGGCACATATAAAATAAAAGTAAATTCACTTTATACGTAAGCCTCTACTACGTCGTATCAAATTAAAGCAAACGGAAGCAAAAACTCGGGTATAAAATTTCTAAACGTTTAAGAATAGAAAAAGGAAATCTATAAGCGGAAATGTAAATTTATTACATTTGAGAAAGTACGAAAATCCCAAAAGAAAAGTACTACACGTCTCGAAAGACCAAAAGTCTACCTCAAAAGTATCAAAAGTAATCCAAATGTAAAAGTAAAGCTGTAAATGATAAGTCTTCAACGAGCGCCGTCAAACGTCGTCGTCGAACTCCTCCTCGAAAACCTGTTCGTCTTCTCATCCCCAAACACATAGATAACATGCATTTGAGGTAAGTACAACGTACTTAATAAGAAAGAGAAGCTATGATAACAACTGTAGTTTATAAGGAAAAGATATTTAAATCGATTGGTTGTTTATGTGAGACCGACTCAATCTATGGTTCATTTCATGTCCATCAACATGAATTGACTAAACATTTCTACTTAGCTTATCGGTGTTACAACCGCACTCAAGGGCACTACGCGCATCCACCTTTGGGACACTCTTTTGCAACATATTAGTGGATCACACCAATATCCACGGAGACTAAAATAGGTAGACTCCGATAGCTCACGCGTCTCAGCAGAGTCCCTCCATACTTAGGGTCTTTGACCAACGGAGTTCTTCCACCTTTAGAGGTAGCACATGCATCGCGATTTAGTCTGGTGCCTAGCCAAGAGAGACATGTTGTTTAATCTTTTACTAGTCAAGTACGTTGATTATTAGGATGATTATCTAGCCACCTAAGTGTTTTCAAATAATCTCCCTCACACATACTACTCTCTTCCTAGACCACTAGACACGGACAAGTCCTAGCAATTACACGAGACATTGATGAATGCTAACTCATCAAAGCACAAGCCTATCATGCTCTTCCGACGGATCCGAACTTCAACTCCCTTTAAGAGTACATTCGGTGTTTTAACTGAACGAATCAGAAGCTCAATTCAGGCTTGTCCAAGTTTATACAGTGTTAACATATCACGTTTAAAGGTTTAGAAATGATAAAACGTACTTATAAGGTGAACAACAACCAAACGCCCGTTTAAAGACATGGACGCCCGTCTGGAACCTACTGGACGCCCGTCCAAAACTGGACGCCCGTCCACTTTCCCCAGACGCTCGTCCTCCCTAAAACAGCTACATCCTGAATCCAAAACAACACCTCAGACGCCCGTCCAGGTAATTCAGACGCCCGTCCGAAATGTAGCCAAGGCGGACGCCCGTCCACATGAAGCAGACGCCCGTCCGACCTGGGTTTCGGCTAGAACCCTAAAATCTCCAACACGATTTCCACATCGTTTCTCAACTAAACATCAGTAAAATTAACACAGTGAAGCACGAAAAACCTCATCTAAATGCACCATATCATCCATAGTCATTAACCAAAGCAAAACTCATCTTTCTAACACCAAACTTCTTAAGAAAAGATCTAATCCTTACAACTAAGAATTGAAATCATAGGAATAGTTTTTCTTACCTATACGCAGCCCCAAAACTGATCAAAACCTCAACAAAAGCCTGCAGCTTTGCCAACCAAACTGGTATCAAGACGATGCTTTCCTCACGACGATTCCAATGCTCTCGTCTGGTCTGAAAACAACCAAGAATTACTTCAGTTATTGGTGAAACTTTCCCAACTCTCAATTCTCTCCTTGAATGCGCAGAAGAGAAGAAAAACGTGGCTGCTTCTTTTTGTAATTAGGTTATGGGGATTATCAGTCTAATTTTCCCTTTAATTACCACTTCCCACAAAACCTTAATTTTCCATAAACACCCTTATTACCAAAATTCAGATTTTCTTTTTCTTATATATATAAACTCGAAATATATATATGTACACGTCCAATTAATTAACTCCGAATAAAAGGAACCGAACCCAATATTTCATTTTCGCAAAAGAGACGTCTGCCCTTTCCCGAAAATCGGAATATTACATTCTCCCCCCCTTAAAAGGAGTTTCGTCCTCGAAACTAGAACATACATGGTAAGTCCACAAACTCCTGGAACTCACTGATCATGTCGCTTTCCACTTCCCAAGTTGCCTCCTCGGGTGAATGATTGATCCACTGAACTAACAACAAAGGAATCATCCGCCTCTTAATCGTCTTTTTTTTTTCGGTCTAAAATCTTGATAGGTCTTTCGTCGTAAGCAAGATTATCTTGTAGGATTTCTGGATCAACCGTAGTTTCAACATCGTTCTTTGTCAGACATTTCTTCAACATCGAAACGTGAAATACGTTATGGACTCTCGACATTGATTCTGGCAACTGAATCTTATAAGCTATTTTCCCAACTCTTTCCAAGATCTCAAAAGGTCCAACATACCTTGGACTTAGCTTTCCTTTCTGTCCAAAGCATTTCACTCCCTTCATCGGTGAGGCTCGTAGATAAACTCTATCACCGACTTCAAACTCAAGAGGTCTTCTTCTAACATCAACCCAACTTTTCTGCCTGTCTTGAGCTGCCTTCAAATTCTTCTTGACCAACTGAACCCTTTCCTTTGCTTGTTCAACCATTTCCGGCCCTGTGATCTGTCTCTCCCCGACTTCATCCCAAAATAGTGGCGTCCGACATCTTCTCACATACAACGCTTCAAACGACGGCATGCCTATGGTTGCATGAAAACTGTTGTTATAGGCAAACTCTGCTACCGATAGGTAATCATCCCATGATCCGCGTACCTCCAAAACACAAGCTCTTAACATGTCTTCAAGTGTTTGGATGGTCCTCTCGATTGTCCATCCGTCTGAGGATGAAAAGCCGTGCTCAAATCCAACTTAGTTCCAAAGGCTTCTTGTAAGCTCTTCCAAAACCGACTGACGAACCTCGAATCACGATCCGAAACTATCGAGATAGGGACTCCGTGTAGCTTCACTATATTGTCCAGATATAGTGTCGTCATCCTCTTCAACGGCATGTCAACTTTGTATGGCAAGAAATGGGCAGATTTGGTCAATCTATCCACAATTACCCAAATTGCATCAGGCCCTCCCTTTGTCCTAGGTAATCCGGTGATGAAATCCATCGTAATCTTATCCCACTTCCATTCAGGGATGTCCAATGGCTTAAGCATTCCCCCGGGTCTTCTATGTTCTGCTTTAACCTTCTGACAAACATCACACTCTGCCACAAACTTGGCTATTTCCAACTTCATCGAGGGCCACCAAAATCTTTCCTTTAAATCTCTCGTACATTTTAGTAGCACCTGGATGAACCGCAAAAGCAATTCTGTGTGCCTCTTCCATAACTCTTTGTCTTAGGCCGCCGACATTAGGTACACACAGACGATCCTGGTACCACAGATTTCCACTCTTATCTAGCACGTAACCAACTGTAGGCTTCTCTCTAGCCACCCGCTTCAAATCAACCAAAACCGGATCTTCGTCTTGCTTCTCCCGAATGTCATCCATCAACTCAGATCTTGCTAACAACGGTACCACAAACTGCCGGTCTTCGATCTAATCAAAGCTTCTGATTTGCAACCCATCTAGCCTTTCTGCCACAACCTCAACACTGGAAGCTGCAAACACTGGTTTCCTGCTCAAAGCATCTGCTACTACATTTGCTTTTCCCGGATGGTACTGAATATCCAAATCGTAATCCTTTACAAATTCTAACCATCTCTTCGTCTCATATTCGATTCTCTTGGGTGAAGAAATACTTTAAACTCTTATGGTCGGTGAAGATCCTTGCTTTAACTCCATACAAGTAGTGCCTCCAAGTCTTTAAGGCAAAAACTACCGCTGCCAACTCTAGATCATGTGTCGGGTAATTCTTCTCATGCACCTTCAACTGCCTAGATGCATAGGCGATCACTTTCCCTCGTTGCATCAACACACAACCTAGACCCTGTCCCGAAGCATCGGTGTAGACATCGTAATTATCAAAGATCTCCGGAACTGCTAAAACTGGGGCCGTAGTCAACTTTCTCTTCAGGGTCTGAAAAGCTATTTCGCACTCTCTAGTCCATTCAAACTTCACATTCTTTCGTGTCGGCTTAGTGAGTGGAGTAGCTATCTTCGAAAAGTCTTGTACAAACTTTCGGTAGTAACTGACCAACCCAAGAAAACTTCTTACTTCTGAAACGGTGGTAGGTCTAGGCCAATTCTCAACTGCCTCTTTCACTGGATCAACTTGAATACCATCTCCAGAAATCACATGACCCAAGAAACTAACTCGATCCAACCAAAAGTCGCACTTTGAAAACTTTGCATATAACTGATTCTTCTTCAAGGTCTCCAACACTATCCTTAAGTGTTCCTCGTGTTCTTTTTCATCCTTTGAGTAGATAAGGATATCGTTTATGAATACAATCACAAACTTATCCAAATACGGCATGAAAACACGTTGCATCAAATCCATAAATGCAGATGGGGCATTAGTGAGTCCAAATGGCATGACAAGGAACTCATAATGTCCATATCTCGTACTGAAAGCCGTCTTCGGTATATCAGCCACTTTAATCTTCAACTGATGATAACCGGATCTCAAGTCAATCTTGGAGAACACTTTCTTGCCTTGCAACTGGTTAAACAGATCATCTATCCTTGGTAGAGGGTACTTATTTTTGATGGTAAGGTTATTCAGTGCTCGGTAATCGATACACATCCGCATGCTACCATCTTTCTTCTTCACGAACAAAACAGGGGCTCCCCAAGGCGAGGTACTGGGCTGAATTATGTTCCTTTCAAGCATATCTTTAAGTTGAGCTTTTAACTCCTTTAATTCAGCCGGTGCCATCCTATAAGGTGCCTTAGCAACTGGTGCCGCCCCCGGTAACAACTTGATCTCAAACTCGATTTCCCTATCTGGCATGTTTCCCGGTAGCTCTTCTGGAAACACCTCGGGATACTCTCTTACTATAGGAGTTTCTTCTAACTTCGGCTTCACTTGTTCCACATCCACTGCATACAACAAGTAGCCTTCACAAACCTTCTGACAAGCCTTGATGGCCTTAACTGCTGAGATGATCGGATGTCGCTTCTTACCTGGCTTGTACACATTCCCTTGATACATCTTGTCTGATTTTCCAGGTACTTTAAAAGTCACTTTCTTCTCTCTACAGTCCAAGTGAACATAATTCTCGGATAGCCAATCTATTCCGAGGATTTCGTCAAAATCCGAGAAGTCCAAAACTGTGAAGTCGCTCTTGCATCGATAAGGTCCAACTCGAACTTCCACTTGAGGTATCATCCTAGTCACCTTTGTTACCTTCCCTAACGGTGTAGTTATTTCCAAAGTATTCCTTAAAGGTTCTGAAGGTAAGTTCAACTTCTTAGCTACCTTGGTTGACATAAAAGTATTTGACGCTCCCGTATCAAACAAAGCCTTGACCACTAGGTTTTCTAACATTATCGTACCTAGGATGCATATTCATTTATTTAAATATAGTTACAACATGAATAATCACGCTATAAAATATCTTAACAAAAGAACAAAACAACAACATGGTACCGAAATAACGTCATCCTCTCGGTTCCACAAAACCAAAGCATCAATCGCAAAAACTCGAACCGGTCGGCTTGGGCCGCTCTTTCCGCTTCCTTGACTCGCACTACCTTTGTTCCCTCTCCGTTTGGACACGCTCTAGAAAAGTGTCCCGGCTCTCCGCGAGATGTAGCAACTAGTATTGTTCGCCCGCACTCTCCGAGTGGTTTTTCGTTACATTTGGGGCAAAGTGGTGCACCGTTCGGAGCCTTAGGCCGTCGTAGGAGCCGTCGTCTTCTTGACATTCCGTTGCGGTGCTCCCCTATAAGCGCCTTGACTAGTCCTAAAGTTTCTCTTGTTCCCAATTACCACCGTGGACTTCTTCTTGAAGGTCTCAACCTTCAAAGCTTTGTTCAATAGCTCGCCCATATTCTTAGCTGTAAATCCCAACATGCCGGATTGGATTTCATAAGCCAAGCCGTCCTTGTAAAGAGCCATCTTTCTTTCCTCCACTTTCATCAACTCGGGGTAGAACCGTCCCAATTCGTTAAACTTATTGGTGTACTGGGTCACCGTGTGTTGAGTACCTTGCTTAAACTTCAAAAACTGACTTGCCTTATCAGCTTGCACCGTAGCCGGGAAGTATTCATTGTAAAACATAGCTTTGAACCCTTCCCAATCCGTTACCTTTCCATTACTGCTTTGAACGGCATCAATCCAAGCTTCTGCTGCACCTAAGAGGAAACTGACTGCCAGCTGTGCCATTTCTGTCTCAGGAACATGTATATTCCTGCAAGCCTTCTCAAAACCTCTCAGCCATTCTTCAGCCTTTGTATGTTCCACATTTCCATAAAAGTTCTCAACCCGATTCCTTCTTAACCTTGTGTACCAATCCACAACTGGTGCTTGCTCAAAAGCCGGTCTAACTGGTGGGTAAACCGGTGGGTAACCATAGGATATCTGCTGTGGGTACTGTTGTTGAGGAGGGTAAGCCGGATTCGCTTGAGGTACAGGCTGGTAAGGATAGTATCCCCGAGGGTAAACCGGTGAGGCCGCGGAGGGTACCGGGGTTGCCGAAAACCAAAGGGTGGGTAACCAACGCCTTGTTGATGATCAACGCGTGGTGAAGGTGGTACGGTAGGTTGAGGAGCATGACCTACGGGGAGGAGGGTAAAAGACCCGCGCCGCCGAGGATACACCGGTGGATAAACACTTGTTGGTGGAGAGTACACGCTAGCCACAGGTGGTGGTACATAGCCAGCTGGGATATCACTTACCATGGTGAACTGAACCGAACTTCCACGTGCCATCGTGGAGGTCGTTCCGATGAGGTCGGGGTGACAAACTCGTTGAGACCTCGGTGATGGTGTCGCCGTATGAGGTGGTGGTGATAAACTCTGCTGGGATAAGGGTTTCGGCCTCACTACACCACCCCCTACAACCGGTATGGGACTTTCCCCCCGAACTCTGGAAGACTCTGCACCCGCTCCAGTCCTCGTGAACACCATCCTGATGATCAAGAAAACCAGACGTTACTAAAAGATCTAAAGAAGCTTATCTTAAAAGAAAGGAAGCCTAAAGGACGTTTCTCTCTGATACCAACTGTAATGCCCCGTTCCCGGACACCGAGTCCTTATCCGAAAATGGAACGTTCGGCACGTATAAAATAAAAGTAAATTCACTTTATACGTAAGCCTCTACTACGTCGTATCAAATTAAAGCAAACGGAAGCAAAAACTCGGGTATAAAATTTCTAAACGTTTAAGAATAGAAAAAGGAAATCTATAAGAGGAAATGTAAATTTATTACATTTGAGAAAGTACGAAAATCCCAAAAGAAAAGTACTACACGTCTCGAAAGACCAAAAGTCTACATCAAAAGTATCCAAAGTAATCCAAATGTAAAAGTAAAGCTGTAAATGATAAGTCTTCAACGAGCGCCGTCAAACGTCGTCGTCGAACTCCTCCTCGAAAACCTGTTCGTCTTCTCATCCCCAAACACATAGAAAACATGCATTTGAGGTAAGTACAACGTACTTAATAAGAAAGAGAAGCTATGATAACAACTGTAGTTTATAAGGAAAAGATATTTAAATCGATTGGTTGTTTGTGTGAGACCGACTCAATCTATGGTTCATTTCATTTCCATCAACATGAATTGACTAAACATTTCTACTTAGCTTACTGTGTTACAACCGCACTCAAAGGCACTACGCGCATCCACCTTTGGGACACTCTTTTGCAACATATTAGTGGATCACACCAATATCCACGGAGACTAAAATAGGTAGACTCCGATAGCTCGCGCGTCTCAGCAGAGTCCCTCCGTACTTAGGGTCTTTGACCTACAGAGTTCTTCCACCTTCAGAGGTAGCACATGCATCGCGATTTAGTCTGGTGCCTAGCCAAGAGAAACATGTTGTTTAATCTTTTACTAGTCAAGTACGTTGATTATTAGGATGATTAACTAGCCACCTAAGTGTTTTCAAATAATCTCCCTCACACATACTACTCTCTTCCTAGACCACTAGACACGGACAAGTCCTAGCAATTACACAGACATTGATGAATGCTAACTCATCAAAGCACAAGCCTATCATGCTCTTCCGACGGATCCGAACTTCAACTCCCTTTAAGAGTACATTCGGTGTTTTAACTGAACGAATCAGAAGCTCAATTCAGGCTTGTCCAAGTTTATACAGTGTTAACATATCACGTTTAAAGGTTTAGAAATGATAAAACGTACTTATAAGGCTGAACAACAACCAAACGCCCGTTTAAAGACATGGACGCCCGTCTGGAACCTACTGGACGCCCGTCCAAAACTGGACGCCCGTCCACTTTCCCCAGACGCTCGTCCCCCCTAAAACAGCTACATCCTGAATCCAAAACAACACCTCAGACGCCCGTCCAGGTAATCCAGACGCCCGTCTGAAATGTAGCCAAGGCAGACGCCCGTCCACGTGAACGGCGTACGCCCGTCCGACCCGGGTTTCGGCTAGAACCCTAAAATCTCCAACACGATTTCCACATCGTTTCTCAACCAAACATCAGCAAAATTAACACAGTGAAGCACGAAAAACCTCATCTAAATGCACCATATCATCCATAGTCATTAACCAAAGTAAAACTCATCTTCCTAACACCAAAACTTCTTAAGAAAAGATCTAATCCTTACAACTAAGAATTGAAATCATAGGAATAGTTTTTCTTACCTATACGCAGCCCCAAAACTGATCAAAATCTCAACAAAAGCCTGCAGCTTTGCCAACCAAACTGGTATCAAGATGATACTTTCCTCACGACGATTCCAACGCTCTCGTCGGATCTGAAAACAACCAAGAATTGCTTCAGTTATTGGTGAAACTTTCCCAACTCTCAATTCTCTCCTTGAATGCGCAGAAGAGAAGAAAAACGTGGCTGCTTCTTTTTGTAATTAGGTTATGGGGATTATCAGTCTAATTTTCCCTTTAATTACCACTTCCCACAAAACCTTAATTTTCCATAAACACCCTTATTACCAAAATTCAGATTTTCTTTTTCTTATATATATATAAACTCGAAATATATATATGTACACGTCCAATTAATTAAGTCCGAATAAAAGGAACCGGACCCAATATTTCATTTTCGCAAAAGACACGTCTGCCCTTTCCCGAAAATCGGAATATTACAATCTTGTTCCAACTTTGATTGCCAATCCCTAAGTATTTTAAAGTTATCGATGAGATGCACCCTTGAGCTGCCTATTCACATCTCTTTACCAAGCTTAAAAGTCTTGCACCTGTCTGATTATTTTCAAAATGCCGAGTCCATTGAAAAGTTGTTTTCTTCTTGTCCTGTTCTCGAGGAATTGAATTTAGAGAGATGTAGGTTGATTCATCAGAATGACATTAGCATTTCTATTCCTTCATTAAAGAGCTTGACATTGGTTTATTCATTTGAAAAATATGACCTTCCTAAAAGCAGCTGTTACATTAAAGTTGAAGCTCCATCGCTTCGGTCCTTCAACTACACAGGTGGCTTGACCCACCACTTGTATTTGACGAAGATGTCTTCATCAATCAAGGCTTGCATTGATATGGTAAGGACTAACTACAACATGGGAATAATAACAGCCCCTCGTCTTGTTAAGCTTTTTCGGTGTCTGGAAAACATGATTTCTTTGACCATATCAAATCAAAATGCCGAGGTGCGTAAGTGTCTTACCTTTTCTCGATGAATCGTTTGTGATTTGTAATGCTATATATCTATCTAAGACTTGATTTTGAATATCTGCAGTTACTCTTGCTGCTAGCAAACACGAATTCAGATCATTTTCCAGTTTTTCACCATTTGGAATGTTTGCATTTGAGCTGTAAATTAACGGCCCGTGTCTTTCAAGGGTTGCTAAAATTCATTTATTTCTTCACGCCAAACTTGAGCACAATAAAATTTTCCGAGGTGAACATTATTATAGCATATGTATCCTATTTTAAAATCAATCTCTGGTGCTTCTAACCATTTATAGTTTTTTTTTTTTGGGGTACGTAGGGAGTTGACCGCACCATATGCCATGATGGAATTAAGTTGATGCCGAAACCTCTCCTCTGTTTGTAAGTAACATTTTTGAGACAGATTTTATTTAGTTGCCTTTTTATTTTGGGATGTCTACTGGCTTGGCTTGTACAAGAGTCTTCGGAACCACATACTCCATTGTCTGTCGAGGGGGGGATAGGACCACTGTTGAAATTGAGACCACTCCACGATGGCAAGACGAGCAACACAACGGAATATAGATATTGGAACTATGTATGTTTTTGTGTTTGAACTTCTATGCTAATTTAGGTTTGGATGAATATGTGTGCTAATTTAGACGGAACTGTGCTATTTCATTTTGGGGTATATGTGAGATCTACGGGTGAACAAAATTTCTGGAATCCAAACCAACCGACCGGACCAAATTACCAAACCAAAAAAGCGTAAATCAAACCGTCGCTTTTTGGTCAATTTTTATATAAATATAAATACAAACCAAATCATTTAATACAATTTGGTTTCGATTTGAAAAATTGAAAACCGTTTCAAACGGGACCAGACTGTCGCTCAAACTCACATCTCATTTATATTATGTATTTGCAATATATTAATTATCCATCATTAATTTTATATCATGAATCATTTGATTGCTGAACTTTGAATAAATAGGAGCAGTTTGGAAAATATCGTTAACCGTACGATGAATTATGACTATGATTCAGAAAGATAAAACATATCGTGATTCATATAATGAATCATATAGTGATTCACTATGCGATTCAGTATAGTGAATTTTCGAAATTATGTCGAGTCATGTAAGCCTTAAAAGAGAGAAAGCAGGAAAAAAAATCGGTGAACGAATTATGCTTTTTCGATGATAGATCAAAGGAAAATGATGAACAAAAATGATCGGATTGACTTAGTGATTCAATGATTTTGTCTCCTGCTTTGTACGATTTTCTTTCACGGATGATCAAGCGAAAATTCACCTATTGATTCAAATTTGAAATCAGTTAGTTTAAATATTCAAATGATGTTTTTCGAGACGCCTGTTTTATGGTTTTGAGTTTTTTTTTCCACGAAAGAGGTGAGATGTGTGATTTATGGCAAATTTTATCCTGGTCCGGCCACAAGTATGACTTGGTGGTCCGGAACCAATTACAATCCCTATGCTTCAATGAGGTTCCACATGTTTAGAAAATAACCTTCATTTCTAAAAGTTTTGATTGGTTAAAAAGATAATGACATAGTGGTCCTGGACCACCATATTTTATTGCTTCTTTAACCGATCGGGGAGGATTTCCCACAGCCACATTCGTTTGATACATTCTATGTGCGTAAAAAAAATGAGAATAATTCACAAAATGCGTTAGAGAATATAAACTACCTGAAGCGGTGATGGAGCGCAGGAGTGTGCCGAAGGACTTTTCTTATCCACAGCTGTATGTGTCACAAACTCCCGATATCTTGAATTAGGCAACTTAGTTTGCTTCCCTTGTCCTAACTCTTCTATTTCCTGATACTATGTTAGAATCAAGCGCTTACCGCTCTACTAAAACCAATTGTTAGTAAAGGTATTTATATATTTTCTAATACATTCAAGAATGTGGGTAATCTCTCCCAACCCCCATCAATTGTAGGCAATCTCTCCCAACCTTTTGCACAATATATTAAGGTTCAACACGCCCCTCAGGGAAATCTCTCCCAACAGTTGCACAATATAAATTGTGAAAATAATGTTCACATCATTGTTCGATCTCATTACCTCTGGCTCCGATACCATGTTAAAATCAAGCGCTTACCGTTCCACTAAAACCAATTGATGATAGTAATTAAAGGCTCTACTATATTTCCTTATACATTCAAAATTGTGGGTAATCTCTCCCAACATATATTTTGTGAGATGCGTGATTTATGGTTTTTTTTTCTTTTTCATTCGTGAAGGGGGCAATTGTTCCCTAAAGAAAAAAAGGCATCCCTCTCGAAGGATTCCACCCTCAACGGGGTTTAAAACAAGGCAACACCCTAGCTCCTAACCTCTTTGTGCTCGTTATGCAGGTGTTGAGCTGCTTAATCAATCAATCCATTGCCGATGAGAGACGGAAGCCGATTACAGCCTCTCGCAAAGGGGCGAAAATATCGCATCTATTCTTTGCGGACGACATCCTCCTCTTCTCTTATGTGAATAAACCAATGAACAAGCATGTGAAATTGATCACGACCTAATCCTTTTCTACGGAATGTCGGGCCAGAAAATTAGTGCCTCAAAATCCAGGTTCGTAACCACCCCCAACACGATCCTCAAATTGTCAGTAATATTGCCAGAGAGCTTGGTATGTCGCACACCCTACATCTTGAAAATTATCTCAGGGTTCCGTTACACCATATGCATGTTAATTAAGAATGAAGATTTTCAAGGAGTTATTGATAAAGTCCAATCGAGGCTTCATCCTTGAAAAGCCACCACTCTTTCTAATGCAGGCCATGTTAGGAAATCACTAGTTTAACGCAGCGGAATTTAAAATTTGATTTCCTTTTCTAGATCGTTCTTCGTTTAATGCAATAAACACATTAAGTAGTTTGACGGAATATACCTTCGATGATCTATAAGATCGTCGCTTTGACCGTCAACGGAGAGTAGTACAGTGCGCAAGCCGTCTACGCGTCCGGCCTCTATCAATAATCCACGCGAACTCCTCGCCAGAATCCTCATTGGATTGCTATTGGAAAACTCCGGTTGCTAGGCCGGCCTTTTTCCTCCCTCACAAACTCTCTATTGGAAGCTCTCTATTTTACACAAGAATTATTAGCTCTTGCAATTGTGATGTACAAAAGATCTTGACACCCACCTCTTATTTATAGTTAAAAGTGGCGCCCCAATAGAGTGGAGGAGAAGAAAACCTTTTCCCAATAAAATAAGGAAAATCTCCTAGATTGATTTATCTCTTTTATTATAATATCTCATATTAAATAAAATCTAAATATTGCCAATATCTTATATTGATTATATTTATCATATTACCATAAATCTATTTTTCCAAAATCAATTTAATATCTAATATTAATATTATGGTAATCTTATTAATTAAAGTGCACAATCCAAGTGTATCTCATACCCTAGGATGTGGTGCCCCATATGTCAATTAATTGGCATCCGGAATATTCTTTAATTAATATAATTTGTATGTAATTAATATCTTGTATTTTATTTATTCATAATAAATAAACACCACCATATTAATTTACCACTATAACCTTTATAGTCTAGAGATAAATTTTCCTTATTTGGTTATCAACTATAACCGCATTTTAATCCGAATCGATGTTCATATGTGTGTGACCCGATAGGCTTCCGAATATGTTGGCCGTGGACACAAAGTGCAAATTACGAAAATGCCCTTCATGCCTAACGATCACGAGATAGCGTCTAGCAACACACCGTGACCCCCAATCATCGGAAGAGTCAAAAGCAATGACTACTACCTTTCATGTGAAGCAGTTACCGTATAACTTACAATCCTTTCTCTGTAATAATATCCATACGATCGTATCTCGAGTGTCAATACATTAACGATCGTATCTTATAATCTGGATATCATGCTCTCTCGGAATAATATATTTACTCCAACTTTGCAAAGATTCTCGAGAGCTAGATATTCCTTATAAGAAGGTCATTTCGGATATTCGATCCCAATCATAGGATATGCGATTCCCGGACGACCAATCATGTATACTCCGCATGCTTCAATATCACACCCAATCACTACCGTATGATCGCCCCGTGGCTAGGGGAAATCTCAATAGTGTCAAAGCATGACAATCCACACCGTGATGCCATGAAGACTCCGGTCTAAAGGATAATTACACAACCGCCACATAGTGTGACACTTAATGTAAGTGGGTCAGTCTAACGTACGCATTCTCTAATACACATCCACGTACAGTCCAAGTGTCTCTACACTTCGATAGATGAGATCTACCCCTACCTTCTATAAGATAGAAGACATCCAATACGTGCTAGTCTGATTATATTATCAATGTCACATTTGACAGTTCATAAGACTAAAGACATTTAAGTACCAAACTTGTTAGAGTGATTAGAGATCTCATCAACCATAATCACTATCATGGTTTCTCTATCACAGTTTGACACTAGGGACGTTACTATATATATACAACAAATAATATGAAGATAAACAATACATAATAACATAAGTGCTTTTATTAATCATAATAAAGTTATTACATGAACTAAATAGAGTGTAAAAAAACCCGACCCGGTCGGATCCGGTCCAACCCGGTTGGGTTTAGGACACCTTTCCAACAATCTCCCACTTGGCCTAAAGCCAATCACCCATACGCCTAAGCCCGTGCAAGTGAACATGTTTCTCATGCTTTGCTTGAGACAATGCCTTGGTTAACGGATCAACAATGTTATCATCCGTATGGACTTTCTCTATCTTTACATCTCTTCTATCTACTATCTCTCTAATCAAGTGATAGCTCCGTAGCACATGTTTGGACTTCTGATGAGACCTTGGTTCCTTTGACTGAGATATCGCCCCATTGTTATCACAGTACAGAGGCACTGGGCCTTCAATGGAGGGAACCACACCAAGTTCAGTAATGAACTTCTTCATCCAAACTGCTTCATTTGCTGCCTCTGAGGCTGCTATGTATTTGGCTTCCATTGTAGAGTGTGCAGTAGTCTCCTGCTTGGAACTCTTCCAGCTCACTGCTCCGTCGTTAAGCGTGAATACAAATCTAGACTGTGACTTAAAGTCATCCTTGTAAGTTTGGAAACTGGCATCTGTGTAACCTCGTAATACTAAATCATCATTCCCGAAAACCAGGAACATATCCCTAGTACGCCTTAAGTACTTGAAGGTATTCTTGACAGCAATCCAGTGACCATCACCTGGATTAGACTGGTACCTACTAGTCATACTAAGAGGGTACGAGACTTCTGGTCTAGTGCACAACATGGCATACATGATAGACCCGATTGCCGAAGAATAAGGTATCTTACTCATTTTTGCCCTTTCCTCCTCAGTCTTAGGACTTATTCCTTTCGACAGATAGACCCCATGTGACATGGGCAGCAATCCTTTCTTACTGCTCCAAGCTGAATCTCTTCAGCATATTGTCTATATAGGTGGATTGCGAGACCAAGCAACCTTTTAGATCTGTCTTTATAGATCTTTATTCCTAGAATATAGGCTGCTTCACCCAAGTCCTTCATTGAGAAGTTCTTGGATAACCAAGCTTTGATTGATTGTAACATAGGCACATCATTCCCTATGAGCAATATGTCGTCTACATAAAGCACTAAGAACACAATGGCCCTCCCACTAACCTTCTTGTAAACACAGGGCTTATCTTCGTTCATGATGAAATCAAATTGTTTGATTTTCTCATCAAAGCGAAGATTCCAACTCCGAGAAGCTTGGTTTAACCCATAAATGGATCTTTGCAGTTTACACACCATCCTGGCGTCATCGGTTGTGAAACCCTCAGGCTGTGTCATATACACTTCCTCAGACAGGTTCCCGTTAAGGAAAGCTATTTTCACATCCATCTGCCAGATTTCGTAATCATGGTATGCTACAATAGCGAGCAGAATTCTAATAGATTTTAACATGGCAACAGGCGAAAAGGTTTCATCATAGTCAACTCATTGTCTTTGCTTATAACCTTTTGCCACTAACCTAGCTTTGTAGGTAGTCACATTGCCGTCCATGTCGGTCTTTCTCTTTAAGACCCATTTGCACCCTATACGAACTATTGGTTCAGGTGGATCAACTAAGTTCCAAACATTCTCTTTGCACCCTCAGAATTCATGGCTTCTAGACATTCTCTTTGTCATACCTTAATAGCACTTCCTCATAAGTTCTAGGGTCCTCATCTTCAATGAGATACACGCCAGTGTACCTTTCGGGTTCACGGCGTTCCCTGGTAGGTGCTAGTGTGTCCACGGTAGGGGTTGGCATCACATCTGTATGTGGTGTCTCCTCTACTTCCATCAACTGACTGTTATCCCTAAGTGGTTCTCGAATTTCTTCAAGATCAATCTTACTCCCAATGACCCTATCCAGAATAAACTCTTTCTCCAGAAAGTGGCCAGTCTTAGGAACAAACATCTTTCGTTCCTCAAGATGGTAAAATTGGTACCCTTTGGTTTCCCTAGGATATCCCACAAATAGACATTTGTCAGACTTGGGCTCTAATTTGTCAGGCATCGTCCGCTTCACATAAGTCGGACAACCCTAAGGTTTTAGATGACTTAGGCTCGGTCTCC
Source organism: Gentiana straminea (assembly GCA_036785695.1). Lineage (NCBI taxonomy): Eukaryota > Viridiplantae > Streptophyta > Magnoliopsida > Gentianales > Gentianaceae > Gentiana > Gentiana straminea. Next base: position 24,955,433 of record JAVUPR010000113.1, read on the forward strand.
TCTTAGTACATACCTCGTATGGCATAGAATGAATCGTCTTTGATGGAACTCGGTTCAGTGTATAGGATGCGGTTTCTAGAGCATACCCGAAAAACGATTTTGGAAGAACTGCGTAGCTCATCATGGATCGCACCATGTCTAACAAGGTATGGTTCCTCCTCTCAGACACGACATTCATGTGAGGCGTCTAGGGAGGGGTCCATTCAGGAAGAATCCCATTCTCATTCAAATAGTCCTGAAACTCTCCATCTAGGTATTCTCCGCCTCGATCAGATCGAAGTCTTTTGATTTCTTTACCTAGTTGTTTCTCTACTTCACTACTGAATTCTTTGAACTTTTCAAAGTCCTTAGACTTATACTTCATTAAGTATATATAACCATAGCGAGAATGGTCATCAGTGAAAGTAATAAAATAAGAGTATCCTCCTTTGGCTTGAATTGACATTGGGCCGCATACATCAGTATGTATGAGCTCAAGCAATTCAATGGATCTTATCCCTTTGCCACTGAAAGGTGACTTTGTCATCTTACCAAGTAAACAAGCTTCGCATGTGTCAAACGATTCGTAATCGAATTGATCCAACATTCCATCTTTATGGAATTTGGAAATGTGATTCTTATTTATATGGCCAAGTCTACAATGCCATAAGTAGGATTCATTCAAGTCATTTGTCTTGGCTTTACGGTTATTTACATTAAGTACGTCAACATTCATATCTAATATGTAGAGACCGTTGCTAAGTATGCCAAGTACCATAAAAATTCCATCACGTGAAAAAGAACAACATTTATTCTCAAACGTAAATGAAAATCCATCAACATCTAATGCGGAAATAGAAATAATGCTCTTCGTAAGAGCAGGAACAAAATAACAGTTATTAAGTTCAAGTACTAGCCCACTGGGCAATGAAAGAAAATAAACTCCTACGGCTAGTGCAGCAACACTTGCTCCATTCCCAACGCGTAGGTCCACCTCTCATTTCCTTAGCTCTCTAGTTCTTCTTAGTGCCTGCATATTCATACAAATATGAGAACCACAACCAGTATCTAATACCTAGTGGTTAGACTTAGAAGAATTAATGTTGATCTCAATCATAAATATACCTGAAGTCGAAGCATCAGAATGATTCTTCTTGGTACTCAAGAAGCCTTTACAGTTTCTCCTCCAATGTCCGGTCTCACCACAATGGAAGCAAGCGTCCTTGGATTTGTCTTTCGCTATTTTAGGCGTTGGCTTAGGTGCAGCCTTCGCCTTCTTGGACTTCTTTTGGGCTTTTGCCTTGCCCTTGCTAGAAGTGACCAGCAACACTTGCTTTCCCTTCCTCACGGTGCCCTCGGCAGCCAGTTTTCAACATGTTATAATTCATCACGAACTGCGAGTATGAATCAGGTAGAGACTGTAGAATTAAGTCAATACTCAATTCTCGTTCCAACTTATGGCCCAACTTTCCAAGCCTCTCGATGTACCCGATCATTTTAAGCACGTGTGACCCCACAGCAGTTCCGGAAGCCATCTTACAACCAAACATAGCCTTCGAGACCTCGTACCTCTCAGTACGAGACTGAGAAGCATAGAGTTCCTTTAGGTGGACCATGATTGTGTAGGCGTCCATAGACTCATGTTGTTTCTGCAGTTCAGGTGTCATAGAAGCAAGCATGATACACGTAGCATCAGTACTGTCAGAACAGTGCTTGTTATACTTCTCGACAGCATCCGCAGCCGAACCCTCAGCGGGCTCTTCCGGTAGGGCCTCGTCCAAGACATAGCCAATCTTCTCGTGCCTCAAAACGATTTTGAGGTTTCTTTCCCAATCGAGAAATTTTTTCGTCAAGCTTATTGTCAATGATAAAACGAAGGTTCAATTTGTTTGACATTTTCTACAACAATAAATTAATAAGTAAAAGCTCATATATTTAAAACCCTAAACTTGCACTTAAAATTTTATAAGGTTTTATTCCCACTAGCCAACTATTCCCAATTGGCTTTCAAGAAAATAATTTTTCTTTAGTGGGCAAGATCCCATCGAACTACCTCGACCCCCAACTTTGGCTGATGGGCCGAAAATAATTTAAAAGGTGGACAACACTTTGTCGATCGTATCTTATACGACTCGTGTTGTTTGACTAGTCAATTCTTTGACAATTTTTCATCTTATGAAAATAGTCAAACCCTTGCCTCTAAAATCCAAACGACCCCGCTTTGGCTGGTGGCCGAGAGAATTCTTAGTCGAGTCTTAACCCTAATATTCATGAGATCTCTTACGATCATATCTCAATAACAATGATATACCCGAGGTAGGTCAACCCCCGCTTTGGCTGGTGAGTTGGGTCCGAACAAGGGCTCTTCACCGTCGTTATAATATGGGGAGGCAATTACAACTTGATTTTTGATGTGGGAATAATTTTAAATTAATTCACTTAATTAATTTCGTTAATGGTCTCATCTACTATGTGCATATTACTACGATATCATATAAATTAAAACATACACAACATTCCGCGCACAAAATAACCGGTATGATCATGGACTTTTCCTAGGTGCGGTTTCAAATACAAACTGACGAAACCGTGGGTCATAATCTAAGGGTAACTGCAACCGCCAATAGAATCTTTATTGATGTACGCCAATGGGTTCTTTATCTCTCTTTGGTCTTCTTCTTCTTGCTCCATTCTTGTTACATAATAATCTATCTAATAAATAATTACACCTGCCGCACACGGGAGGGGGGGAGCTAACGGGAATGATATAAATGCAAAAAGTAAACTAGGTCACGTTCTTCATAACAGCCTAGGACAATTTCAAAAACCAACATAAAGAAAAACATTCCCATCTATCATATTGTTCGAGTCCATGATCAATCGGGATCCATATAATCACATTATATCTACATATCTAATTCATACAATTTTATCTTATGAAAAAGATCAAATTCTAATTTTAACTACAATGCGTCTTATTTTATCACATCAAATAATTGAATAAATTTTAATTAATTATATGACTAATCGAAAATAAAATTAATATTTAATTTTAAATCGATTTTAATTTAAATTTTATTAAATTTGAACTATTCAAATTAAATTTTGTTTCATTTCCTTTTGGTTCTTAACCAAAAATGATGCCTTTGGTTTCCTAAATCAAAATGCATCTTCCTAAACCAAATTTGGTTTAGGCCTGACCACTTTCCAAAATCAAAATTTTGGAAGTGGCCTAGACATATGCCTTTTACAAATCAAATATTTGAAAAAAGTTTAAGCCTCATTCCAAATCAAAATTTGGAAAAACCAATATTTTGGTTAATATGCCACTATGGTTTCCCAATGGCCAAACTATTTGAACCATTGGTTGGCCACATGACACAACAAAACAAAAGAGATATCTATGCACAATAAATATCACAAAACGAAAAACGAATTGATCCTCCCTTTTGCAAAAGCCGGCCGACGCCGGAAGCTCAGAGAGCTGCCGCCGCCGCCCAGCCGACGCCGTTCGGCCTAGCCCCCATCGATTATTATTATTATTATTATTATTATTATTATTATTATTATTATTATTATTATTATTATTATTATTATTATTATTATTAGTATTATTATTATTATTATTATTATTATTATTATTATTATTATTATTATTATTATTATTTGTTTCAAACGTTTCGCGAATCTAGATCTTGCATCTATCGATTAATTATTACGCAATTAAATTGTGCTTATTGCTTAAGCTCGAAGTCTGGCTCTGATACCATTGTTAGGAAATCACTAGTTTAACGCAGCGGAATTAAAATTTGATTTCCTTTTCTAGATCGTTTTTCGTTTAATGCAATACACACGTTAAGTAGTTTGACGGAATATACCTTCGATGATCTATAAGATCGTCGCTTTGACCGTCAACGGAGAGTAGTACAGTGCGCAAGCCGTCCACGCGTCCGGCCTCTATCGATAATCCACATGAACTCCTCGCCGGAATCCTCCTTGGATTGCTATTGGAAAACTCCGGTTGCTAAACGTACCGGCCTTTTTCCTCCCTCACAAACTCTCTATTGGAAACTCTCTATTTTACACAAGAACTATTAGCACTTGCAATTGTGATGTACAGAAGAGCTTGACACCCACCTCGTATTTATAGTCAAATGTGGCGCCCATTAGAGTGGAGGAGAAGAAAACAATTTCCCAATAAAATAAGGAAAATCTCCTAGATTGATTTATCTCTTTTATTATAATATCTCATATTAAATAAAATCTAAATATTGCCAATATCTTATATTGATTATATTTATCATATTACCATAAATCTATTTTTCCAAAATCAATTAATATCTAATATTAATATTATGGTAATCTTATTAATTAAAATGCACAATCCAAGTGTATCTCATACCCTAGGATGTGGCGCCCCATATGTCAATTAATTGGCATCCGGAATATTCTTTAATTAATATAATTTGTATATAATTAATATCTTGTATTTTATTTATTCATAATAAATAAATACCATAATATTAATTTACCACTATAACCTTTATAGTCTAGAGATAAACTTTGCTTATTTGGTTATCAACTATAACCGCATTTTGATCCAACTCGATGTTCATATGTGTGTGACCCTATAGGCTTCTGAATATGTTGGCCGTGGACACAAAATGCAAATTACAAAAATGCCTTCATGCCTAACGATCACGGGATAGCGTCTAGCAACACACCGTGACCCCCAATCATCAGAAGAGTCAAAAGCAATGACTACTACATTTCATGTGAAGCAGTTACCGTATAACTTACAATCCTATCGTTGTAATAATATCCATACGATCGTATCTCGAGTGTCATTACATTAACGATCGTATCTTATAATTTGGATATCATGCTCTCTCGGAATAACATATTTACTCCCACTTTGCAAAGATTCTCGAGAGCTAGACATTCCTTATAAGAAGGCCATTTCGGATATTCGATCCCAATCATAGGATACGCGATTCTCGGACGACCAATCATGTATACTCCGCATGCTTCAATATCACACCCAATCACTACCGCTTGACCGCCCCATGGCTAGGGGAAATCTCAATAGTGTCAAAGCATGACAATCGACACCGTGATGCCATGAAGACTCCGGTCTAAAGGATAATTACACAACCGCCACATAGTGTGACACTTAATGTAAGTGGATCAGTCTAACGTATGCATTCTCTAATACACGTCCACGTACAGTCCAAGTGTCTCTACACTTCGATAGACGAGATCTATCCCTACCTTCTATAAGATAGAAGACATCCAATACGTGCTAGTCTGATTATACTATCAATGTCCTATTTGACAATTCATATGACTAGAGACATTTAAGTACCAAACTTGTTAGAGTGATTAGAGATCTCATCAACCATAATCACTATCATGGTTTCTCTATCACAGTTTGACACTAGGGACGTTACTATATATATACAACAAATAATATGAAGATAAACAATATATAATAACATAAGTGCTTTTATTAATCATAATAAAGTTATTACATGAACTAAATAGACTGTAAACGACCCGACCCGGTCGGATCCGGTGCAACCCGGTGGGGTTTATGACACCTTTCCAACAGGTCAAGCTATACTAATGCAGACGGTACTCACTACGACCCCTTATTTGTTGATGTAATGCCCTAAACCCAATCGGGTTGGACGGGATCCGACCGGGTCGGATCATTTCACTACGTTTTTATGTTTTATATATATATATATATATATATATATATATATATATATATAATAAAAGGCTTTTTCGTTATTATATATTTGTTCGTCTAACGAACCAATTATGATATGGTATGTATAATAACTAGTGGCCGTAAATGAACCTAAGTATTCGATTCGATCCGGAGTATTCGGCTCGAAAAAGCTCGATTCGGGCTCGTTTCGTGGGTTCGAACTTCAAGCCGAACCTTACAAATTAGATATTCGGTGGTCGAGCCGAACATGTTCGAACATGTTCGGCTCGGATATCATAAATTCATATACGGTTCGAGCCGAACATGTTTTTTAAAACCGAGCCGAACATGTTCTGATTTTTTTTTAAAACCCAGTTCGAGCCGAACATGTTCGAACGGTTCGACATGTTCGAGCCGAACCGAGCCGAGCTTTTTTCCACAAATACCAGACCGAACCCGAGCCGAATAATGAAAATATAAGGCTCGGCCATTTCGAGCCGAGCCGAGCCTAAGGTTCGAACACACCGAGCCGAGCCGAACCCTGGCAGGGTTCGGTAGGGTTCGGCTCGTTTACAGGCCTAATAATAACGTTGTCCTTAGTGTCAAACTATGATAGAGAAATTATAATAGTGATTATGGTTGATGAGATTTCAACTCACTTTAGATACTTAAATGTCTCTAGTCGTATGTGCTATTAAATGGGACATTAATCATACGGTTAGAATAGCACATATTATATGTCTTCTATTTTACGAAGATATGGATAGATCTCGTCAATCGAAGTATATGGACACATGGACTGTACGTGGACGTGTATTACAGAATGCATACGTTAGACTGACCCACTTACTTTATTAAATGTCGCACTATGTGACGGTTGAGTCTTCATAACATCACGGTGTGGATTGTCATTCTTTGACACTATTGAGGTTTCCCCTAGCCATGATGCGATCGTGCGGTGGTGATTGAGTATGATATTGAAGCATGCGTAGTATTTATGTCGCTCGTCCGGAAATCGCATATCTTAATGGTATGAGTAAATATCCTAATCGTCAAAATCTGCAATAAATGTGCTGGAATTGAATATTCCAAGAAAATCCAGCAACTAATGTTGCGAAATAAGTGTTCAGCGTAAATGTTCGGAAATAAATGCCCCGCAAATTATAAATGTTCGCATGAAAGTTAAAGGAAGGGCAAAACAGACCAAACAAATTTATTTTGTCCTTATTGCAACTATTAAAAAAAAGCTTAATATATAAGAGGAAATGGATTTATAACTAATTTTTCCTTTTTTTTTATGGTAAAAGGTGCCGAGATTTTAATAATCACAGACAGCAATCCAAGCACAAATTACATTTGAGAGCGTGGGGAAGAGCCACAATCTTTACATACAACAAGATTTAGGCCTTCCCGCAAGCAAGAAAAAATTTCAGATGTCATTGCGCTTGTCTTTTTACAAAAGATAAAGAAATATAAATAAAAGCAGGTATCAGTTTTCGGTAGTATTCCAAGATACTTCTCAAATATGACAAATCTTCTGACTGACTCGTGAGGCGTTGGTGAACTGTGAGAGACCTCCCTTCTATGATAATGTGAAAGAATCCCCACGTGTGAGCAAAAGTTAAAGCGTGATAAACTGCTAAGGCTTCTCCAATTAAGACGTCATAGTTTCCTTCTAATTTCTAGCAAAAAAAACACCGAATAATTTTCCTTTGGCTCTTACGAAGAATTCTGCCGATAGCTGCTGAAGAATCATTAAAGGCTGAATCGACGTTGAACTTGAGAGAATCTGGTGGGGGCGGCGACCAACTAATCGCACACGGAGGGTCTTTAGCTAAATGTTGTCGTCCTATAGCAAGACAATATTCATCCGCCTAAAAAAAGGAAAAATTAGTTATAAATCCATTTTTAATAACTACTACGGTTTTCCTCAAAAAAAAAAAAAAAACTAATACAGTTAAATAATAACGGAAGAGTAACATCTATCAGTCCTTACGGCCCATTCTCGTAATATTAAATTAAAAAAGGCAAAACCCCATATTGTGACGCTTAAACGTTTATGCGATTAAGAGAAAATACAGAATCAGGTTGATGTATCCCTTTATATTTATTTTCAGGCTGCGTCAGACCTGACGTTTTTTTAAAGTATCCCGTGCAAAATTATACGGACCCGTGCAAATTTGCACGGGCTCAACACAAAGACGCGTGAAAAATTAAACGTGGGGTACACATGGTTGCATGTGGGGTATACATGGTTAAGTTAAAAAAAGAGAAAGAAGAATGTGGAAATTGCACACGTGGCCGTGTAAATTTGTACGGGCTTTTCTCAAAATTTGCACGCTACTTTACAAAGAAAATGTCACTATGACATGACCTAAAAATAAATACCCATCCCTACGGGTCCTGATTTTATATTTTGTCGGCGATTGAACGATCTTTCTAACGTGAAGGTTTCGGACAAAACAAAATTTATTTTTAAAGAGGAAAACAATCTTTTCAATCCAGGTATTTTTATGTTTTATCCTGCACAAGTTTATCGATGACTTGCTCGATATGAATAAGATATTGAGCATACTTCAAAACATCAGTTCTCACAGTTGTTTGATTGTTCCTTGTATTTGGTTACGTTGATTTTTAAAAAAAGATGGAGGCTTTTCATATTAACTGTAAATAATTTCGCTCGGAGTCTATATCGTGTTGCTATTGTAGTGTTTGATACTTTGGTTGAATTATAAGTGTAAAAATTAGCAGGGAAAAGTTTGTGATGGAGACGGTAGTCCTTATTGTTTATTTTTGGTTTATTTATTTTTGCCTGGGTTCAAACATGCTGTCCTAGCCAATATATACTTAAATCTTAATCACCCTCAATGATAATTAATTAATAAGTAGGTTAATGTGAGTAAAAAGTTAGTATTAGTGAGATATCTACGGTTAAGATGCCAATGAGGCTCGGCCTAATTGCCAAAGTTGTGAAGGCATCGGGACCAAGAGGTCGTGCTTTCGCACAACAAGTGTGTGCGTGAGTTATATATTGTGATTTTGTAAGGAGAAAGTGAAAAAAAAAAAAAAAAACAGATAGACACAGTTCAGATATATAGTAATTGAGGACAACATATATATTTGACCCCTTCTGTGCTCTGGGATTGACTGCTAGTTTATCTGGTTTTTATCCGTGCGTGTCAGATATGTATCGAATGCGAGACTTGTTACCAAACATGAGTATCTGTGTATCATAATGAGTTTTATGACAGCAATTTCATGCTTATTAATCTACCTTACTTTTGGTTCAGTTTGTCTTTTTTGCTCGTATGGTAAAATAATGAACACATTGTTTTGATTCAGATAGAAAGTAGTTATGGCTGATGTTCTGAAGCAGCAAAACAATATTAATGGGTTACAGGGAAGTGAAAGCAACGATAGAATAAGTAGTTTACATGATTCTATTCTCCATCATATTCTTTCATTTCTTCCTACCAGAAATGTTGTACAAACTGGGATATTATCAAAGCGATGGAAGTCGTTATGGATTTGTTCGTCTATCTTAGAAATTAGTGATATCCGTTGTTCTAGTGCAGCATGCTGGAATTTTGTTGACAGAGTTCTTCTGCTTCGAAATGGATCAAGTATTCAACAGTTCAAGATTACATTAAAATCTTATGCTACTTCCAGTAGTCGTGTTCAATCGCTGATTGCAACTTTAGTCCGTCATAAAATTCAACATCTCGATATATCTCTAGGCGTTGAGGATCAATTCACTCTACCTTGCTCCATCTTTGATTGTCAATCCCTTTGTATTTTAAAGTTATCGATTTTAAAGAAATGGGGGAGATTGCTTACCCTTGAGCTGCCTGTTCATTTCTCTTTACCATGCCTAAAAGTCTTGTGCCTGCGTGATTTTGCATTTCCAAATGCTGAGTCCATTGAAAAGTTGTTTTCGTGTTGTCCTGTTCTTGAAGAATTGGCTTTAGTGGAGTGTAAGTGGATCCATTGGAATAGCATGACCATTTCTATTCCCTCATTAAAGAGATTGACAATTTCATTAGAGGGATATGACTTTGTTGATGATCATAATAGCTGCTGTTACATTAAAGTTGAAGCTCCGTCCCTCCGGTCCTTCAACTACACAGGTACTTTGACCAGCCTGTTGTACTTGTCGAACATGTCAAGTATTCAAGAATTCAAGCTTTTCTTTTCAAGAATAGAGCCCTCCGGTATTTTAAGAAGCTCTCGTGTTCAATCATTGGTTGCAGCTATAGTCAGTCATAAAGTTGAGCAACTTGATATTACTATCGATGTTAAGGATCCATTCACTCTACCTTGCTCCATCTTTGAGTGTCAATCCCTTAAGAGTTTGAAGATATCTATGAAGAACGATACCCTTATGCTGTCTGATCAAATCTATTTACCATGCCTGCTGCCTGACCAAATCTATTTACCATGCCTCAAGGTGATGCACCTAAGTTATTGTGAATTTCAAGATGCTAACTCCATTGAAAAGTTGTTTTCCTGTTGTCCTGTTCTTGAGAAGTTTACTTTGGAGGAATGTAAGTGCATCCGTGTGAATCGCATTAACATGTCTATTCTCTCGGTCAGCCATAAAGTTCAACAGCTTTATATTTGTATCGATGTTAAGGAGGTTCCATTCACTGTACCTTGCCCCATCTTTGATTTTCGATCCCTTTGTATTTTGAAGTTATCCCTGAAAAACATTACCCTTGAGCTGCCTGATCATATCTCTTTACCATCCCTAAAAATGATGCAGCTGCGTTTTTGTGAATTTCAAAATGCTAACTCCATTGAAAAGTTGTTTTCTTGTTGTCATGTTCTTGAGGAATTGACTTTAATGGACTGTAAGTGGATCCATTTTAACAGTGTTACCATTTCTATACCCTCATTAAAGAGGTTGACAATGGGTGTAGAAGAATACGATGGCCTTGTTGATGATGAAAATAGCTGTTACATTACAATTGAATCTCCAGCCTTGTTGTCTTTCAACTACACTGGTTACTTGACCAACCACTTCTATTTCACTAAGATATCATCTTCATCATCAATCAAGGCTCGCATTTATATAACAAATCATTACTTTAGGAGGAAAGTAAGGCCTCTTCATCTTGCTCAGTTTTTTCAGGGTCTGGAAAACATGGTTTCCTTGAGTATAATATCTAATGAAACTGCAAAGGTACTAAGTGCCTACCTTTTCTATTTTAAGATTTTCCATTTTTTGATGGTTCATTGTAATGCTAGCCTAGCTAGCTAGCTGCGGACAAAATCATCTAAGACTTGATTTTGATATGCAGGTACTCTCACTAGCAGACAAGGTTTCGGACCATTTTCCAGTTTTTCACCATTTGAAATATTTGTATTTTAGTATGGAAGTAAAGGGCCCTGTCTTAAGAGGGTTTCTAAAGTTGTTTCATTTCATGCCAAACTTGGGCACCATTGAATTTTCGGAGGTGAATTAATATTGTTTGTTTACATGAATTGAATGCTAGCTGCTGTGATGTTTAAATGTTTGGTGTTAAATTCTAACCATTTAAATTCCTCCATTTATTGGCTCTGTAGGGAGTTCATCAAAACATACGCAAATCTGGACTTATATGGATGCCAAAGCCTCTGCCTAATTGCTTCTTGTCTAGCCTCAAAAATTTGAGCCTTAAGAAATTTTGTGGGGATGATCAGGAATTCTTTTTCTTGGCAAGTTTTCTACAAAAAGTTGTTTCTTTGCAGAGTATATATATTACTCAATACGGTCATATAAACCAACAATGGCTGAGGAATAAAGTGAAAGATCTCTCCACAAGATTCAAACACTGTGCGATCATTGTCCAGTGAATCTCTTCTCATGCTCATGCATGCATGTAAGTAATTTTTCTAGTTTTACTGCAAGCCTTGTTCTTCTGCTTTTAGTTTAGGTGTTCACTTGTGAGGGGGGTCCCCTAGAATTTAAGAGGTGCCCCATGGACTGATTTGTCTTGTCTCTTCAAAACTAAAGATTTGTCTCTCATACTGTTGTTATCTACCACTCCTAGATCACGACGGTGTGATGTCACTTATTATCATTTTAGTGGTTTTTACAGGTATTCAAAAATGGAAATGAAATAAGAATGTCAGAATTTCACAAAGTCGCCTGTGCTTGTTGTCAAGACGTTTCGTTGTGTGTTGGCCTTTGCTTATATTCTGAAATTAAGCTGAGGTTTTGGAAGACAAGTTATATGAGATATTAGTAGTTTCTGTTGTTTTCCTCTTTTTTTTTTTCATCTACAACAAATATCAAGATAGGCTGGAGTACAAAGTCCCACGTTTGTAGTTAGGCATAGTTTTTTGTCTTCCATTTATGCTATATTAATAAGGTATTTGACCTTTTATATTAAATCCATAAATGTAGTAATTTTTTTTTTCTTTCTATAGCTTAGTACTTAAGATTTTGTTATTTTGGCTGGTTTTAGAAGGGTTTTGTATTTTATTGGATTTTCATCGTTTTCCTCAGAGTTGTTGCTCTGGTTGAATGACTGAACCATGTAATTTTGGTGCTTTTAAAGGTTAGGGGTAAATACACCGATATATTGTTATGGAGTAAAATACATGGTTCAATATTTTCAAAAACCCTTATTTGCTCTGGCGATTTTCAATTCGCCGCTCTTCATCCACCATCTTTGCATCCCCGTAAAATTCAATTTCTCTTATGCAACCTGTCACTTCTATGGAGACGGAAGGTGGTCATCAGCAAGAAGATATCACAATACAATCTGGCCACGACCCAGGTCCGCAGCGCGATTTGGGGGGGGGGGGGGGGGGGGACGCAGTGGAGTAGTCGACGTATTTCAGCAACCAAAAGGCGACACTATCTATTATACATGTGAGGATGAGTTGGACTTTGCTGATTTTTTTTTTTATTTGTCAACACCGGACAGGTGGAGAGGGGACCGGAAAAGGGTATCGAAATTCCTCTGGAAGAACTATGGAGGCCTTGGAGAAGGACCCTAATTGTCAAATTGCTGGGTAGAAATATCTCCTACAAAGTTGTACATCAACGGTTATCCACACTTTTGGTGCAAGCATGGGGTGGAATTCAGGTAACAGACTTGGATTTAGGCTACTTTGTCGTTCGATTTTAAAGAGGACTACTAGCGGGCATTGATGAATGGTCCCTGGGTGATTCAATACCACATTTTAACAGTAGTGCAGATGGTGTGCTTTGCTTTGAGTGTGGAAGGTTTGGGCATAAAGGTCAAGAATGCCCATGGATGAAGGCAGCAAACACTGAAGTAAATCAGAATAATCGCCAGGAAGCAGAGGCTACCTCCGGAAACCATTGTTCACACAAAAATAGTTGATGGTCGAACCATTGTATCTTCAGGGAACTTAGCCTATATCAAGACGAAGCCACCAGACCAAGGTAATATCTCAATCTGGGATCGATGGAGATAGATCCAGGAGATGGAAGTTATTCCTCAATGGACAGCTTGTATGTGTTGACAGGAGAACAATGAATAAACTTTATTTTGCCTCAATGAAGATTCTCACTTGGAATTGTCGTGGAGCGTCTTCCATAACTTTCTTTCTTTCACCACCTAAAAGCTTATTTTGGTATGTATAATCCTGGTTTGTTGTGTTTATTGGAGACTACAACCCCCAGTATCAAGGCAAATAACATTCTGAAATACAACAACTTTTCCAATTTAACGGCTATTGAAGCTAGGGGTTTTGAGGGGATATGGTGTTTGTTGACAGCTGTAATCTAGTGGATATTGCTTTTCAAGGCCCTCACTTTACTTGGGAGGGTCCCATGTTCAATGGGCAGAAAATTTTGGAGAGTTTAAATCAAGGATGGTAGTCCAAGGATTGGTTGGGACTCTACTCGGAAGCTTTTATTCTTCATGTACCAAGGACACATTCCGATCATTAGAAGAAAGGCCATGAAGAAATTTAACGCCGCAGACTAGAAGAAAGAAAGAAGGCTATAGCCCTTTTTATGAGACATCTCACAGACAATCAACAATTTTATGAGAGCAACCACCTCTTGGAACAAGGAAACCTTTTGGGAATATCTTCAACAAGAAACAAAACGCTCTTAATCACATTGAGGGGATTCAGTTAGAGTAGAAGATCGTCTAACTATCTAAAGCAGTTGTAAAAAGAGCTCCTTGAAGAATACAATGAGTTGTGGAAGGGGAAAGGAATATGGATTACTACCACATGATTGCTTAGCTCGGAAAGCAGATAGCAAAAATTCACATGCGTAAGCGTAAGGATGGCACTTGGACTGACGATGCAGACGAAATTATGCATATAGATCATTCAACAACATTTTAAAGATATTTATTCGCCCCAAACACAACCTCTTAGGAGAGATAATTCCATAACTCTGCAAAAGGCTGGAAGAATCTGATGCGAGATTCCTAAATTGCGAGGTTAATGAAAACGAAATTGCAAATGCTATTTCTGATATGGGTTCGTATAAAGCTGCAGGCCCAGACGGGCTACCTCTGACTTTTTTCAAAAGATGTTGGGACATTGCAAGGGAATCAATCGTTTATTTTATCGCAAATGTTTTTCAGCAGGGGACGTTTCTGGCACATATGAATGATATTGTGATATCTCTCATCCCTAAGATGGACCACTCTATATTGAGCTCGCACTTTAGACCAATTGCCTTGGTTAATGTAATCATTAAGACAATAACTAAGGTGATTGGTAATCGCTTCATCACTGTTATTGATAAGTCGGTGGGAAAAGCTCAAATTGCTTTCATTTTTAGAAGAGGTACAACGGAGAACATTATACTTGCTCAAGAAATTATTCACTATATGCAAAATAAGAAAGGTAATGAAGAGGTGGTGATGGTCAAATTGACCTAGAGAAAGCCTATGATCATGTTGACCGGTAGTCCCTTGACCAAATTTTGAAAGCAGCAGTTGTTCTGTGTTGAGGATAATTTAGAAAATATCTAAATAATATTATTATTGTATTTATCGTATTATGTGTCTTGTTGGCCAAGTAGTTAAGGGTCTATATATTTGCATCACTGCAGTTGAATCAAATCAATGAAATACAATTACATTCAACCCTGATATGGTATCAGAGTGATATCAATTTATTTTCTCTCGTAGTACGCTAATCCTTCTTTCCAAACACTAATTCTTTTTTTTTCTTTTTCTTTTTCAAAATAAAAGCAAAAAAAAAAAACAAAACTCACGCTGCCGTCTTCTTCTTCTCAACATGTCCGACGTGACTGCCACCACCGGTGAAACCTCCGGCTCTTCTTCCCTTCCCTCCTTCACCCCCTCCTCTTCTATTCATATAATCAAACTCACCCGGTCGAATTACCATCTCTGGAGGGCCCAGCTTCTCCCATACTTCCGTGGTCAGGGCGTTGAAGGCTTCATCACCGGAAGCATACCTCATCCGACGGCCACGATTCAAGGTCCCAACAACACCACAAAACCGAATCTGGCTCATCTGGAATGAACAAAAACAGATAACCTTATTCTCAGCGTCATCACGTCGTCTCTGTCGGAAGACGTATTGGCTCAAGTTTATACAGCAACAACGTCGGCCGGAATCTGGTCGGCCTTACAGGAGTCATTTGCCTCTCAAAGACGTGCCAAGCTTGTCCAATTACGCACTGAATTAGCATCAACCCGCAAAGAGGAATTATCAGTCGCAGATTACTTCTTTAAAATCAAGAAATTGGTGGATGAATTAGCCATGGCCGGCCATCCTCTGTCCACCGACGACCATCTTGCTTACCTCCTCGCCGGACTCGGTTCCGACTACGATGCTCTTGTCACAATGATTTTTGCCCGTTCGTCCATCTCCTTCGAAGAAGCTTATGCTCTTCTCCTTACTACCGAAGCTCGTCTGCTACGTCATAAGCCGACGGTTCTCACCACCAGCCCGCCGCCGTCCTCCCATGCCAGCCGTCTCAGCCGTCTGCCAATCTTGCTGTTCCATCGTCTTCTTCCCCTCAGCAGTACATGGGCCGACCTTCAAATCTTAATAAGGGAAATGGGCGAGGTAGGGGACGCGGCTCTCCAAGGCCCCCGTATCAGTATAATCAAAATAATTATTATAATGGTGACCAGTCAACTCAATGTCAGATTTGTGCTAAATTTGGCCACACCGCTCAGGCTTGCTATTACCGTTATGAATATTCTCATCCGCCGGCTCCTCGCCCTCCTGCACCACGTCCTCCACAAGCCTTTGCCGCCTATCCGTAAGCCTTTGCCGCCTATCCACTCATTACCTCACCAATGACTTCCACAATCTCAACTTATCAACTGAACCTTATGACGGTCTTGAAAAGGTCCACGTAGGCGACGGTACAGGTTTGAATATTTCTCATTATGGCACTTCTTCTGTACACTCTCCCTCCCAGTCCTTTTATCTGTCTGATGTAATCGTTACCCCTTCCCTTACTAAAAATCTCCTATCTATACATAAATTTGGCTTTGATAACTCCGTTTATTTTGAGTTTCATGGTTCGTATTTTCTTATGAAGGATTACTCGGGCCGCGTCCATCTTAGAGGCTATATCAAGGATGAACTCCACCACTTCTCCACCCCGTTCCACCGCCCTTCTGCTAAAGCTCTAGCCACCTCCCTCACCTCCTTCACCACGTGGCATCAGCATCTTGGTCATTGCTCGTATTCCATGCTTCGTTAGGCTCTAGGAATTCGTTTTATTTCTTTTTCGAATAACGCACCACATGTTGTGTGTGCCCCTTGTCAGTTAGCTAAGAGTCATCGTTTTCCATTATATACTTCTGAGTTTACGTCTATTGCACCTTTAGATCTGATATATTCTGATGTTTGGGGTCCTTGTTATGAACCCTCGATTTACGGTTCACGTTATTATGTTAGCTTTTTGGATGATTTTACTAAATACTTGTGGTTTTATCCTTTGAAAAATAAATTTGATGTTGAAACAATTTTTCCCGACTTCCTTGCTATGATCGAACGTCAATTCAACACTAAACTAAAATCTATCCAAACTGACTGGATGGTGAGTACTGTCGTGTATCCACTTTTCTTGCTTCTCAGGGCATCATGCATCACATTTCTTGTCCCCAAACTCACGAACAGGTTGGTGCCATTGAACGTCGGCACCGTCAAATTGTTGAAGTCGGCCTTTCCTTTCTTGCCCAGTCCAACGTCCCCCTTCCTTATTGGGAGGATGCCTTTCAAACTGCCACTTATTTAATCAATAGCCTTCCCACCCGGGTTCTCCACAACAAGTCCTCTTTTGAAATGGTCCATCATCGTCTCCCTGATTACAACTTCCTTCGTGTTTTTGGTTGTGTCTGTTGGCCTTACCTCCGTCCATATAACACCCACAAAACTGACTTTCGGTCCAAAACTTGCATCTTTCTCGGGTACAGTCCATCTCACCATGGTTATAAATGTCTTGACCTCGCATCGGGTCGTATATACGTTGCTCGCCACGTGGTGTTCGATGAATCCGTCTTTCCCTACACGTCTCCCACCTCTCCACCAACCCTTAAGACTATCACTGTACCCCTTCCGGTCCATCTCCCGGCTCCACCCCTCCCCACTCCAATGCCCCCACCCACCATTTCCCCAATTCTTCCTTCATCTAGCCATACGTCTCCCTCTCCAGAACCTTCCCCATCTTCGGCCCCTATCTCTCCTGAACCCTCTCCGGCCCAGCCGGCTCCTACCCACTCAATGGTAACCTGCACTAAAACAAACACACTTAAACCCATCTCTAAGCTTGATTTCATCCGCTATCCGCTTCCTCGGGCCCTCGTTGCCTCTTCCACTTCCTTGGATCTTACCTCTTACACCGAAGCCTCCAAACGTCCCCATTGGCGTAATGCTATGAGAGTGGAAATTGATGCGTTACCGTGCAACCACACCTGGGATCTTGTTCCCGCCACTCCTCGTTTGAACATTGTTGGGAACAAACATCATGCAGATGGTCGTTTTAAGCATCACAAGGCACGCCTTGTGGCTAAGGGTTTTCATCAAGCTGAAGGCATTGATTTCACCAATACATTTAGTCCGGTGGTTAAACCGGTCACTGTTCGTGTTTTTCTTTCTCTTGCAGTTTCATAGGGTTGGCCTCTTCGGCAGGTTGATATTCAGAATGCCTTTCTCCATGGGCACTTATCTGAGCCAGTGTATATGCAGCAGCCCCAGGGTTTCGTGCATCCCGATTTTTCGATTATGTCCGCCATGTTCGCCGTAGTCTTTATGGCCTCCGTCGTGCTCCTCGTGCCTCGGTTTTCTAGATTTACCGATGTTCTCTCTCGGTTTGGTTTTATTGGATCTAAGGCCGACACATCCTTATACGTCTACTCCCGTGATGGTGCTCGTGTGTTTATTCTTATTTATGTAGATGATTTTATTATTACTGGCTCTTCCTCTTCTCTTGTTGAGCAGGTTATTACGTGTCTTGGTCGCCACTTTCCGGTTCAGGATCTCGGGTCTTTGTCCTACTTTCTGGGCATCGAGGTGCGTCCCACCTCCGACGGCATCTTTCTCACCCAGCGCAAGTATATTTTCCAGCTTCTTCAGCACGCCTCTATGGACAAGGCCAAGCCTTGTCAAACTCCGATGTCAGCATTTTACAGTATCTTAGCTTCACTCGGCCGGATATCGCCATTGCGGTTCATAATGTTAGCAAATATATGCATTCGCCCACTAAAGCTCATTGGGTGGTTGTTAAACGTATTCTCCGTTATCTCAAGCACAGTATCTCTGATGGTCTCTTCTTCTCCCGCCGGTCACCTCTTACGCTTCGGGCTTATTCTGATTCTGATTGGCCCACCAACAGTGATAATCGTCGCTCTGTCGGGGCATATTGTGTGTTTCTAGGGGACAATTTGATCAGCTGGCGTACCAAACAACATTTGACCATTTCCAAAAGTAGTACTGAGGCCGAGTATAAGGCACTCTCCAACACCGCTGCAGAAATTTAGTGGCTTTGCAGTCTTCTTCGTGATATGCTGGTTCCCTTGTCGTCCGCTACTACTCTTTGGTGTGATAGTATTGGTGCCACCTACCTTGCGCACAATCCAGTCTTTCACGCCCGCACGAAACACATTGAGATTGACTTTCACCATGTTCGTGAACTCGTTGCTGCTTGCAAGCTCTGCATTTCCTTCATCACTTCCAAGGATCAGTTAGCCGATCTCCTCACCAAACCTTTGGCTCAACCTCGCTTCACCAGCTTGAAGACCAATCTCCGTGTTCAGCCACTTTCCATGGGATTGAGGGGGCGTGTTGAGGATAATTTAGGAAATATCTAAATATATTATTATTGTATTTAAAGTATTATGTGTCTTATTGGCCAAGTAGCTAATGACCTATATATTTGTATCACTACAGTTGAATCAAATCAATTAAATACAATTACATTCAACTCTGATATTCTGAAACATAAATTATGTGAGCTTGGGATGCATTGTATGACTTCAGCAAGTTTGTCAGTATTACGGAATGAGGAACGACTTGCTTTTTTCAAACCCAAACGTGGCCTGAGGCAGGGGGGCCTGATTGCCCCGTATCTATTCGTCCTCTTATAGAGATTCTAAGTCAGAAAATTGAAAAAGCTGTTGCGGATGGCGTATGGAAGCCAATCAAACTCTCAAAGAACGGCTCACCCATCTCTCACCTATTTTTTGTGGATGATTTGTTGCTCTTTGGGGAGGCTAGTGAAGTTCAAGCACTAGTCATGGATATTGTTACGGGAGATTTTTGCAACGTTTCAGGAATGAAGATAAATGTCACGAAATTCAAATTTCAAACTTCTCCGAATGTAAGTGCCATCAAGAGATATATTATTTGGCAAGCTTTGGAAATGCAGCACCCCGACCTGGGTACCTATTTCGGAGTGCCTCTCCTTCAAGGAAGACTTAAGCTATCTGTAGAAAAGATAGGAGGAAACTTATATTTTATTGATAGAACCTTATGGAGAACATAAGGGAAGGTTACAATATATAGAGAAAACCTCCAACAGCTAGAAAACACTGTTCATAGCCGTTGGAACAGTGTTTTCTGGTCGTTGGAGGTTTTCTCTATATATTGTAACCTTCCCTTATGTTCTCCATAAGGTTCTATCAATAAAATATAAGTTTCCTCCTATCTTTTCTACATGGTATCAGAGACTTGATCCATAATCGATCAAATTCAAATTTTTCTGAGTTTTTTTTTATAAACCGAGAAAATGTCTTCGTTGAAAGATCAACCTCCACCGATGTTGTTCCACAATATGAGGGAACAAATCTCATTCGGGGAGGGAGTGATTCCAACAAATCATCTCCTTACTAGCCACAAATTCGATGATAATAATTACCATTTGTGGTCTAGATCTCTCGCCGATGTATGTGTCCGGAAGAAGCAAAGAAGGACATCTAACTGGTGATACTCCACAGCCAAGAGAAGATGATCCTAAATTCAGACGATGGAAGGCAGACAACAACATCTTTATGTCATGGCTTATTGGATCCATGACTCGTGAACAAAGTGAGGGCTTCATGTTCTACAACACTGCAGCAGATAGAAAAGCTGCTGACTGGAGACTCAGAACTGGGACAGTAAAGGAGTCCCAAGGTTCCCTATCTGCTCACATGAGTGAGGGTACTCCTAGGGAGTCTCCCGCCTTCGATCATGAACGGATGGAGGTCCCGAAAAGACTCCTACTCTCTGTTCCTAGCTCGCAACTCCTTCAAATACTTCCACCGCTTCGTGGCACACTCGGTAATCATTCTCATTCCTACATAATATCGACCATGAACAACAACTATGGATTGTTGATTCGGGGGCCTCGTAACATATGACGGGGAAATAAGGGGTTATTCCACTCCTTAATTCCCTGTAAACATGAAAGATTTGTGAGGATTGCAGATGGATCCACTTCCAAAGTACAAGGAATTGGATCTATCTTTTGTTCCAAGGATCTGATCCTTGATCAGGTGCTATATGTACCAAATTTGTCTTGTAATCTCTTATCAGTTAATAAACTGGTTAAGAGACAGAACTTATCTGTGATGTTTCATGAGAATACATGTGTCCTACAAGAGACCAACTCTGGGAAAATGATTGGCAATGCTAGTGCTACTTCGGCCTCTACATGTTACCTACTAACACCGGTTCTTCGAATAAACGAGAACACCGCCTTTGTCAGTTCGTTAGTTGTAATAATAGTGACCCTATTGTTTTGTGGCACTATAGATTGGGTCACCCCAACTTCTTGTATCTAAAAAGGCTCATGCCCCGAGTTGTTTATCAATAAAAATGTGTCAGATTTTCAGTGTGAAGTCTGTTGTATGGCAAAACAAAGTAGGACTGTGTTTCATACTAAGTCGTATGCTCCTTCCAAGCCTTTCCATCTTATACATAGTGACATTTGGGGACCTTCTAAGGTCAAGAATATCACTGGTACAAGATGGTTCATCACTGTTAAGGCCATATTTATATGATTATTAAGGGTTTATTTCATTATTATTTTCCCCACATTTGCATAATTTACATGAGAATTAAGGGTTTAAGTGTAATTATTTAATAAAGATGATTTTAAGAGGGTTGTATGCAAAATTGATGATTTTAAGTGTTGATTTAATGGAATTATTATTATTTGGATTTTATTACATTTTTGCATTGTTTATTTATCATGTAGGTGTTGATTTTCGAGTGCATAAAGAGGATAAATGAAGCTCAAGTCGAATTATTCAAGATAGAGTTGGAATTGGCTTGAAGAAATTGGATAAAGATGAAGAAATCCGATCCTCAGCACCTTAGACGAGCGTCCGAATCCCGTCCATTCTAGACGGGCGTTTGATAAAGTAGACGGGCGTCCAGAATCGTATTTTACATTCAGAGAGTTCAGACGGAGGATGAACGAGCGTTTACTCAGCGTCCAGGCATTCTGGACGGGCGTCCACGAGACCAGACGGGCGTTCAAGGCCGACTTAACCCTAACCGCCTTAAAATTCTATAAATACAGCTGCAGCCCCAACCCTAATTTCATACCTTTATACCAAATCATTGAGATCGCAATTTTCACCAAAAGCCGCGGCCAGAACCCTAATTTCACAGAGATGCAAATCTCCAATCCAACAATCATCTTCAACATGATTGTTGGCTAAAAGCCTTGCAAAGTGAGTCGACGGAGGAAGCCTATCAACAACACAAACCAACTAGAGATTTTATGCCTATGTTTAGTGAGTAAAAGATTTAGTTTTTCATTACTTTGGATCTGTTTTGCATTGTTATGTTTTATTGGATTAAGATTTGATGAAACGATTTATTTATATGTGATGCTTGAATGATTATATGGAAATATATTGTTTAAGTTCTATTTTGTTCAAAGTAATGCATCTAATCATGTTATAAGAGATTAGGCATGTTTAGTTGAGTAAGAGTTTGGAAACAATCTCGTGATTTCGTTTTGATTGCATGTTTAGTTTGTTTGAAAAGATAAACGAAACCCTAGAATTTGGTTGAAGATATTTAATTGAATTCGTGAAAAATCACTACTAAAAACTATGTCTTTTTAATCACCATCTACTTGGGATTGTTGGTTGATAGGTGGAATCTAGTCGCCTTGCTGTGTTTTCCCTCAACTGTTTGGATTAAATCGTTTAGATTAAGTTTAGTTTAAGTTCTAGTTATATAAACCCTAGTTTCCTGCTGTTTTCCTGCACTTTTCTGCTTCAGTTCATAATCGGACGTTCGTCCGCAATAGCGTACGCTCGTCCATTAGGTTTAGTTTCGACGCTCGTTCACTTTAGTGAACGCTCGTCCGGCTTTTTCGTTTTCTTATTTCCTCGCTTGTTTTTATTTCCCGTTTTAGTTTTAATTCTTAGGTTTAGGTTTTAGTTAGTTTCAAACTTTAGTTTAGATAGATAATTGTTCTTTGAATCCGATAAACATTCCACTCCCTTAGACGACCCGATAACATCCTATACTACGATCCTTATACTTGGGGTGTTTCGGTTATAAATTGTATAAAACTAGTTTTTACCGAACAAGTTTTTGGCGCCGTTGCCGGGGAGTCGGTAACGGTTGTCGGATTCTATTTAGGATAATTTTTCGAGTCAAAAGGGTCGTTTTTTAGCACGCAAAAAGAGTATTTTGGCCGTAACTTTCGGCTCGAGTGTCCGTTTGGAACGCAGGACCCCAATTCGGAAAGCTCGTTCCGACGCCGACGACGTGGTGAACGGCCGTAGGCCGTTCAGTGCGTTTTCGAGGTCAAAATCCACTGTTTTCCCCTCTTTTTGGCCCTAGAAGATTTCAACACGTTTTTTTTTACCGTCTTAGTGTTTTTCTTGTTTTTAAACTTTTCGTAGGTAGGTTTATTTTCCAGTTTCGTTTAATTTTAGGATTACATTTATTACTGTTTTATTTTATTTGATTTTCTTTCAATTATTTTCCTTACTTTTTATTTTTATTTTTATATAGCTTAGATCTGTTTCCGTACTTATAGATTTGTTTGATTTTATAAGTCTTTTCTATTTTTATTTTTTACCTCGTTTTTAATTTCTGGTAACCTTAGTTTTTAGTTTTTCGTATCTGAACGAGCGTTCAACAACTTGAACGCCCGTCCACCTCAATTCTGTCCTCTGAACGAACGTTCATTCAACTGAACGAGCGTTCAGTTCTGAACGAACGTCCACTAACACTGGACGCCGCCCGCCCGTTCAATCATCACTTCTTTTCTCTCTTCTCTTTTCTTCCTCTAAACCATCTAATCTTTTCTAAACCTATTCTAATCAACCCCAAAGGGTTGATTTCTTCCTTTTCCTTTCTTCTCGGTTTATGCAAACGAGAAGTAAGAAGGGACTTCGATCTTTGATCCCGAGCCCGAACGATCTATCCTTAAGAAGGCTTCTCCCCGATTTGGACAAAATGGCGGATCAAGATCCACCAATTCCAAATCCCGACCCCCAAGCTCGCTTAAATTTACTCCTTCAACGTATGCAAGCTCGCAAAGAACAAATGTAATCGCAAGCCGGCATAACTCAACAACTTCAACAATTTAGACAAAACCAAAGCCTTAATCAACCGAACCAGGACCCCTACACTCCATATCTAAACCAAGATTTTCTCGAGGGACATAGACCTATTCGTCCTCCCGACATGGGAGGAGTGAACTTTGATCTAAAGAACGGAGTTGTTGCACCGGTTCGAATAGCTCTTTCCATGGTATCGCTCGTCAGAAGATCCACACGACTTCTTGTCCACATTCGTACAAATCCGTGGAAGGTGCCATTATCCCGGTGTTGATTCCGAGATCGTAAAGTTGAAGCTATTTCCTTTTGCTTTAAAAGGTGAAGCAAGCAGATGGTTTAAGTCGTTAGCACATCATTCCCTCCATACATGGAATGATGTCAAAAGAGCCTTTGCTCTTAAGTGGGTTTCACCGGCAAGATTATGGAGATGAAACGGGAAATAGCTACGTTTGAGCAAGTTGGAGGATGAAACCGTTGGCAAAGCTTGGGAAAGATTGAATCTTTTGATGAGAAAGTGCCCCAATCACGGATATGATAGACATGAGTTGTTGGAACTATTTTACAGAGGAGTCTCTCAACCTAATAGAGACTATCTTGACTCCACAAAGCCTCATGGATCCTTCTTGGGGAGGTGATGAGACCGCTTACGAGTAGCCGAGACAATTGCCAAGAACAACATGTGGTCGACTCCTAAGAAGACCAATATTGTTAAGAAAGAAGGTACTTCAAGCAATCCCGATACACACCGTTGGTTGCTCGATGGAATCGATAAGCAAGTACCGGCCAATCTTCGATGCAGCCTTTCCGAGGTGAATTATCTTGGAACACAAAAGTGTGGACCGAGATGACGGAGGAGGTAAACTTAATGGATAATCAAAACCAACCCTTCCGAAACTTCAACCGAACCGTAACTATTCAGATTTCAAAGACAAAACTTCAATCAAGCCAAGTTACCACCGGCCCTTCAAATTCGAATTCTTTCAACTCGAACTATCAAAAGCCGCTCGTAACTCCCAAAGGCCTCAAGGTGGCCGGAATCAAACTCAGAACAACAATCATACCACCTCATGTGTCCCTCAACACAAATTCGATGAGCTGGTAGACATGGTGAAGACTCTGTCTACTAGTGTTAAAGCAATTGAGAGACAAGTTGGTCAAATGGCAGACCAGCAAGCAAGCAGACCTCACGGTAAACTTCCGAGTTATACCGAGAGAAATCCGAAAGCTGATGTGAATGTTTGCACTGCCATTACACCTCAGTGGGAGTATGGGCAAGAAGAGGAGTTGAACGAAGTAACTTTGAGAAGTGGTAAGAAGGCTGGACCCGGCAAGGTGTCGGGAAACGAGTAGCCCCTCCCCGACGCTATGAGTTCGGGGAGGGGGAAATCGTAAACCACATGCCGAAGAAAGCAACGATGAGGAGCTTAGTGACAATTCTTCGGAGGATGAAAATAATTCGATGACGAGGAAAGAAAGGAGAGTCGAGGCCGTACCCCCGACTAAGAAAAAGGAAGAAAAGTTTGTGAGATGGAAGGATAAGGAGGATGAGGCGATAAAGAATCAAAGCCACGAGGAATGATAAAGCCCTTCCTTACCCACCAAAAAGGAAAGAGAAAGCCCTCGCCAAAGACAAGCAAGATGATGGGGTGAGTGAGGATACTTAGGGACACTAAAGTGAGTATGCCCTTAGCCGAGGTATTGTCCGAAATGCCTAAATGTACTAAGTATCTTAAAGAATTCTCGTGGGAGCAAGAGAAAGCTTCAGGGATGGTCGAAGAAGTGCTTCGCGAGGATTGCGCGATGGTTTCACGTAAAATTGTCGTTAAGCGAGGTGACTCGGCGTACCTTCAATCTCCCGTGAGATCGAAGGCCATTTGTTCGAAAATGTATTATGCGACTCGTGGGCCTCTATTAATGTGATGCCATTAAACGTATGCAAAAAGCTCGGGTTAGATAAAAGGATGCGGGAACGCCCGATTTCTCTTCGTATGGTAGACAAATCTAGTCGTACCGCAGCCGGTTGTGTAGCTAATGTTCTTCTTCAAATTGAACATTTAGTCTTCCCTACCGACCGGGTTATTCTAGACTATCCACCCGATAAGGAGATGCCTCTAATTCTAGGCCGAACCTTTTTAGACACTTCTAACGCTCTCATCGACTTCGCAAAGGACATTACTCTTAGAGTCGGTGACACATCCGTCACCTTCACACGAGGGACACATCCCGAAAGAGCCGTAATTGATGAAATATCGTTTGTCGAAGCCATATATGAGGACGGAGGAGATGCCTATTATGAAGATGCAATGGAGCTTACAGAGATAGGTGTTTTTGAAGTCATGGACATTGAGGATCCGGCCGATCGCGGACCATCTTCTAATTCATTTCAAGCCGTAGGCATTGACGAGTCATCTTCACTCGCTCACACCGGGCCTCGTTATTGAGTTAGAAGCATGGAGATGCCCAAGAACAAACGATGATTTCAAAGAACCGAGTCGGGAAGACTTCATCCCCGGTGAAGAAGAAGCTCGATGGGTAGTTGGGACGAGGTAGAGTTTTGGAGAGAAGCTACTCATTGGGAAGTAGATGATTGGGAAGAGCCGGCGTAAGAGCTTAAAGATGAAGAGTTAAGAAAAATGATCGATCACAAGAAAAAGGAAGCAAGTGTTGACCGGAGGATTCCGATGGATGATTTGATCCAAGCACCTTTCGGGGTTAAGCCTCGGGAAGATGAGGTGTTCTATCGTCAACCACTCCAAGCTCATAAAGAAAAAGGTGGCCCGTTAAAGTCTAGTATTGAGCAACCACCTACCGATTTAGAGCTTAAACCGCTTCCAAAACACCTTAAGTATATCTTTCTTAAGGATGGAGATAAATTGCCTTTGATCATTTCGTCGAAACTCGACCTCGAGCAAGAAGCACACTCGATAGAAGTGCTTAAGAAAAACATCCTCGCGTTCGGTTGGCAAGTGGGTGATATCCGAGGGATCGCCCCGTACATATGCATGCATAAAATCCGAACGGAGGAAGGAGCTAAAAAGGTGAGACAACCTCGGCCGAAGGCCGAATCCGCATATGCAAGAGGTTGTCAAGAAGGAGGTGATAAAGTGGCTCGACATGGGAATCATCTACGCAATCGCCGATAGCGAGTGGGTCAGCCCTACTCAAGTTGTGCCAAAGAAGGGCGGTATTACAGTAGAAAAGAATGAAAAAGGGGAGGAAGTTGCCCTGCGTCTCGTGACTGGCTACATAGTCTGTATTGACTATCGTAGACTTAATGAGGTGACTGCCAAGGACCACTTTCCCCTACCCTTCATTGACCAGCTAATTGAACGACTGAGTGGTCATAAGTATTATTGTTTCCTTGATGGCTATTCTGGCTACTTCCAGATAGCCATTGATCCTAATGACCAAGAGAAGACAACTTTTACGTGTCCATCTGGTACTTTTGCTTTTCGCAGAATGCCATTCGGCCTATGCAACGCACCCGCGACTTTTCAACGGTGCATGTTGGCCATTTTTGATGGACTTGTGGAGCAATGCATGGAGGTCTTCATGGATGACTTCTCAGTCTACGGCGATAGCTTCGATGAAATTTTAAAGAATCTAGATATGGTACTCCAACGTTGTGTTGAGAAAAATCTGGTGCTTAACTGGGAAAAATGCCATTTTCTAGTAGACGAAGGAATCGTTTTGGGACATAAGGTGTCCAATGCCGGTATTCAAGTTGATAAGGCTAAGGTCGAAGCCATTGAAAGGATGACGTACCCAAAAACAAGAAAGAGGTACGAGGTTTTCTAGGACATGTTGGCTTCTACCGGCGTTTCATTAGAGACTTTTCTACCATCGCCAAGCCTTTATCAAATCTCTTGAAAGAAGATGTCGATTTCTTGTTCGATGCGAAGTGTAAGGAAGCTTTCAATTGTTTGAAAGACAAGCTTATCGTTGCCCCTATTTTAGTTGCACCCGACCGGACCAAGCCTTTCGAGTTGATGTGCGATGCCTCTAATTACGCCGTAGGCGCAGCTTTAGGTCAAAGAGTTGATAAAAGGTTCGTGCCCATCTATTATGCGAGTCGTACCTTGAACCCGGCTCAATGCAATTATACTACGACCGAGAAGGAATTCTTAGCCGTCGTCTTTGCCATTGACAAGTTTAAGCTATCTTCTCGGGTCTCAAGTGATTGTATGGACAGATCATGCAGCCTTTACGCTACCTTATGGATAAAGCAGATGCAAAACCAAGGTTACTTAGATGGATTTTAATTCTACAAGAGTTTGACCTTGTGATTAAAGATAAGAAAGGTAGTGAGAATATTGTGGCTGATCATTTATCTCGCTTAGTAAATGAGGGTGCATAAAATCACAATGATATAGGCATTGATTTTCCGACTGAGCAATTGATGAAGCTTGAAACGGTTAGGCCGTGGTATGCTGACTACGTCAACTATTTAGCGAGTGGTCATTTAGAGGATATGACGTATCAGGAGAAGAAAAAGTTCTTTTCTGATCTTAAATATCTCGTATGGGAAGATCCTTATTTGTTCAGAGTCTGTAAAGACGGGTTGCTTCGACGGTGTGTTCCTGAGCATGATCAGTGGGATATCCTAGAACAATGCCATAGCGGTCCTACCGGAGGTCACTATGGAACGCCGAAGACGGTTGCAAAGATTCTTCAAGCCGGATTCTACCGGCCGACTCGTTTAACGGATGCGAAGCCTTTTGTAAAGGTTGTGATAGGTGCCGAGAACCGGACGGCGAGTAGTCGGATGGAAATGCCACTTAAGCCCATTCTTGAATGCGAAGTTTTCGATGTATGGGGCATAGATTTTATGGGACCCTTTCCATCCTCATGTGGTAATAAGTATATCCTCGTCCGTGTGGATTATGTTTCAAAGTGGGTCGAGGCCATAGCTACCCAAACTAATGATCATAAAGTCGTGAAGAAATTCTTGCAAAAGAATATCTTTACTAGATTTGGTCGTCCGAGAGCACTCATTAGTGATGAAGGTACTCACTTTTGCAATGCGCCGCTTGACAAGATCCTTGAGAAGTATGGTGTCAAACATAATATTGGTACACCATATCATCCTCAAACTAGTGGCCAAGTCGAGGTAAGCAACCGGAGCCTGAAAAGAATTTTGGAGAAGACCGTGAACAATAATAGATCTAATTGGAGTCTTAAGCTGGATGACGCATTGTGGGCTTATCGTACTGCATTCAAAACCCCGATGGGCACGTCACCCTTCCAAATGGTCTATGGCAAAGCTTGTCATTTACCCGTCGAACTTGAGCACAGAGCTTTCTGGGCAATTAAATTTTTAAATTTCGATAGCCAACTCGTGGGGAGAAACGGTTGTTACAATTGAACGAGCTCGACGAATTCGACTCCGTGCATACGAGAATGCTAAACTCAAGCAAGGAGAGAACGAAGATACTCCATGACGCTAAGATCAAAGACCGAGAATTCAAAGTTGGTGAGATGGCTTTACTTTATAATACTAGACTTCATTTGTTTCCGGGTAAACTCAAGTCTAGATGGTCTGGTCCCTTTGAGATTCTCGAGGTTAATCCAAGTGGAGTAATTACTTTGAACGGGTATGGTAATCAAGCTTTTAAAGTGAATGGCCATCGACTTAAGAAATATTTTGGGCAACCAAAGAAAAGCCCGAGATTCTTTATTTCCAAAGAAGAGATGAGAGTACAGATGTCCTGATTTGTGAAGAGATTCCTTCTTATTTCTTTGAGTCAGATGATGATGACGTTCCTATATCCACCCGTAAGGTACCTTCTGTTGAGACTTCTGATCATACCACTATGTCTATGCCTATCATCCGCAAGAACAAGAAGAAGAGAGTCAATGTAGTTTGGAGAGAAAAGTTTAATGATCTTATAGCGCACTTGACTTGTTGTTGTGGTGAAAATCATTTCCGCCCCAATACTCCTGATTCTGATACTGAGGTGGCGGTAGTCAAACCAAAGTGGCCCGATCCGGGTTGATCTTTTGGAACTCGTGTCAAGCTATTGACATTAAAAGAGCGCTCCTGGGAGGCAACCTAGTTTTCTTTGTTTGTTTCCTTTTCTTAGGTTGTTTTGTTTTATTGTTTAGATATAATACTTTAGTTGATTTTGTGTTGATGGTTATTCCTCTTACATTCGTTGTGAGTGTTTTGTGTTACGTGTTGCTCATATACCCCGTGTACCCCGAGATTATATGGTATGTCGAGTGTTGCGTATACTTTTGAGCAGTGTTCGCAAGCTTTTATGTCCAAGTGTTGTCTATTCGAGTTGCGGTACATTCATGCTCCGGCCTGACCTCTGCCAACTTTCATCCGACAACCACTGTTGAAACCAGCTAAGTTTTCTTTTTCTTTTATTCTGCACATTCTGAGGACATAATGTGATTTAAGTGTGGGGGGTAAATTGGGTATGTTTTTATGCTATATCCTTTGAAATATGAGTGAATGTTGAATTTCTGCGAAATTTAAAATTTTTTGTGAGTCTCGAGCATATAATTGGAACTAGATGCTTGCTAGTTGTAGTTTTCTAACGATGATAGTATGTGACTTAGTGAGATAATTATAGCATGTTTTACTTTTATGGAGATAGTTTCGTTTTTCACTCACGAAAGCCTTTGATTTTGAAGCATGACTTTTGAATTATATCCTTTCATTATTTTTAATGATTTATCTTAGGAAGGTCAGTATAGTTACACCTAAGTTAGACCGTGTACTGTGAATATCATAAAGTTTGAATGTGATGAGTGAGATGTAACTTATGACTTTGAAAAGTGAATAAATAAAGTGAGTAAGCAATTATTAATAAATACGTTTGTCGGAAGCTGGTCGATGATTGGAGTGAGGTAGGGCGTTATCTCGAAATGTCCTATTCCACTATGATGACCAATGGCTCACGACAGTCAGGAGAAGCTACCTTATGATTTGAGTAGGTAGGGTGTTATCACGAAATGTCCTATTCTACTATGATGGGTAAGAGCTTATTCTGATATGCGTCAAATTTGAAAATTTTGAAAAATGATGAGTAAGAATAAAGTGAAGTCTTTGTTATCATGGATCTTATACCCAGTAGAACCGCATGATATGTTGTAGGGATTATCCTACTGAGTGCGTGGGAAGGCTTTGAGTGGAGCCATTCGTCCGTACCTAGGATAGTCATTGGAATTTCGAGAGGATATTTCTTTGAAAGGCTTGTTAGATTGAGAACGGCTTGTCACACTTGCACCGAATCTATCTCTGTGATGGTATCATTTGCTATAGTTGTTGTATCTTTTGTTACGTGAGTTAGAGATCTATGTGGATTATTTATAAAGTTGAGCTATAGTTTTGATTGTTTTGCCCGAGGACGTACAAAAAGTTAAGTGTGGGGGTGTTGTTAAGGCCATATTTATATGATTATTAAGGGTTTATTTCATTATTATTTTCCCCACATTTGCATAATTTACATGAGAATTAAGGGTTTAAGTGTAATTATTTAATAAAGATGATTTTAAGAGGGTTGTATGCAAAATTGATGATTTTAAGTGTTGATTTAATGGAATTATTATTATTTGGATTTTATTACATTTTTGCATTGTTTATTTATCATGTAGGTGTTGATTTTCGAGTGCATAAAGAGGATAAATGAAGCTCAAGTCGAATTATTCAAGATAGAGTTGGAATTGGCTTGAAGAAATTGGATAAAGATGAAGAAATCCGATCCTCAGCACCTTAGACGAGCGTCCGAATCCCGTCCATTCTAGACGGGCGTTTGATAAAGTAGACGGGCGTCCGTAATCGTATTTTACATTCGAGAGTTCGGACGGAGGATGAACGAGCGTTTACTCGCCGTCCGGTGCATTCTCGGACGGGCGTCCACGAGACCGTACGGGCGTTCAAGGCCGACTTAACCCTAACCGCCTTAAAATTCTATAAATATAAAAAGCAGCCCCCAACCCTAATTTCATACCTTTATACCAAATCATTGAGATCGCAATTTTCACCAAAAGCCGCGGCCGAGAACCCTAATTTCACAGAGATGCAAATCTCCAATCCAACAATCATCTTCAACATGATTGTTGGCTAAAAGCCTTGCAAGTGAGTCGACGGAGGAAGCCTATCAACAACACAAACCAACTAGAGATTTTATGCCTATGTTTAGTGAGTAAAAGATTTAGTTTTTCATTACTTTGGATCTGTTTTGCATTGTTATGTTTTATTGGATTAAGATTTGATGAAACGATTTATTTATATGTGATGCTTGAATGATTATATGGAAATATATTGTTTAAGTTCTATTTTGTTCAAAGTAATGCATCTAATCATGTTATAAGAGATTAGGCATGTTTAGTTGAGTAAGAGTTTGGAAACAATCTCGTGATTTCGTTTTGATTGCATGTTTAGTTTGTTTGAAAAGATAAACGAAACCCTAGAATTTGGTTGAAGATATTTAATTGAATTCGTGAAAAATCACTACTAAAAACTATGTCTTTTTAATCACCATCTAGTTGGGATTGTTGGTTGATAGGTGGAATCTAGTCGCCTTGCTGTGTTTTCCCTCAATTGTTTTAATTAAATCGTTTAGATTAAGTTTAGTTTAAGTTCTAGTTATATAAACCCTAGTTTCCCGCTCGTTTTCCGCACTTTTCTCGCTTCGTTCATAATCGGACGTTCGTCCGCAATAGCGTACGCTCGTCCATTAGTTTAGTTTCCGGACGCTCGTTCACTTTAGTGAACGCTCGTCCGGCTTTCTCGTTTTCTTATTTCCTGCTTGTTTTTATTTCCTGTTTTAGTTTTAATTCTTAGGTTTAGGTTTTAGTTAGTTTCAGCTTTAGTTTAGATAGATAATTGTTCTTTGAATCCGATAAACATTCCACTCCCTTAGGACGACCCGATAACATCCTATACTACGATCCTTATACTTGGGGTGTTTCGGTTATAAATTGTAAAACTCGTTTTTACCGAACAATCACCTTCATTGATGATCACACCAGACTTTGTTGGGTGTTCTTAATGAAGGAAAAAGATGAAGCAAGAGCTATCTTCATGAATTTTTTCCTCATGATTAAGAATCAATTTGATACTGATATCAAGATACTCAAATCAGATAATGGATCTGAGTATCTTGAAAAACACTTGGGAACTTTTTTCAAGGAAAAGGGTATCATCCACCTAACTTCCTGTGTTGACACTCCCCAACAAAATGGGGTTGCAGAAAGAAAAAACAGGCACCTCCTGGATACAGCTAGGGCCCTCATGTTTGCCACGAAGGTGCCCAAGCACTTCTGGGGAGAGGCAGTCTTGACTACCACTTATCTCATAAATAGAATGCCTTCTAGGGTGTTGAAATTTAAAACCCCTGTGGCTGTTCTGTCTGAAAGCATAGCATCCAGACACTTGATACAAAACCTCCCTCCTAAGGTTTTTGGATGTACTGTGTATGTCCACAATCACCACAGGACCAAACTTGAACCTAAGGCATTCAAGTGTGTCTTTATTGGCTATTCTCCAAGACAAAGAGGGTACAAATGCTACGCCCTCAAACCGAAAGTTTTTTAACACAATGGATGTTAACTTCTTCGAAGAAAAACCCTTCTTTGATCAAGAAGGAATCAAACGAACTTTATTTCCTCCTCTCAAGGATGGGATATGAGTCCTAGCACTTTGAATTCTTTGGATGAAGGAAGTATAAATCAAGAGGAAGTCATTACCTCTGATAGTATTCAACCTTCATCTAGTCTGAATCCTGAAAAAGGATCCTTGTGCCCAAGACCTCCTATTCAACTGGTGTTTACCAGGAGAAACATGAATAATCTTGAGGTCCAAAGAGATCAAAATCAATCAGAGAATATTAATCTTGAAGTTCAAGAAGATCAAAATCATTCTAAGGAAGTTACTACCTCAGAATCTCCAGAAAGATCTGTTAGCACTGTGAACTATGATGATAGACCCATTGCTGTGAGAAAAGGAACTAGAGCTTGTACTCAGTACCCTCTATACAATCTTTTGGCAATTGAGAAAATCTCTAGTTCCTACCAAGTGTTTGTACAAAACTTGGACAAGCATCACATTCCCACATCTATTCAGGAAGCCCTAGGATTTACTGAGTGGAAAAAGGCTGTTCATGAGGAGCTACAAGCTCTAAATAATAATCACACTTGGACCTTGACTTCTCTCCCCAAGGGAAAGAAAACAGTAGGATGCAAGTGGATTTTCACTTTGAAATACAACTCTGATGGCACCATTAACAGGCATAAGGCTAGATTGGTTGCTAGGGGTTACACTCAGACTTGGAGCTTGGAAATGTTGTTGGGTATTCTCATGAAGTTTTTTTCTTGACAAGTTTTTTGGAAAGTGCTGCTTCATTGCAGAAGATAAATATTTATCAATCCAAATATATAAGTGTAGACAAGCAACAAGTGTTGAGGGATGAGGTGGAAAAGCTCTCAACAAGATTCAAACACTGTGCCATCAATATTGTCCGGTGAATGAATCTTCTCCTCTCCTCTCCTCTCTTTGTAAGTAACATTTTTCTGACTGATTTTATTTAGTTTCCTTTTTATTTTGGGATGTCTACTGGCTTGGCTTGTACAAGAAAGAGGGAGTCTTTAAGGGCACCATACCAAATCTACTGGCTTGACTTGTACAAGAAACTTTTTATTTATAAATGTTTTGTGCAGAGTCTTCGGAACCACATACTCCATTGTCCATCGATGGAGGGATAGGACCACTGTTGAGATTGAGATCATGATAAGGAAACTACACAATTGTCGTATGAAGAGGAGCCCCAGATGAACAAGGCTCGAATTAAAAATGAGATAAAGCTGATTACCTAAAGCATATAAACACCAGAGCACCATTGGAGCAGGACTCTTGCAATTAAAGCTGCGTTGGATACTTCCAAGATTAGGGTTTATTTGAAAATTAGGTTTGAAGTTTATATTTTCTGTTTTATCCCCAAATATGGGATTAATTAGGGCTTATCCTTTATTATGTATTTTTTCAATTATAAATACAGGGGAGTGTAACTCAGAAAGACTCAAGGCAATAAAAATTATATTTTCCTCGGTTTTTAATTTCTTTATGGTATCAAAGCTTTCTTGATCGTGTGTAGCTTCTTCTCAACCAATGGCCAAAGAATCAGCTCTCACGATTCAGCAGTTCCATTAGTGTTCCCAGCCTTATCTCTATACGGCTGAACCTAACAAATTATCTCTTATGGAGATCCCAGGTTGTTCCTTTGATCAAAAGTCTTGGTGTTCACCATCACATTACATCAACTGAGAAACCTGCTGCAAAATTACAAAGGAAGATGAAGAGGAAGAAACAGATAACCCAAAATTCCATACTTGGAATGTCAATGATGGGTTGCTCGTATCATGGCTCTTAGGAACCATGAAGGAAGAGATAGTCAGTATGGTGTATGAAGAAGATGCAACACCATACCAGATCTAGACATCACTGGATAAACAGTTGCTGCCCCACACAGTTGGAATGAGGGCAATCTGAAAAATATGCTCATGATATTGAAGAAAGGATCAAAATCAATTGAGGAGTATCTGAGACAATTTAAGTCCATCTGTGGCAATCTGGCTGCAATCAAGAAACCTATGTCAGATTTAGACAAGGTTTTTCAATTTTCACATGGTCTTTGGAATGAATACATGAATTTTCGAACTTCCAGCTCACAAAGCCACCCTATCCTTCATCCAGTCAACTGGTTATGGCGTTGCAAGGATATGAACAGACAATGAAGACACAACATGCTGAACAAAAGGAGGTGATGAACCAGAATCAGGCTTTCTTCTCTCAAAGAGGGAGAGGAAGAGGAAGAAGAGGAGGTGACAGAGCACCTTTTAACTCTCAAGGTCGTGGATTTGCACCTGGTGGACGTGGAGGAAACAATAATCAGCAACAACAAGCACAGGTGAAAGGAGCAGAGTCAAAACCTGACAATCAATCAAAAACTACCACAAATTCTGACTCTAAACCAGTCTGTCAGATCTGTGGCAGGATGAATCACATAGCTTTAGACTGCTGGTACATGTTTGATTATGCCTACCAATCTGAAGAAGTCCCTAAGGCATTGGCTGCAATGCATATCTCAGAGGGCCAAGATCCCGGTTTATATGCAGATACAGGGGCAACAAGTCACATGACCAATGATGAAGGTAAGTTGTATTCAAAGACACAATATAATGGCAATGATAAAATATATGTAGGAAATGGACAAGATTTGGATATAACTCATACAAGACAAGCTTATGTTGGTAATCTGAAATTAAAAGATGTTTTAGTAGTACCATCCTTAACAAAAAAATCTACTATTTGTTGGCAAATACACCTCAGATAATTAGTGTACATTTGAGTTTACTAATGATGGCTTTGTTATAAAGGACCAAGGACAGAGGATAGTGGCACAAGGACATAAAAAAGGAAGACTATATGCAGTAGATAAAATAAATGAGGCTCTAACTGCAGTAAGGCCAGGAAAGGCAGCAGCAACAGTCTGGCATCAGAGGTTGGGGCACCATAATTTCAAGACTTTATATGTTTTAAATAATAAGTCCTTGATTGATGTTAGTAGTTGGATTTTTAAACCCACCATTTGTGTTAGTTGCCAAATGGGAAAAAGCTGTAAGTTACCTTTTGATAAAAGTAATAATAAAATATGTGTCTCCTTTACAAAAAAATACACTGTGATTTGTGGGGTCCGGCTCCTATTGCTTCCAATCAAGGTTATCAGTACTATGTGGTGTTGTTTATGACTTTTCACGTTTCTCTTGGTTATATCCACTCAAGAAAAAAATCTGATTTCTATGATTGCTTTATAAGATTTCAAAAATTGGTAGAAAATCAATTAAATCAAAAAATTAAAGTGTTTCAGTGTGATGGAGGTGGTGAGTTTAAGTCAACTCCGTTCCTTAATCATTTGGTAGAATGTGGCATTAGTTTGCAGGTCTCATGCCCTCACACTCCTGAACAAAATGAAGTGGCTGAGAGGAAACATAGGCATGTGGTGGAGACAAGACTCACTTTGATGTTTCATGCTCATGTACCCCAGCATCTATGGGTTGAATCCTTTCTGACTGCAGTTTATCTGATAAACAGACTACCTTCCTCAGTCCTTAAAGGCACAACCCCTTACTTCCAGTTGTTTAACAGAGATCCAGATTATAGTGGAATTAGAATTTTTGGGTGCCAGTGTTTCCCAACCCTTAGACACCATGGACAGTCTAAGTTTTCAAAAAGAAGTGTTCCATGTGTATTCCTAGGGTATAGTCCTTCTCACAAGGGGTACAGATGCCTTGACCCTAAAACAAAAAGGGTGTATATCTCAAGGCATGTTGTATTTGATGAAGGAGTGTTCCCTTTTCACCCTTCATCAGTACAGGCATCACACACAGGAACTGAGTATCTTGAGTATCCTACAGCTGATGAATGGCTTACTACACAAGAGACTACAGATCTGTTAGGTGTGATGCCCGAAAGACAATTTTTGTAATTGTTTTATTTAATAAATGAAATGCTATTATTATTCATATTTATTATTCTCATATTCACCGATGTGACAATAGTATTTACACTACAGAAAACCCTAAAGTATATCGTTTATGTAATCACTTGACTCAGTGTATGGGATATACACGGGATGATTGAGTTAGTGAAGATGTACTTAAAATACAATTAGCCCATAGTGAAGTTAATCGAGAGTATCGGGTCTCTCCTTTAACGTGCTGTTAATGCGCCCAGAACACAATAGGTGTGATTGTCTTATCCGGACTTTCGGTTAAGAGAACCAAGTGGGGCATTTATATATGAAAGATATATCATATATGGCTGTACCGATTTGATTAGAGTTCACGATATAATTCCGTAATCGCGAAGTCTTATCGAATCAATCGATGATCATATTTATGGATATATCTTAATCCTGAGGTGATCACAGTCAACTGCTTGAATCAGTATGAGGTTTGACTTGACGGTTAAGGATTACACCGAGTCCGTGATCCGAATTACCCCATCTTGGCATTGTACTTGGATTGAGTGAGTAGTATGTGTTATCACAGATACGGAATCCATTCCTTCCATTTATGGAAGTAGATAGACAGTTCCCTTATTTGTTAATCCTAGAAACTGATCGATCGCGCGAGTTCATATTACACTAATTAGCTACCAGTGAGGTGTATGAATTAATTGATCACTGGGGGTTAATGGTAAATAAGGATAAGAGGTTCTAAAAAGGGTTAACGGTAACTTCCCGATTTGGAATGAACAGTTTATGGAGGATTAATCCATATGTAATGATTATATCAGTGGACGCTTATTATTATTCTCGTGAAGAGATAAATATAATCTCATAATCGGAGGAGTGCAGTCACGGGATTATGGTGGCATATTCCTGTGATTGATTTATCGAATATAATTATTCTGTTCATAAGATAATTATTTATTTGATTTATCGGAGCCGCTGATTATTAGTCCATGGTCCCCGACGTGCCTCCAATATAGCATAGCTATTCTCGGACGTCGAATCCTAATAATATTAATTTAGTTCTTGTTGGACTTTATTAAAACGATATGTGAATTAATTGTTTAGTGAACTATTAAATTAGTTGGGCTAAATAATTAAATATGTGAAAATGACATTTTTCATAATCTTGACAAAATTAGTGTTATGGACGAAAATATTATTGACTAGGTCAATGAAGTAAAATTCGGCCAAGGCATGTTTTGGTGAGCAAGAAATTAGTTTTCTTATGATTTAATAAGACATGTGCATAAAATATTTATTGGATAAATATTTATGGTAAGAAATAAAGATAAATATTATTCTAGATTTGTTCTAGAATATTATGGGATTATCTTTTATTTAATAGGATTATTATAATTGATTTTGCATTAATTATTAAATCCTTGGAGGACAAGGATTACTCTCCTATATAAAGAGAGTTCTCCCAAGCCTTACACACAATGTAAATTTCGACTTCTACCTCTTAGAGAGGAGAAGGAAAATTTCGGCCAAGGGGAGATAAGGGGAAAATCTTGGAGGTTTTTCCGGGTAGCATATCGGAAGGGTTCGAGTCGAGAATTTCCTTCCACCGGGAGTTGCTTGGATCACACGTACGGAAGATCGTGGTGCTCTTCACATCTTCTTGCATTCTTTCTTTTGCGGTTCTTCAACTTGGATTTTGAGATCCAAGAGGTATGATCTACAACCCCCTTGTAGATATAGTTCTAGTTATTTTATTACGTGTATTTTATAGATCTAGATCCTTAAATCGCTTCCGTTGCGGATGGTATTACTAACAAGATCCACCTCAGGACAATGCATGAGACAGAGTCCCCTCTAATTGCTGCCTAGATATCACTGAAGTAAACTCAGTAAATCCAGTATTAGCAGACACTGAAGATGAAACACAATCAGAACCTGTTCATGCAGAACATGAACCAGATGAACCAGAATTGGATGATCAGGGTGATCCATCAACATAAGAGGTAGTAGAAGAACACCCTGAGACACCAGAATTGCAGATTGACTCACCACCCCTAGGACTATCAGAGATAGACGGCCACCTTCCTATCTAAGTGATTATGCTATGCATACAACTGAAGTAGTCACCAGTCCTGAACCTAAGGGGCCGTTTATTAAATCTGAAATCTGAAATCTGAAATCTGAAGTCTGAAATCTGAAAACTTATTGTATTAAGTAACTGAATTTATTAAGTCTTGAAAATAATTAGATTGTTTGATAATAGCGTATGCGCATATGAAATCGAAAAAGTTTATTTAATAAGCTTGTCCTTACCTATATTAATATAATAAATAAATAACATGCTTCATCATTGCGATATTTTTTCATGTAAAATATGCACAAACTTTTTCATACGTATTTATTAAATTATAATTAAATTAATATTCCATATTCAAAAAAGAATTATATGAGAAAATGTCCTTCGTTCCTCAATAAAAAAGAGAAAATGTCCTTCTGTCGAGAGAGAAATATGCTTCGGATTGTATCATTTGCAATAAACTATCATATAACTTATGAATTATGATATTAGAACACGAAAGCTCTAATAACTGTTGCTTAAATAAAATGTACAGTTTCTTGATGCAGAAAAATCATTTGAAGAAGTATAGACAATTTCAAAATAAAAATATATATAAAATATAAAAGATGTAGTAGTAAACGTGAAAAATTGAACATGGCAAGTGGATGGTGGGGCGAAAAGGAAAAAAAAAGGAGTGGGGCGTTGGATTTCAGCGTTAAGTACCTACATGGGCCACTGAAAAGTTATGCAATGAAATGGGGTAGAATTCGGGCGTGCTGAAAGAAATAAGAGATGTCAAAAACCATTAACAAACACCTCTAATTTATTTATCACTTATTTTCTTTAGATTAAGTGCTTAATTGGTTTAACAAACAGCCCCTAAGTCTCTTAAGACAGTTCTCAAACAGCCTGAATGGATTCAGGCAATGAGGGAGAAACTAGATGCTTTGGCTAAGAATCACACATGGATCTTAGTTCCCAGACCTCCACATGGTAACATCATTGGCTCAAGATGGGTTTACAAGGTAAAAACAAAAAAAGATGGAAGCTTTGAAAGGTACAAGACAAGATTGGTAGCTCAAGGCTACACACAGCAGTCTGGGGTAGATTACCAAGAGACTTTCAGCCCTGTTATTAAGCCAACTACAATTAACAAACAGCCCCTAAGTCTCTTAAGACAGCTCTCAAACAGCCTGAATGGATTCAGGCAATGAGGGAGGAACTAGATGCTTTGACTAAGAATCACACATGGATCTTAGTTCCCAGACCTCCACATGGTAACATCATTGGCTCAAGATGGGTTTACAAGGTAAAAACAAAAAAAGATGGAAGCTTTAAAAGGTACAAGACAAGATTGGTAGCTCAAGGCTACACACAAGCGATGCAGGGTAGATTACCAAGAGACTTTCAGCCCTGTTATTAAGCCAACTACAATCAGACTCGTGTTATCACTAGTTGTGTCTTGTGGATGGATTATGAGGCAGCTAGATGTCAAAAATGCCTTTCTGCATGGACATCTAAAAGAAGTGGTGTACATGGAACAACCACCTGGGTTCAAGTATGAGAGAAAACCTGATCATGTGTGCTTGTTACATAGGTCTCTTTATGGGCTTAAACAAGCTCCTAGAGCTTGGTTTGACAGGCTATCTCAGTACCTACTTCAGATCAACTTTTATTGCAGCAGGTCTGACTCTTCCATGTTTGTGTTCAGAACAAAAACTATTATTGTGGTTCTACTCATCTATGTAGATGATAATATAGTCACAGGGAACAATTCTGCCTATATAACGGAATTAATATTCAAGTTAAGTCAAGAATTTGCACTCAAGGACATGGGGTCTCTCAAGTACTTCCTGGGCATTGAGGTCAAAACCACCACAATAGGTATCTTCCTTACACAAACCAAGTATGCTAACTCTCTTTTGGACATAACACATATGCTAGACAGCTATGCTATTTCAATCCCTATGGCACTTAAAACACAGGTAAAACCCTCAGATGATGATCCTTTTGATGCCTTTACTTACAGGAGTATAGTTGGTGCATTGCAGTATCTTACCTTTACGAGACCTGACATACAACATGCTGTTAATCGTGTCTGCCAGCATTTTTCTAATCCTACTATTGGTGATTTTAAGGATGTCAAAAGAATCCTCCGTTTTGTCAAAGGTACTGCTACCCATGGCCTGCACTATCTTGCTCAGAGTCCTCTATCTTTATATGCCTATAGTGATGCTGATTGGGCAGAATGCCCAACAACTCGAAGAAGCACTAGTGGTTTTTGTGTTTTTCTTGGTGCAAATTGTATTTCTTGGAGTTCGAAGAAGCAAGCCACGGTGGCCAAGTCCAGCTCTGAGGCTGAATACAGATTTATGGCGTCTACTACTGCAGAACTTGTTTGGGTTACTCATTTTCTAAGGGATCTTGGTGTGACCATGTCACACCCACCACAGCTGTT
The DNA here is from genome assembly GCA_036785695.1 of Gentiana straminea. NCBI lineage: Eukaryota > Viridiplantae > Streptophyta > Magnoliopsida > Gentianales > Gentianaceae > Gentiana > Gentiana straminea. The sequence continues at coordinate 24,997,113 of JAVUPR010000113.1, forward strand.
GTGTGACAACCTAAGTTCTCTCTATCTTACTGTGAATCCTATGTTTCACGCATGCACTAAGCATTTCGAACTGGATTATCATTTTGTTAGGGAAAAAGTCGCAATGCATCAACTAATCACACGCTTTGTTCCTTCTGTCAAACAATTAGCGGATATTCTCACCAAACCATTATCCAAAGATCGGTTCTTTTCCATTTCCAATAATCTGCGTGTTCACTCTCTCTCACACGCCAGATTGAGGGAGGATGATAAGGAAACTACACAATTATCGTATGAAGAAGAGCCCCAGATGAACAAGACTCGAATTAAAAATGAGATAAAGCTGATTACCTGAAGCATAGCAACACCAGAGCACCGTTGGAGCAGGACTCTTACAAAGCTGCATTGGATAATTCCAAGATTAGGGTTTATTTGAAAATTAGGTTTGAAGTTTATATTTTCTGTTTTATCCCCAAATATGGGATTAATTAGGGCTTATCCTTTATTATGTATTTTTTCAATTATAAATACAGGGGAGTGTAACTCAGAAAGACTCAAGGCAATAAAAATTATATTTTTCTCGGTTTTTAATTTTTTTACACTCCACGATGGATAGACGAGCAACACAATGGAATATAGATATTGGAACTATGTATGTTTTTGTGTTTGAACTTCTATGCTAATTTAGGTTTGGATGAATATGTGTGCTAATTTAGACGGAACTGTGCTATTTCATTTCGGAGTATATGTGAGATCTACGGGTGAACAAAATTTCTGGAATCCAAACCAACCGACCGGACCAAATTACCAAACCAAAAAAGCATAAATCAAACCGTGGCTTTTTGGTCAGTTTGTATATAAATACAAATCAAACCATTTAATACAATTTGGTTTCGATTTGAAAAATTGAAAACCGTTTCAAACCGGACCAGACCGTCGCTCCAACTCACATCTCGTTTATATTACGTATTTGCAATATATTAATTATCCATCATTAATTTTATATCATGAATCATTCGATTGCTGAAGTTTGAAAAAATAGGGACAGTTTGGAAAATATCGTGAACCATACGGTGAATTATGACTATGATTCACAAAGATAAAGCATATTGTGATTCATATAATGAATCATACAGTGATTCACTATGCGATTCAGTATAGTGAATTTTCGAAATTATGTCAAGTCATGTAAGCCTTAAAAGAGAGAAAGCGGGAAAAAAAATCGGTGAACGAATTATGCTTTTTTCGATATAGATCAAAGGAAAATGATGAAACGAAAATGATCGGATTGACTTAGTGATTCAATGATTTTGTCTCCTGCTTTGTACGATTTTCTTTCACGGATGATCAAGCGAAAATTCACCTATTGATTCAAATTTGAAATCAGTTAGTTTAAATATTCAAATGATGTTTTTCTATGAGACGCCTGTTTTATGGTTTTGAGTTTTTTTTTTTTTCTACGAAAGAGGTGAGATGTGTGATTTATGGCAAATTTTATCCTGGTCCAGCCACAAGTATGACTTGGTACTTTGGAACCCATTACAATTCCTTGCTTCAATGAGGTCCCACATGTTTAGAAAATAATCTCCATTTTTAAAAGTTTTGATTGGTTAAAAAGATGGTGACATAGTGGTTTTGGACCACCATAAAGTCACTGGAATTTATGGTTTTGAATTTTTTTTAACGAGAGAGGAAAAAGAAATAAAAAGACAAGTGAAACAAATTGTGTAAAATTTTAATTTAGTGAAATGACAATGAGACTTTTGTTAATGGTTAAGCTGGAGTCCTCGATTCACGTCATGTTCATGTGGGTGTTATAGTCCTCTAAATGAGGTAATTTCATTTCGGTGCAGAAAAAAGTGGCAATGATTATGACGGCTCTTTAATAAGGTTAAATTTAAACCGCTTCAAACCGGACCAAACCGTCGCTCCAACTCATCCCATTTATATTACATATTTGCAATATTTAATTATCCATCATTAATTTTATTTCATGAACATTCGAATTGTTGCAATTTGCACCCAAATCATCTTCAATATGTTGATCTTTTAAAAGAAAACCACGACACAAAGCAATTCATAAGTCACAACGTGTAACTCTCTCTTCTCTTTTTGCTTCCTCAACACCAATCTTTGAATAACTCATCGTATTTTTCTGTATATACCCACTTACTACCCAGGCCCTTCTTGCCATGGGGTAATTCCTGCAATACCCACGTGCCTTGTTTTTCCAAAGCTTGTATTTCTTCCTCCATAGCTTTCCTCCACCCTTAATATTTAATTGCTTCTTTAAACGATCGGGGAGGATTTCCCGCAGCAACATTCGTTAGATACATTCTATGTGCATCAGAAAAACGAGAATAATTCACAAAATACGTTATAGAATATAAACTACTTGAAGCAGTGATGGAGCGGAGGAGTGTGCCGAAGGACTTTCTTATCCACAGCTTGTATGTGTCACAAACTCCCGATATCTTGAATTAGGCAACTTAGTTTGCTTCCCTCGTCCTAACTCTTCTATTTCCCGATACCATGTTAGGATCAAGCTCTTACCGGTCTACTAAAACCAATTGTTAGTAAAGACATTTCTATATTTCCTAATACATTCAAGAATGTGGGTAATCTCTCCCAACCCCCTCAAGTGTAGGCAATCTCTCCCAACACTTGCATAATTAATTGGGGTTCAACACGCCCCCTCAGGGAAATCTCTCCCAACAGTTGTACAATATAAATTGTGAAAATAATGTTCACATCATGGTTCGATCTCATTACCTCTGGCTCAGATACCATGTTAAAATCAAGCGCTTACCGTTCCACTAAAACCAATTGGTGATAGTAAAGGCTCAACTATATTTCCTTATACATTCAAGAGTGTGGGTAATCTCTCTCAACATATTTTTTTTTGTGAGATGCGTGATTTATGGTTTTTTTCTTTTTCTTTCGTGAAGGGGCAATTGTTCCCTAAAGAAAAAAAGGCATCCCTCTCGAAGGATTCCACCCTCAACAGGGTTTAAAACAAAGCAACACCCTAGCTCCTAACCTCTTTGTGCTCGTTATGCAGGTGTTGAGCTGTTTAATCAATCAATCCATTGCCGATGGGAGATGGAAGCCGATTACAGCCTCTCGCAAAGGGGCAAAAATATCAAATCTATTCTTTGCGGATGACATCCTCCTCATCTAGGGGTTTACATAGTCCAGTCCGGTCAGTTTTGTGTAACTTTCTAGACTGAACTATACCGTTGGTTTTCATTTTTTTAAAACTGAACCGAACAGCTCGAACAGTTCAATAATCTGAACTGAATTGGACCAATACAGTCTGGTTTGGTTCAGTTTCGGTTTTTCAACTGTTTTTAAATTTCCATAAAAACCTAAAAGATTCCAGTTGAATCTGTACCCAATCAATGCATACACATCCGGCTGAAACTCTCTATGCCAATATACTAAGCACAAAGAAACGTAATGATCATTTCTTTGACAACCGATAAATACTAAAATCGCCTTAATAGTACTTCTGCACAAATTAAACAAATGATGCTTTTAAGGCAACTGCATTTTTTCAAAGACAATCTAAAGCTCTACAATGACGCGGGAAACACAACACTCCCTGCATATATTCAACTCTGAAGAAAATACAGGAAAACAAATAATTGTCACAGAAAAGGGAGTAGGAAGATTTCATGTATATAACAATGGTGGGATCGCAAATAAAGTTGGATACTTACTCAGATGATAGGACTGAATGTGGCCGGAGAATCCGCCTTCCAGAGCGGCAGAAATTGAAACGGCGCACAACTGAAGCCAAGGGTCGGGTATGAAGAATTGAAGGCTCAGAACTCTGAAGAGTGAAGAGTGAAGAGTGAAGAGCGGCGGCGAGTTTTCAGTCGTGTTTTAGGGTATTAAAATTATATTTATATAATATACAGATATTTAATTATATATATTATATTTTGGTTCGTTTCGGGTTATACCCGGTTTTTTCCTACAAAACAAAAAATTGGACTGTTTGTCCAGTTCGGTTTTTATCCAATAAAAAAACCAATTGGAAAACTGCGGTTTATGATTTTCGGTTCGGTTCGGTTCAATCCAGTTAGTTAGTCCAGTTTTCTAATTTATCTGTACACCCCTATCCTTTTCTACGAAGAAACCAATGAACAAGCATGTGAAATTGATCACTTCCTAATCCTTTTCAACGGAATGTCAAGCCAGAAAATTAGTGCCTCAAAATCCAGGTTCGCAACCACCCCCAACATGATCCTCAAATTGTCAGCAATATTGCCAGAGAGCTTGGTATGTCGCACACCCTACATCTTGAAAATTATCTCAGTGTTCCGTTACACCATATGCATGTTAATTAAGAAGGAAGATTTTCACGGAGTTATTGATAAAGTTCAATCGAGGCTTCATTCTTGAAAAGCCTCCACTCTTTCTAATACAGGCCAAGCCAAACTAACGCAGACGGTTCTCGCTACGACCCCTTATTTGTTGATGTAGTGCCCTAAACCCAATCGGGATAGACGGGATCCGACCGGGTCGGATTATTTCACTATGTTTTTATGTTTATATATATAATAAATGGCTTTTTCGTAATTGTATATTTGTTTGTCTAATGAACCAATTATGATATGGTATGTATAATAACGACGTCCTTAGTGTCAAACTGTGATAGAGAAATCATAATAGTGATTATGGTTGATGATATTTTGACTTATTTTAAAAGGTTTGATACTTAAATGTTTCTAGTCGTATGCTCTATTAAATGGGACATTAATCATACGATTAGACTAGCACGTATTATATGTCTTCTATTTTACGAAGATATAGATAGATCTTGTCTATCAAAGTATATGGACACTTGGACTGTACGTGGACGTGTATTACAGGATGCGTATGTTAGATTGACCCGCTTAATTTATTAAATGTCGCACTATGTGACGTGTGAGTCTTCATAACATCACGGTGTGGATTGTCATTCTTTGACACTATTGAGGTTTCCCCTAGCCACGATGCGATCGTGCGGTGGTGATTGAGTATGATATTGAAACATGCGTAGTATTTATGTCGCTCGTCTGGAAATCGCATATCTTAATGGTAGGAGTAAATATCCTAATCGTCAAAATCTGCAATAAATGTGCTGGAATTGAATATTCCAAGAAAATCCGGCAACTAATGTTGTGAAATAAGTGTTCAGCGCAAATGTTCGGAAATAAATGCTCCGCAAATAATAAATGTTCGCATGAAAGGTAAAGGAAGGGCAAAACAGACCAAACAAATTTATTTTGTTCTTATTGCAACTATTAAAAAAAGCTTAATATATAAGAGAAAATGGATTTATAACTAATTTTTCCTTTTTTTTTAAGGGAAAAGGTGCCAAGATTTTAATAACCACAGTCAACAATGCAAGCACAAATTACATGAGAGGGTGGGGAAGAGCCAAAATCTTTACATCCAACAAGATTTAGGCCTTCCCTAGCAAGAAAATGAGCTGGTATGTTGCCTTGTCTCTTTACAAAAGATAAAGAAATATAAATAAAAGCAGGTATCAGTTTTTGGTAGTCTTCCAAGATACTTCCAAAAGGTGACAAATTTTTTGACTGACTCGTGAGGCGTTGGTGAACTGTGATAGACCCCCCCTTCTATGATAATGTGAAAGAATCCCCATGTGTGAGCAAAAGTTAAAGCGTGATAAACTGCTAAGGCTTCTCCAATTAAGACGTCATAGTTTCCTTCTAATTTCTTGCAAAAAACTCCGAATAATTTTCCCTTGGCTATTATGAAGAATTTTGCCAATAGCTGCTGAAGAATCATTAAGGGCCGCATCGACGTTGAACTTGAGAGAATCTGGTGGGGGCGGCGACCAACTAATCGCTAACGGAGGGTCTTTAGCTAATTGTTGTCGTCCTATAGCAAGACAATATTTGTCCGCCTAAAAAAAGGAAAAATTAGTTATAAATCCATTTTTAATAACTACTACGGTTTTCCTCAAAAAAAAAAAAAAAAAAAAAAAAAAAAACTAATACAGATAAATAATAACGGAAGAGTAACATCTATCCGTCCTTATGGCCCATTCTCGTAATATTAAATTAAAAAAGGAAAAACCCCATATTGTGACGCTTAAACGCTTATGCGATAAAGAGAAAATACAGAATCAGGTTGATGTATCCCTTCGTATTTATTTTCAGGCCGTGTCAGACTTGACGTTTTTTTTAAGGTATCCCGTGTAAAATTATACAGACCCGTGCAAATTTGCACGGGCTCAATGATAATTTATTTATTTTTTCCTGGGTTCAAACATGCTGTCCTAGCCAATATATACTTAAATCTGAATCACCCTCAATGATAATTAATTAATGGAAAATTAGGGATAAGGACACAATCTGGAATATTTTTAAGTAACAGGACAACTGCATATTTTTTATAGGGAGAAGGACAACTGCATAATTTTTATAGAGAGAAGGACAAACAGTGAATCCCGAAAATCGGTGAATCTCGCCGGTGAATCCCGAAATCGGTGAATTTTGACGGTGAATTTCGACAAAGTGAATCCCGAAAATTAGTGAATTTCGACAATGAATTTTGAAAATTAGTGAATTTCGACAGTGAATTTCGGCAGTGAATTTAAACAGTGAATTTCGAACACAAGTGAATTTCGACAGTGAATAAATAGTTTTGTCCTTTATGCAAAAGTTTCAAAAGACTGTCCTTCTACTCAATTGATGAAATATTTTTGTCCTTCTCCCTCATTCCCCCATTAATTAATAAGTAGGTTAATGTGAGTAAAAAGTTAGTATTAGTGAGATATCTACGGTTTAGATGCCAATGAGGCTCGGCTTAATTGCCAAAGTTGCGAAGGCATCGGGACCAAGAGGTCGTGCTTTCGCACAACAAGTGTGTGCGTGAGTTATATATTGTGATTTTGTAAGGAGAAAGTGAAAAAATAAAAAAACAGATAGACACTGTTCAGATATATAGTAATTGAGGACAACATATATATTTGACCCCTTCTTTGCTCTGGGATTGACTGCTAGTTTATCTGGTTTTTATCCGTGCGTGTCAGATATGTATCGAATGCGAGACTTGTTACCAAACATGAGTATCTGTGTATCATAATGAGTTTTATGACAGCAATTTCATGCTTACATGATTCTATTCTCCATCTTATTCTTTCATTTCTTCCTACCAGAAATGTTGTACAAACTGGGATATTATCAAAGCGATGGAAGTCGTTATGGATCGGTTCGTCTATCTTCTTCTGCTTCGAAATGGATCAAGTATTCAACAGTTCAAGATTACATTAAAATCTTATGCTACTTCCAGTAGTCGTGTTCAATCGCTGATTGCAACTTTAGTCCGTCATAAAATTCAACATCTCGATATATCTCTAGGCGTTGAGGATCAATTCAGTACTCTACCTTGCTCCATCTTTGATTGTCAATCCCTTTGTATTTTAAAGTTATCGATTTTAAAGAAATACCACACAAAGCTTACCCTTGAGCTGCCTGTTCATAACTCTTTTCCATGCCTAGAAGTCTTGAGCCTGCGTGATTTTGCATTTCCAAATGCCGAGTCCATTGAAAAGTTGTTTTCGTGTTGTCCTGTTCTTGAAGAATTGGTTGCAGCTATAGTCAGTCATAAAGTTGAGCAACTTGATATTAATTACTATCGATGTTAAGGATACATTCACTCTACCTTGCTCTATCTTTGAGTGTAAATCCCTTAAGAGTTTGAAGATATCTATGAAGAACGATACCCTTATGCTGTCTGATCAAATCTATTTACCATGCCTGCTGCCTGACCAAATCTATTTACCATGCCTCAAGGTGATGCACCTAAGTTATTGTGAATTTCAAGATGCTAACTCCATTGAAAAGTTGTTTTCCTGTTGTCCTGTTCTTGAGAAATTTACTTTGGAGAAATATAAGTGCATCCATGTGAATCGCATTAACATGTCTATTCTCTCGGTCAGCCATAAAGTTCATATGGAAAGATGACACAGTTAGCATTGTTACAGGAAGTACTGTTCATGCTACTGTTCACCTTTTATACTCCTTGTTTGTATCTTGTACTAATACTAGGATACCTTTTTATTCCTAAGCATATTAGTCCTTTTTTTATTAGTATAAGGCTTAATATTATTTTAAATATTATAGCCGTTAATAGCTAGGTTTTATGGCTTTTACTTTCCTATAAGTAGTTGTAATAGAGATTGAAGTTTACAGACAATAAACTCATCTTTAATTGCTATCTTCTCTAATCTTATATATGGTATCAGAGCCTATGCTCTTTTTCTCTTCTTAAAACCTCCTTCTCGCTACTTTTCGAAATCTGAAAAATGTCGAAATCTCTTTCTTCTACTCCAGCTAGTTCTGGTACTTCTTCCAACCGCAATAATGGACTCGGATTAGAGCATCCAAGTCTACAAATCACTTATGCAAACCTCAATGGGTCTAACTATAGACAATGGGCTGCAGCTGTAAAGATCTTTGTTACGGGAAGAGGTAAAATGGGTTATCTAACTGGAACCAAGAAAATGCCAAGTGAAGAAGATGCTGATGTCTTCTTCACATGGGAGACAAAAAATGCCACTGTCATGCCAAGGCTTATAAATTCCATGATAGATGATATTGGTAATAATCACCTGTTTGCTTCTACAACCAAAGAAATTTGGGATTTTGTGGGAGAGTTTTACTCGAACAAGGGCAATTTTGCTCAAGTTTTGGGGGTAAAATCTACCATTAGAAACAAAAAAACAAGGCTCTCTTGATGTTACCAAATATTTCAGCTCCCTGACCAAATTATGACAGGAATATGATCAACTGACGGCCATTAAGTGGACATGTTCTACATATGCTCTACTTTTCAAACTTTACTTGTAAAAGAGAGAGTACTGTTTGAATTTCTGGGAGGTCTTGATTCATCTTTTGATGCTGCTAGGGAAAGAGTCCTGGCCCAAGTACCTTTGCCTAATACTAAAGAGGCTTTTGCATATATCCGAAATGAAGAAAGTAGGAAAGGTATCTGGGTAGCTCTCCCACTTCTCATGGAGAGCATTCTGCTCTTCTTACTCAGAATTCTGAAAATGCCATGTTTGGCAAAAAGAAGACTGAACAAAGACCCCAACTGATGTGTGATTATTGTAAGAAAAAGGGGCACAACAAAGAAAATTGTTGGCAGTTACATGGAAAGCCTCCTAGAGCTCAACCACCAAAGAAATCAACTCAAAGGGCTGATCAGAAACATGCTTTTGCTGCTGCCTCTCAACCTTTTTCTAAGGAGCAGCTGGATATTCTTAATCAACTCTTTGGAAGAAGGGAAGAGCAAATGCAGTCTCATCTCTCTACCAGTGGAGTAGCTCACGAAGGTATTGTCCCTTGGATTGTGGATTTCGGTGCATCCCGGCCACATGACAGGGGACTACACTCTTTTTTTCTACTTATCACCCTCTAATGAGCATCACAAGATTAAAATTGCCGATGGAACAGTTTCAATCGTTGGGAAAGGAAATATTCGATATCTAAACCTTGAATATGTCCTTCATGTTCCAAACGTTACTTGTAATCTGCGTTATCCATCAAAGCAAATTTACTTCTGACACTAATAGCATTTCTAATTTCTACCCTACTCACTGTGAATTTCGGGAGCGGGGATCAGGGGTGAAGATTGGTAGTGCTAAACTGGATGATGGGCTATATTACTTCACAGACCAATCTACCAGTTCTGTGTATAAGCTGTTGATACAGAAGATGACATCCTTTTGTGGCACAAAAGACTAGGGTATCCAAATTTTGCCTATTTAAAGATGCTTTTTCCTAGTCTGTTTTGTAATAAGGATCCTAAGTCTTTTAAATGTGAAGTGTGTGAGCTTTCCAAACACACACGTTCTGTTTTTAAACCTAGGCCTTATAGGAGTTCTTATTCTTTTTCTTTTTCTTTAGTGCATAGTGATGTTTGGGGACCTTCAAAGGTTTCAAACCTTAGTTGTAATAGATGGTTTTTAACCTTTATTTATGACCACACAAGGTTGTGTTGGGTTTTTTTTATGAAACAAAAATCTGATGTTTCTTCTATCTTTAAAGATTTTGTATCTATGGTTGAGAATCAATTTCAAACTAGCATAAAGATCCTAAGGTCTGACAATGGCATTGAATATCTTAACTCTCTGTTAAATCCTCTTTGTTCTGCGAAGGGCATTGTGCATCAAACTTCTTGCACTAATGCCCCTCAACAGAATGGAATTGCAGAGAGAAAGAACAGGCACTTGTTAGATGTTGCTAGGGCTCTTTTGTTTCAAATGAATCTTCCTAAATCCTATTGGGGAGATGCAGTCTTAACTGCTGCATTTCTCTTCAATAGGATGCCTTCTAGGATCTTTAATTTTAAAACTCCTTTAAATATGTTCAAGGACTTATATCCTGAATCTCAGTTGGTATCCTCTATACCACTGAATTTTTTTGGGTGTGTAGCTTTTGTTCATAATCTTTCTCCTACTTGGGGTAAATTGGATCCTAGAGCTATAGAAACTATCTTTATTGGTTATTCTTCAACCAAAAAGGGCTATAAATGTTTTTGATCCCATAAAAAGGAAAATTTACACTACTTTTGATGTTACATTTTTTGAAGGCATTCCTTATTAGCCTAAGGATTCTGTGTCAGCTAGTGATCATAATTCTTTCTGGGAAATAGAGGGCGCCTTTCCTGCTATTCCAGATGCTGAGATAGAGCCTATAAACACTAGAGAAGGGAATCCAGATCCTAATAAGGAATTACCTAGTGACCGGATATCATCATTTATACCAGAAAATGAAGGATACAGGCTACCAGATCAAGCTCAGAACATGTCCAAATCACTGATCCTACTCCTGAACCTGTAGAAAGTGAAAGGACTGAAGTTTAGTCTAGATTGTGATGATGAACAATCTGAGGAGACTCTGAATCCTCCCCAGGATGAAAGCACCAATGATCACCAAGTGCCTACTCCTATTGCCCTAAGAAAAGGGTTAGGGAATGCATTAAACATCCTGTTGAAAGATTTGTCTCCTACTCTGCAATAAAAGAACCTTACAAGGCTTATCTTGCTAATATGAATGATGTTGTCATTCCTAGGAACATCACTCAAGCTCTTGCTGATCCTACTTAGAGAGCTGCTATTCATGATGAACTAAAGGCTCTCGGGATAACAACACTCGGGAAAAAGTCACCGTACCTAAAGGAACCGAATGGTTTGATCAAAATGGGTGTTTTGTGTTAAATACAAATCGATGGCACCGTTGATAGGTTAAAGGCCGACTTGTGGCTGTGGGTTTTACACAAACTCCTCGGTATTGATTTCACGTAAACTTTTGCTCCCGTAGCAAAGTTAAACACCGTGAAGATCCTACCGTCCCTAGCTTCGTTAACAAATGGCCTCTTTACCAAATAGATGTGAAAAATGTCTTCCTAAATGGTGACCTCAAAGAGGAAGTATTCATGGATCCACCCGTTGAAATAGTGTCCTAATTGACCGGATCCGACCGGGTCGATCACTTCTACTATTTCTTTATGATTATACATATATTAAATGACTTTTCTGTTGTCATAGATTTGTTCTTTTAAAGAACGAATTATGAATTGTTATATGATAACGTCCTTAGTATTAAACTGTGATAGAGAAACCATGATAGGCGATTATGGATGATGAGATCTTTAATCACTTTAATAAGTTTGATACTTAAATGTCTCTAGACTTAAGTACTTTTAAACAGGGCATTGATAGTACGAACAGGCTAGCACGTATTAGATGTCTTCTGTCTTTAAGGGCATGAATAAATCTCTTCTATCGAAGTGTAGAGACACTTGGACTATACGTGGACGTGTATTAGAGAGTGCATACGTTAGACTGACCCACTTACACTGTTAAGTGTCACACTATGTGGCGGTTGTGTAATTATCCTTAGGACCGGAGTCTACATGGCATCACGGTGTGGATTGTCATTCTTTAACACTATTGAGGTTTCCCCTAGCCATGGGGCGATCATGCGGTAGTGATTGGGTATGATACTGAAGCATGCGGAGTATACATGTATGGTCGTCCGGAAATCGCGTACCCTATCAGTAGGGGTGAATATCCGAAAGGGCCTTCTTATAAGGAATGTCTAACTCTCGTGAATCTTTGCAAAGTGGAAGTAAATGAGTTACTTCGAGAGAGCATGATATCCAGATTATAAGATACGGTCATTGATGTTTGACACTCGACGAACGACCGTATGGATATTATTATAGCGATAGGATTCTATTTACACGGTAACTGTTTCACATGAAAGGTAGTAGTCATTGCATTTGACTCTTCTGATGATTGGGGGTCACGGTGTGTTGCTAGACGATATCCCGTGATCGTTAGGCATGAAGGGCATTTTCGTAATTTGCACTTTGTGTCTACGGCCAACATATTCGGAAGCCTATCGGGTCACACACTTATGAACATCAAGTCGGAATAAAATGTGGTTATAGCAATAACCAAATAAGGAAAGTTTTATCTCAAGACTATAAAGGTTATAGTGGTAAATTAATATGGTGATATTTATTTATTATGAATAAATATAATACAAGATATTAATTATGTAGATTAATTACATATGGGTATTATGATACACATAATTTCGAATATATATATATATATATATATATATATATATATATATATATATATATATATATATATATATATATATATATGATATACATGTATTTTGTAAATTAATTAATCATAGTATTATATTTATTAAAGAAAATCTCAATTCCCAAATTAGTGGGAAGGGGATGCCATTTGTAAAGTGTATTGGATACATTTGAATTGTGAAATTTAATTAATAAGATTACCATAATATTAATATTGGATATTAATTGATTTTGGAAAAATAGATTTATGTTAATAAGATAAAGATAGTCAATATTAGATATTGACAATATCTTGGAAATATTTAATATAGGACATTAAATTAAATGAGATAAATCAATCAAAGTATTATCCTTATTTTATTAGGAAAATGTTTTCTTTCTCCTCAATCTACTAGAAGCTTCTCCCAATCGATTGGGATTGACTAGGGCGCATGTCACTCTATAAAAGGAGAGGCTTGGCTAGCTCTTTAGTTCATCACAATTCGAAGAGCTAATAAATCTTGTGAAAAATAGAGAGTTTCTTAGAGAGAGAGAAAAGGCCGGTCTAGCAACCGGATTTTTCTAGTAGCAATCCATGATGGGATTCCGGCGGGTCGTTCGTGTGGATCATCGGTAGAGGCCGAACGCTTGGGCGGCTCCGTGCATCGCTACTCTCCTTAGACGGTCAAAGCGTCGATCTTTTAGATCAAGCAAGGTGTTGGAAATAAAATTTATGTTTTGATGATGATTCATCACTTATTTGTTAGTTGTTCTTAACCCCATTGATGAAGTGTCATAACTAGCTGTTATAGTGCAAAGCAAAAAGAAGTCTAGATACCAATGTATAGGATTTATTAAAGTCTGATATTTGTATAAGTTAAATTAGACAAGCACTGTAATAGTTCTTGGCCGGAACTGAGAAATGAAGAAACTGACATTTAATCCAGTTGAGATTCTACAAGAAACTGACAATAGAGCACACCAATAGAAGATTGAAGAAGATAAGTTCACTGAGGGAACAGACTCGGTTGGCTTATATAGAAGACTGAAGAACTGAGGGACACAGACTCAGTTATTGAAGAATGAAGAACTGAGGGCTCAAACTCAGTTATGAAGATTACAAGTCGAGATTGTGGTGACCTGAACTGACTTTATGGATCTTGTATGAAGACCTAAGAATCATAAGGACAATGAATTCTTAGATGATAAATGTATCATGGTGTACTCTGATTAAGTCAATTATAATCAGATGAAAACTGGAGTACTGATTTTTGAAGAAGAATAAAATCTCAGTTAATGCTCCAAGTCAGTTACGAAACTGACAAGTAATAAACTCAGTATAAAACTGATAAGGAAACTCGCTTTATAAGTTAGTCATCCAACAAACTGAAAGTACAGACGAACGTTGTAAAGAAAACAATTTCATTGGATGAGTTACTGACACAGCAGAACAGTCAGAAAATATAGCCGTTACAAGCAGGATGAATGTTGAATGAACCCCTATAAATAGATTACCTCTACAACATCAGAGATAGCAGGCATATGATATTAAATAAAATTAAAAGGAATCTATCTAGTCAAGAAAGATCAAATTGAGGGGGAAAGCCAAATTCTAAAGAATACCTGCTAAGTACTTAATTGCAAGATCAAGAAATTTCCTCAAATTGTTCAAGCATATTCAAGCAGATTCAAGATCCAACATTTGAAGAAATACAGAGCCGTGCTTAAATTAATCATCCAGAAGAAAAGCTCAAATCACAGTTGAATCATAGTCATTGATTCAAAGTCTCAACTTTGACTTTATCAAAGGTTTAGATCGTGAAACACCAAGAAGGTGTGAAGGATAGTTGAGTGCATCAGAAGACCGTGTTTGTGATGAGTGGTGAAGAGGCAATTCTACCCTCCAAGGACCAAGTGGTTCAAACAATTGAAGAGCAAGAATCCTACCTGTTCTACAAGTGTTTAGATAGTGAAGCTAGGGATTAGCCAAGGACTATCAGTTTAGGACTTTTTGTAACTGGGACATCTCAAAGAAGTTCTAGTGGAATTTTCCTCCGCATCACAGGGGAAGAGAGGACGTACAGGATTACACCACCTGGAACCTCTATAATTCTTGTCTATTTACTTTATGCATTCATTTATTTCATTATAGTGGTTTTCATATCGAAACTATAGTTGCTAGTTGTTAAAGGCTAATATTTTATCCGCTTCTAGTTAACAAGACTAAATATACGTCAGCATTAACTTATATTCAGTTGAGCTAACTGAACTCCGCACAAGTTAAGGGACAGGAACAAAACTGAACTGAAGATCAGTTTAAGTTTCAGAGAAACTCAGTTCCTGGGACTTTTCCAGTTCAGGATTAGTTTTTGGTGACAAGTTCATTCACCCCCCCCCCCTCTAAAATTGTGTTAGCCTTTCCAAGGGACCAACACAAGGTAACCACCGTCTATTACTTATTTGTTTATTGCTTAAACGAAGTCGATCCCGGTTAAAAGGAAATAAATTTTTGAATTCCTCTGCGTTCCCGCGTAGATTTCCTAACACCACCCCTTGGCTTTGAACATGAATTTGGTAAACAAATACCCCGCAAACCGTTAAAATCCTTATATGGATTAAAACAAGTCACCAAGGGCTTGGTTTGCTAAATTCTTCAAAGTTATTAAACAAGGAGGTTACACTAATGCTCACTCTGATCATACTCTGTTTTACAGGCATTTGAAGGGAGGGGAGTTGTAATTGGTGCACGGTCCAAGTAATAAAATACTCGATACCTAAATAACCAACTAGCAAGAGAACTAGGTTCAATCGTAGTATAGCTAGATGGAGTCGAGGTCGATCCCACTGAGACTCGGCTTAAACAAGTACAACGTTATTAAACTAAAAATAGATTGAAGGGTGGTCTCCGACCAACAATAACGTAGAAATAAAGGTTGACACGATAGAAAACACAAAGACTAACAATACGACACAAGACACTAAACACTTATTTTTATGGTTTAAAAAGACTCTAACAACCGGTATTGATTACGCTAGTAGTAATTACTCCCCCATATATGTATATCTAAGCCGAGACAGAAAAGACATTAAGGTTGATTATATTTTGGCTACGGGAGTCATCCCCTAAATTGGATCTAATTCGTGAACGGATAGAAGATCCCTATGCTTAATTACGAATCCTTCCTTGGACAGGATAGAGCATCATATAACAAGCATGCTATACCAAACTAGGGATGCCGATCTAAAATCGTCACCTCGTCTAGGCAACCACCGTGGATGGGTTGGCACACCTCCTAAACGATCGGCTAACTAATATCCTAGTTAACATGGCAATTTTCACAATATATCATATTAATTTACGAGAATGATGTAACAAATTGGCCAGATCTATTACAGGTTTATATGAAAAACAGAAAGCACGACGTAGCCGAAGTCGTTCACAGAAAATTACTAGAATCTTGATGGCTAGATCTAACCATATAGACCGTGGTAGATCTAGACCGGTGACTCTAGAATTTGCTCGTAAAACGCCTTCGTACGGCTTAGATCTACATGAATATGGGTTCTTTAATTAACTACATCACGAAATCAATACACAAACGACTACTCCATAACGAAATAAAATAGATCTACAAATAAAAACAACATATTTGGATAGGCATTACCCTCGTAGACGGAGGGTCCTCCGATCCTTCAATGCAATCTCTAATCGATGAATCCATCGCCTTCGTGATGAAGAAACATAATATAAAATAAGAAGAACTATATTGATAAACTGAAAGTATTGTAATATTGTGTTTCTAGAGTGTATATGGTGTGTTTTAAATGAAATTGGTACAGCTCTATTTATAGGGGTTCAAGCTAATTAAGAGATATACTTCAAAATATCAAAACAAATAGAGATAACTCCCGGCCGATCTCAAAAGATGAAATGCGCCCCCCTTGTGCGTCCCCCCAAGTCGGCGCCACTATTTGGATTGGCTTGCTGGCTCTTGTCATGCCTTACTCCTCTTTTCGTGCTTATCCGATCTTTATCTTTAATGCATCCGGATTTGCTTGGATTTATCTTGTAATTTAATTTATCCATTTGTAATTATCCTCCAAAAATTATCTCAATCTACAAAATAGATATTTATCCCAAAATAAATCATATTTTAATAAAAACGGATAAATACCAAATTATATAATAAAAACAGATAAATACCAAATTATATCTTTTAAATTACACAATAGCAAATAATCATTATGAGCTTGTAATTTAATATAAAATAAATATTACTAATCTCGATTTAAGGTCAATGTTGATGACTTTTACGGGTATAATTTGACCGTAATCAACCACCCCCACTTAGACTTTGATCGTCCCGAACAAAGCATCAATAAGTCATTCCCCAAGTCAACATTTTCTATGGTCAAATCATACTTACACAAGAAACTCGAGTCAACTCATACCACTCATGCTCATAAGGTATTCATTATTCACTACTCGTTATGAATCGAAGTGACGTGTGCATATGCATTTAGTTTTATATATTCGAGGTAAGATTAAAGTTTATGCTAACTTCGCAGTCTTAACCTACCAACATCAGCATTCCCACTTCTTAAGCCTCGCAATGGTTAAAGTCATGGTGAAATAAGCAAGAGCGTCATCCATAAGGTTTTTGGACTTGCAGACCGAGAAAATACTCAAAGCCTCTTAAAAATTTGAATTTCTTCGTATTTACATAATTTCAAGCATTAACTCATCTCAAGAAAGAAACTTGCTCTAAAGGTAAAGTATGCATTGCAAGAATCCCTCTCTCATGGATTAGTGGAAGCATTGAATAGTACCACAAGCGCGGGGCTACTTTGGTAATGTTACTACAAGCCCAGTGTTTAACGCATTGTCAAAACACAGATAATTCTCAAGCTTATTACTCCGCTTTGATGGCTAGAAGATAAGAATACATCAGCAGATAAATATTGACACTAAGTCTGCATAACCAATCATCTACGCAATGTACACATAATTCTTCTTAGTTATTATAATTTGTGCGGTAACGTCGATTCATATTTTGAGTAATCAAATAATAAATAACTACTTGCAATAGTTGGCATGAATATCCTTAAGTTCACATTCACATAAGTATAAAATGATCACGTACTCATGCAACTTGGTTCATTTCCTATAAATTCCATGTTTAAGAACTCACAATTCTAAGGGTACGAGATACTTAATTTGGCATTTGTTCAATTTTTTTCAATTTTCACCGTTTCATTCAATTTTCAATTATAACACTTCATAGCTAAGTCTCCTACCCCCCACTTAAACTTGGCATTGTCCCCAATGTCAAATAAAAAGGAGAATTTAAGAAAAAGACTTAGCTCTGGAAACGGCTCTCAAGTAGATGCAGGATATAGTAGTAGTCCAAGCACGTTGTGGAGAAGCAAACGAAAACCTGTTTAAGCAAACCAAACAGAAACTCCACGAAACCGTTAATAACACGTCAATGGAAGTTATAACGTGGCAGTAATTAGATATAGAATATCCATAAACAAATGAAGCCACTTTATTTCATACAACCAATGACAAGGAAAACCAAAGAGTTAAAACTACAAAACTTACATGGCGGCTATCAAGGAAAAAACCTGGTTTATTCCGAACTTAGAATCGGAACATGGCGAGATGAAAAAAACCTTAACAGTCGCATGCTACTTTATTCAAACATAACAAAAACAAAAGATAGTTTTAAGAAATAGTTCTATGGTTATAGTCGTTAGCTCGACTTTACTCACATGATGGTCTAGTTGTAACTAGGATTGCCGAGAGTAAATACTTCTTCCTCTCTATCAAAATGATTCCCGAGGTAATGCTTTACTCGGTGGCCATTCACCACAAAAGTCTTTCGATCATCCAAGTGACTTACCTCTACAGCTCCGGAAGGAAATACTTTACTCACTTTATAAGGACCAAACCATCTTGATTTTAGCTTTCCCGGGAAAAGTTTCAAGTGCGAATTGTTAACAAGAACCATATCACCCACCTTAAAGGTGCGGTCAAGGATCTTTTTATCATGAAATCTATTAGTGCACTCTTTAAAGATCCGAGCATTCTCGTAAGCTTCAATGCGAAACTCTTCTAGGCGAGTTAATTCCAACAATCTTTTTTCTCCGGCTAAACTTTCATCTAAATTCAACATACGAGTAGCCCATAAGGCACGGTGCTCAAGTTCAACCGGTAGATGACACGCTTTCCCAAAAACAATTTGGTACGGGGACATACCTATGGAAGTCTTATACGCAGTCCGATAATCCCATAAAGCGTCATCTAACTTCAACGACCAATCTTTCCTTGTTGGGTTCATAGTTTTTTCCAGGATGCGCTTAATTTCTCGATTAGTGACCTCAACTTGACCACTTGTTTGAGGATGATAAGAGGTAGCTAACTTATGTCTCACCCCGTACTTGTCCATTAACTTCTCAAACGGCTTATTACAGAAATGGCTCCCATTATCATTAATGATGGCACGAGGGATTCCAAACCGCGTGAAGATATTTTTCTTTAAAAACCGCAGTACAACCTTTGCATCATTGGTAGGTGAAGCGATAGCCTCAACCCATTTAGACACATAGTCGACTGCCACCAAAATATAGCGGTTTGAAACAGACGAAGTGAAAGGTCCCACAAAATCAATTCCCCATACATCAAAGAGTTCTGGTTCTAAGATACTCCTCAGTGGCATTTCATTTCTCTTCGAGATATTGCCCGTCATTTGGCATGAATGACAGGATCTAGCATATTCGTGTGCAGTTTTGTAAAGATTTTTCCAGTAAAAACCACATTGAAGAACTTTAGCAACAGTCTTGTCCCCTCCATAATGTCCTCCCGCTTCATAAGTATGGCAATGTTTAAGTATATCGGGGAATTCACTCTCAGGAACACATCTTCTAAAGATGTTGTCTGAGCAACGCTTAAAAAGATAGGGTTCATCCCAATAATAGTGTTTAAGGTCCGCAAAAAAGAACTTCTTCTTTTGCTGCTGGTTCAAGTTTGGTGGCAAATATCTCCCGGATAAATAATTCACATAATCTTTAAACCATGTTTGTTGCTTCTCAGCCTTAACAACCTCACTTCGCGAAGATATTTTGGCGCAGTCACTATTCCCTAAAATGGTAGAGATGGAGGATAATTGCTCATCGGGGGGCTTTTCTAAGCAAGGTGTGAATGCCTCATCGGGCTCTTTCTCATCATCCCTAACATCTTCTATATTTTCCTCGTTCTTTGGGATTGATAGAGTAAGCTTCTTTTCACTTCTAATCATTATCGCATTCACATCCTTAGGGTTCCTATCAGTGTTGCTCGGAAATCCCCCAGGAGGTCTAGTTGACAGTTTTTCAGCTAATTGTCCTATTTGATGAGAGAGATTATGGATTAAGGCTTCTTGGTTGGTGACTTTGGCATCATTATTTTGACAGTATTGGTGAAATTTTGTAGCCAAGTTAGTAATGGAATTTGCTAATTGATTCACAGTGTCAGATATTGTGTTGCTCATCTTTTCAAGTGCAACTTCCCAACCGTAAGTTTGAGCTTGCTGAGGTACATAAGTGTTGTGTGGTTTTACCCCTTCATTCGGATCACTCCATCGGAATTCAGGTTGTTCATGATTTGGTTTGTAACCGTCATAGTGATTACCCTGTCTCCCAATGTAATTGGCTTCTGTAGTATCCGCATTCTCTAGTTGGTTAATCGTTTCCGTCCCTTTTCCAGTCTCCACTCGTTGAATCCTCTCATGGATACCATCTACCTTATCATTTATGATCAATAGAGTATGTAGGATCTTATGCGATACATCCTCCTCAAATAAATTGTCGGCCATCTTCACTGTTGCTATTTCACCACCTCCCCATTGGCTATTCATTGCTATTTGCTCCATCTTTCCTCGTGCCTCCTCAGGAGATAAAAGAACAAACGCTCTATTACTGTAGGCATCTACTCTTATCTTCTCTGTGTCTCTCAATCCATGGTAAAAGGTTTGCATTAAAATCCATAGAGGGATATCATGATGAGGGCACTTCCTCATGGACTCCTTAAAACGTTCCCAAGCTTGATCAAAACTCTCCCCAGGTTGCTGCTTGAACCCCAAGATATCTAGGCGTAACTTAAAGGTCTTTCCTAAAGGAAAGTATGAACTTTTGCAGCAGTTCCTCCCAGGTCGTGATTGATCTACCCTCTAAAGAGAAAAGACATTGCTTAGCTTTATCTTTCAAAGTGAAAGGGACAAGTTTTAGCTTAATGTTATCCTCAGGAACCAGTTCTGGCTTCACGGTACTAACGATCTCTAAGAAATTCATCACGTGAATGCCAGGATCTTCATTCAGGATACCATGAAAAGTGGAATAGTTTGCCACCATTTGAATGACATTAGGTTTCGGGTGATAAACTTCAGCAGCATTTTCAGGCACTACGATAGCAGGAATGAATTGTTCAATGGTAGGCGTTGCATAGCTTTGCAAAGTACGCCTTTCCCATGCAGCCATAGCTTGGTTAACAAAATTTGCATTATTAAAATTATTTCCATTTACCTGGTTGGCTTCATTCAGTAATCCTTCCATGTCTGAGTCAGATTGATGTGCTCCTTCAGTTTTTCCTTGCCTTGCTCTTCGTTTGGATCCTTAGAAATCCGGGTAGCTTGTTTGTTGTTGTTGTTGTTTTTTTTTTAAATTTATTTGCAAGACAAAAACAAAAATAAACAATTAAAATACGCCAAGGCTACTGCCTTTGGCGAGACTCTAAAATAGACAAAAATAAAAATAACAAAAACAATAAACAATTAGAAACTTTAAAGGCTAATCCTTTAACTAGACTCAATAAATAAAAACTAAACTAAAACAGACTCTAAAAATACGAAAATTATAGAAACACGAAGCAAACAATGTATAGAACAGAACGGAGCAGAAACTGCCCAGAAAAACTGTCTCGCTCCCAGCGAACAGGCAGCTCGCTTCCAGCGGGCCCAGTGGGTTCTGAGAAACTGCCCAGATTTCTTCTACGACTCTTACACGTTATTTCTATTTTATAAAAACTAATTAAACAGACTTTATTCACAATATTTACGAATCTACTTTTAATAAAATAAGCTATACTCAATTTAATGACACGAGTCCCTGGCAACGGCGCCAAGAACTTGGTGCATGGTCCAAGTAATAAAATACTCGATACCTAAATAACCAACTAGCAAGAGAACTAGGTTCAATCGTAGTATAGCTAGATGGAGTCGAGGTTGATCCCACAGAGACTCGGCTTAAAAAAGTACAACGTTATTAAACTAAAAATAGATTGAAGGGCGGTCTCCGACCAACAATAACGTAGAAATAAAGGTTGACACGATAGAAAACACAAAGACTAACAATACGACACAAGACACTAAACACTTATTTTTATGGTTTAAAAAGACTCTAACAACCGGTATTGATTACGCTAGTAGTAATTACTCCCCCATTTATGTATATCTAAGCCGAGACAGAAAAGACATTAAGGTTGATTATATTTTGGCTACGGGAGTCATCCCCTAAACTGGATCTAATTCGTGAACGGATAGAAGATCCCTATTGTTTAGGGTCAAATTGTATGATTTATATATATATATTTTATATCAATTTTCCCCATATTCTTATGATTTGTATAGAAATCGAGCCTTATATTGAAATATTGAGCAAATGAGTTTTAAAGATAATAAATTGCAAAAGTGGCTGATTTATGTGTTTTTATCGTTGGTTTTATGTTTATTTGGATGTTGTTACACTTTGAAATATTTTGGATATCTTGTAGATGCATATCTTCGGTCTAAAAGAGGTGTTTAGAGGGTTAGAAGAAGATGCCACAAGTTTTCGAGTTCAACGGAGCAAATTTTCCTAAGTACTTAAATCGTTATATATTTTCGACGGAGATTTGACCCAGCTTAGAGGCATTTTCTGGGGAGGACTTCTTCATGAAAATTGTAAATCTTTGAAAGAGCTTTCCAACGCACTTTGAATTACGTCAATCGGACTTCTACAACTCAAATGCTGGTCAAGTGGGTAATCAATTTGGTTAAGTGGAAAATCCCGAAATATACTCGTAATACGACGGGCTAATCAAAAAGGCGTTTTCTGAAGAAGAGTCCTTAATGAAAGTTGTAGTGTTTTCCGAGAGCTTTTTTATGACATTCGGATCATAATTTTTGGAGGTCTACAACTCAAGATATGAATTTTAGAAGTTTGAGTCCATTCTCAAACCAGCGTTCAGGAGCTTAATTTTGGTACAGGATGTTCAGACGCCTTTCAAACGAGCATTCACTCTCCGTCCACTCCAGCTTGGACGAGCGTCCATTGTGATCAAACGGGCGTCCGGCCAGTTTACTGTAGCAACCGACTTCAATTTGCTATAAATACAGCGCATTGTTGAACCCTAATTCAATATCATATACACGCAGCAGCTTCCCTTGAACCCAGAAAAGTCGAGCATGAGCAGCAGCCGGCCGGCTGAGCTTCATGCTTGGCCGGCCGGTGGTTAGATTAGGTTTTTTCTTTTTCTTTTCCGTTTTTCTTCTTCTTGTTCGAGCCATGAACAGTTGAGCAGCCATGAACATAGCTCGTGAAGTTTTTTTTTTTTAAAGAAGCAACCTTATTTCTTTCTATGGATGTTTTGTAAGTTGATTTTATTCAAAGTTGTTTCTTTTCCTATGATTAATTGTTATCGTGCAATTCATATCGGAAGATTATTGCTTGTTGATGCTACCGCATGACGGAAGTCGGTGTAGTTTAGATCACCATAGGAAAGATTAGATTTTTAATCTATACATAACGGAAGTTCGTAGGTTAAATATCTAGGTTTACGAGAGAACCACAATTTAATTAATTCGATGCAAGATTATCTTAGATTGGAATTGAGGGATATCACCGTTACCGGAAAGATAGGATTTTTCATGTGTTTAATTCATTATGTTGTTCTTGTTCTCTTTCATGTTTTGTATGGTTTATGTTAATCGAATTTAGATAACGGAAGTTGATAGATTCGTTAGATTGCCGTGAGAGAGATTGACAATTATTATTCCAACAAACGGAAGTTGAGGGATAATGTCATTAGATTAGGATTTAATCCATATCTTTGATTCGTATCGATATTAGTTAAGACCGGAAGGTAAACTAATTAATGGCGTGATAAATCGGAAGAGGAAACGCTTCATTAGAAAAGATAATAATCCAAGATAACTTGTGAATAAATATTTGTCTATCTTATTTCCTTCGGTGGGGTGATGGTTGTTGGAAATAGGTTGATCATGGTTTGTTTATGGTTGGTCAGTTGATAGTTAGTTTTACTGTTTTCGTGGATGTAGTTTTATTTATTTTGTCCGCAACTATATTTCCTGGCTTTGGATTAACAATCCTCCGTCCAGTTATTTTTCCGTTCTAGTTTAGGTTTAGGTTTAGTTAATAAAGAGGAATTAATGAAGTTAGATTCAACATCCCAATTCCCTGTGGATCGACCCCTTACTTATCTCGCTCTACTATCAACAACCCGGTATTCGGCCGGTTAGGAGGTAGTTTTGCATGGTAGTATAGGTTTTATAAATTTTCTTTTGTTTTAATGATGCAAAATCTCCCCAACACCTATGCTTAATTACGAATCCTTACTTGGACAGGATAGAGCATCATATAACAAGCATGCTATACCAAACTAGGGATGCCGATCTAAAATAGTCACCTCGTCTAGGCAACCACCGTGGACGGGTTGGCACACCTCCTAAACGATCGGCTAACTAATGTCCTAGTTAACATGGCAATTTTCACAATATATCATATTAATTTACGAGAACGATGTAACAAATTCGCCAGATCTATTACAGGTTTATATGAAAAACAGAAAGCACGACGTAGCCGAAGTCGTTCACAGAAAATTACTAGAATCTTGATGGCTAGACCTAACCATATAGACCGTGGTAGATCTAGACCGGTGACTCTAGAATTTGCTCGTAAAACGCCTTCGTACGGCTTAGATCTACATGAATATGGGTTCGTTAATTAACTACATCACGAAATCAATACACAAACGACTACTCCATAACGAAATAAAATAGATTTACGAATAAAAACAACACATTTGGATAGGCTTTACCCTCGTAGACGGAGGGTCCTCCGATCCTTCAATGCAATCTCTAATCGATGAATCCATCGCCTCCGTGATGAAGAAACATAATATAAAATAAGAAGAACTATATTGATAAACTAAAAGTATTGTAATATTGTGTTTCTAGAGTGTATATGGTGTGTTTTAAATGAAATTGGTACAGCTCTATTTATAGGGGTTCAAGCTAATTAAGAGATATACTTCAAAATATCAAAACAAATAGAGATAACTCCCGGATGATCTCAAAAGATGAAATGCGCCCCCCTTGTGCATCCCCCAAGTCGGCGCCACTCTTTGGATTGGCTTGCTGGCTCTTGTCATGCCTTACTCCTATTTTCGTTCTTATCCGATCTTTATCTTTAATGCATCCGGATTTGCTTGGATTTATCTTGTAATTTAATTTATACATTTGTAATTATCCTCCAAAAATTATCTCAATCTACAAAATAGATATTTATCCCAAAATAAATCAAATTTAAATAAAAACGGATAAATACCAAATTATATAATAAAAATGGATAAATACCAAATTATATCTTTTAAATTACACAATAGCAAATATTCATTATAAGCATGTAATTTAATATAAAATAAATATTACTAATCTCGATTTAAGGCCAATGTTGATGACTTTTACGGGTATAATTTGACCGTCATCAGTAATCCTCCTGGTTTATGTGGATGATATAATTATCACTAGTTGTGATAGTGAAATTGAAATGCTGAAAGATTATATCAAATCTCAGTTTGATATCAACGACCTTGGTCAACTTGGATATTTCCTTGGTATGGAAATAGCTAGGTCTAATCAGGGTATCCTTGTGAATCAAAGAAAGTACACCCTAGACTTGCTAAGTGCCTATGGCATGTTAGGGTGTAAACCCTCTTATACTCCTATCGACAATTATGTTGTTCTTACCGATGCAGATGAGAGTGATCTGGTTGATAGAGAAGGGTACAAAAGATTGGTGGGAAGTCTGATCTACCTATCTCATATAAGGCCTGACATCTCTTTTGCAGTCAGTCAAGTCATTCAATTCATGCACATTCCTAGAAAACTTCATCAGAAAGCAGCTTTCAAAATCCTACAGTTCTTAAAAGAGAATCCTGGGAAGGACATACTCTTCAAGTCTGATTCTAAATTGACCATTGAGGGGTATGTAGATGCTGACTGGGCAGGGTGTAAAGTAGACATGAGATCTACTTCAGGATGGTGCATCTTTATTGGGGATAATCTTGTATCATGGAGAAGCAAGAAACAGGCTGTGGTGTCTAGAAGCAGTGCAGAATCAGAATTTAGAGTAGTTGCCATTGCTATTTGTGAGCTTCTTTGGATTAGAAGAGTTTTAAGAGAGCTAAAGCAAAAACATTAGTCAACCTATGAAGCTCTATAGTGACAGCAAATGTGCCATTGATATTGCAAATAATCCTGTGCAACATGACAGGACCAAGCATATTGAGATAGATAAACACTTTATCAGAGAAAAACTGGATGATGGAAGTATCTGTCTAACCTATGTTCCAACCAAGAAGCAAGTAGCTGATGTGTTTACCAAAGGGCTACCTAGAGCTTCCTTTCAGTTCTGTATCAGCAAGCTTGGTCTCATTGATATCTTCCAACCAAGCTTGAGGGGGAGTATGGAACGATGACACAATTAGCGTTATAGGAAGTACTATTCATGCTAATGTTCACCTTTTATATTTCTTGTTTGTATCTTGTACTAATACTAGGATACCTTTTTATTCCTAAGAACATTAGTCCTTTTTTAGTATTATAAAGCTTAATATTATTTTAAATATTATAGCCGTTGGAAGCTGGGACTTTATGGCTTTTACTTTCCTATAAGTAGTTGTAATAGAGATTGAAGTTTACAAGCAATAAACTCATCTTTAATTGCTATCTTCTCTAATCTTCTATAGTTCAACAACTTTATATTGGTATCGATGTTAAGGAGGATCCATTCACTGTACCTTGCCCCATCTTTGATTGTCGATCCCTTTGTATTTTGAAGTTATCCCTGAAAAAGATTACCCTTGAGTTGCCTGATCATATCTCTTTACCATGCCTAAAAATGATGCAACTGTGTTTTTGTGAATTTCAAAATGCTAACTCCATTGAAAAGTTGTTTTCATGTACTCATGTTCTTGAGGAATTGACTCTAATGGACTGTAAGTGGATCCATTTTAATAGTGTTGGAGAAAATATAGGAAAAATGATTTAATCATTTTTTACAACTACTTTAAAAAGCGAGTTCGATAAGACTTTTATTAAAGTTATCGAGACTTTATTAAAATCATTGGAAACTACGCGCTACGTAGTTGACAATAGGATTTTAAATTATTCAATTCGGAGTACGGGTGAATGAGATATTAACGCTTTAAGTTGTTGTGAGATATTGGAAGTAAAGTAGTGTAAAACTTTTCCCACATTGGAACATGAGTGTTTCAATGTCAAGTATTTATATGATGATAGTTGATGATTGGTATAAGCTCCTAGAGAAAGGGAGAGAGTTTAGAATGGTTTTAGACAGACGATGTTCTGCTAAAATTGCCACACGCGCGCGCGCTCCGCCGCCCGCCCGTGCCCGTTGACCGTTGACCTTGGGCTTGGGGAATTGGGCCTGAGGGCTAGTATTATATTTTTGGACAAAGTCAGTTGGACGAAACTGACATTCAGAGGCAAACTCAGCTTCAGCAGACTGAGTTCGGCCAAGGCACATTCAGCTGAGACTTTTCATCTTCTGCTGAGACCTTTCATCTTCTTAATAGTCATGATTCATATTGATATCAAAGTGGGAGTAGGGGGAGTAAATGTATTAATGTTTATCAATGCAGAGACTCTTCCATTGCTTGTTCAAGCCTCTATATAAACAAGCCTTCACAAGATGGAAGAAACACATAAGAACACAATAAAAGAGCATATATACATTCCATTGCATAAAGTATTTTTTGCATTCATAGTTGAAGAATTTTCAAGAACACCATCAGAGTTCGAAGTGCTTCAGAAATTGAAGTACCTCTTTTCTGAACAGGTAACTGAGTAATCCTGGGAAACAATTGCACAAACTGGGGTACAAGCTGGAGCAAATTTGTCTTAAGGATAGAGTTCCGTCTCGCCTCAGTTGGAAATATCCTTTGATCTTTTTCATTTTCAATTACAATATTGTAATAATTTTATTTCAGATTAATAAAAAGTGTTCTTATTATTTCTGTTTATTTATTTTTTCGCATGCGATACACGGCTATAACAAATAGTACTACCATTTCTATACCCTCATTAAAGAGGTTGACAATGGGTGTAGAAGAATACGATGGCCTTGTTGATGATGAAAATAGCTGTTACATTACAATTGATGCTTCAGCCTTGTTGTCCTTCAACTACACTGGTTACTTGACCAGCCACTTCTATTTCACTAAGATATCATCATCATCATCATCATCAATCAAGGCTTACATTGATATAACAAATCATTACTTTATGAGGAAAGTAAGGGCTCTTCATCTTGTTAAGTTTTTCAGGGTCTGGAAAACATGGTTTCCTTGACGATATCTAATGAAACTGCAGAGGTACTACGTGCCTACCTTTTCTCTTTTAAGATTGTCCACTTTTTGATGATTCGGTGTAATGCTAGCCTAGCTGCCTACGAATCATCTAAGACTTATTTTGATGTGCAGGTACTTTCACTAGCAGACACGGTTTTGGACCAGTTTCCAGTTTTTCACCATTTGAAACATTTGAATTTTAGTATGAAAGTAAAGGGCCGTGTCTTAAGAGGGTTGTTAATGTTGTTTCATTTCATGCCAAACTTGGGTACCATTGAATTATTGGAGGTGAATTAATATTGTTTACATGAATTGAATGCTATCTGTGTTTAAATGCATGTTTGGTGTTTCCAACCACATAAATTCCTCCATTTATTGTCTGTAGGGAGTTTATCAAGCCATACGCAAATCTGGACTTATATGGATGCCAAAGCCTCTGCCTAATTGCTTCTTGTCTAGCCTCAAAAATTTGTGCCTTAATAAATTTCGTGGGGATGATCATGAATTCTTTTTCTTGACAAGTTTTCTACAAAAAGTTGTTTCTTTGCAGAGGATAAATATTACTCAATACGGGCATATAAACTGACAATGGCTGAGGAATAAATGTTGTGCGGAATCACCCGAAACGAAAAGTAAAGCACAAGAGAATGTAAATGGAAGACAAGAACACAGATTTAACGTGGTTTGGCAATTCGCCTACATCCACCGGAAACAACAATTTTCAGATTAGAGAAAATTTACACACACAAATTTATCTCTCAGGATCCTCACTTTGTACTGAAGCTAATACTTAGCTAAAAATGGGATGAGATTACAACCGAGGAAGGGGTAGTTTATATAGGTGAATATGAAGTCATATTTTCTTCCGTAGGCAACTACTATCCAAGACTTTTTGATGATATCTTGGACTTTCTATACTTAGTTGCAGCCATACAAGACTTGTAGCCTAAGCCACCATTTCTATAGTGTATCAGCCACCATTTCTACAGTGTATTGATGGGGGTCAACTTCACTGCACTTTTGTATGTGATCTAGCCCCCGTTTATTACTTTATCGGCATGTTTCGGGTAGATTTAGACTTGTTTGAGAGTAATATAGAGAGTTATGCGCACGGAGAGTTAAACTGTCATATCGATAGTAAACTCCTCCTTTTTGACGATATTTGACTCTTTTCCGGGCACTTTTGTCTTGCGGAATTACGCGTGGTGTTTGTTCATCTATGTTATTGCAGGACTTAGGTGACTCAAGGACCTGGAAGGCGATGTTTTGGAATGAGAGACATGTTCGTGGCACGAGAGTTGGATGAAAGTGGAAGAAAAGTCAAGTTTGGAGCAAAATCAAGGCAAACGGGCGTTTGCCCTACCCCAAACGGGCGTCTGCAGTAAGCCTGCCTCAAACGGGCGTTTGGGCAGTTCAAAAGGGCGTCCACAGAGTTAATACTTCATTCATAAAGTTGGGTTTTCATCTGGGCGGGCGTCCAAATGACCCTCAAACGGGCGTTTGGGTAGGTTCAGCTCGACTCAAGAAGCTCATATAACACAGACGAGCGTCCAGGATTCACCAGACGGGCGTTCAGAGAAAGGAAAACGCTCGTCCACTGAAGACAAAACCCTAATATGATCATATTCTCCAGGCGAACGAGCGTTTGACATGACTCAGGCGGTCGTTTGGCGCCGACAACAGTATTTCACCATGCCTGTTCGTTAATCTTTATTTTCACCTATCTTGGAGGCATTTTCTGGTCAAGTGGTCTTCACGAAAGTTGTAAGGAATTGAACGATATTTCCAACGCATCTTGAATCGTTCAAATCGGAGCTCTACATATCAAGTTATCACCGATTTACTGAATACGAGTTAAATGGGCCAAGTTGGTCGGCCCAACTAGGTCAAAGTCGCGATTTTCTGCCTATTTAAGAGCAGCTAAACCTAAGAAACAAATATTCTGACTTTTATTGGCCTAGACTGAGTTCGAGGCTGGCTTAGGTGCTCAACCCAGCCGCTTCGGCGGTTGTTATGACAGGTTGACATCTAAATAGCCGGATTAGAGCTCTGGACTAGGCTCCGTATTTCAATTTCTTAGTTTAGATTTTTAAAACAGAGTAGAATACGATATTTGATCGATAGCTTGGTGGAGTTCTTGCCTGGGATCATTGTATGAATTAAAGGTTGATATCTTTTGTTGATTTAGGATTCAAAAGTCTTGATCTACAATGTTTTGATCTTCATTATTGTGAGTTTCCTGATTTCGATTTGTTTTCTCTCAATATTGTTTTGATTGTGTAGATCGTTAGTTTGATGAAATTTACTGTGGATAAAAGTCTTGATTCAGATCCTTGTGTATGTCATGAAATAATAAAAGCTTCGATCTTTTGTCTTGTTCATATACTCTTTGCCCTCTGATTTTAACGCAAATTTTATATTCGACTCAATCTCCTCGTGGGATCGACCTCGGACTCTGAACGCACTACCTACGATTGAACCGGTTCACTGCCGGTTAGAAAGTGAGTTTTGCCTAAGGTTTCGAGTTTTATAAATTGTATTTGATCGAGCCGGATTGCGAAATCTCTACTTATCATGTATCAGCCATCATTGTTGAAAGTAAGACACCATTCCAACAATCCCCACCTTGTCGAAATTTCCTCCACTGAAAAATGCCGCTTCCATTTGCGCCTTTAGGCGCCTGTCACTCGAGAAATATTGACCAAGTCTAAGCAGTGTTGGAACTTGTTCTTCGTAACCACCTTTGTCAACATGTTTGCCGGATTGTCTGCAGTCCCGATCTTCTGTAGTAGAATGTCCCCTTCTTCTACTATTTCCCGAACAAAGTGGTATCGAACGTCGATGTGCTTGGTGCGACCATGATGGACTTGATTCTTTGCCAGACATATGGCACTTTGGCTGTCACAGAAAATTTCAATATTCTCTTGGCGAATCCGTAAGTCCTTCACCAAATTATGGAGACAAATGCCTTCCTTAAATGCTTCTGTGATTTCCATATACTCTGCCTCTGTGGTAGACAAAGCAACTGTTGACAATAGCGTTGGTCTCCAGCTAACTGGTCCTCCTGCCATGGTAAACACGTAACCAGTCGTTGATCGATTCTTGTCTAAATCACCAGCATAATCTGAATCGACGTATCCGACTAGACAATTGAATTCGTCTTGTCTTTATGGAATTTCAAGCCAATATCCACAGTTCCATGAATGTACCATAAAATCCATCTTACTGCTTGCCAATGTCCCTTACCAGGTTTGTGAATATATCGGCTTACCATGCTGACAGCATGAGAAATATCTGGCCTTGTACACACCATTGCATACATCAGAGCTCCAACTGCATTTGCATATGAAATAGAATCAATTTGCCTATTCTCTGCTTCTATTTTTGGAGACATGGATGCACTCAAGTTGAAATGCGGGGCCAGTGGAGTACTTACAGGTTTCGTCTTGCCATCAATACCAAACCTCTGTAGTATGTTTTTTAGATACTGAGTTTGTGTTAAACAGGCTTTTTCATTCAACTTGTCTCTACGGATTTCCATTCCTAGAACCTTTTTGGATTCTCCAAGATCTTTCATCTCAAACTCTGAACTGAGCTGAGCCTTCAATTTGTCGATCTCCACCTTGCTCTTAGATGCAATCAGCATATCATCAACATATAAGAGCAATAGACAAATGTACCATCTCGGAGCATCTTCAAGTAGACACAGTGATCAAAATGACTGCGTTTGTACTTCTGTTTCTTCATAAACCTATCAAAATGCTTGTACCACTGTCTTGGAGACTGTTTCAGACCATAAAGTGATTTCTTCAACTTGCAAGCCCAGTTTTCAAAGACATGCAACTTTGAATCCTTCAGGTTGTGCCATATAGATCTCCTCGTCCAAAGTTCCATGTACGAATGCAGTTTTGACATCAAGTTGAGCAAGCTCAAGGTCAAATTATGCAACCAAAGCTAGTAGCATTCGTATAGATGAATGCTTAACAATGGGTGAAAATATCTCATTGTAGTCAATACGTTCCTTCTGAGCATAGCCTTTTGCTACCAGTCTAGCTTTGTATCTAATACTATCACTGCTAGGAGCACTATCCTTCTTGGCATAGACCCATTTGCAACCAATCGCCTTCTTGCCTTTTTGAAGTGGAACAAGCTCCCAAGTCTGATTTTGATGAAGAGATTGCATCTCTTCCTCCATTGCCATCTTCCAATTTTCATTTTCCACACTTTTCTCAGCTTCTTTGAAGTTGTATGGAATATTATATCCGGTAATTGGAAGAGCATATGCTACCATGTTAGTATAGCGAGCAGGTTTCTGAATATTTATTTTCGGTCTACTAGTGGCAATAGATTCTGGTTGTCTAACCTCAGGTGTAAGTTCTGGAACCTCCACCTCAACAGAACTTTCCTTCTGATCTTCCAATTCGTCTTCAGGTGAGTTAGCTGCATTCTCATGATTCGTATGAATCTCAAACTCCACCTGCTTCTAAGAATTCGGATTATCATTCTCTTTGTCTCCTGCTGTCTGTTTCAACATCACAGACTCATCAAAAGTGACATCTTGACTTAAGACAATCTTCTTTGACTCGGGATCCTAGAGGAAGAACGCTTGAACTCCTTCACTAAATCCCATGAAAAGTGCTTTCTTGGCTCTTGGATCTACTTTTGAATCTGTTACATGATAGTATGCAGGACAACCAAATATGTGCATTGAATCGTAGTCGGAAACAGCTTTCCCAGACCATACCTCCTTTGGAATTTTTCCTTCCAGTGCTACAGTTGGTAGTCTGTTTATGATATAAGAGGCATAAGATAACGCCTCTCCCCAGTATGCGTTGCTTAATCCAGATTGAGAGAGCATACATCGAATACATTTTTCAGTCTCTTGGACTAACGTGGTAGGGACCTTGAAACATTGCATAATGAACGTAGGGATAGCTTGCAGGCTCTATTTAATCATGACTTCTTTCCCTGTAGGGGAGAAGCTTATCATTCCAACCGGACAATTTTTCCCACACCTTCTCCCGGAGAAAATCAAATACCTGCCATCTGTTCCTTCTAGTGACAAAAGCATGCCCAATTATTTGCCCATGCTAATCCCAATGGGAATCTGAAGAAAATCCGAAATATACTCCCTGTCCTCCTGCCGGATAGCCATGCTGAAGTATAAGCTGGACTCATGGAAATTTTTAGCTTGACCAGAGAGCATCCCATATTGATTAAAGAGGTCAAGCAGTGTTTCTAGCGCCCTATCCATGTACTCGAAAAATAACTTGCTATCACAGCGAAAAGCAAGTGCGAAACTTGAACTTGAGCCTGCTAGCCAAACGAAATACCCCGAAGCAACCCACCTTGCACAGCCTGATCCAGTAAAACCATCAATCCCTCTGCATAAATGATAAAAAAGAACAGGAAGAGAGGATCCCCTAGCTGAATCCCTCCAGTTGGAACGATCCGAGGACCAGGCCTTCTATTGACAAGATCCCGATAGGTAACAGACAAAACACACCGCCATAATAGATCAACAAATGCCCCTGGAAAGCGCATCTGATGCATAACACCCTAAAGATAGCTCCATTCCACCTGATCAAATGCTTTGGCCATTTTAAGCTTGATAGCTATATGGTTATGACAACCATGCACCCCCACCTTCATAGAATGAAATGCCTCAAAAGCAACGATGACCTTGTCTGTGATCAATCTTTCCGAAACAAAAGCACTCTGGTTGCCCGAAATAACATCATTAATAACCTGCTTAAGCCTGTTGACAATGACATGTGAGAGCAATTTGTACGTCGAATTACACAGTGCAAAAGGCATCAACTCAGCCACACGGGTGGGAAATGACACATTGGGTACCGGTGCAATATAAGTCTCACAAAACGAGCATGGGTCCATGCCCTCATTAAGGATAGCTAAAATCACCTGCAATACCTCAGAACCAATCACATGCCAATATTTTTTGAGAAAAATAACATGCATACCGTCTGGACCAGGAGCTGGCCTTTCTACCAGGGAACTACTTAAGGGCGCGAAGTACCTCAGCCTCCGTAAAAGGTTCATTGAGGTGATGAATTTGGATGTCTGACAGTGCAGAAAATTCCATTCCCTCGAAGTCTTGCATCGGCAATTGCGACAAGGTAAATATACTCGTGAAATACCCAGAAACTACCCCTTCAAGCTCCCGCTGCTCAGTCATCGCCACCCCATCATCATCAAAAAATATATCAATAGTGTTCCTGGCTCTACGACTAGTCGCTTTGTGATGGAAGTAGCTCATGTTTCGTCCATACCCTTTAGCCGATCCATCGCGCCTTCTTCGTCTCCAATAATCTTCATCTAACGTATATAGGTGGTCTAACTCTTTCAAGCGGTCCCTCTCAACCTCTAATTTTCTTAAACAAGGAAACAAAATAAATCAAAATCTCGTCAAATATTCCCCTTAATTATTCTCTTAAATAATTAAATAATAATTCCCAAACAATTAAATAATAATACCTTTTCATACGCCGATAATCATTATGGGTCTAATTGATCATGACCGATAGCCATCATCATCAACCGTGCAAATAACGTTGTCATCGGTCTTTGTGGCAACCAGTATTTTTTCTATTTTATTCTGCACAAGTTTATCGATGATTTGCTCGACATGAATAGGATATTGAGCATACTTCAAAACATCAGTTCTCACAGTTGTTTGATTGTTCCTTGTATTTGGTTACGTTGATTTTAAAAAAAAGATGCAGACTTTTCATATTAAACTGTAAATAATTTCGCTCGAAAGAAGAATGTGGAAATTGCACATGTGGCTTGTGTTGAGCCCGTGTAAATTTATACGGGCTTTTCTCAAAATTTGCACGCTACCTAAAAAAGAAAATGTCACTATGACATGACCTAAAAATAAATACCCATCGGGTCCTGATTTTATATTTTGTCGGCGATTGAACGATCTTTCTAACGTGAAGGTTTCGGACAAACAAATTTTTTTTAAAGAGGAAAAACCCAACATAGGAGCGCTTCTACAGAGTTGAGTGAACCTTCGATGGTTCGATTCTCAGAAGCGAGTGGTTCAAAGGCTTTCACTGATCAGACGGCCAGAGACCTCATTCATGGCGGTCGCGATGTTGACTGGCTTGCGACGGCAACAAAGTTTGAGCGTACAGTGACAAAAGCTGACGATGGCCAATTATCCATCCGTGAGAAATAATTCTTTTTAGCTGGCCGCGTCGGTATTTTAGTGTTCCATTGCCATGGTTTTTTTATCCGTTACCTTTGTTTTTTTTGTCTTGCGTTAAAGGCTCTCTTCCCAAAAAATAGAAGGAACACCGCCATGAAATCCCTTCAAGTTTTCATCAACTTTGGAGCCTTCCGCGATATCCGGAGTCTTCAATTCCAAATCTCTTCCGCCATATCTGGGAGATAAAAAACTCAAAGCCCTTCCGCTACATCCAGAAGGCCACAAATCCTCAAACTCTTCCGCCATATCCGTAAGATCACAAATTCAAAACCCTTCCGCCATATCCGGAATATCACAAATTCAAAGCTCTTCCGCAATATCCAGAAGATCAAAAACCAATACTAAATTCAAAGTCCTTCCGCGGTATTCGGAAGACAATTAATTGCCAAAAAGGAGAATCAAAGTCATCCCGCAGATTTAGGGATCTTGCTAGAGATTGTACCCACTCTAATTTTGAAATAAATAAAATTATATTTGTTCCAATTTTCTTGTCTTTTTTTAAACTTAATTACAGGACAACGAAATTTGTGTTGCAAATTTTTGGCACACCTAGTGGGACCAATCTCTCATTTCTTCCCTCCTTGACAAAATAAAAGAAAAAAAGATATCAAGAACAAATGACACCAAAGGTTGTTTCCACTTCCAAGGTTGCTGCCTCGAAGGCTTCTTCAAAAGGTGTCACTCCAAGCATTAATGCCTCAAAAAGTGCTACTGCAGAAGCTGTTGTTGCTAAGTTCATTTTTTCATCTAAGGGACAACCTTAAGGCCCGATCACCCCGAGCATGTCAAAGAGTTTGGCCTCCACCTCCTTTTCCCGTAGATGATTTCTGATGGTTCCATGTCACCATTGGTGCGGATGTCATGATGATAAATTCCACCACCCTAAAGGAGAAAACTACTAACATCATAAAGGCTATTGAAGCTCTCACGTCGCATGTTCAGACTAAAGACGTGTAGATTGCAAAGCTATCCAGCAAGCTTTATTCCGTTGGAGAAGCAAATAAGGCAAAAGAAGTGTTGCATGACAATAAGTGCAAACTTGATGCCACTTCCAAAGATCAATGAGCCTTCAAGTCTCTGCATATGGCAAACAACTTGAAGGTTGCTCCAGAAAACTCTTTCAAAGATCAAGAAGCTTCCAAGTCTTTTAACTTGGCAAGTGATCTGAAGATTCCCCGTGATGGAACCATTCCTATCAACCAGTTGCAAGAATTCATCATGGGTACCATCAAGGAAAAAGTTGGGGGTCCATGAATTCATCTCAAATGTATGTCAAACCATACAACCAATGTAAAATCCCACATCGGTAAGGTAAATTCTTGCTCACCCCTATATAAGTGTGAGACATAAAGGTCTTGGAAACTCGGGTTAGCCCTTTTAGACCAAGCGAGGACGGCGGTCTAAGTAGTTGTCCGGACCATTTATGAGTCATTTAGCGCTACCAGACCTGGGGTCTAGGGGCATTACAGAATGTTAGTCAGAGCCGTCTGCTATACGGAACTAAGTGCCACACCGTAAGAGGCGGTGGGGGCCACCTCTAGAATCTTATAATAGGGACGAACTGGGACAAGTCCCACTGGGCATGCCAGAAATTTGTAACACAAATTTCGTGTTTAATCCCTGAAAATAACAAAGAAAACACAAAAATTATGACAAATCGAATTTTTATTAATTTATGAAATAAAAAGCGGTACAATGTCTTTATTCCTTTGATTCTCCTCTTAAATTGTTGACAATTATAGGACTCCCGGATTTAGTAGAAGATCTTGACTTTGGTTGATTTCCTCCCGAGTATGGCGGAAGATTTTGACTTTGTGGTTGAGTACTCTCGGATATGGCGGAAGAACCGGACTTTGGTTGATTACTCCCGAGTATGGCGGAAGATTTTGGATCTGTGGTTGTTCCCTCCCGGATATGGCAGAAGATCTTGACTTTGTGGTTGGCTTCTCCCAAATATGACGGAAGAATGTTTGATTTGGGTGGAGATTTGAAGAAGTGCTTTGACTCACCTTCGGCCTCCTGATTGGGTTGGAAGATCCTCGAAGCTGGTTGAAGAACTCCGGATTTCTTGGTGGATGGTCCTCAAGCAAGGATTGAAGAACGCCGGATTTGGTGGAGAATCTTCAAAGGTTGAAGAACACTTGAATGCTCCTTATGCTCCTTCAATCCCCTCCTTCTTGGTGCTTGATGCTTGAATGGAGTGCTTGATGCTTCCTCTCCAAACTTGAATCCTTGTGTGCTTCCATCTTTTGTGTTTATGCTTTGTGTCTCTTCGATTGGTTGACGAGCTCTAGGTGTGGCGGATAACCTTCGTTTGTTGTTGAAGAACGCCAGACTTCTTGGTGATCTTCGATTGGTTGAAGAGCTCTGGATGTGGCGGATGGTCTTCGTTTGTTGAAGAACTTGAAGACTTCTTTGTTTCTTCTTAGATCTTCTCTTTGTTGGAGAACTCCAGATTTAGTGGACGATCTTCGGTTGTTGGAGATGACTTGGAGGCTTATTTGTTACTCTTTCAATCTTCTCCGTGGTGGTCGAGCAAAGGGCTTGATGTTTTCTCCCATCTTCTTCTCCAATTGTTGTTGTGTTGATGTTGTTGGAGATGACTTGGATGCTTTCATGCTTCATTGATCTTCTCCTTTGATTTCTCCGAGGGTCGCATTGACTTGTTCTCGGAATTTTTAGTGCTCATCGTATTTGTTGGGGAGAATGCCTTTGATTGTTGAAGAACCCCATATATGGCAGATGACCTTCGTTTGAGTTGAAGACTAGTTCTGGATATAGCGGAAGACTTTGAAGTTGATGAAGATTGGAAGGAACTTTTGTGTTACCTTCGATCTCTTTGGGGAAGAAACTTCAACTTTGTGAGGATCTTCGAGCATTGGAGTTTCTTTTCGGTCTTCTTTCTTCCTTGAAGAACTCGAGGATTTCTTGAAGATCTTCGAGTGTTTCTTCACTTTCTTGAAGAACTTGAAGGATTTCTTGGAAGATCTTCGATGCTTCGATGTTGTTGATGAACGCCTGAAGCTTCTTTCTCTAGGATTTCCACCAACTCTTCAATTGTGTTTTGCAAATGACCAATGCTCTCCTATTTATAGTGCTAGGTGATGCCTTTGTATTAATTCACATTAAATGCATTCACACCCTGGATTGATTTCCAGAACATTTTGCATTTACTATAAATTAGTAAAATCTCCTAATTAATTGAATTTAAGAGATTTTTATGATTTATTGAATTTTATATTATCCCCCAATATTTAATAGAGAGATTGAGGGAAAAGGACAAAAAAATTATAAAATGAATAAATAGGACACACTCATTTTTTTAGTTGCAAAAAGAACAAACAATTTCAGGCGGACAAAATTACCCCTTTATAGAAGGGACGCGCACATATGCATATCTTCGGTACTTCCGCTGCTTCAGGACCTTCAGGATTGGGTTTTTTTTTTCAAACATCTGTAACTTTTGATTTTCAACTCCGATCATCGAAATTTTTTCACCAAAATTCCTTTTTTTTTATTTTGCTCTTTAATTTGAGCCCAAATACGATACCCTTCCGACGTAAATTTTGAAAGTCGAAAAAATATTTGTATTAACCGGAGCGTTTTTCTTATAAACGACCATAACTTTTGATTTAGAACACCGATCATCAAAATTGTTTCTTCAAAGTTCATATTTTTTTTAATCTTCATTTTGAGACCTCATTTGATACCTTTTCGACGTAGTATTTGAAAGCCGAATTTAATCGCAACATTTACACTAACACAGTATCAGTAAACAATATAAGTATCGGTAGAATAAAGAAAAGTATCGTCGCAACTTGACATCGGTGCATAGTATCAGGCTCATTTAAGGCTTAATTCAAGTGACTACTTCAAGGCACACATATCTGGCTCATATAAGGCTCATTTAAGGCTTAATTCAATGGACACAGTATCATTTCTGGCTTATATAAGACACACAATATCACTAACAATATCATATAAGGCACACAGTATCAGTAAACAATATCAGGCTCATTTAAGACTTAATTCAAGTGACTGCTTCAAGGCACACATATCTGGCTCATATAAGCCTCATTTAAGTGGTTTTACTTAATGCTTTGAGCATGTTATGTTACACTTGCAGAAGTATGGAAAAATAGATGTTGTTGTATCAAATGCTTCTGCCAATCCCACCGTTGCTACCATACTCGAAACAAAAGAATCAGCCCTTGACAAGCTATGGGAGATCAATGTCAAAACCTGAATCCTGATTCTACAGGTAATAGAACACTTATTTAAGCTATATTTTGGAATTTTATCAATCTAATTCACATAGTAAGTCTTCCCTTATGCTACTGTTACTACTGCTATATGCTTTTCAAGTGGAACAATGAATAACTTTTTTATCTGCAAATCACAACTCAATTCTACAACTAGTATTCAACTAAACTCAATCATTTCATAAGAGTGAGCTTAAGACAATTCATCCAACCTTTAACTGTTTCTTCGATGTGGGAAGCAGATTTTTTGTTGCAATGGATAAGACATTTGCTGAAATTGGTGCTTTTAACCCCTTGAAGAGTAGTTGAACCAAAAGAAGAAAAAAATCAGAAACATCAAGAACGAAAAGCGAACCAAAATGAAAAAATCCTTCGAGTCCTAAGCTATACCCCAAATTTTCACCAAAGGATATCCCCACAATCCATCACATATACCTAACATGGTTAATCAAGGTAAGTAGGTAATGGACAGCCGTTCCGTATCAAGAGAGCCTAGGTCTCATTGAGAGCAACCGGAGAGCACCACCACACCATATCACCGGAGGTCAAAGAAGGATTCGGCCGCTCCAATTTCGAGAAGAAAGGGAATTCCGTCGATTGAAAGGGCGTGCACCACATCAAAGCATACCCGGGCATCATTGAAGCTCGTCTTAACTTGCCGGAGCAAGGAAGAGAGCCGGAGATGCTCTTCGTATATCAAATCACCGGAGCCATGGAAGATGAACCGGCTTCTCCAAATCGTCAGATTGATTGTTTTATTTTCTTATTATTATTATAAACAGGGGGTATTTTAGTCCGGTCCAATATTTTTTGTCCTTAATGCAACTTTTATTTGGAGTGTGGATTAACACTTAATTAAGGGAGAAAAAGTGGACTATAAGCTAATTTTTCCTATTTAATATAGGAAATAATATAAAAAAATACTTAGATTTAAATGACATGTGTAGTACGTGACAAATATAATATGCAACGTATAATTTTTGTATATCCATTTAATTATAAATAATTAAATCTCTAAGTGCCTTTTAAGAGATTTTAATTAATCCTTTATTTTACATCATTCCCTAATATATATTTTTTTAAAGGAAATAATATAAAATAAATTTAACTTAGGACAAATATATTATGTGACATAATTGATGTGTCACATAAAATTTTTGTATCTACAAATGCCTCCTCGAGATTTGTTGTTGAAGGTAAAATTTTTACCGTAACGACGAGTCTCGACAAAAAAAATTTCTTTTCCTTTTCTTTTTCTCTCTCTTTTTTTTTTTTTAAGTCGGCAGACTTCTTTCCATTTTTTATTTATTTATTTATTATTATTGATATCTTTTCGTGCAGAAAGAAGGAGAAGGAGAAAAAGAAAAGGGGTAATGAGGCACAAGGACAAAAATATTTCAATAATTAGTGTCTAGGACAAGTTTTAAAAAATGTTGCATAAAGGACAAAAATGTAGCTAAAAAGACCATTTTACCCTTATTATTAAATAACTTATGCTTACCATCATTCACGCCATTCCCGCAAAATTAGGGTTAGGAAATTGCAGAATTCTCCCCTTCACTGGGACTTCCAAAAGGGACGGAGAATTCATCGCAAAATTGGACGCGAATTTAGGAGGACGCAAGCTTCTTCCCTAATTCGGAAGCATTTATACTCATTCGATCTCATTCCGAAAGTGTACGATATAAGGTAAGCTTCCAATTCTGGGAAATTCAATTTCTTCGATAAATTAGGGTTTGAATTCACTTTTCCCTCCTTTCACCTGTTCAGAGAGGAATACAGGTGAATCAAGTGCTCGAAAATGGAGAAAACAAGATCGAAGGTAGCTGCGAAGCAAAAATCTGATGAACGCATTACTAAGTGAGTACTAATTATACAAATTCACTGCTCTGTTTTCCTTCATTTAGTAGATGAGATTTCTGTCATTTTGATTGTTTTCTTAGTGAACATTTACTCAAATCCACTGTAATATGCATTCACTTTTTACATACAATCATGGTGATGTTGTTAATCTTTTTTTATAGCACCAAGTTTTAGTACTCACATTCACTGCTCTGTTTCGTCTAATTTAGTGGACGAGAAATCTATAATTTCTTAAAAAAAATTGCTTACATAGAAACAGAGGCCTTCTACCCCTGTCATGTTTAGATATTGTATTAAAACAATGGTACCTGTTGTGCTGGGTACAATATGAACATGAATATATTTGTTTTAAATTTTACGTCAATGAGTAGCTCATCTGGCCAATTGCCAACTTACTGTAACTGCTACTTTGATTGTTTTATCCTCCCAACAGGAAAATATGATATGTTTTTTCACCGTGTGGTTATGCTCTCGTTGTATGACCTATTTACCATGTGGCATTTCACATGCATTTAACATATGTCCGTAAACGAGCTTAATGCCATGTTCAGAGGTTCTATGTTAAAAATGTGGTTGTGGTATCTGGTACGATGTAAACGGGAAATCATGTATGGATTCTTATTTCGTTGCAATGTAGGATGACACCATTCATGTTAACATTCTGGAGAGAATCTGTGACCAAACAAGGTGCCGAAATATATGAAAGGAGAGAAAGCATGCCCATCATTGTCTGTGAGTAGAGGCCTTAGAGCTACTACGTACTCCGGTACGTCATGCATTTCACATTAGGTGTATAAGATTAAAGTAATGTAGTCATGGATTATATTTACACTTGCCTTCTCAGTGAGAAATCAAAGTAAATTGTGTTTATGCAAAGTGAATTTATAGGAAACTGTATTCACAGTATATTTTTGGTGTTTTATTGAACATGTATGTTATGATGTGCTTACGATTTTCACTCAACTTTGTTTCACAAATCACACTTATTATATGAAGATTGGTTCACTTGATAAACATTAATGAAGCTGATTGTCCTACCTCTGTCTCTCAATTTTTATGTTTTATTTCCTGAAAGTCTGATTCACTAAGAAATTCACTAAGCCAAGTATTGAATATTCACTGAAATTCACTTTAAAATTCATTCACTATTTACATGCATTCTTGGTGATGCTGTTCAACTTTCTTACAACAACAACTTTTGGTTCTTTAAACTCTACTGATCCCTTACTTGTCATGTCTACTTTAGCTATACCATGATTGCTTATCAAGGTCATGGTTAACTGCTTTCTAGCACTTATGTTCCTAAAAGTTTGATTCACTGAGAATATTCACTACAATGAATATTGACAGTACATGTATGTGAATGTCATATTGACGGTACTAACCGTGATTCAAAAGCCAAACATATTCACTAACCAAAAATATGTTGTCTGCATTGATCTTTTGCAGGTATGATCAATACCGAAACAACATCACATACCTATTGGATGTATATGAGATCATAAGGGGCAATATATGTCATGTACTACATCTACCAGATCGCATGTAATCAGCCGATCGACAAAAAATGAAAGGCAGATGAAGTACAAGAATTCAAAGCTTTTATAGTAAAATTGTATTACATCTAATCAGATGAACAACGCAATGTAGGCCAACATCACTATTAATGTGTAGATGTCATGTGAACACCATGACTTATTTTCATATGTATGTTCTAAATCAAAGTGATTTGAATTACTGGGGAGATGAAAACAACTATTTTAATCAATGTTTACATAATTCAATTATTATATCATCTTTTTTTTGTCTTTTGGTTGATTAGTACATGTATGATTTTGAGTCATAACTTCAGTAACTACAATGCTACTGTCACAAATTATGTTTGTTCGAAATTCATTGTCAAAATTCACTGTTATTTAAAAATCACTATTAATATTCACTAGTGAATTTCGACAGTGAATCTCCTGAAAAATAGAGTAACAATATCAAACCAACTCTCAAAACGAAAAAAAAAGTTTTTTTTTTGTAAAAATTCTGATTTTATTGATAAGAAAAACTGCAGTTTTACAAATAGTCATCTCCTGACTCTCCTTAACTAAAAACAGTGTCATCGACAAATGTTCACCACCTCATCAAAACCTTAGCCCGGCAAACCCAATGAGGGGAAATTCGGGTGCTAAGGAAAGAGTATGATCCTCATGTGTCGGAATAAAAGACTCCTCTAAGCCAAAACAACTAATCCAAAAAAAAAAAAAAAAAAAAAAAAAACCTAGAGGAGGACCTAAAGTACCCCCTTTCTTTTAAGACCCTATTACACCAAGGAAAAGAAAGTGATTCAACCAAGCTTTAAAATTTCTTGTAGAGAATGTTGCTGTCAAAGCCTCTCCAATTGTCTTTGCTGCAAATGTGCCAGGCAATCAACCAAATAAGACTGATATATCTTCTGGTGTTGCTGCAAGGAAGCACCCAAACCTACATAACCTATAAGCTTGTCATGTATCTTCTCTGCGGTGTTCAACAAATGACGACATCAAAGATATATATATATATCAACCAAGAACCGATCATAAAACTATATTAAGAACAATATAAAAAATACAAACACATACCTTTTACGGGTTGTTGCT
This sequence comes from Gentiana straminea, assembly GCA_036785695.1. Taxonomy (NCBI): domain Eukaryota; kingdom Viridiplantae; phylum Streptophyta; class Magnoliopsida; order Gentianales; family Gentianaceae; genus Gentiana; species Gentiana straminea. Next base: position 25,041,396 of record JAVUPR010000113.1, read on the forward strand.
CCTATAAAATTTTGAAGCGAGAGATCATCAAATGGAGGGCCTGTTAGTATTCGAACAAGGTAAGTATCAACAAAGATACAAACACCGAAACGGATACAAACTTTCGTCGAATTCCATATCCTTATGGCCCGGAAATCTTTTGATAAAGACACTTCATGCCACAAATGATTAGTGATTTCATCTTAAACGAACGAGACCGACGAGAATAATTATGAGAATTATATACACTAAGTTGGTCATCCATGGAATCGCCGGAAACAAAAAAAATACATGCACATAAAACAGTCCAACTAAAAAGTATTAACGTTTTGAAAACGATGTTTTACGGGAAAGAATGTGAAGTACATAGAGAAATTGTCAAAGGGTTGGGAGAATTTGACATTTGGAGTCACTTGTAATGTGCAGATTCTGTATATGACAAACAGAATGAATGCAATTGCTATATCACCAGTGGGAATGACGTTTTGATTTTCAAAACACATGATTCATTATCAAAAAAAAAAAACACATGACTCTCCACAGTAGCTACAAATAAGAAATACCATCTTCAAAAACCTACATAGCAAAGGAATCAGAGAAAATCAACAGTGAATCAACAAAGTAATCAGAAAAAATTAACAGAAAATGATAATAGTAAAAATGAAAATGCATGAACAGAGCCAAACTATTAAAAACAAGATCTGACTAACATGCAACCATGTTCATGAAAACAAGATCTGACAAAATTCATAATATATTTCTTTGATAAGTCAAAGAAATAAGCCAAATATTGCCAATAAAAGGTGATGCAAACATATGTCACACACCTTGTGTAAGACAGAGATCGTGCATTGCTTCCAAAAATAATGCCAAATCAAAAGGGTCTGGTGATTGCCTACTTGCCTGCAGATGCAAAAGATTTATTTTTACCAAGGATTTAGCCATAAACTTAAACAGTAAGAATATAGCATCCAACCTGCTCAGCTACCCATGGAATCCAGCTGCAGAACTTCTTGAATATAGGAACTGAGAGATTCATGTGCTGACATTGACAACATGCAATGATCAGTGTACTAAGGGCTCTTAAGGCAACTTCGGAATTCAAATATTTAGCTTTATCACCAAGCGGTGAAAGATCTTCAACCAATATAATTAACGACTCATAAAACTGATTAGCACATTCTCTTTCTCCTATACAAGAAAAATCATATATGGACAAGGCAAAGTAATCGGGGAAAATTAACAGTGAATCACGCTCATCAAACACACACTATTCAGAAAACAAACATCAAAATCATGATGAAAAACGATTCAAACTTAAAAAGCTCAGATTTATGTTCAATTTCATTAGGAAGATTGAAATTTATCTTATAAAACTAAGATTTATGATCTACAAATCATTGAACAATACGCAAAAAAAAAAAGAAAAAAAAGTAGGCAAATACACCCGTTGAATTTATGATCGCCGAGAAATCATCCTTTGAATTTGATAATCGATGATCGACGATGCGATTTTGGAAGAGAATCAAGGCAGATCATGAATCCTTTGAATGATGATAGAAGTTCGTCAGAGCAATTTTTTTTGTTCTTCGACATTGACTTATTCAAAAGCGAGGAAGGAAGCTGAAACTTAGGAATAGGTTAACTAAGGGCAATTTAGTCATGTAATTAAAATTTTGTCCTTTATCCTATAAAAAATGTTAAGTATGACTGTTAATTAAAAAAAATGTGTAAAGTGTCCTTCAGGCTAATTTTCCAAAAAGAAAAAGCAAACTTATGCTGTACTTACCTTTCTTTTAAGTCTGCTAAAATTTTGTCCTTTTTTTTTGGGGGAATGAGGGAGAAGGACAGAAATATTTCATCAATTAAGTAGAAGGACAGTTTTTTGAAACTTTTGCATAAAGGACAAAACTATTTATTCACTGTCGAAATTCACTTGTGTTCGAAATTCTTTGTTTAAATTCACCGACGAAATTCACTTGTCGAAATTCACTAATTTTCAAAATTCATCGTCGAAATTCACTAATTTTCGGGATTCACTCGTCGAAATTCACCGATTTTGGGATTCACTGGGGAGATTCACTGATTTTCGGGATTCACTGTTTGTCCTTCTCGCTATAAAAATTATGCAGTTGTCCTTCTCACTATAAAAAATATGTAGCTGTCCTTTTACTTAAAAATATTTCAGATTGTGTCCTTATCCCTAATTTTCCATTTTTTTTTTGGACTAACCAATCACAATTGAGCAAATTTTGTCCCATATTGCTTACAACATACTTGATTCTTTCCATCTTCTCCTATACAAACAAACCTTCACCTCTCTTTAAAGCACATCAATTCTTCTTCAACCCAAGGAGTCAAGGAAACTGAGAGTCTCAGGCATTCCTCCTCTTTAGTTGGCTAACTAGTTTATGTTTTATATCCTGCACAAGTTTATCGAAGACTTGCTCGAAATGAATAGGATATTGAGCATACTTCAAAACATCAGTTCTAAAAACTTGTTTGATTGTTCCTTGTATTTGGTTACGTTGATTTTTAAAAAAAAAGATGCAGACTTTTCATATTAAAACAAATAAATAATTTCGCTCGGTGTCTATACCGTGCTGTTTGATTGAATTATAACTCTAAAAACAAACTAACAGGGAAAAGTTTGCGAAGGAGACGGTGGTCCTTATTGTTTATTTTTGCCTGGGTTCAAACATTGTGCCCTAGCCAATATATACTAAAATCGGAATCACCCACAATAATAATTAATTAATAAGTAGGTTAATGTGAGTAAATAGTTACTATTAGTAAGATATCTACGGTTTAGATGCCAATGAGGCTTGGCCTAATTGCCAAAGTTGCGATGGCATAGGGTCGTGGGTTCAAGCTTGTTTTCGACTCGTGAGTTATATAATTGTGATTGTGTAAGAGTTAAAATAAAAAAAAAAACAAAAATAAAAAAACAGATTGATAGTAATTGAGGAATAGCTTCAACTGTTAAGAAAACTCCAGATTTGTCCTTGTCGTATATAATAAGTATCTGGTGTTTATCCGTGCCAGAAACGTATCGGATGGAGGCTCGTTACCAAACAAGAATATATATATGTGTGTATCATGATGAGTTATATGACAGCAATTTCATGCTTATTCTACCTTACTTTTGCTTCTGTTTGTCTTTTTTGCTCATATATATGGTAAAATAATGAACACCTTGTTTTTGATTCAGATAGAGAAGAAATAGTTATGGCTGATGATCTGGAGCAGCAAAACAATAATGGGTTACAGGGAAGTGAAAGGAACGATAGATTAAGTAGTTTACATGATTCCATTCTCGACCATATCCTTTCGGTTCTTCCTACCAGAGATGTTGTAAGGACTGGGATATTGTCAAAGCGATGGAAGTCATTATGGATCGGTGTGTCTATCTTCGACATTAGTGATTTCCGTTGTTCTAGTACAGCATGCTGGAATTTTGTTGAGAGAGTTCTTGTGCTTCGAAATAGATCTAGTATTAAACAATTCAAGCTTTGGTTCAGATCTTATGCTACTCTCAGTTACCCTCGTGTTCAATCGATAATTTCATCTTTAGTCAGTCATAAAATTACACATCTCGATATATCTCTACGCGTTGAGGATCAATTCACTCTACCTAGCTCCATCTTTGATTGTCAAACCCTTTGTATTTTAAAGTTAGAGATTTTAAAGGAATCTCGGAGAAAGCTTACCCTTGAGCTGCCTGTTCATATCTCTTTACCACGCCTAAAAGTCTTGCACCTGTGTGATTTTGCATTTTCAAATGCCGAATCCATTGAAAAGTTGTTTTCGTGTTGTCCTGTTCTTGAAGAATTGGCTTTAGTGGAGTGTGAGTGGATCCATAGGAAAAGCATGACCATTTCTATTCCCTCATTAAAGAGATTCACAATGGTGCAGCTGTATTTATACGTGTATTATAACCCCATCTTTGATTGTCAATCCCTTTGTATCTTGAAGTTATCCCTGAAAAACGTTACCCTTGAGCTGCCTGATCATATCCCTTTACCATGCTTAAAAATGATGCACCTGTGTTTTTGTGAATTCCAAAATGCTGACTCCATTGAAAAGTTGTTTTCATGTTGTCATGTTCTTGAGGAATTGACTTTAATGGACTGTAAGTGGATCCATTTTAATAGTATTACCATTTCTATACCCTCATTAAAGAGGTTGACAATGGGTGTTGAAGAATACAGCCTTGTTGATGATGATAATAGTTTGTTACATTACAATTGAATCTCCATTTACGTTGTCCTTCAACTACACTTGGTTACTTGACCAACCACTTCTATTTCACTAAGATATCATCATCATCATCATCAATCAAGGCTTACATTCATATAACAAATCATTACTTTAGGACTAAAGTAAGGGCTCTTCATCTTGTTAAGTTTTTTCAGGGTCTGGAAAACATTGTATCCTTGACGATATCTAATGAAACTGCAGAGGTACTGATTAAGTGTCTACCTTTTCTCTTTTAAGATTTTCCAGTTTTTGATGCTGCATACTAATCATCTAATACTTGATTTTGATGTGCAGGAACTCTCACGAGCAGACACGGTTCCGGACCATTTTCCAGTTTTTCACCATTTGAAATATTTGAATTTGAGTATGAAAGTGCAGGGCCGTGTCTTAAGTGGGTTTCTAAAGTTCTTTTATTTCATGCCAAACTTGGGCACCATTGAAATTTCGGAGGTGAATTAATATTGTTTACATGAATTAAATGCTACCCTCGTGTTTAAATGCATGTTTGGTGTTTCTTTCTAACCATTTAAATTCCTTCGTTTATTGTTGTCTGTAGGGAGTTCATCGAGACATACGCATATCTGGACTTAAGCCGCCAAAGGCTTTGCCTAATTGCTTCTTGTCTAGCCTAAAAGATTTGCGCCTTAAGAAATTTCGTGGGGATGGTCATGAATTCTATTTCTTGACAAGTTTTCCACAAAAAGTTGTTTCATTGCAGAGGATAAATATTACTACATACGGATATATAAACCGACAACAGCTGAGGAAGAAAGTGGAAGATCTCTCCACAAGATTCAAACACTGTGCAATCATTGTTGACTGAATCATCCCATCTCATCTCATGTAAGTAAATTTTATGGTAAAATTTTTTGGAGGTGATTATTTAAGGATGTCTACGCAAGCTAGCATTATTCTCGTCGCTTTTTGTTTAGGATATATACTATTTGAAAAATAGTGATCACTCTCTCGTGGACTTCTCTCCTCTTATCGGTAGTGTTTCTATCGGTAGTGTTTATATTGCGGGTTTTCAAAGTGAAATAAACCGGAGTTCATGATACCCTATTTGTTGTCAAGACGAGTCGTTGTTGTGTGTTATGCCCTTTTGCTTATATTCGAAAGCCGACGTTTTGGAAGACAAGTTATGAGATATTAGTGGTTTTCGTTTTTGTTTTTGTTTTTTTTGTTTTGTTTTTTTATTTATAATTATTATCTACAACTAAATAAATATCCTTTGGATTAGCAAATTCAGTGTTGGGTCCTTTTTAGAATGTTGGATTCAGTGGAGTGTTTTCTATCCCACCCACCCCCTCGGGATTGATTGGTTTAGTATTGTCGACATGCATGTTTTGTAAATACACAATCTGGTTTAGAAGAGATTCTGATAGATGAATTGGAATGAGAAAATATATTTCATTGAGTAATTGGGTTTACGATACAATGATATATATACAATTATATGGAACATTCCGGAGCCTATAAAATATAAATACAGAAAATATAAATAATAATTACAAAATGTATATTATCCTAATACACCCCCCTCAAGCGGGATGAGGGAGTTGAAGGCCCAGCTTGGATTTAAAGTGAGTAAACGGAAGCCGGGAAAGAGACTTGGTAAGAGCATCGGCGAGTTGATCAACGTTGGATACATGAGAAACACGGACGAGACCTCGTTGAACATGATCACGGATGAAGTGATAATCGACGGCTACGTGTTTCATACGAGAGTGGAAAATAGGATTAGCGCATAATTGAGGGGCGACAACATTATCACAAAAAATGACCGGGTTAGTGCGCACGGAAAAACCAAGATCAGCAAGCAAGTAAGTAAGCCAAGCAATCTCACCAGCAGTGTCAGCAACGGAGCGATATTCTGCTTCGGTGGAAGAGCAGGCAACCGATGTCTGCTTCTTGGAACTCCAGGAAATAATATTCTTGCCGAGAAAGACCAAATATGCAGAGGTCGACGAATAACCTACATCTTGATTTCCACCCTAATCGGCATCAGAAAAGGCATGAAGGGCAAGCGGTGAGTCAGAGAACAATTGCAGACCTTCATGCAATGTACATGCTATGTAGCGAAGAATACGCTTAACAAGTGACCAATGATAATCAGACTGGGAATGCATATGCTAAGAAAGTTTATTAACCGCGTAAGCATATTGGGCCGCGTAAATAAAAGATGCGCAAAGCACCCGAACCGACGATACCGAGTGACATCCGAATATTGGGGAGACGCCAAGTGACTAGGGGAGAAAGCATTAGGAGAAAGTGGAGTGGACACCGGCTTGGAGTCCGTATGTTGACACGAGAGAGGAGCTCATGGATATACTTGGTTTGAGTGTGCACAAACCACGAGCATTGGGGGTGAATTCGATACCCAGGAAGTACAATAAGGGGCCAAGATCCTTGATAGAGAACCGTTGGCCAAGACAATCAATAACCTGGTGTACCTGAGAGGGAGAACCGTTGGCCAAGACAATCAATAACCAGGTGTACCTGAGAGGGAGAAGCGCCGGTAACAACAATATCATCAACGTACACAAGTAAAATAAAAATGCTTTGGAGGAAGTACGAGCAATAAACGAGAGATGAGTCCACAACGAATTGACGAAACCAAGAGAGAGAACAAAAGACCGAGTTCATGATACCAAGTACGGGTGCTGTTTAAGCCCATAAATAGCTTTATGGTGCTTGCAAACATAAGTGGGGCGATCAGAGTCCTCAAAGCCAGAAGGCTGAGTCATATAAACATCCTCAGAAAGTGAACCCTGCAAGAAGGCATTATTGAGATCTAAATGTCGCAGAGACCAACCTAAAGATACCGCAATGTTGGGAACCAGACGAATAGTGGTTGGTTTCACCATAGGACTAAATGTCTCAAAATAATCAATACCGGGCCACTGGGTGAAACCTTTCGCAACCAATCGAGCCTTATAGCGTTCTATGGAGCCATCTGGATGCCGTTTAATCCGAAAGACCCACTTGCAAACAACGACATTGAGATTAGACTCAGAAGGAACAAGTGACCAAGTGCCATCGCGCACGAGCGCATCAAGCTCCTCGGACATAGCAAGACGCCAATGAGAACTTTGTAAAGCTTGTTTAACGGTAGATGGCTCGGTATCATAATATCGAGAAACCAAGGCGGGCGGCAAGGTTAAGGATTTGGCGAGGTTTAAAGATATTGTTATGAGAACGAGTAACCATGGGATGAGAGGGCGGTGGAGGTAAAGAGGAGGATGGTACCGGGGTCAGGGAGGATGAGGAGGATGCGGACTCAAGGGAGGTTGAGGCCTTAGGGGGGAGGAGGGGTGGGAGATACAACCGGAGAAGGCAATGAGGGGATAACAGGTGGGAAATGAGGGGAAGGGACGAGAGTGGAAAGGTCCGAATAAAGGGCATGGGGAAGTAAATTGTCAAGGGAAGGGAGATCAGGATCAGGAGTAGTGGTGGAAAAAGAAAACATATCCTCATCAAAGTGAACATCATGGAAAACATACATACGAGCACTAGAGAGGTCATAGCACAGGTAAGCACTCTGTGTGAGAGAATAGCCGAGAAAAAAACACGGTAAGGAGGAAGAGTCCAGCTTGTGATGATTGCACGGCTTAACCCCGGGATAATAGAGATAGCCAAAAATGCTGAGCTTAGCATAGTTGAGGAGGGGGTTGGAGAAGAGTTTTTCATGAGGAGAGAGCATGGCCAAAGTTTTGGTGGGCATTCGGTTGATGAGATAGACTGCAATGCTGACAGCATAAGACCAGTAGGTAATGGGCATGGATGCATGTTTAAGGAGGGTGAGGGCCATTTCCACTATATGTAAATGGCGATGTTCGGAGATGCCATTGTGTTGGGGGTGTGAGGCGGGAAAGTGTGATGGGCAATGCCATGAGAGGACAAAAATGGACGTACAACAATGTACTCGGTCCATTATCGAATAAAAGGTTTTAATGGAGGCATCAAGCAATTTTTCAACATAAGGCTTAAATTTGAGGAAAACGACGAGATACATCCGATTTATGAACTAGTAAAGCCAAATAAAACGCGTAAAGTGATCCACACAAATTACGTTGTACTTATAACCATCAACGAGTAAATAGGTGCGGTCAAACATCGAAAAAACTACTTAAAGGGCGGGAAGATTGCAATGTAGATTACGTAAAAGGAAGCACTGTGGCTTTTATTACTCAAACAATCATCACAAGGAGAGGAAATAATAGAAGATAAGTCTAAACAATTGTTTTAACTAAAAACTGAATATTAGGAAAAGCTGGATGACCACAACGACGATGCCAAGTCGAGGTGGTCGTTTTATTTGCAGAAAAAACAATTAATGGACTGGATGACCAAGTGTAGACTACATTTTTAGCTTGGCCCTGGTGGAGGCAGTGTCCGGTCTTCAAATCCTTCACACAAAAGGAAACATATAAGAATTCAATGGAGACGGAGTTATCAGAACAAAATTTAGAGACAAATAAAAGATTCTGGGAGAGTTGGGGGACACACAAGACATTTGATAAACGAAAGGAAGACAAAGACGTTGAACCAATATGACTAATTTTAAGGGAACGACCATCACCAATAATAATATTATCCAAACTTGTATAGAGATCATGCAAGGACAGGAGGTTGAGATCATATGTCATGTGATGTGAGGTCTCACTGTCGAGCAACCAAGAAGACGCAGCTTGAGCCGGATAAGCCTGAGGGGATGGGGAAGGTCTCGGGTTTGGGCTAGGGGTAGGTGGACGATGCAGCTGTTGAAAGAACGGGTATGTAGGACACCGTTTGGCAGAGTGTCCATAGACTCCACACCGTAGACACTTCCCTTCATATGGACGGAGAGCTCGTGCAGGAGGAGGTTGCGAAGTGGGAAAAGGAGAAAGGGCTATCCCGAGGAGGTGGGGGAGGGTGTGGTGGGTTGTAGGGGGTACTGATGGGTTGTAGGAAGACGGAGGACGAGGATGAGGGTTTGGCCGAGGTGGATATTGGGATGCAAAGGCAGTGTAACCAGACGTAGTGGCTGCGGCTTGGTGTTGAAGAATACTAGCTTCATGGTTTAAGAGTTTTTCATGCAGTTCAGGAAGCGAAATCAGAGAATCATGAGCCTAAATTGCTCTCGATATTTCAACATATTCAGGCCCATGAGTTTGCAAAATAAGATCCACACGATCTTCAGGATTGAGTGCTGAATCTATAGTGGCAATCCCATCTGCCTTCGATTTAATGGATGTAAAATAAGCAGAAAGGGAAGAATTACCTTTCGTAATGGATCGAAGATTCTGTTTCAGTTGTTTTATCCTACCATGACTAAGCTTACCAAACGTATCAGTGAGGATGGTCCATGCTTCCTGAGCCGAGTGAGTATGCTGGATAATGGCTACAAGATCCGGTGAAACCGACCCCAAAATTACATTATGCACCAACGAGTCAAGGCATATTCCGGGTTGGGGGAGGAAACACCATCAGCGGTGAGAAGCTTGGGCAGGGAAGGTTTGGAACCATTAATAAAACCAAGAATGTCATATCCGGCGAGGAGAGTGGTGATTTATAGCTTCCGTGTTGCGTAATTGGTATTGGTAAGCTTGATGGGTGCATGGAGGGTAGAGTTAAGGGCAACAATAGATGATGGTTGAGGCAAGGAAGAAGGCTGGAGGTGGCTGCAGTGGTGGTATGACCAGATTGAGAGGTGCCGGAGGAAGAATCGGTGGCGGACATGTCAAGAAGAGGAAGAACCTACGATGAAGGTAGGGCGGAGACGAGAAAGAAAAAAAACTGGGGGAACTTGGGTTTATGAGGAGGCTGGGAAGAACAGAAAAAATAAACGAAAAAAATTGGAAAGGGATAATTGAATTCTCAATGCCTGATACCATAATAGATGAATTGGAGTGAGAAAATATATTTCATTGAGTAATTGTGTTTACAATACAATGATATATATACAATTATATGAAACATTCATAAGCCAATAGAAGATATAGGTTTTTTGTCGGGAAGGACAAATTAATACAAAAATCAGGATGCAAGGACATTGCTAATTAATCAGGACAAAACATACATAAACTTACTAATATACCCTTTTTCTAATTCTTATCTCTTTCCCTAATTCGGATGGGACTCCTTTGCAAGAGAAACGGCAGCCTCATTCTCTCTTCTTCTCTAAACCTATGAAACATCCCTCTTAAAAATCCGATTGCAATCAATACCGGATGCTGCACTAAATTACCCCACTATTTCTCTGCAAATCGTTTGCAGATTTTATGCCTCCCTGTCCCCTTCTCTTGACCTCGTGAGTAATCTGCTTTTGGTAAGAACAGATACGCAATTTTGAGCAACCAGGAGTCTTGCCGGACGATTAGGAGTAACGGGAGGAGACCGGAGAGAGTGGAGGCCTGGGGCGGTAGAGAGAGAGTGCGGCGGCGGGGGCGTGGTGATTGGGGCCATGGAAGCTTTGCCCCAGAATCGTCCTGGGGCCAGAATCGATTGGTGGTGACGATTGGTGGTGGTCGGAATCCTTTCTGTTGCTGCTGCCGCCGGTGTTCATCTCTGTTCTTATTTGTTGATTCCATTTATGTTCAATTATTTGTTGATTCAAGAATTTGATTCAAGGAGATGATTCAAGAATCGTTCAAGGGATTCGAGCTCAGGCTTTTTTTTGGAGAAGAGAAGCAGGCTGTTCTATATTTTTTTAATTTTTTTTTGAAAAAGTTTAGGGTTTACGGTTGTTACTATTAATTTTGTAACGTTACTACAAATTTTGATGTACTTTATTAATTTTACGGGCTGTTACTACTTGTTTATTGGCCGTTACTATATTTTACGGGCTGTTACTACTTGTTTATTGCCCGTTACTACATTTTACAGGGCTGTTACTATTTATTTTTAGTCTGTTACTACTTGTTTTTAGGATGTTACGACATTTTACGGGACTGTTACGACTTGTTTATTGGCCGTTACTATATTTTACGGGCTGTTATTACTTGTTTTTACGGCTGCCAATATATCTCGCGGTAACAAAAAAGTAGTGTTCTGGGGGATATCAAGGTTCAGCCTTCGGTTCATATTTCGTCGACCAATCCTTCCTGCTGTTACTATTTTTCCACTGGATGTTACGACATTTTATGGACTGTTACTACTTGTTTTTGTGGCTGTTACTGCATTTTATTTAGTGTTACTACGCGTTTAATGTGTGAAAGGGTATTTTTGTCCATTTATTATGAATTTGTCCTTTCTAATCACAAAACATGTATAACGTCCTTCTGGACCCATTTTTGTTTTTTTTTTGTCCTTGTAGTCCCTTCCCCCTAGAAGATAAATATAGAAAATACAAATAATAATTACAAAAAATGTATATTATCCTAATAGATTCTTGGTGTTTAATTGTTTTGTCACAAACGAAGTTTTGAATGTAACTCCCTTCATTGATTTTCTACTGTCACATCACCTGCATAATCAGCATCACAGTAGCCTGTGACCAGACTTGTATCACCTCCATAAATGAGACCAACATCAGTTGTACCTCTCAGGTACCTGAATATCCTTTTAACAGCTTTCCAGTGTTCCTTTCCAGGTTGAGCCATAAACATGCTGACAACACTGACTGCCTGAGCCAGATCAGGCCTAGTGCATACCATGGCATACATCAGACTGCCAACTGCACTAGCATAGGGAACTTTTGACATATACTTCTTCTCTTGGTGGATCGTGAAGCATAAACAGATAAATGAACATTTGATGCCATAGGAGTATCTATTGGTTTTGCAGCAGACATCCCAAACTTGGCCAATATCTTCTGCACATAACCCTGCTGAGACAAGAACAATTTCTTCTCACTTCTATCTCTCCAGATCTCCATCCCCAAGATTTTCTTGGTTGCACCCAAATCCTTCATTTCAAATTCAGACGAGAAGATTCTTCAGATTTTGAATATCAGACTTCCTTGCAGCAGCAATCAACATGTCATCCACATACAGAACAAGATAGATGTTAGATCCATCTTCCAGCAGACTGTGGTATACACAACAGTCATATGGACTTCTGTTGTAACCCTGCTGAAGCATAAAACTGTCAAACCTTTTATACCATTGCCTTGGAGCTTGCTTCAAACCATACAATGATTTCTTCAACTTGCAAACATAATTTTCCTTGCCAGGAACTTGAAATCCCTCAGTCTGTGTCATGTATATCACCTTATCCACCTCACCATGTAGAAAAGCAGTTTTCACATCTAATTGCTCAAGTTCCAGATCTTGCTATGCCACCATTGCTAGTAACACCCAGATTGAAGTGTGTCTGACCACTGGTGAAAATATTTCATCAAAGTCAATCCCTTCCTTTTGACTGAATCCTCTAGCAACCAAACGTGCCTTGTACCTGACCCTTTCTGCCTTAGTTATTCCTTCCTTTTTCTTGAAAATCCATTTACAAGTCACAACTCCCTTGTCAGTAGGTTGTTTGACCAATTCCCAAGTCTGATTCTTCAACAACGACTCCATTTCATCTTCCATGGCAGCATGCCACTGAGATGCTTCTGTACATGTCACTGCTTCCCTGTAAGAAGTAGGTTCAGCAACCTCTACCTCTTCTGCAACTTGGAGTGCATATCCAGCCAAATCATCATATCTATATCTCCTTGGAGGTATCCCAACATTAGATCTTCTAGGCTCCGCGCGGCGCCTAGACTCGCCGATCAATGTTTGTATGATGCCCTACTGAGGTCTCAGTAGGCTGGCTTGGATCAGATTCTGGTTCGTTATCCAGATCAGTATAGTGTTGATTTGGATCCACTGATTGTTGCATATCAGTAGACTCCACCTGAAGCTCAACCTGTTTCTCAACACTATCAGATTCAGCACTGGTTTCGATTCAGTAGACCTCCCTACTGATGAGTTTAACATAGAATTTTCATCAAACACAACGTCCCTGCTGAGGATTACTCTGGACTCTACTGATGACCAAATCCTATATCCTTTCACTCCATCACCATACCCCACAAACACTCCCTTCTTGGCTCTTGGCTCTTGGCTCCAACTTCCCTTCACTAACATGATAGTAAGCTGTACTTCCAAAAACCCTTAGAACTGAGTAGTCAGTAGGCTTGCCTGACCACATCTCAAATGGTGTCTTGAGATTGATTCCCGTGTGAGGACTCCTGTTGATTAAGTAGCAAGCTGTCTTAACAGCCTCTGCCCAAAATCTCCTTGATAAACCAGCTTGAGAAAGCATACATCTTGTCCTCTCTAGTAGAGTTTGATTCATCCTTTCAGCTACACCATTCTGCTGAGGTGTATTCCTTACAGTATGATATCTGGAAATACCCTCAGCTGAACAAAATGAATCAAAATCCATCCAGCAGAATTCCAGACCATTATCTGTACGAAGCTTCTTGATTTTCTTGCCTAAATGATTCTCCACTAGGGCCTTCCACTGCTTGAAGTTACTGAATGCATCACTTTTGTTCTTCATCATCACCACCCAAGTCATCCTTGAATAGTCATCTATGAATGACACAAATTATCTGTGACCACCCAATGACTCAACTTTTGATGGACCCCAGCAGTCTGAATGGATATAATCAAGTGATGCCTTTGTGTTGTGCAACCCTGCTGAGAACTTACTTCTATGCAATTTCCCAAACACAAATGTTCACAAAAGTCCAGATTCTTAACCTTATATCCCCCAAGAAATCTTTTGAAGAAAGAACCGCATACCCCTTTCACTCATGTGACCAAGTCTCATGTGCCACGAGTGAGTCCGAGATCGGTGAAGCTCGCCGAGGATGCAACGGCGGCGGTGCTGATACGGTAGATCCTTATAATATATACAAGGTTCCCCTCTTGATGCCTTTGAGGACTACAATGAATCTTTGAAGACATTCGGTTGTCCACCTTCACCCTTGAAATTGAACCCCTTGTCGTCTAGTAGACTAAGAGATACCAAGTTCTTGGTCATCTATGGAACATGTCTTACATTTTTTTCAAAGTGTACGTAATTTACCATCCTCTCGTCCTTAACTTTACCGAGCCAATTCCCACAACTTTGCAAACCTTACTATTGGCCATATAGATTTGACCACCATCTATCTGCTCATAAGTAGAAAACCACTCCTTGTTTGGACAAATATGGTAGGATGCTCCAGAATCAAGTATCCACACATCATTATGGTGTGTAGAGTCCCCTGCAACTAGAACCAGATCCTCATCAGATTGCTTAGTAGCCAAGGCTACTGTGCCAGAATTGCCTTCCTGCAGTTTCTTCTTCCTTGGACAATTGGACTTCCAATGTCCCTGCTCCTTACAATAAATACAGACATCAGTAGACTTAGGACCTTTAGACACTGACTTCTTTTTCTTCTTCTATCCATATCCTTTTCCATTATTGCTGCTAGCTACTAGCCCAGCAGCCTGACTGTCTGTCCCAGCAGCCTTGTGTCTAAGCTCCCTGGCATGTAAGGCAGACCTCACATCCTTTAAAGCTACTGTATCATTCCCAACTATGAAAGACTGCACAAAGTTTTCATATGATGCCGGTAATGACACCAACAGGATTAGGGCTGCATCTTTATCTTCAATTTTAACATCAATATTCCTTAAATCAAGTAGTATTGTGTTCAGCTGATCAAGATGTTCCCTCAGTGGACTCCCCTCATGCATCTTCAAACTGAACAACCTCTATTTCAACAACAACTTGTTGGTCAGTGACTTGGTCATATACAGGCTTTCAAGCTTTTTCCACAACTTGGTTGCGGTGTCTTCCTCAACAACCTCAGTGATAACATCATTAGATAAGCACAACATGATGGTTGAATGTGCTCTCTCTTCCAGACTGGCATAATCTGTTGCACCTGTATTAGGTTTGTCAGATAAAGGATTCCACAAACCCTGATGTTTCAACAGGGCACGCATCTTGATTTGCCACAGACCAAAACTGTTCATTCTTGTAAATTTATCGATTTTCACGTTTACTGCTGACATCTTTTCTTGCTAAAGATCACAACTTTATCAGAGATCCTAGCACCTTGCTGAAAGTCTTGGTGAAGATGAAGTTGATCGTACAGATTGTTTTCTCCAGAACCTTTCTCTGATACCACTTGTTATAACGGATGGAGATAACTTCAGACGCAAGAAAATAGAAACAGATGCAATCAAACGCAAATAATCAAAGGAGATAACAGAAAACAAGACGAACACTGATTTAATGTGGAAAACCCCTCTCAAAGCGAGAGAGATAAAAAAACCACGGGCAGAAAAGAGATCTTTATTATTATGCACTGAGTTACAGATTTCACACACACAGACAATGCAACAACAACTGTATTTATAGGCACAAATCCCTAAACCCTAGTCGTAAGGAATATTTGTCTGATCTGCCATAAATACCCTTACACGTGTCCTCCTTTTAATGACACAATATAGCTGTCACATAACAGAATTAGCAAATGTGGGTCCCTGCTGTATTCCAGTACTCAGCAGCCTTCACCCTGCTGACAGAAGCTTCAGTAGACTCCACCCTACTGATGCACATAATTGAATACACTACTCAGCTGACCATCACACAGCTGAGTCTTCAGATCGGTTCCACCAGATGTAGAGTTTAAGTCACTTTACCGACACTTGTAAAAGAAAGATGAGCCTTCTTTATAAATGTTTGTGTAGAGTCTTCGGAACCACATACTCCATTGTCGAGGTGAAGAGGACCACTGTTGAGATCACTCCACGATGGCAAGACGAGCAACACAATGGAATATAGATATTGGAA
Source organism: Gentiana straminea (assembly GCA_036785695.1). Lineage (NCBI taxonomy): Eukaryota > Viridiplantae > Streptophyta > Magnoliopsida > Gentianales > Gentianaceae > Gentiana > Gentiana straminea. The sequence goes on from JAVUPR010000113.1 coordinate 25,057,395, forward strand.
GAACTGATTTATATTAGTATGCAGTAAACGCGCTATGTATGTTTTTGTTTGAAGTTCTCTCGTCAATCCTTCTAATATAGGTTTGGATGAATATATGTACTAATTTAGATGGAACTCTGCTATTTCATTTTGGGTTATATGTCATATCTAGGGGTGAAAAAAATTTCTATTTGGTTAAATAGTGATTCTAAATAGTAATCAGAACAATCGAAACACTACATATAAGTGTTATTTATGTAATGTGCAAATTTCTTTTCAACCTGGACGCTGGTTTGGTTTAAATGTATAATACTTGCGGTGAATGAATCTCATTATGCACTTATTTATGATGTTAATTTTAGACGATTCCAAGGTTGGAATTATAGTACACTAATTTATTGACGATGCACTTTGGAAAATCTATGCGTGTTTGATGAGTTAATTGCATGCACATATGATATTGTTGACAAATGTGATATATGTATTCAAGGAAAAATGACTTGTAAACCACATAAATCTGTAGAGCGCACATCTGATTTACTTGGTCTTATACACCAAGATTTTTCTGATTTGCATAGCAAAGTTTCACGTGGAGGACATAAATATTTCATGAATTTTATAGGTGATTTCTCAAAATACGCCTATGTGTATTTGCTGAAAAGTAAAAATGAAGTGTTAAGTAAATTTTTAATTTTTAAAGCAGAAGTTGAAAATCAATTGAACCGGATAATTAAAGTCTTACGTTCTAATAGAGGTGGAGAATACCAAGTAACATAATTAATAAAATTTTGTGAAGAAAATGGTATTGTTCACGAGTTTAATCCACTGTATTCACTAGAATTGAATAGAGTGGTAGAACGGAAAAACCGAACGTTAATAGATATGGTAAATTGCATGTTAATTAGTTATGGTTTATCTGATCAATGGTGGGGTGAAGCAATTTTAAGTGCATGTTATATTCTTAATAGAATTCCGAAGAAAAATATTAGTAAGACACCTTATGAGTTACGGTTTAATCGCAAACCTAATATTAATCGTCTAAGGTTTGATGATGTCTTTCTTAGTGCTTATGTAAGAAAACCAAAATCTGAGATTAATAAGTTAGGTAGTAAAACTTATAAATGTGTTTTTTTATAGTTTATGCAAAGAATAGTACTGCTTATAGATTTCTAAAATTAGAATCTTATGAAATTCTCGAATCAAATGATGCTGAATTTTTTGAACATGTGTATAAGTCGTCTTCTGTGCAATCTGGAAATAATGGTGTTCCTAACATTTCCAAGAGAGTTCATGATGAATCTATTGATGACACATCGGTGGAACCACAATCATATTTAGAACCTAGGAGAAGTAAAAGAATCCTTTGGTCCTTAATTTGTGACATACTTACTGCAAGGTGATGTAAATAATATAACACACCAAACCAAGTTAATGATCAATAATGATAATGATCTGTCACATATTTAGAAGCCATTTCATCACATGATGCTGTTTTTTGGAAAGTAGCAATCAATGATGAAATGAGATCGATCATGTCAAATCAGACATGGAAATTAGTAGATATACCTCGTGGTTCTAAACCGATCGGTTGTAAATGGATCTTCAAGAAAAAGTTAAATGCATATGGTTCCATTATCAAATACAAAGCCCGCCTTATGTCTAAAGCCTTTAAACAGCGTCACGGCATAGATTATTTTGATACATATGCTCCTGTTAGGGATGGCATTGGGCACGGGTGGGTACGGGTTTGGCAGTATCCATACCCTACCCATCATAAATTTTTCAAACCCATACCCTACCCACTACCCATGCGGGTAGACATTTTTAAATCCATACCTTACCCTTACGGATATCCATGGGTTTACGGATATCCATGAATATTTGATTTTATTTCACAAAAATGAAATGGACTCCATTGATGCCTTACATATTCTTCTTACACCACTTTTTGATTAATTTTTTTTAAATTGTGTTTTCACTTATGATAAAATAACGTTTGCCTTATCTTTTGACAAGTAAAAAAGTGGTGAATTTCTCCGACCATCATTATCATTATCTTTATGTGATATTGAACTATTGAAATTTATATTCACATTCGCTTGGTTTTTTTTCTTTCTTTAAGTTCAATCATCATCTAATGATCAAAAGATAATTGTTTGTTTCTTTCTATGATTTTTGAGATGGAAAGGTGAATTGTTATTTATATGTATGTATATATAAAGAAATGTATATAAAGTGTTAGAATATTATATCATATGGTGGGTCGGGTGGGTAATACGCCGGGTAAAAAATATATAACCATACCTTACCCTCCCCACGGAGGGTTTTGAAAAATCAAATCCATACCCTACCTTACCCTTAAAAATACCCTACCCTAACGGGTAGGGTAGGGTGGATATGCACCGGGTTGGATCGAAATTGACATCCCTAGCTCCCGTGGCTCAGATAGCTTCTATCCGTGTGTTGTTATCTCTTACCTCGATTCACAATTTAGTTGTCCATCAAATGGATGTGAAAACGGATTTTCTAAATGGTGATTTAGAGGAAGAAGTATATATGTAATGTACTTTGAGGGATTTGTTTTACCGGGACAAGAAAAGAAGGTTTGTAAATTGGTAAAATCTCTTTATGGTCTCAAACAAGCCCTATGCAATGGCATAAAAAGTTCAATAAAGTAATGCCGGAAAACGGATTCAGAGTCAATGAAGCAGATAAGTGTATATACTCTACATATAAAAAGGGTGCATGCATTATTGTTTTCCTATATGTGGATGATATGCTTATCTTTGGTCCGATTTTGGAATCCATAAATGAGACCAAGCAATTATTGGAATCTAACTTCGATATGAAGGATTTGAGGGAAGCGAACGTGATCTTAGGGATCAAAATAATGAGGAAAGGTGGTTTTTTTTATCATTAAATCAATCTCATTATATTGAAAATATCCTTAAAAGGTATGGTCATATGGACCATAAGCCTGCATCTACACCCATGGATCATAGAATCAAGTTAATGGAAAATACCGGAAGATGCTATGACCAATTACAATATGCAAGTGCGATAGGAAATCTTATGTATTCTATGCATTGCACAAGACCCGATATTGCATATGCAGTTGGTATATTATGTCGTTTCACTAGTAATCCAGGAAAAGAACATTGGAATGCAATTTCCAGACTTCTGAGATACTTGAAAGAACAATTGATTACGGATTACAATATTGTGGGTTTCCTGCTGTTCTTGAAGGGTACAGTGATGCAAGTTGGAATAACATAGAATTGAATTCTAAGTCCACCACTGGATGGATTTTTACCTTAGGAGGTGCAACCTTGGATTTGACTATGTTAGCAGAATTTATTGCATTAGCAGATGCAAGTAAAGAAGCAGAATGGCTGAGAAATTTATCGACTGATATTCCCTTGTGGGATAAGCCATCTCCAGCGGTAATAATACATTGTGATAATAAAGCTACTTTGTATTCAGTAGCAAGTATGACTGACAATGGTAATGAATGACATCTTAGTCTGAGACATCAGTCTCTTCATGGATTATGTATAGTCAAAGAATAACATAGCAGATCCTTTGACGTAAGGACTGGCTAGAGATATAATTATAAAAACAACAAAAGGAATAGGTTTAAGGTCTATGAAACATTAGTTATCCTTGACGGGAACCCTACTTAGGTTTTGAAATATAAACAATGTTCAAAGGGTACAAACAAGTTAATGTATAACAAAAAATAGCCACTAGAGTATTTAATAAATCTCATTCATGAAATCTCTACTGTGAGTAAATACCGCACGGTAAAAGTTGAATGTAGTTCTTAATAAGTCATATTATTGAGAAAGTGACACGCGGTATCACTTTTTAAAGGACATACCTATGTCGGTGTGGAAGTCGCGGCTTTCTATAAGATACAAAGCTTCTCTCGGAGCACTCATGAATTTCGGGATATAACGCATAACCATTAATGCGTTAGAACAAAGAGACATTCTTTTATCGGAATAGTATGTGTGATAACTCCGGTTACATCACGATGGGTTCCTTTGTTCAAAGATTCGTTCACCATAGCACCCTGATGAAACTTTGAGTTATTTACACTAAGTGAAAGTTCAAAGACAAAAGCTACTTTCATTTAAGTACGATTTCCAACGATGATGCTTAGTCCGTGTCTCCATGAACTGCGATGGCTTGATCACCACAAGGGTATGTAGGCAATCACTTAGGTGATGCAGCCGCCTCGTTTATTTGTTTTTTACATTATCGTATGATTTGAGTTTCCGTAACAAAACAGGGTGCGAAGTGTTGCGATTCAGATAAATGAATCAGCAAAGTGATGCGATTCAGATACATGAATCTATGAAGTTGTTGAAATAGTGTCCTAAACCCTATCGGGTTGGACTGGATCCGACCGGATCAGATCATTTCTACTATTTCTTTATGTTTATACATATATTAAATTGCATTTCTGTTGTCATATATCTTTTTTTCTGAAGACCAAGCATGAATTATTATATGATAACGTCCTTAGTATTAAACTGTGATAGAGAATCCATGATATGCGATTATGGTTGACGAGATCTCTAATCACTTTAATAAGTTTGATATTTAAATGTCTCTAGGCCGATGTACTATTAAACAGAGCATTGATAGTGTGAACGGGCTAGCACGTATTAGATGTCTTCTGTCTTTAAAGGCAGGGATAGATCTCATCTATCGAAGTGTAGAGACACTTGGACTGTACGTAGACGTGTATAGAGAATGCGTACGTTAGACTGACCCACTTACACTGTTAAGTGTCACACTATGTGACGGTTGTATAATTATCCTTAGGACCGGAGTCTATATGGAATCACGGTGTGGATGGTTTGACACTATTTAGGTTTCCCCTAGCCATGGGGCGATCATGCGGTAGTGATTGGGTGTGATACCGAAGCATGCGGAGTATACATGTTTGGTCGTCTAGGAATCGCGTACCCTGATAGTAAGGGTGAATATCCGAAAGGGCCTTCTTATAAGGAATGTCTTAATCTCGTGAATCTTTTCAAAGTGGGAGTAAATGAGTTATTTCGAGAGAGCGTGATATCCAAGTTATAAGATACGGTCATTGATGTTTGACACTCGACGTACGACCGTGTGGATATTATTACAGCGATAGGATTGTAATTTACACGGTAACTGTTTCACATGAAAGGTAGTAGTCATTGCATTTGACACTTCTGATGATTGGGGGTCACAGTGTGTTGCTAGACGCTATCCCGTGATCGTTAGGCATGAGGGGCATTTTCGTAATTTTCACTTTGTGCCTACGGCCAACATATTCGGAAGACTATCGGGTCACACACATAAGAACATCTAGTCGGATTAAAATGCGGTTATAGTTGATAACCAAATAAGGAAAGAATTTATCTCATACTATAAAGGTTAATGGTAAATTAATATGATGGTATTTATTTATTATGAATAAATATACTACAAGATATTAATTATGTTGATTAATTAAATATACATATGATGTATATGTATGTTTCGAAATATATATATATATATATATGATATACATATATTTTGCAAATTAATTAATCGTAACATTATATTAATTAAAGAATATTCCGGATGCCAATTAATTTGGATAAGGGGCGTAGATTTACAAGTGTATATGATACATTTGAATTGTGCAATTTAATTAACAAGATTACCATAATATTAATATTAGATATTAATTGATTTTGGAAAAATAGATTTATGGTAATAAGATAAACATAGTCAATATAAGATAATGACAATATATATTGGAAATATTTAATATAAAATATTGAATATTAATGAGATAAATCAACCAACGTCATTTTCCTTATTTTATTAGGAAAATATTTTCTCTCTCATCAATCTAGTAAAAGCTAATCCTAATCGATTAGGAGCTACATGGGATGCCCCAATGATCTATATATTGGAGGCTTGACTAGCTCTTTTGTACATCACAATTCAAAGAGACTAATAGTTTCTTGTGAAAAATGGAGAGCGTTTCGAGAGAGATTTGAGAGAAAGAAAAAGTCGGTCTAGCAACCGAATTTTTCTGGTAGCAATCCATGTTGGAATTTCGGCGGGCTGTTCATGTGGACTAGCGGTAGAGGCCGAACGCTTGGGCGGCTCCGTGCACAACTACTCTCCTTAGACGGTCAAAGCGTCGATCTTTTAGATCAAGCAAGGTAACCACCGTCTACCAGCTTATTTGTTTATTGCTTAAGCGAAGTTGATCATGGTTAAAAGGAAATAAATTTTTGAATTCCGCTGCGTTCCCGTATAGATTTCCTAACAGTGGTATCGGAGCGAGCTTCGAGCTTCAGCAATATGAATGTAAATTTGCGTAGTTAATTTTATCGTTTAAATCACGTAATTAAAAGATGAAAGATTTTTTATTCGCAAAACGATACACGAAAAGAAAAGGAAAAAAACGAGATCGGGTGGTGCTCGGCCGACTGGCGGCGGCGGTTGACCGGTCAATGATGGCGGATCTCCACATTTTTGTTTTGTGTATTTGTGATTCAATATGGTTCATAGTTGTGATTATTACTCCTTTGTTTAGTTGTGTCATGTGGCTAACTAATGGTTCAATTAGTTTGGGCCATTGGGATGCCACATGGCATCAAATAATATTGGTCTTTCAAAAATTTGTTTGGAATAGGCCTAGGCCCTTTCTAAATATTTGATTTGGAAAAAGCCCATTTTCAAAATTCTGATTTTGGAAAGGACCAAGAGAGATGTCTTTTGGTTTAGGAAACCAAATGCATCCCTTTTGATTATGAATCAAAAGGAAAGAAACAAAAGAGACTTAACTTTAATTTTGATTTATTTTTGGAATAGTTCTAATTGATTAAAATTAAAATTGAAATCTTTTAAAATTAACCGTTAATTTTATTTCGATTAAAATAAATTAATTAATTAAATGTTAATTAGTTAATTGATTGGATAAAATTATTTAATTGATTAAACGTTAATCGATTGATAAAGACGCAAGTAGTTAAATATTAATTTATCTTTTTCATAAGACATTATTGTATGAATTAGATAGTAGATATAATATGATTATATGGACCCCGATTGATCATGCACTCGACCGATAGGATAGATGTGAATGATTTAATTTTTTTCGTTGGTTTTAAATTTGTCCTAGGCTATTATGAATAAAGTAACCTAGTTTATCTTCTCGCATTATCCCATTCCCGTAAGCTCCCCCTGTGTGCGCCGGGTGTATTCATTTTATTAAATAAAATTAAATGTAACAAGAATAGAGCGGAAGATGGAGATCAAAGAAAGACGAAATAAAGATCCCATTGGAAATGGCGCATTAGAGATCCTATTGGTGGGTGCAGCTACCCTTGGATTGTGACCCGCGGTTTCGTCAGTTTGTATTCGAAACCGCACCTAGGAAAAGTCCATGATCATACCGGTTACTTTAGGCATTTATTTATTTTGTGCTTGTATTTATTTTATATGATACGACAGATGCATAACTAGGCACGATCTAGATGAATGTGTAGGATGTATGTCTATAGAGATAGATATATATAAACGATGAGACCGTAATTAAAATTAATTAAGTGAATTAATTTACATAAAGACTTCCACAACAAATATCAAGTCGGAATATTGTCTCCCAATATTATAGCGACGGTGAAGAGTCTTTGTTCGGATCCAACTGATCGGCCCTCGTCGGGAGTTGACCTACCTCTCGGTATATCGTCGTTATTGAGATATGATCTTATGAGATCTCACGAATATTGGGTTACGACTTGACTAGAGTATTGCGGTGATTGGCCCTCGTTAGGACCGTCTTATTCTAGAGGCAAGGGGTTGACTACCACATAAAGATGTGCATTGTCAAGGAGTTGACTAGTCAACCACCAAGAGTCACATAGAGATGTGATTGGTAAATGTAACCTACTTTTCAAGTTATTCCGGTTGATCGGCCCTCATCGGGAATCGGGGTAACTTTGTGGGATCTTGGCCACTAAGGAATTTTTGAAAGATTTTGAAAGTCAAATGGAAGTAGTTGACTAGTGAGAGCAAAATCACAAACCAAAGACCATTTTGATTTTGCGTGTATAAACAACAACACTCTTTTATCTTCATTTTTTCATGTTGTAGTTTTTATCAAAATTTTATATTTATGTTTTTATTCTCGATTAGTAAATCCAAATTATGACTGTTATCTTTTGAGAAATGTTCTCAAATTTGGTTAAGTAATTTTAATCATTTTTAAGCAATGACACGAGCAACCCCGTTATAATAGTTAGAGACAAGTAGACTACATATTTGATGAAGTGCTCCAAGACTTTAATGAAAACCGGAAGCTCTTGATATGATTAAATCATTTGAAATAAGTTTCTACGAATTAATCATATATTGGATACGATCCAATATGATCATTCTGTCATACGATGACAATTAATTCAAACGTTGAATATGAATGACCACATCGGATTTCGGAAAGTTTGTTTTCAAAATTGTAAGATTTAAGTATCGACATAATTCTTTGATTGTTGCTTAAAGGTTATAAATACTCAATGTTTTGAATACGATTCAAAAGGTTACATAAACTATTTAATAAACTTTAGATTTTCTTTATGAAAGAAAATTAAAGACATAGCTCTTGTGATGTTTCTTAAGTCTTATGAAGACTACACTAAGAAATATCCACAAGTGCTCAAAGGATTAAAAGGAAAGATAGGGCAAGTGCTTAAGTAAGAGAACTTATCGAAGTCTATATTCTAGGAAAGTGCGTTGAGATAAATCTATCTAAGTTCAAGTCGACTCTTAGATATATGATATCTTACGAGTATGATTAAATTAGAAAGATTAAACATGGAATGCACTAATGTATGAAAAGTGAAGCAAACGTTGCGACATTTTCGGCATTGTATTCTGAATCGAGTAGACTGATAAACGAACTAAATAAACGTTATTATGTTCTGGTTCTTATGAAGAACACAAGCTCAGTTGTTTGTTAGGATTTAGTAGACATACTCAATTGTAAGTAGGCCTGTAAGTGAGCCTTAATATTCGATTCGATTCGGCGTGTTCGGCTCGAAAAAGTTCGGTTCGGGGCTCGGCTCGTATCATCAAACGTAGAATAGGGCCTTGGAAATTGGTATTCGGACAAACGAGCCGAACATGTTCGAACATGTTCGGCTCGTAGAGTTGCAGGGTATTTTTTGACATGTTATGTTATATTTTGGAATATGGCCTTGAAAATTTTGGATATGTTATGTTATATTTTGGGACATGTAATGTATTATTTTGGTTTAGGACATGTATTTTTGAACTAGAATTATTTATTGGGTATTTTTGAATTTTTGGACCGAACATGTTCGAACTATTCGAACTGTTCGAGCCGAATAGTACCGAATATTTTTCCCTTTTTTTAAGTTCGAGCCGAACCGAATCCTGATATTTTAGGCTAAAAAATTTCGAGCCGAATCGAGCCATGTATTCGAACATGTTCGAGCCGAGCCGAACTACTCCAGGGTTCGGTAGGGTTCGGCTCATTTACAGGCCTAATTGTGAGGAATAAATGTTATTCCGATAAAGTTGAATGGTCACCGAATCTAACATACTAGATTGGTATCACTATATAGTTGATATAGGTGATGAAATCTCAACTAAGTATTTGTTTCGTTATCCTTAATTGTTTGTGGTCGTTCTCTAGACATAGTCTCTATGGAGGAGAATCGTGTGATCAGATGTCATTCTGATGACGTATGAACCATGTGGTTATGAATAATATGGGTAATACGTATCTTATCTAAAGTTGACTAAAATACCCTTTTATGAAAAGGTTATCTAGAAAGTTGTCTAAAGCCTAAACATACCAATGTGTGATGGCTCATGACAATTAATACCACAAATAATTGTTTATTAGTCTCTACGACTATTTTTAGAAACAGGTCAAGTGTACTCAGTGAAGTACAACAATTCGGAAAGCCTGAAAAGTTCGAGCTAGTACGAATATGAGATTGATGAACTACTTAGGAATTAATCTTCAATTGGATTGAATTAACTAATACCTGAAGGGTGTTTCAGAAGCTGTCTGAAATAGAATCAGATTCTCCCTTGAAGAATACCATCTTTGGGATACACAATTAGATTCTCGCTCCTAAATGGAAACAACATTTTATATGATAAAGGTGTGATTCAAACCATGCGAAGTATCCCTTACCCGTTTTGGGATAGTGCCCTTATACAATACATATACTTAACCGAGTTACAAAGAATAATGGTTGAATAAATTCCATACAGATATGGAATCGATGACATCAAATCCATCTTAACCGATGATTTAGGGTTGTCGTGCTTCTAGAAAGCATGCAATGTCTAAATGGCTTGGAGCTCAGTATGACGCATGCAAATTTGTAGAATGTCTTGGCAAGCACGCTAGATATTGTCTACTTTCCCGCCGAACAAAATGTTTGTCTCCAAACATGTTGTCCAAAATGAGGTATTTCTTCGAAATGAGATAGTGGGAGTAAGTGAGATCTCAAAAGAATTTGAGAGCCACAAGGAGAGATTCAACCATAGGAACATGAGCGGACACCACATAGCGATGAGGTGTAGAAAATTGCTCAAGTGCACACAATAATTCTGTAAGTCTGTGGATAACCTCAAGCCGGAAAAGGCTGCTGGTATGTTCATCTTGAAGAATGAATATCTCATGGCTTATGAAGGAACATTTTAAAGGCAAGATTGAGAGATATGGCCAGGAGCCATAATATATGAATTAGATTCCATCAGTGACAACCAGGTTGGGAACCTAGTCTATCTTACCTAAAGGGAATGTCCCTGAAAGGCTGACATGGATAGTAATATGATTACCATAAGGCTATAGTGACGGCTAAAGGGTACAGGGTGTAAACCTAGTAATTATTGTTGGAAATATTATTTATGTTTTGATGATGATTCATCACGAAATTAGACAAATCACTTACAACCCATGATGATGAAGTCGTAACTATCTGTTATAGTGCATAATGAAAGAAGAAGCAAGAAATGGTCTAGAGATAAATGTATAAGTTCTATCTAGAGTCTGAACTTTGTATAGGTTACTTCAGACAAGCATTGTAATAAAATAGGAACTAGGCGAACAGCTGAGTCACAACAAGAAAACTGAGTTATAACAAGAAAACTGTTTATACACAAGAAGAACTGAGGGTTCAAACTCAGTTATGCTAGAACTGAATCGCTGAGGGACACAGACTCAGTTGGCTTATCTAGAAGACTGAAGAACTGAGGGACATAGACTCAGTTACAGAAGACTGAAGAACTGAGGTAGCAAACTCAGTTAGAAGTTGATTAAGTCGTGACTATAAGTCAGGATTCAGGCAAGTCTGTGGTGACCTGAAACTGAGTTATAGATCATGTAAAACTGAATAATCTTAAGGACAAAGATTATCAGTTGCTTGGATAAGAAGAAACTGATTGGTGTACTCTGACTTAGTCAATTGAAGTCAGATATTAAGTATACAAGGTACTCAATTTTGAAGAAGAGCAAAAAACTGAGTTAAAGCCTTGTTAAATTTGAACTGACAACACGACAAAGATCGTACATGTGAACGTTGGCTAAACGACAGGTGTAACGGCTACAAGAGCTAGTGACCGTTACATCACCCCTATAAATACACAAGAAAATCACTTGAAGGGAGAGAGAGGAGGATCAGAAAAAGAGCTTTACAAGCATATATTCTAAGATCCAAATCTAGATCTACAAAATCATATATATCTAGAAAAAGGGGAAGCCAACGAAATTGCCTTGAAGACTTCAAAGAAAGATCCAGTAACCCATTAAGGGAGAAAGAAGGCATCTTGGAGCTACAAAGTCAGATCCAGAAGAATCAAACAGCTCACTGAATTAATCATTGATTAATTCTAAACCTAACCTTTGTGAAAAAGGGTTGGCTGTGCATAGTTTGAAGAGAGCAATTCTACCTTTCTTCATACGGTTGCAACTTGGTTGCCACAGATGTTGGTGCAGTCTGAGGACTGTGTGTTGGTATTAGTGGTGAACTGGTGAAGGAGCAATTCCACCTCCGAAAGATCAGTGTGTAGGATGAAGGGAGCAATCTCACATTTCTTCATTTTGTGTAGACAGTGAAACTAGGGTGTTGTGAAGGACTGTCATAGTGCTAGGATTTTGTAACGGTTATCTCATTATTCTAGTGATACCTCCTACGCCACAGGAGAAGGGGAGACGTACGGGATTACACCACCCGGAACTTCCATAAACAAATCTTGTGTTGATTTACTTTATGCATTTGTGTTTGTTTTATTTATTGCATTATCACTCTGCAAACATTAGACACTCAGTCAGCACAGAACTGATACACAGAGAGTCTTAGAACTTAACTGACACATCTACTGCACTAAAGGCTAATATTTATCCGCTACCAGTTAACTAAACTTAATATAAGTCAGCATTGACTTATATTAAGTTGAGCTAACTGAACTCCGCACAAGTTAAGGGACAGGAACAAAACTGAATTGAAGATCAGTTTTAAGTTTCAGAGAAACTCAGTTCCTGGGGCTTTTCTAGCTCAGGATTAGTTTTTGGTGACAAGTTTATTCACCCCCCTCTAAACTTGTGTTAGCCTTTCCAAGGGACCAACAATTGGTATCGGAGCAGTTCCCTCTTTTGAAGGTGATCCAAATCGTTTACCGCTTCAAGGTTTCAGTTGTTTCCGATACCAACAATTGGTATCAGAGCAAATCTTCCGTTTGGAAGAGATCTGAATTGTTACTGCTCAAGGAGATAACTGTGCATCAGTTATTTGTTCAAAGCATCAGTTGTTGAACACCCTTCACTGTATCAGTTGTAAAACACTTAGTTTCAATGTCTACATCTAGAACTAGAAGTTGGCTTACTCACCCCCTAACTAATTGCTTGCAAAATATATCCGATTTTCACGATCAAATGATTGAAAGGTTCAAAGGCGACAAATTCACATACAAATCTAGAACCTCAACTCAGTGATGATGTGGATACAAACTTCAATGTTCATATTAACGAATCCAGAGGAGTTCCATCACAAAGAGATCTCTCAAAACAAGAAGGAGAGAAGTTGTTGCAAGTAGTTGTTGATATAGAAGATTCATCACAGCAACAAAAGAGTGTACATTCAAATCCAAAAACAGCATCAAATCATCAAGGAAATGTACATTCTTTAAATCAGTTATCATCTACTGAACTCAGTCTGAGAAACTCTAATCTTCTCAAGTTAACTGAAAAGCTTACATTGGAACTAAAATTGAAAGACAGGGAACTTGACAAAGCAAAAGATTGGAATGAGTTTCTTGAAACTGAGGTGTCAAATCTAGCTGAAAGATTAATGTCTAGTAAATTTGACAAAAGCAATGATAATCCACCACCCCTACCCAGTCTTGAGACTTCAAAAAGTATAAACTTTAGAAATCAAGATACTGGAAGATCTAGTGGATTACACAAGGAAACTAAAAATGTTAAATCTAAAAGAATCCTTGTGAAATCAACTAAGATTGAGCGTAATGGTTTATCCAGAAAAGAGTTGAGAAGGCTTAATTCTCTTAACAAAGAAACTGAAAGTAATGCTTCAGTAACTAACTCAGCCGGACCCAAAAAGGTATGGGTACCGAAGAAAACTTAAACTGTTTTGCAGGAAAAGTCAGTTTGCAAAATCCTCAGAAAACTGACTTCTATACAAAACTGAGAAGACAAAGGCTGATAAAGGACAAATTGGTCAAAAGCAGAAAACTTTCCAGCTACCATCTGACGTTTGGACTGACATAACAAATCACTCGAAGCCACGTGTCAATCTGGGAGGAAAAGTAGAAGCTCATCCCTACAAAATCCCATTGATTGTGACACGACTCTCATTTTTGAAAACGATTGATAGACGCAATCTTGATGAAATCATGTTCAATCAACTTCAAAACTTTCAAGATTCTACCCCCAGAATCTCACAAATCAGAAATCAATGGATCATTACAACATTGATGAAGGAATCACTACAAGCCTGGACGAATTTTGTCAAAAATTCTCAAACTCCACTCTTTCAATCCAAATTGCACAGAAGATCAAAAAGATTCGAGGATTGGAGAACCTGATTGATACAAAGGTCACTACTTTGTGTCCAGATGGCATCAGAGACTTCTACAGGAATGCCGAAGTCATCAACAATGGAAAAAGCTTCAAAACAATTGTTCAAGATAAAAAGCTTTACTGTTGATGAACATTTGATGTCACTTGTTTTCGGGTTAGACATAATCGGAGGATCTTCATCTTTCAATTTTGGGAATGAAGAAAAAGACAAACTTTGGAGTGTCACTGCAATCAACAAGAAGGAGAAAAATTTCATTGGCTCCATCTATCAACAGAAGAGAGAATTCGCAATCTTGACGATACTTCTTACCAGAAACGTCATTGGTCATGTTCGAAACTTCTACACTCTCTCATCAGATAAAATGAAGTTGATATATGCTATTTGGTTTGAAGAGAGATTTGATTGGAACAAATTTATTCTCAATCAATTGATAAAACAAATTTCAGACGAAAAAGAAAGAGTCAAAGGAAGAAAGGACACTGGAGAAATGTTCTTACTGAAAAAGGGATTTACTTATCTAGTGCAAATGATACTAGATCATTTCTCCATCTCAAAAGTCACAGAAACCAAAGCAAAACTCAAATCAGTGTCCACTGGGACAAAGAAAAGAAAAATCATTGAAGAAGAAGAATGGAGTGAAGTTTCAGACACCAGTTCAAGTGAGACGGTAAGTTTGGATGACAGAACTCTGAGAAGACAGAAAAGAATGTGGAACAAGTTTCAAGCTAAGAAAACTGAAACTGAGGATGTAATTGAAATTGAGGATGAGACTGAAGAAAGCGAAGGTAGCGAGTCTGATGAATCTGAAGAAAGTGAAGATGAAGAAAATGAAGAAATTAAAGAAGATGATGATGTTGATGAAACTGAAGTTAGTGAATCTCCAACTAAGCTATATGGGGAATACACTGAAATACAGAGAGAAGCTGTGGAAGATGCAGAATTTTGTGAAACTGAGTATGAAAAGGAACTGACAGTTCATGATACTCATTTTTATTATCCTGAAACCGGGTCCTCATCACAAGTTCATGAGGCTTCTACAAGCAAATTGGCAACTGAAGAATCTCAGCATCAAGAAACTGAAGCTGAAAGAAGGAAAAATGTTGAAGAAATCATTGAAGGCGTAATGCACACCCTACATCAGAAGCTTTTCGATCTACATGATTTCATTGGAAGACCTCATTTCTCATGTCTATTTGAATACTCTAACCTCATCACCCTTCGTAGATTATTTGAAGATTTCTATCGCTTATCTTCAAACAAGGGGGAAGATAAAGTTGGTGATGAAGTTAAGAATGAAGCTGGTACTGGTGGAAGTGATGCCAAAGCTGAAACAGATGAAGAATTCCTTGCCAAACAGTTGATGGAAGAACAAGACAAACAGATAAACGCCGATCTGTTAACCACTCAACTCAACGAAGAAAAAGCTGATAGTCTGATTGAGGAATTAACTGCAGAAGAGACCATCACAGAAACAAGGACTGAAGAAGATGAAGAAACCGCAGTCAAAGTTGTGCTGAATATAAGGAAGAGACTTGCAATCTGTATCAGACTGAAAGAACGATTAAAGGCAGGAGAGACAAGAACTAAGGGGGAAGCTGAACCAGAAAGAGAAGATGAAAAGGAACCAGAAAGAAAAACTAAAAAAGAATCTAATCTCATTTCGGATGAAGAGGAAAAGCTGATGGAAGAGGAAATTAAAGAAATACTGATCAAGCTCAGAAACAACAACAATGAAGAAGCAAATCGCTTGATCAGTGAATATCTGGAGATCAAGCCTAGAGATGGCGAATCAGTTGAAGAAGGAAAAGAAAGAAGACTTCTGGAAACTAGGAGAAGCAGCTTTCTTGGAGAAAAGATAATAGCACTTGAAAAAGAAAAGATGTAATCTATTCAGTTTTTAACTCAGTTTGTTTCATTTTGAATCTTGTAATAAACTTGGATGTTCTAGTTTGTTATTTGTTTTGTTATGATTTCTTGCACTATTCTTTTATTATTGCTTTTAGGGAGGGTTATGATACATCATCAAAAAGGGGGAAATTGTTGGAAATATTATTTATGTTTTGATGATGATTCGTCACGAAATTAGACAAATCACTTACAACCCATGATGATGAAGTCGTAACTAACTGTTATAGTGCATAATGAAAGAAGAAGCAAGAAATGGTCTAGAGATAAATGTATAAGTTCTATCTAGAGTCTGAACTTTGTATAGGTTACTTCAGACAAGCATTGTAATAGAATAGGAACTAGGCGAACAGCTGAGTCACAACAAGAAAACTGAGTTATAACAAGAAAACTGTTTATACACATGAAGAACTGAGGGTTCAAACTCAGTTATTCTAGAACTGAAGAAGATAAGTTCGTTGAGGGACACAGACTCAGTTGGCTTATCTAAAAGACTGAAGAACTGAGGGACACAGACTCAGTTACAGAAGACTGAAGAACTGAGGTAGCAAACTCAGTTAGAAGCTGATTAAGTCGTGACTATAAGTCGATTCAGCAAGTCCGTGGTGACCGAAACCGAGTTATAGATCATGTAAAAGCGAATAATATTAAGGACAAAGATTATCGGTTGCTTGGATAAGAAGAAACCGATTGGTGTACTCGACTTAGTCAATTGAAGTCGATATTAAGTATACAAGGTACTCGAGTTTTGAAGAAGAGAGTAAAACTGAGTTAAAGCCTTGTTAAATTTGAACTGACAACACGACAAAGATCGTACATGTGAACGTTGGCTAAACGACAGGTGTAACGGCTACAAGAGCTAGTGACCGTTACATCACCCCTATAAATACACAAGAAAATCACTTGAAGGGAGAGAGAGGAGGATCAGAAAAAGAGCTTTACAAGCATATATTCTAAGATCCAAATCTAGATCTACAAAATCATATATATCTAGAAAAAGGGGAAGCCAACGAAATTGCCTTGAAGACTTCAAAGAAAGATCCAGTAACACATTAAGGGAGAAAGAAGGCATCTTGGAGCTACAAAGTCAGATCCAGAAGAATCAAACAGCTCACTGAATTAATCCTTGATTAATTCTAAACCTAACCTTTGTGAAAAAGGGTTGGCTGTGCATAGTTTGAAGAGAGCAATTCTACCTTTCTTCATACGGTTGCAACTTGGTTGCCACGGGTGTTGGTACAGTCTGAGGACTGTGTGTTGGTATTAGTGGTGAACTGGTGAAGGAGCAATTCCACCTCTGAAAGATCAGTGTGCATGATGAAGGGAGCAATCTCACCTTTCTTCATTTTGTGTAGACAGTGAAACTAGGGTGTTGTGAAGGACTGTCATAGTGCTAGGATTTTGTAACGGTTATCTTATTATTCTAGTGATACCTCCTACGCCACAGGAGAAGGGGAGACGTACGGGATTACACCACCCGGAACTTCCATAAACAAATCTTGTGTTGATTTACTTTATGCATTTGTGTTTGTTTTATTTATTGCATTATTACTCTGCAAACATTTGACACTCAGTCAGCACAGAACTGATACACAGAGAGTCTTAGAACTTAACTGACACATCTACTGCACTAAAGGCTAATATTTATCTGCTGCCAATTAACAAAACTTAATATAAGTCAGCATTGACTTATATTCAGTTGAGCTAACTGAACTCCGCACAAGTTAAGGGACAGGAACAAAACTGAACTGAAGATCAGTTTTAAGTTTCAGAGAAACTCAGTTCCTGGGGCTTTTCCAAAGCTCAGGATTAGTTTTTGGTGACAAGTTTATTCACCCCCCCCTCTAAACTTGTGTTAGCCTTTCCAAGGGACCAACAATTATCTTTATGCTGCCAGCTGAGCTAGTTCTATTCAGACTATGCTTGTTATAACTTCGTATCATTGTTATATGATAGTGTTGAATACGTTGGGCAAACAGCTCGATGTTCATATAAAATAACATGATATGAAATCTCACGAGATCTATTTATGTACTCAAACAAGTTTCTCTAGATAATTTCATTGTTTGATAATCAAAGGAGTTTGATTTAGTCAAAAGAAGGGATATGTCCAATGTGCAAAAGGGTTAATGGGAGTGTTACAGTTTTCGAGTAAGGTATTGGATGTCTCTCTCGGGAATTATCACCCCATGTCACAGTCAATTAATGTTTGGTAGTTCAAGGTCTTTACGAAAGCACTTGGATTAGCAGTTCTTGTTTTAAGTAATAAGAATCTATAATGATAGATTTAACTGCTGTTAGTTTATAGTTTACCTATATAGATGAGATGCTAAAAGAGTTTAGCATAGATCGCAATAGGAGATACTACAAGCCGATGTTCTCAAGATCTATCTATGTTAGGATGTTAGTCCTAAAGATAACGTGAAAGATGATGCTTATTGAAGGTTTACTTTGCTACTGCGTTATGAACCATCATAAAAGTAATGCTAGATGTTCATAGTCCATGAATAGTCATGAGCAAGTATGAAAGTAAATCTGGTGAATGTCGATAATATCCTTAAACCAGTTAAGGATGGTTTTCTAGTTTATCGAAACTTGGAATCAGATAAAAGTAGATATACAGACATGCATTCTGAGTCTTATGAAGGCGAGTGGGAGCTACAGTATGGGTTTTCTCGTAACTTTGATTGAGTGATAAAGTGAGCCGGAAATATTCTTAGCTAGAAATCACCTTTGGAGATTCAACAACTTAGCCAAAACACAGTAGTGCCTTGGAGCGCGGCGGGAGCAGTACATGGATCTAGAAGGTTCATTCCTGAACCTTGTGTGGTTCTTCCACCTTTTCTATATAGCTGATATAGTAAGTGGATTCATTGCTTAGGCAAGGACCAGGGTCTTGTCAGAGATTCATGTGTGTGTTGAGGTAGTTCCTTTTGACTTGGTCATTTGGAGCATGATTTGAAGATAATCTGAGTCCCCACGGATAACGATCCGTTCACGGCTAGAAATTTGGTTGCGAGTATTGCATGAGATTCTTGTGTTTCAACTTGGTCTTGTGTGTGCGAGTGATTGGTTTTAGGCCAAGTGAGAGATTGTTGAAATAGTGTCCTAAACCCAATCGGGTTGGACCGGATCCGACCGGGTCGGATCATTTCTTCTATTTCTTTATGTTTATACATATATTAAATGGCTTTTCTGTTGTCATATATCTATTTTTCTAAAGAACCAAGTATGAATTGTTATATGATAACGTCCTTAGTATTAAACTGTGATAGAGAAACCATGATATGTGATTATGGTTGATGAGATCTCTAATCACTTTAATAAGTTTGATACTTAATGATGACAGTTAAAATATACCTATTTATGTCATCAATTATAACCTTAAATCGGAGTTAATTATACATATTTCATATTTAATCACGTGTTTATATTTATTATTTAATGATAAGTGATTATTAATATGATAATTGGTATTTAGCTATTTTTATTATAAAAGAGCAATTAATTGTGTGATAAAGGCTGATTTTGCAGATCATGATAAATCGGGAAGATAATTATCACGCAATCGAGAAGTCTCAAGATAAAAGAGAAGAAAATCGGAGCATTGAAGAAAAGATAAATCAGATCAATTCAAAAGCATGGAGTGGGGAACAAGTCAGACGAAGCAAAAATTGAAAACGCGTAAAGAAGGAGGCTCGGTCGACCGAGCCATGCCATTCGGTAGACCGAGCGTGTAGGTTCGGTCACCCGAGCCTGATGTGATAAACGCATGTCAATCTTTTGGATTCTCCCTATGTCGGCTACAACTCCTATATAAACAGCAGCCACGATGCTGAGAAAAACACACCACTACAACACAAAAACAATTCATACAATTTTAGCTTTTAAATCTTTAGTCTTATTTTCTTTATGATCGTACATTGTGGATTCGTCGGATTCTCCAATTAAGGAACGCATTAAAGAGTGGGAGTCACTCTCGTCTTCGAGGGTATGACTATTCAATTATGTAATCTTTATTCGTAGATCTGTTATATTTTATTATGGAGTGATTTTATCTGTATTGATTGCGTGATGTAGATTAATTTACGAACCCATGTGTTTAGGTTAGAAACGTTAAGAAGTAATCATGATTTGTTCCGGCAAAGAATCGTGTTCGGTCGACCCGACGTGTCACTCGGTCGCCCGAGTGTCGTCGTTCGGTCGACCGAGCCCGGTGATGTGTAGGGCAATATTATGATCGGCTTCGACTACGTCGATTCTCGATTTGGAATTAAAACGAGTAATTAAACCTGATCAACTTAGTTATTCGTCATCATAATTTAACATGAAACCTAAAAAGTGATTGTTACTTAGGATATAGATTGAATCGGCATCTAAGAAGTACGCCTTACCCTAGGAATGTTGCTTAGATGAGGTTACGGTTTATACCGGCATCCCTAGTTTCGTAATTGTGTCAGAAGTTATATGAGATGGAGGCATTAAAAAGCGAAGTCACGTAATGGAGGCACGATGATTTAGAGGGCCTAAGTGGAGCTAAATCTACCTTAGGGGATGACTCCCGTGGTCATAATAATTAATCTTTAACGTTTGTTTTGTCTCGTTAATATCCTAATCCACATGGGGAAGTTATAATCTACTAGCGTAGTCAATACTATTTATTTAGATAATATCAACCGTATTATCCGTGTTTCAGTAGTCTTTAGTTTGTCTTTGTGGTCTTTTGTGTCTTGTGGTTGTCACTATTTTATTTTCTGCATTTAGTTGGTCGTAGACCGCCCTTTCAATTTAGTTCTAATAGGATAAAGTTGTTTTTTATTTGTGCCGAGTCTCTGTGGGATCGACCTCGACTCTATCCGGCTATACTACAGTTGAACCTAGTTCTCTTGCTAGTGTGTTAGTAGGCATCGAGTTAATAATTTAACTTGACCTCCATCACTTAAATGTCTCTAGGCCTATGTACTATTAAACCGGGCATTGATAGTATGAACGGGCTAGCACGTATTAGATGTCTTCTGTCTTTAAGGGCAGGGATAGATCTCATCTATCAAAGTGTAGAGACACTTGGACTATACGTGGACATGTATTAGAGAATACGTACGTTAGACTGACCCACTTACACTATTAAGTGTCACACTATGTGATGGTTGTGTAATTATCCTTAAGACCGGAGTCTACATGTCATCACGGTGTGTATGGTCATGCTTTGACACTATTGAGGTTTTCCCTAGCCATGGGGCGATCATGCGGTAGTGATTGGGTGTGATACTGAAGCATGCAGAGTATACATGTTTGGTCGTCTGGGAATCCGTACCCTGATAGTAGGGGTGAATATCCCAAAGGGCCTTCTTATAAGGAATGTCTTACTCTCGTGAATCTTTGCAAAGTGGGAGTAAATGAGTTACTTCGAGAGAACATGATATCCAGGTTATAAGATACGGTCGTTGATTTTTGACACTCGACGTACGACCGTGTGGATATTATTATAGTGATAGGATTGTAATTTACACGGTAACTGTTTCACATGAAAGGTAGTAGTCATTGCATTTGACTTTTCCGATGATTGGGTGTCACGGTGTGTTGCTAGACGCTATCCCGTGATCGTTAGGTATTGAGGGCATTTTCGTAATTTGCACTTTGTGCCTACGACCAACATATTCGGAAGCCTATCGGGTCACACACAAGAACATCTAGCCGGATTAAAATGCGGTTATAGTTGATAACCAAATAAGGAAAGAATTTATCTCATACTATAAAAGGTTATGGTGGTAAATTAATATGGTGGTATTTATTTATTATGAATAAATAAAATACAAGATATTAATTATGTTGATTAATTAAATACACATATGATGTATATTTATGTTTATATATATATATATATATATATATATATATATATATATATATATATATATATATATATATATATATATATATATATATATATATATATATATATGATATACATGTATTTTGCAAATTAATTAATCATAACATTATATTAATTAAAGAATATTCCGGATGTCAATTAATTTGGATAAGGGGCGCAGATTTACAAGTGTATAGGATACATTTGAATTGTGCAATTTAATTAATAACCGAATTTTTCTGGTAGCAATCCATGATAGGATTCCGGTGGCTTGTTTGTGTGGACTAGCGATAGAGGCCGAACGCTTGGGCGGCTCCGTGCACAACTACTCTCCTTAGACGGTCAAAGCGTCGATCTTTTAGATCAACCAAGGTAACCACCGTCTACCAGTTTTTTTGTTTATTGCTTAAACGAAGTCGATCCTGGTTAAAAGGAAATAAAATTTTGAATTCCGCTGCGCTCCCGCGTAGATTTCCTAACAGAAGTGATGCGCTTCGGATACATGAACTATGAAGTGATACAAATTGAATTCATGCATCTGTGAAGAGATGCAATCAAATTCAGTCATCTGCGAAGTGTTGTAGCTCTTCATCCGGATTCATGAATCTCCGAACGGATATGACCAGTACTCTTTTTGTCCTATAAATACGACTCAAAGCATACATGAAAAAATCATTTCTTCCATGTGACTTCCATAAGAAAGCAACAGAAAAAGAAAATTTCCAGTTTAAAAAACAATCAAGGGGTGTGGATACATGATGTGGGTGGAGTAGAGAAACTGATAATGGATTTTTATGTAGATCTCTACAAAGATGACTCAACTATTGATTGCTCATATTGTAATATTGCACTGCCTAATTTATCAGACGCTGATATTTAGTTCTTAAAAATGCAAGTGTGTGAGAATGAGGTAGAGGATGAAATGTTTGATGTGAGAGACTATAAAACACCTGGCCCTGATGGGCTGTCTGCAGTTTTCTACAAACGGTGTTGGCCAATTGTTTGTAAGTCTATTATCCCTTTTGTAGTGAAAGCTTTTGAGTCTGGTAGTTTTGATCCTAGACTATGTTAGATATTTTATTCACAAAGTCAGTTTTTATTTTTGTTTCACTTGTGTCGTTGCACGCTGAGTTAGCCGGGGTTCGACCTGAAACAAAGGCGAGTTAGCCGGGGCTCGGGGGCAACGCCCCCGAAACCTAAACGAACCCATGCGAATGCATACCTTTTCGTAGAGGGATTTTTTTCCATTGGGACACACCATTTTGTTGGTGCTTGTCCATTGGGACACACCATTTCGTTGGTGCTTGTTCATGGGACATATCCTTTGAAGACAAAGTGGTACCATATCGGTTACTTGTCTATATATAGAGAACTCCGGCATTCAGTATCAGGACGTTTTTCATTCAGAAGCATCATCAGAATAAACATATAGTGTCTCAAAGTTGTACTCCATTGTATCCTGAGAGAGATCGTAAAAACATCTCTTTAAAGAAGCGTTTAACGTGCCTTGGAGATCATTCTTTTATTGTATTATCGCATTTTTTACTAACAGACTAACCCCCCAGAAAATGCATCTCAGTTTAGACTAATTGCAATGACAAATGTTTGCGTGAAGATTATTTCAAAATTGATAGCTAACCGACTTCAGACCGTTATAGGGCATCTGATTAGTCCGACTCAATCATCTTTTATCCCAGGAAGAGGTGGTTCTTGAAATGTTATTCTTGCTCAAGAAATTCTTCACTATTTTAGGCACAAGAATGGCAGAAAGGGTGATATGATGTTGAAGGTAGACCTCGAGAAAGCCTATGACAGAGTACATTGGCCCTTCTTGGAAAATAGTTTGGTCAAAGTAGGCTTCTCCTATAAGATTGTACAGATGATAATGTTCTCTTTGCATACCTCTCATTTGATAGTGTTGTGGAATGGGAATATCCTAAGCCCCATTCATCCGGAGAGAGGACTAAGCCAAGGGGATCCCCTAGCCCCTTATATATCTCTTTGTCTTGTGTATGGAGGTCCTTAGCAAGAGATTAATGACGCTGTCCTCTCGCAAAAAACAGAAACCAATTAAGATTGAGAGACATGGCCCTTTTTTTATCTCACATGTTCTTTGCAGATGATCTAATTCTGTTGGAAGAGGCTTCACTAGATCAAGCAACTACAATTAATCATGTTCTTGAGGATTTTGTAAGATTTCTGGACAAAAACTGAGTGTCAGGAAATCCAGATTTCATACTTCAAAAAATACACACAGCCAAACTAAAGTGATCATCAGCCAAGCAATAGGTATCAGTGACGGACCCAGGAATTTTTTTTCAGTGGGGCCAAATTCAAAAAAAAAATGTTAAAAAACATGCAACAGCCGGGTTTTGAATAAGTGGCCTCATGTATAGTTATAATTGTTGGACTTATTTTTAAGTTTTAGTGATGAGTGCCAGACTAACTGTTATAGAGCAAAGGCAAAAAGATGTCTAGATCAAATGTATAGGTTTATTAGAGTTTGATCTTTGTATATGTTTGATCAAACAAGCACTGTAAAGGTCAGCTGACTTATATCAGCAGACTAGTCTAGGTCAGTAGGGTAGTTAGGTCAGTAGACTTATCAGGAACCTGCTGAAGACTGAAGGCTTAGGGGTCAAACTCAGTTAATGAAGGCTAAGGGATCAAACTTAGTAATTAAAGTCAAGGTTATGGAATCAGAATTTAGGGAAGTCTGTGATGACCTAAGCGAATACATATACCTTGTGTACAAGGTCTAAGTTCCTTAAGTTGGATGGTGATTGGAACTTATTTATATGCAAAAAGGTGTAATCTAACTTCATAAATAAAATTTAGACAAAAGACAGTTAGCAAAATATGGTTCAGCTGACTTTTATGTATCTCAGCAGACTCATAAACCTGATGATACATATACCTCGATTTATTCAAGATTACATTGGAAGAAAACATGGATAAGGACAGCTAACAACCTCTGATTTTATCAAACAAATCAATGGTTGAGATTAAAAGGACGTTGGGATGATTCAGGACTTTATCCAATGGTTACAAGTCAAAAGGTGGACGATCATGTACGGTGTCAAAAAGCATTTCGACCGTGTCGTACTATGAACAAGTGATGAAAGAAAGTCAAATGGGACAAAATCGAAATGGTTAAGAGATCACCCCGTCGAACAAGTCATTGGCAAGATATAAGCAATGTGTGAGGACTAGAAGACAACTAAAAGCAATGTTTACTTGTTTTCTATCTCAAGTTGAACCTAAAGTTGTTGAAAAAGCAATTTCAGATCCAGATTGGATAATTGCTATGCAAGAAGAGTTGAATGAATTTGAAAGGAATCAAGTTTGGACACTAGTGCAAAGGCCTAATCATGCAAATATAATTGGCACAAAATGGGTATATAGAAACAAAATGGATGAATCTGGTACCATTGTGAGGAATAAGGCCAGACTAGTAGCAAAAAGGCTATTCTCAAGCAAAATGAATAGATTTTGATGAGACATATGCCCCTGTTGCAAGATTGGAAGCAATTAGATTATTCTTGGCATATGCTGCTTATAAAAACTTCAAAGTTTATCAGATCGATGTCAAAAGTGCATTTTTGAATGGCATTCTGGAAGAGGAGGTCTATGTTCAACAACCTCCTGGATTTGAAGTTAAATATCAAGAAGATAAAGTGTATAGACTCAACAAAGCACTTTATGGTTTGAAACAAGCACCAAGAGCATGGTATGAGACTCTATCTCAATTTTTGGTGGACAATGGTTTTACAAAAGGTACCATTGATAAGACTCTTTTCAGAATCAGTGAAGGAGACAACACCCTGCTGGTCCAGATTTATGTTGATGACATAATCTTTGGTTCTGAAAATGAATTACTTTGTGAAAAGTTTGCAAATCTGATGAAGAGTAAGTTCCAAATGAGTATGATGGGTGAATTGAACTACTTTTTGGGCTTACAAGTCAAACAGTTGAAAGATGGAATCTTCATTCATCAAACCAAATACACCAAGGAGTTGCTGAAGAAGTTTGGTATGGAAAACAGCACCAAGGTATTAAGGGTGATTTTATACGTTTTATAATGATATATTTTATGTCAATTTCCCTCATATTTGGTATAATTTGCATAAGAAATCGAGTGTTTAATGGATTTATTGAGCAAATGAGGTTTTTAATGAGTTAATCGCAAAATAGGTTAATTTATGTGTTTTAATTGTGATTTTATGTTTATTTGGAAGATATTACGTTTTGCGATGTTTTGATGTGTTATAGGTACGTGTTTGATGCTAAAATGATGATCAAAAAGAGATAAGAGTCGGATTTAATTGATGAGAAAGAGATAAGGATGGAATTGGCTAGAAGAAAAGAGATAGAGCTGAAGATTTCGAATTTGGATCCAGCTGAACTGGCGTCCAAGTCCCGTCCAGCCTGGACTGGCGTCCAGAATATTGGACTGTCGTCCAGGAGAGGAAATTTGATACATAGAGTTTGGACGCAGCCTGGACGGACGTCTGAAGGAAGTCCAGAAGAATGGACTAGCGTCCAGAGGAGCGGACGGGCGTCCACGGCCGACATAGCAGCAGCCGACCTAGTTTTCTATAAATAGCAGCGCGTATCTCAACCCTAATCATACATTATTGACTCTTATTGATACATACTCATAAGAAGAAAACCCTAGGCGGCCCCAGCCCCCTTTGGGGAGGCTGGGGTTGCGATTTTTCTTGTTTCTTTTCCGTTTTCTCGTTTCGTTTTCTTTGTTTTATGCTGAATGCTTGGAGGCTGAGCAATTGTTCAAACTATGTGAATCCGTTTCAGCAGGTTCTTTATTTTTCAATCTAGATTTGTTTTGTGAATTTGATTCAAGTTGTATTTTTCCTATGCTTATTTGTTATGCAAATCGATATCGAAAGATGAATTGTTATTGATGTTTACCGTATGACGAGAGTCGGTGTAAACCTTAGATCACCATAGGAAAGAATAGATCTTCTTAACCTAAAAATACGAGAGTTGATAGGTTAGAATTTCTAGATTGTTAGATCTAATAAATCTTGCACCTTGGTTTGGAAACGTTAATCTTATATATCGAGAGATAAAAGATTGATAGGTGAATTATCTACGAGAGTAGGAATTCATACTTTTGAGAGGTGAATCACATCTTTGATTAAATCTTCACAAGATAATCTAGGCAGGAAATTAAGGGTTGCGGGATGGTGGATCATGGTTTGTTCTATGTTGATTTGCTTCAGTCATTATCATGTTCGTTAGTTTTATTGTTTTCCTAGTTATAGTTTTATTTATTTTTGTTCGCAACAATGTTTTCCTGGCTTTGGACTGACAATCCTCTGTCCAGTTTATTTTCCGTTTTAGTTTAGGTTTAGTAATAATTAGTAGTAACAATCTTAGGAAAATTAATGAACTAGATACCCCGATTCCCTGTGATCGACTCCGGTATTAATCGCTATACTACGATCCCTACACTTGGGGAATACCGGATTTATAAATTTTATTACTTGTTTGCTTTGTTAGATAAAATCCGTGACACAAGGCATCAACTCCAATGAGTACAAGCATAAGGTTGGATGAAGATAAAGAAGGAAAAGATGTTGATCAGACATTATACAGAATGATGATAGGCACTCGTCGTACTACCATCGCCGACAGACTCGATATATCCTTTTCGTAGGTTTTTGTGCAAGATTTCAATCAAAACCTAAAGAAAGTCATTTAGGTGCAGTCAAAAGAGTTCTCAAGTATCTTAAAGAAACTTTGGGAGTAGGGATATGGTATTCTAAAGATGGAAGTTTCAAAGTTATATCCTACTCAGATTCAGATTATGCTGGATGCAAGATTGATAGAAAAAGCACCACAGGAACCTGTCAGTTAATGGGAAATAGACTGGTTTCATGGTTCACCAAGAAACAGAACTCCATATCAACTTCCACTGCTAAAGCAGAGTATATTGCTGCTGGAAGCTGCTGACAGTTAAGGGATTATGGAATTGAAGAAAGAGAAATTACAATTATGTGTGACAACACAAGTGCAATTGCAATTACTGAAAATCCTGTTTTGCACTCAAGAACCAAGCATATTGATGTGAGACATCATTTTATAAGAGATCATGTTGAAAAGAAAGATGTGGTGGTTCTGTATATCCCTACTGAAGTTGCTGATATTTTCACTAAACCATTGTATAGTGAAAGATTTGCTAAACTAAGGACAGAACTTGGAATCATTAAAGTTGACTGATCAGCAGTGTACTGGAATTCACCAAGGGGATTAATCTTTGCTATGTTGGGTGAGCTCACTGATGTATTATTTTTATATGATTAAATATACGTTATATTATTATGTTTTATCAACGAATTCTATGTAAAATATATGAAATTATGGTATAAATAGTATGAAATGTTAATCTTTATACTTTAGAGTAGTTAGTAGTAAAAATAGTAAAAAGTTGTAATTTTGTACCGATTTTAGTAAATCGGAGTGTCGTGTCAGATTTACGTGGGTATTTGTGGTATCTTATTGCAGATTTATAAACCGAGACCCCGAGAATCGACATATTAAAGTATAATCATATCTCTGGAATGATTTAGAGAGTGCCACGAGCTTAAATGGTCAATTGAATAGCTTAAGTGGATAAGTGGCCAACCAATCTGGTTAAGTAAAAATCGAGAAATGTCTTCAACAAACGAATGGCTCATCAAAATGACATTATCAGAAAGAGTGTTCTTCACGAAAGTTGTAGATTTTACCGAAAGCTTTCCGATGCAATTTAAATTATGAAGATCGGAGGTCTACAACTTAAACAGTGATCAAGTGGCTAATCGATTTGGGTTAAGAAAAATCCCGTAAAAGCTTCGGAGGAACACGAGGTTATCAAGAAGGCGTTATCTGGAAAAGAGTCCTTCATGAAAGTTGTAGAGTTTCTCGAGACCTTAATTTTGGCATTTCGTTTGCAATTTTTGGAGGGCCGAACTCGAGATATGAATTTTAGAAGTTTAATAATTATATATATAAATATATATAATCACCGCACATGCTGGAGTGATCAAGTTAGTGGGGGTAATCATTATACCGGACCGATCCGGCTTAATCTCGGACCGGTCCGGCCTTGAAACCTTTGCCTATATAAAGGAGATGATCAGAGAGCATTCGGAGTGTACCAAATATATATACATCTCATATATATATTCTCTCCTCTTCTTTTCTTTTCTTTTTTATTTTTTAGTTTGTAAATAAGGCCTTACGCCGTAATAATGTAGTTTTAGTATCGTGGTAATGCTCGGGAAAATCTCGGAAGTCGGTTTTGCTAAAGAAGTTGTAATGTCCGGAAAATACGATTTCTGAATCAACTGCCGTATTCGGGTAACTTTTCTTAAGTATTTATGTTTGTTTTTATATTTTTCGTTGTTATAATGTTTTTAGGCTAAATATAATACTGGCCAAAACTATGTAATCGGTTTTATTTCGATCTTTTCGTTAAAGAAATGTTGTTAAGTTAAAATGACTAAAATTGAGTTAATTGAATCTTTTTCTATTTTAATCGTATTCGTATTGACATATTTAATTGATCTGAGGAATTCATAATCTAATTATGAATTGACGCCTCGTAGTCAGGATATGAGATAAAAATAGAAAAACCGGAGGGTAAAATTGGCCGTGTGAATAACGTGATAACGGAATCCGATTTCCTACCCGGGGGTAAATTTGTTTTGGGAGAAATGAATTTTATTATAATTTGTACTCGAGATCGTAATAATGTTAAATCATCAGTTTAATTGAAACTTAAACCGGAAAGTTAAATCGTCCGGCTTTGACAACCGGAGCCTTTAAAATAAAATTGACCGTTTGACGAACGGAATGACTCCTTTTTATCTAAGGGTAGATTTGTACTCGGGACCTGTTCAGAAAAACCGTAACAGTTGTGGACCTTGGACTGATGCAATGGACATATGACAATTTCATACGCTCATGTGAGGAGGAATTGTTTACCTCAGGAGTGCACCGTTTCATTTACTCAATTGGACCTAAAATAAAAGGAGAGATCGAACGCATTTCACTTAATCGAAAAGATCGTATAAACCAATTATATAAGTTTTGGCCAGTTCTCTAAAATTATCTGTTTAATATATTGGTACCTATATATTTATATATATACTTTGCAATTTATGTACATCTATATATATTTATATATCTATATATATTATATTAGAATAACTTTTAAATTACGTATTTATTTTATGTTGACTAGAATAGTAGTAATCTGTGTTATAAAATTGCGGTTTAGATCGAGTTAATAACAGCTCTTTGGTGTTTAACCACACGTAAAAGAAATTACCAAGTTCCCTGTGGATACGATACTCTGACTCACCATACTAGCACCACAATTACCCGGTACACTGCCGGTTAGAATCGTTTAACTCGGGAATTGTCTGTCAGATTTCTGGCACCATTCTCAGGGACAGGTTAGGCGTTGTCAGCTTTTTGGCGCCGTTGCCGGGGAACGTCACTAATTTTTTTTTTTTGTGTCTATGGTTACTACTTGTATTAGCTCAAAATTCTCGAGAATAAGTCAACACTTTTCTTATCTCATTTCTATTTTATTTTTCGTTGGTTGTTACCTTATAGGTAAATTACCAATTTTTACTACTATCTATTTCGTGTTATTTTCTATTTTCGTTAGTTGATGACCAGAAGTGGTAAGGCCCCGCTCACTCCTTATAAGCCTGACATAAACACTTACGAAAGGCAGTTAAGAGTAGAGAGTAAACGCGGTCATACTAGTCAGGGAAATCCTGATCAAGAATCATCTTCAAACAAAAATACGAGAATGGCTGAAATCAGTGATGAAACACCTGAACAAGGGCTGGAACATGCTCTAGGGCATGGACAAAACCTTGTTAACCCTAATAATAATAATAATAATAGAAATAATCAGAATCGGAACCAGAATAATCGTAATAATCCGCCAAACCCGAGACCAATCTGTGATCAAACCGTAAGGAGAAACCAGACTAATAATCCCATACTTTTACCTAATGAAGGAGCGAATAATTTCGAAATTAAGTCTCATATTTTTGGTTTAATTGACGCAAGAGCCCAATTCCTAGGAGAGGATGATGAAGATCCACATCATCATCTCTATCTTTTTGAAGAACTGTGCAATACAGCCAAAAGTCAAGGTGCTCATAAGGAATTAACGAGGATGACTATGTTTCCTTTTTCTCTAAAAGGACGAGCCCGAGATTGGTTTATGTCTCTTCCACATCATTCACTTACAAGTTGGGAGGAGATTCAAACTGAATTTCTGAAACAATATTTCACTCCTGGACGAAATTTGGAATTAAAAGTCGAGGTTGCTAACTTTAGACAAGGATCTGAGGAAACTCTTGGGAATGCGTGGGAAAGGTTTAAAAAATTGTTAAGAGCGTGTCCCGATCATGGTTATTCCTTAGATATGCAAATTCAACTCTTCTGTCGTAAATTGAGAAAAGATTCACGTGCGGATGTAGATCATGCATGTGGCGGTTCGTTAATGATGAGTGAAGCTCAAACAGTTTACGATGCTATAGAAAAGATTTCCAAAAATAACAGAATGTGGGAAACCGGTTCTAGCACCAGAAAAGTAGCTTTTGCAGGAGAATGTACGTCTTTAGAAAATTTGAGTAGGAAATTTGATGGTCTACAACAGAATAAGAACCTAAATTCAGAAAATAGTACACCAAATGAATACTCAAGTCATGATAATGTGTCATTAGGGATTGAAGAACCAACAGGATATTCAAGGGAGGAGGTGAGTTTTCTTCAGCAGCATAGGAATTTGAACAATGCATATTCAAACTCGTTTAATGCTATTAGAAGAGATCACCCTACTTATCGATGGTCTGAAAACCCTAGTAAGCCAGGACAACCGCCATATCCAGTCCCATATAGGAATAATAATCAAGTTTATCAAGAAAATACATCTAATCAGAATTTACAGTCATTACCTAGATCCTATCCTCAACATACCACTCAAAGTGTACCAGTAACTCAGAGTTCAACTCAACCTGCAGAAGGAGTTGAAAAATGGGAAAAACTAATGGAAAATATGATGGGTGTAGTATCTACTCAAGCTAAGAATATGGAAACAATGATGACTTCTATTGGTACAGTCACTAAAGATATGAGTACAATAAAAACATCTATGAGCGGACATGATACCAGAATGAGAACGATAGAAGCTTCATTGAGGAATATGGAAGATCATTTGAGTAGGGAAGGTGAACGTAACAACAGTAGACCCCCAGGAGGATTACCAAGCAACACTGAAAGAAACCCAAGAGAGGTAAATGTTGTAGTTACGAGAAGTAGGAAGCTCAGTGGAAGCAATGGAGTAGAAAACTTCGGGAATAATGAAGTAGAAAATGATTTAGATGGAAAGAATGATGAAACTAAAGATGAAATTGAATTCACTGATGAGGAAGAAGAAATTATAGATAATTTCTTGAAAAGGAATAGAAGTTCGGAACCTGAGAATGAAAGTGAAAAATGGGTAAAAATCCCTAGGATTTTGAAAGACCCTATGGATAAAGATTTAAGGAATTTATTCAAGGAACATGTTAGAATAGATGAAACCGGTAATAAGGATAAGAAACAGGAAGAACTGAAAGAATCTGAAGAAGAGATTGATTCAGGGAACAATTTAAAAGAAAAAATTCAAGAACCTGAAACATGGCGACTAAGTAATACTCAAAGGTTTAAGGAAAAAGGAAAAGAGAAATTGACTAGGGAGCCAAAGGTTATAGATTTAGAATCTTTACCTTACCCTCCTAAAGATCAAATCAAAAAGGCAAAAATCGATAAGAAGTATGCTCGTTTCCTTGACACTTTTCGTCATATTCATGTTAATATCCCCGTTATCGAAGCTCGATTAATATACCGCTTATGGAAAGTTTCGAAAGATATACTATCAAATAAGAAAAAATTAGAGGACTATGAGAATATATGCCGAATGAAGAATGTTCTCATAGTTTTGCGGCATAAGTTACCACCTAAACCGAAAGATCCTGGAAGTTTTACGATTCCATGTGAAATTGGAGGATTTCGTTTAAGAAGGTCTTATGTGATCTAGGAGCTAGTATAAATCTCATGTCTTATGAGGATTATAAAAAGCTAGGCATAGGAAAGCTTACTAAGATCGAAATGACTCGCAAATGGCGAGATAGATCGATTAAGTACCCTAAAGGAATGATTAAGGACGTATTGGTTAAAGTAGACAAATTCTATTTTCCAAGTAGATTTTGTAGTTATGGAAATGGAAGAAGGATATTCGGCGCCTCTTATTCTAGGTCGTCCATTTCTAGCTACAGGAAGAACTTTAATCGATGTTCAGAAAGGAGAATTAGTTTTGAGAGTCAATGAAGATGAAGTTGCTTTCAATATTTTCAAAGCTATGAACCATCCATATACATCACCAGAATCATGTTCTTTTATAGAAGATATTCATTCTGTCTATGATAATCAGTTACCAACTTTTGAAGACAGATTAGAAGAATGCTTAACTCTGTCTATCTATAAAGAAGATGAGAAAGACATTGAAATGAAAGAGATAATCCTTTCTCTAGATAAAGGAAGCTTTACTTTTAAGCCACCATGGCATAAGTATTTGGAGTTAGAACTAGAAGGACCGGTTCTTAAATCATCAATAGAAGATCCGCCGAAGAATCCGGAATTGAAACCGTTACCTTTAAATCTGAAATATGCTTTTCTTGAAACTGATAATCTATTACCGATTATTATTTCATCAACTTTAACTGAGCAACAAGAAGATCAATTACTTAGAATGTTAAGAAAGCATAAGAAAGCTTTTGGATGGACAGTTGCCGATATTCGAGGTATTAGCCCTGAGATTTGTGTTCATAAGATAATTCTGAAAGAAGATGCTAAACCTTGTATTCAACCGCAACGCCGCCTCAACCCGAATTTACAGTTAATCGTTAAGAAAGAGGTGATTAAGCTATTAGAAATGGGGATAATCTTTCCTATATCAGATAGTGAATGGGTAAGTCCAACTCAAGTTGTACCAAAGAAAGGAGGTTTCACAGTGAAAGAGAATGATAAGAATGAATGGATTCCAACAAGGGAAATTACAGGTTATCGAATGTGCATTGATTTTAGAAAACTAAATGATCATACTAAGAAAGATCATCATCCGCTTCCATTCATAGTTCAGATGTTGGAACGTTTAAGTGGACATAAGTATTATTCTTGTTTCTTAGATGGTTATTCGGGATATTTACTGATTTTCATTGCAGCAGGAGATAGGGAAAAGACTACTTTCACTTGTCCTTATGGAACTTTTGCGTATAAAAGAATGCCGTTTGTTTTATGTAATGCTCCTGCTACGTTTCAAAGATGTATGATGTCTATATTTTCTGATATGGTTGAGAAATTCTTAGAAATTTTTATGGACGACTTTAGTGTTTACGGAGATTCTTTTGGTAAATGTTTGTCGCACTTAGAGAGGGTGTTACAACGCTATGAGGATACCAATTTAGTTCTAAACTGGGAAAAATGTCATTTAATGGTATCAGAAGGAATTGTTCTAGGTCATAGAATCTCTGAAGTAGGAATTGAAGTTGATAAAGCTAAAGTCGAGGTGATTGAAAAATTGCCACCACCAGTGAATCTAAAGACTCTAAGAGGATTTCTTGGACATGCAGGATTTTATAGGAGATTTATTGCAGATTTTTCGAAGATAGCAAAGCCTCAAAGTCATTTGCTTGAAAAAGAAGTACCTTTTAACTTTGATAGTAAATGTATGGAAGCTTTTCAGACCTTGAAAGCGAAGTTGATTACTGCACCAGTGTTGGTAGCACCGACCGGGATTTGCCTTTTGAGATTATGTGTGATGCTAGCGATTTAGTTTGTAGGAGCTGTTTTAGGTCAAAGGTATAACAAAATTCTCAAAGCTATTTACTATGCATCCCACACATTAAACGCACTCGGCTTAATTATGCAACTACGGAAAAAGAAGCGTTGGTTGTAATTTTTGCCTTAGATAAGTTTAGATCATATATTGTTGGTTCTAAGGTAATAATCTACACGACCATTCGGCTACGAAGTATTTACTAAGTAAGAAGGATGCGAAACCACGTCTTCTTAGATGGATTCTCCTACTTCAAGAATTTGATATTGAAATTAAAGATAAAAAAGGAAGTGAGAATGTAGTAGCGAGATCATCTAAGTAGAATGGAGAGGCGAGGAAGAGATAGGGAATGAAATTAAAGATTCATTTCCCGATGAACAACTATTTAGAATAGATACTCCTTCAACCATGCAAGTTATTAAAAAATAGAATTCCTTCTAAGGAAATTTCACCTTGGTTTGGAGATATCATTAATTACTTAACTTTGTGATTATATTCCGTCTCATTGGACTTGGCAACGAGAAAAAGAAATTCTTTTACGACTTAAAATTTTATTACCGGGAGGAACCGGACCTTTTCCGTAAATGTTCGGATGGGATAATCGAGAAAATGTGTGCACGATAATGAAATTTTAAGTATTTTATCGTTTTGTCATGATCGTGAGGCAGGAGGTCATCATGGAGGATGGAAAACTGCTTTTAAAGTTTTACAATGTGGTTTTTATTGGCCTACGCTATATAAAGATGCTTATAAGTATGTTAAATCTTGTGAATCTTGTCAAAAATGGGGAAATGTATCGAAAAAACATGAAATGCCTATGCAACCTATTTTAGAATGTGAGTTATTTGATGTTTGGGGCATAGATTTCATGGGACCTTTCCCTATATCTTTTGGAAAAAGATTTATTCTTGTAATGGTAGATTATGTTTCAAAATGGGTAGAAGCTGAAGCTCTTCCCACTAATGATACCAAGGTTGTCATACGATTCCTTAAAAAGAACATATTCACTAGATATGGCATTCCGAGGGCGATCATTAGTGATAGAGGTTCACACTTTTGTAATAGACCATTTACTAAAATAGTTGAAAAATATGGTGTAACGCATAAACTAGGAACGCCCTATCATCCGCAAACTAGTGGTCGGAGTAGAGGTGTCGAATAGAGAGATTAAAAGAATCGTGGAAAAAAAGTTGATTCAAATCGTAAAAGCAAGGGCGTTAAATTAGATGATGCATTATGGGCATACAGAACAGCTTTTAAAACACCAATTGGTTGTTCTCCCTATAAGCTAGTCTTTGGAAAGTCATGTCATCTCCCAGTTGAGTTAGAACACCGAGCTTTCTGGGCTATTAGATTTCTAAATTTTGATCCTAAGGCTGTCGGTGATCATAGATTGCTTCAATTGACAGAACTAGAAGAATTTCGACTCGATTCTTATGAAAACGCTCGAATCTACAAGGAACGCACGAAATCTTTCCATGATAAGAAAATCTTTAAGCGTGAGTTCCATGTAGGTGATCGAGTGCTTTTGTACAATTCACGTTTAAAGTTGTTTCCGGGTAAGCTTAAATCAAGATGGACGGGACCATTTAAAGTAACAAGGGTTTACAAAGCGGAGTCGTTGAACTAAGCGATGGAAATACAACTTTTATAGCCAATGGCCACGAGTAAAGTTATTTGTAGAGGAGAAGGAATCACACCGAAAG
Source organism: Gentiana straminea (assembly GCA_036785695.1). NCBI lineage: Eukaryota > Viridiplantae > Streptophyta > Magnoliopsida > Gentianales > Gentianaceae > Gentiana > Gentiana straminea. The sequence goes on from JAVUPR010000113.1 coordinate 25,093,899, forward strand.
AAGAAATAATGCTACCGATTGATCCCCCGACAAATTGAAAAAGCGAGAGGAAAAATGAAAAGCGAAAAGCGAGAAACCGGAATCGGCCAAATACCGGGTTCTATCTATCCTTACTTTTTCGTATTTTTAATTATGTTTAAACTCTTTTCGTCTTTTACCGGATTGACGTAAAAGAACTGGATGTCTTTTTTAGATAGAATAGGAGTTTTTATTTTACTTTTGAAATTAGGCCTTGATAAAGATGTCGCGTTTTCTATAGAAGCTTTAGTTTTTTAACAAAACAAGAAATTGTTGAGAGAGATCAGATTGAGAGAAGTATGTAATGGAACATCAAGAAGTGCGATAAAAAGAAGGGCAAAGTTTCTAATGAGATGCAGAATCTGTGGAAAAAGTGAACATGTTGGACGCTGTGGGAAAAACACAACCAAATCCCAGGATGAGTGTTTGAATATTGTTAGGAAGGGAACGATTAGGTGGTTATCCGAAAATCCCGATGGAATTCCGAGAGATAATTCGAATGCTTCGTTTTTAGGAGTTAGGTTGATCGAGCGTTATATCAGAACTTTGGAAGATTTAGAAATCGAAGAATCAGGAACCCCTTAAGTTTCGAGTCTTTTATTTTATTTTATTTTATAAAATTTTCACATAACTTCTGAGAATTTTATAAAATTGGATCTTTATGAAATTTGAGGAGTTTTATAAAAGTTTTATAAAAGTTGTTTTTTAGTTAGTTTTAATTTAAATGTTTTATAAGGGTTGATATAAATTTATTAAATTTTTATAAGCTTTTTATTAAAAGTGTTATAAAGATTTTATTAAATTTTTAGAAATTGTTATAAAATTATAAAATTTCCTTCAAATTTTATTTTTAGTAAGTTTTAAAAATTATTTTTAAGGTTTTAATTAAGTTTTATTAGAATTTTTATAAGTTTTCATAAAAAATCATAAAAAGTCAAAAAAATCGAAAAAGTGGAAAAAGTTGGGCACGGACCGATCCGGCCTTAATCCGGACTGGTCCGGGGTCTAAAAACATAAAAAAGACGGGGACCCTTCTTTTCTTCTTCTTCTTCCCTAATTTTTTTTTTTACAGCCGCACCCCACACCAAACCCCACCATTACGAATTTTTTTACTTTTCTTCCACAAAAATTCATATCACACTACACCATTACTTAATTTCTTCTCATTATCATCTCCTCTCTTCAACACAAAGTGGAAAATTCAAAAAGGGTCAAAAACAAGCTCCATTTCATTCCGGCGACTTTTGAACTTTTCCGGCCTACTTTTCAACGTTTTCTACATATTAAGGTATAATTTAGTTTATCTAGTTATCAATTTCGTATTTTTCATAATCTTTTAGATTAATTTCAACTATTTTGATTTTTGAGTGTGTTGTGACATTTTTATTTTTTGTTGTTTTTGTTGTTGTTTTTGTTGTTAATTGGCTTTATCAATATCGTAGAATGGCTGAGTCGAGTAGGAGAGTCTCTAAAAAGCGTAAATCACACATTCCTATATCAACTCCTGTTGTAGGCACAGTAATTTTATCATCTGAGGAAGAAGCCGTAAGCTTTGAAAAAACCGCATCACCTGAGGCTAAGAAAGCGTATGAGAACATTTATAGTAAATGTGATGTTCTGGTTGAAAAAGGGTTAGACTTGGATGACTTAGGTGATGAAGTTAAGGATATCTTTCGAAGACGTCAGTGGTTAGATTTAGCAGCTAGAAGGGAAGGGGAGATTAACACGACTATAGTAGCTGAGTTTTATTCGGTTTTATCTACTTTGTCAGAAGAACAGCTTACTCAGTCGGAAACCGTTCCCTTACGAACCAGAAATATTCCTTTTAACCCTGCCGTCATAAATGCAATTTTAGGAGTTGAGGTTTTTCCTGATGAGGAGGATTACAGGGTAGTTTATAATTTAGATGATCCTGCTAGCTTTGAGCAGACTGCCCTGAGAGCCCAGACTGTTTTTGACCCGACCGCTGTGTGGGTTGAAAATCGGTTTAATTACGGGAACTGTTTTAGAGGTTTAAGGGCAATTAAAAGATTCATTAGCCATAATCTCTATCCTTCTCGTAAACATACCGCTTTTGGAAAGGAAGATGTTTGTATCGCTTGGGCGATGGTAAATGATGTTAGAGTGGATGTTGGAAAGGTCATGTTTAAAAGAATTTTTGAAAGTATTGTCATCGCCAGACCAGGGAGTCATCTATACTTCCCTTGTTTTATCTCTGATTTATGTCGTAGGTTGGGAGTACCATTCCTGCCTAATGACAAGTTATCTCTGGCTGATGGAAATCTGATTGGACCTAGTTTGACTAGTCTTCCGGATGGTAGTATTAGATCTTTGCTTAGAAGACGTCAAACTCAGCCAGCTCCACCAGTTTTTACATCATCTTCCTCTTTTCCATCTTTTTCTAGTAAGCCTCAACAAACTCCTTTCTCCAACACTATCACTTATGACATGTTTCAATCTTTAGTGACAGACGTTGCACGTGGTCAAGCCAATGTGGCTTATTATGCTGAGAGTACTAGGCAGTGGTGTGATGATCTTCGTAGAGGGTTAAGAAGGAACGAGCAGTTGCTTCGTAATCCTACTTTTGATGATCCTGCCTATCCACCTTGTCAGTCTGATCCGTATACCTTACCAGAGTGGGTAACACCTATTCCACCACCTTCGAGCTTTCATCCATCGTCATATCCTTTTGGAAGCCAATCTAGTGGGACAGTGTATTTTCGACGGGTGTTCGAGAGACCAGCAATGTCGAGTTGGGGAGGATTCACTGAGTTTGCACATGTCACGACTGGCATGAGTTCGATGGGTCTTGATAGTTCAGTCAGGACCACGACTACAGTTCAGCCGCCAGCTTCTCAGTCGTTTCCGAGTTCGAGTTTTCAAGTTGATCCTGAGGAAGACTACGATGAAGATTGAATTTAATAATTTTGATTAAACATTTTTATTGCACTTTTTATTCGACATTTGTCATTTAGATATTGGTTGGTTTTCATTTTTCGTTTAGTTTTACAATCGTTTTTATCAAAATTTGGTTTGCATTCTAGATCGTTTAGTTTTTATAAACTATAAAAATCACAAAAATAATTTTGTATCATTATTGAGTCGTTTTCAAAATATAACTAATGTGTCATTTTATCCGTCCGTATCAAGGTGGATGAATTAATTCAACGTTTATCAAAATATCTTCAAGGCAAGTGGAAGCCTTGTTACACCTGTGAAGTAAAAAAAACAAAACACAAGTTGTCTTTCACCTCTGTCCCTCAGTAAAAGTAAGATGAGGCCGGACCGATCCGGCACATTCTCGGACCGGGCCGTGAAGAACAGAAGGCTGAGTCATTTTAGAGTCTGTCTAATGCAGCCACGTATGTATAATTTTACCATCTATTTATAGAAGTAAGGGCTGGAGCAACAAATGCTCATTCTTTCACTGTCTATCTAACTTAAACTGTATTTCTTTCACTTTTTATCAAGTTTTAAAAATGTCGAACCACTCTTCACCATCGGTTAATTCTTACGAGCCTCATACACCGGATCATCCGGAATCTCAAGCTTCTAATGAGAATATCATTTTACACAATCGTTTTGCAAATTCTCCAATCCTATTGGAGAAGGGTTTAAATTTAGATAAGCTTGATCAATGGGGGAAAACTATCATTCGAAGTTTTGGTTGGAAAAAATTTGTCAGTACACCGAGAGGACGGGTAAATGTCTCGATGATGTATTATTTTTATATGATTAAAAATATGTTATATTATTATGTTTTATTAACGAATTCTATATAAATATATGAAATTATGGTATAAAATGTTAGTCTTTATAATTTAGAGTATTTAGTAATAATAATAGTAAAAAGTTGTAATTTTGTACCGATTTTAGTAAATCGGAGTGTCGTGTCAGATTTACGTGGGTATTTGTGATGTTTTATTGCAGATTTATAACCGGAGACCCCGAGAATCGACATATTGAAGTTTAATCATATCTCTGGAATGATTTAGAAAGTGCCACGAGCTTAAATGATCAATTGAATAGCTTAAGTGGACAAGTGGCCAACCAATCTGGTTAAGTAAAAATCGAGAAATGTCTCCGACAAACGAATGGCTCATCAAAATGACATTATCTGAAAAAGTGTTCTTCACGAAAGTTGTAGATTTTTCCGAGAGCTTTCCAATGCAATTTAAATTATGAAGATTGGAGGTCTACAACTTAAACAGTGATCAAGTGGCTAATCGATTTGGGTTAAGAAAAATCCCGAAATAGCTTCGGAGGAACACGAGGTTATCAAGAAGGCGTTTTCGGAGAAGAGTTCTTCATGAAAGTTGTAGAGTTTCGCGAGACCTTAATTTTGGCATTTCGTTTGCAATTTTTAGAGGTCCAGAACTCGAGATATGAATTTTAGAAGTTTAATAATTATATATAAAAATAAATATCTCCAACGCACATGTTGGAGTGATCAAGTTAGTGGGGGTAATCATTAGTCCGGACCGATCCGGCTTAATCTCGGACCGGTCCGGCCCCTTCAACTTTGCCTATATAAAGGAGCTCATTTGCAACCGCTGGGGGGTACCAAATATATATACATCCTACATATATATATATTCTCCTCTTCTTTCTTTTCTTTTTATTTTTTAGTAGTAGTTGTAAATAAGGCCTTACGCCGTAATAATGTAGTTTAAGTATCGTTGTAATGCTCGGGAAAATCTCGGAAGTCGGTTTTGCTAAAGAAGTTGTAATGTCCGGAAAATACGATTTCTGAATCAACTGCCGTATTCGGGTAACTTTTCTTAAGTATTTATGTTTGTTTTTATATTTTTCGTTGTTATAATGTTTTTAGGCTAAATATAATACTGGCCAAAACTATGTAATCGGTTTTATTTCGATCTTTTCGTTAAAGAAATGTTGTTAAGTTAAAATGACTAAAATTGAGTTAATTGAATCTTTTTCTATTTTGATCGTATTCATATTGACATATTTAACCGATCTGAGGAATTCATAATCTAATTATGAATTGACGCCTCGTAGTCAGGATATGAAATAAAAGATAGAAAAACCGGAGGGTAAAATTGGCCGTGTGAATAACGTGATAACGGAATCCGATTTCCTACCCGGGGGTAAATTTGTTTTGGGAGAAATGAATTTTATTATAATTTGTACTCGAGATCGTAATAATGTTAAATCATCGCTTAATTGAAACTTAAACCGGAAAGTTAAATCGTCCGGCCTTGACAACCGGAGCCTTTAAAATAAAATTGACCGTTTGACGAACGGAATGACTCCTTTTTATCTAAAGGTAGATTTGTACTCGGGACCCGTTCGCATTAATTCGTTTACCGTAATGCTTGTGGACCTTGACCGATGCAATGGACATATGACAATTTCATACGCTCGTGTGAGGAGGAATTGTTTACCTCAGAGTGCACCGTTTCACTTACTCAATTGGACCTAAAATAAAAGGAGAGATCGAACACATTTCAATTAATCGAAAAGATCGTATAAACCAATTATATAAGTTTTGGCCAGCTTCTCTAAAATTATCTCGTTTAATATATTGGTATCTATATATTTATATCTATATATATACTTTGCAATTTATGTACATCTATATATATTTATATATCTATATATATTATATTAGAATAACTTTTAAATTACGTATTTATTTTATGTTGACTAGAATAAGTAGTGATCCGTGTTATAAAATTGCGATTTAGATCGAGTTAATAACAGCTCTTTGGTGTTTAACCACACGTAAAAGAAATTACCAAGTTCCCTGAGGATTCGACACTCTGACTCACCATACTAGCACCACAATTTGACCCGGTACACTGCCGGTTAGGATCGTTTAAACCAGGAAACGTCTGTCAGATTTCTGGCACTGTTTTCAAGGTTAGGTTTAGGCGGTGTCAGCATTTTGGCGCCGTTGCCGGGGAACGTCGCTAATTTTTTTTTATGTGTCTATGGTTACTACTTGTATTAGCTTAAAATTCTCGAGAATAAGTCAACACTTTTCTTATCTCATTTCTATTTTATTTTTCGTTGGTTGTTACCTTTTAGGAAAATTACCAATTTTTACTACTATCAATTTCGTGTTATTTTCTATTTTCGTTAGTTGATGACCGTAAGTGGTAAGGCCCCTCTCACTCCTTATAAGCCCGACATAAACACTTACGAAAGGTGAGAGTAGAGAGTAAACGCGGTCATACTAGTCGTGGAAATCCCGACCAAGAATCATCTTCAAACGTAAATACGAGAATGGCCGAAATCGTTGATGAAACACCCGAACAAGGGCCGGAACATGCTCTAGGGCATGGACAAAACCCCGTTAACCCTAATAATAATAATAATAATAATAATAATAGAAATAATCAAAATCGGAACCGTAATAATCGTAATAATCCACCAAACCCGAGACCTATCCGTGATCAAACCGTAAGAAGAAACCGTACTAATAATCCCATCCTTTTACCTAATGAAGGAGCGAATAATTTCGAAATTAAGTCTCATCTTTTTGGTTTAATTGACGCAAGAGCCCAATTCCTAGGAGAGGATGATGAAGATCCACATCATCATCTCTATCTTTTTGAAGAACTCGTGCAATACAAACCAAAAGTCAAGTGTGCTCATAAGGAATTAACGAGAATGACTATGTTTCCTTTTTCTTTAAAAGGACGAGCCCGAGATTGGTTTATGTCTCTTCCACATCATTCACTTACTAGTTGGGAGGAGATTCAAACCGAATTTCGAAACAATATTTCACTCCGGACGAAATTTGGAATTAAAAGTCGAGGTTGCTAACTTTAGACAAGGATCCGAGGAAACTCTTGGGAATGCGTGGGAAAGGTTTAAAAAATTGTTAAGAGCGTGTCCCGATCATGGTTATTCCTTAGATATGCAAATTCAACTCTTCGTCGTAAATTGAGAAAAGACTCACGTGCGTATGTAGATCATGCACGTGGTGGTTCGTTAATGATGAGTGAAGCTCAAACAAGCTTTTTACGATGCTATAGAAAAGATTTCCAAAAATAACAGAATGTGGGAAACCGGTTCTAGCACCAGAAAAGTAGCTTTTGCAGGAGAATGTACGTCTAATACGGAAGTTCTAGCACACTTGGAGAATTTGAGTAGGAAATTTGATGGTTTACAACAGAATAAGAACCAAAATTCAGAAAATAGTACACCAAATGAATACTCAAGTCATGATAATGTGTCATTAGGGAGTGAAGAACCAACAGGATATTCAAGAGAGGAGGTGAGTTTTCTTCAGCAGCATAGGAATTTGAACAATGCATACTCAAACTCGTTTAATGCTATTAGAAGAGATCATCCTACTTATCGATGGTCTGAAAACCCTAGTAAGCCAGGACAACCGCCATATCCAAATCCCATATAGGAATAATAATCAAGTTTATCAAGAAAATACATCTAATCGAATTTACAATCATTACCAAGATCCTATCCTCAACATACCACTCAAAGTATACCAAGAACTCGAGTTCAACTCAACCTGAAGGAGTTGAAAAATGGGAAAAACTAATGGAAAATATGATGGGTGTAGTATCTACTCAAGCTAAGAATATGGAAACAATGATGACTTCTATTGGTACAACCACTAAAGATATGAGTACAATGAAAACATCTATGAGTGGACAAGATACCGTAATGAGAACAAATAAGCCTCATTAAGGAATATGGAAGATCATTTGAGTAGGGAAGGTGAACGTAACAACAAGTAGACCTCAGAGGATTACCAAGCAACACCGACGTAAACCCAAGAGAGGTAAATGTTGTAGTTACGAGAAGTAGGAAGCTCAAGTGGAAGCAATGGAGTAGAAAACTTCGGGAATAATGAAGTAGAAAATGATTTAGATGGAAAGATTGATGAAACTAAAGATGAAATTGAATTCATCGATGATGAAGAAGAAATTATAAATACTTTCTTGAAAAGGAATAGAAGTTTGGAACCCGAAAATGAAGGTGAAAATTGGGTAAAAATCCCTAGGATTTTGAAAGACCCTATGGATAAAGATTTAAGGAATTTATTCAAGGAACATGTCGAATAGATGAGAAACAGAAGAACCGAAAAAATCAAGTAGAGATTGATTCAGGGAACAATTTAAAGGAAAAAATTCAAGAACCCGAAACATGGCGACTAAGTAATACTCAAAGGTTTAAGGAAAAAGGAAAAGAGAAATTGACTAAGGAGCCAAAGGTTATAGATCTAGAATCTTTACCTTACCCTCCTAAAGATCAAATCAAAAAGGCAAAAACTGATAAGAAGTATGCTCGTTTCCTTGATACTTTTCGTCATCTTCATGTTAATATCCCTGTTATTGAAGCTCTGATTAATATACCTGCCTATGGAAAGTTTCTGAAAGATATACTATCAAATAAGAAAAAATTAGAGGAATATGAGAATATATGCCTAAATGAAGAATGTTCTCGCAATTTCGCGCAAAGATAAGTTACCACCTAAACCGAAAGATCCCGGAAGTTTTACGATTCCATGTGAAATTGGAGGATTTCTGTTTAAGAAAGTCTTATGTGATCTTGGAGCTAGTATAAATCTCATGTCTTATGAGGATTATAAAAAGCTAGGCATAGGAAAGCTTACTAAGACTGAAATGACTCTGCAAATGGCAGATAGATCGATTAAGTACCCTAAAGGAATGATTAAGGATGTACTGGTTAAAGTAGACAAATTCTATTTTCCAGTAGATTTTGTAGTTATGGAAATGGAAGAAGGATATTCAGCGCCTCTTATTCTAGGTCGTCCATTTCTAGCTACAGGAAGAACTTTAATCGATGTTCATAAAGGAGAGTTAATTTTGAGAGTCAATGAAGATGAAGTTGCTTTCAATATTTTCAAAGCTATGAACCCTCCATATACATCACCGTAATCATGTTCTTTTATAGAAGATATTCATTCTCGTCTATGATAATCGTTACCAACTTTTGAAGACAGATTAGAAGAATGCTTAACCCCGTCTATCTATAAAGAAGATGAGGAAGACATTGAAATGAAAGAGATAATCCTTTCTCTAGATAAAGGAAGCTTTACTTTTAAGCCACCATGGCATAAGTATTTGGAGTTAGAACTAGAAGGACCGCTTCTTAAATCGTCAATAGAAGATCCGCCGAAGAATCCGGAATTGAAGCCGTTACCTTTAAATCGAAATATGCTTTTCTTGAAACTGATAATCTATTACCGATTATTATTTCATCAACTTTAACTGAGCAGCAAGAAGATCAATTAATAAGAATGTTAAGAAAGCATAAGAAAGCTTTTGGATGGACAGTTGCCGATATTCGAGGTATTAGCCCTGAGATTTGTGTTCATAAGATAATTTTGAAAGAAGATGCTAAACCTTGTATTCAACCGCAACGCCGCCTCAACCCGAATTTACGTTAATCGTTAAGAAAGAGGTGATTAAGCTATTAGAAATGGGAATAATCTTTCCTATATCAGATAGTGAGTGGGTGAGTCCAACTCAAGTTGTACCAAAGAAAGGAGGTTTCACAGTGAAAGAGAATGATAAGAATGAATGGATTCCAACAAGGGAAATTACAAGTTATCGAATGTGCATTGACTTTAGAAAACTAAATGATCATACTAAGAAAGATCATCATCCGCTTCCATTCATAGTTCAAATGTTGGAACGTTTAAGTGGTCATAAGTATTATCGTTTTAGATGGTTATTCGTGTTATTTACGATTTTCATTGCAAAGCAGAGATAGGGAAAAGACTACTTTCACTTGTCCTTATGGAACTTTTGCTTATAAAAGAATGCCGTTTGGTTTATGTAATGCTCCTGCTACGTTTCAAAGATGTATGATGTCTATATTTTCTGATATGATTGAGAAATTCTTAGAAATTTTTATGGACGACTTTAGTGTTTACGGAGATTCTTTTGGTAAATGTTTATCGCACTTAGAAAGAGTTTTACAACGTTGTGAGGATACCAATTTAGTTCTAAACTGGGAAAAATGTCATTTAATGGTATCGAAGGAATTGTTTTAGGTCATAGAATCTCTCGAAATAGAATTGAAGTTGATAAAGCTAAAGTCGAGGTGATTGAAAAATTACCGCCACCGCTTAATCTAAGGACTCTAAGAGGATTTCTTGGACATGCAGGATTTTATAGGAGATTTATTGCAGATTTTTCAAAGTTAGCAAAGCCTCTAAGTCATTTACTTGAAAAAGAAGTACCTTTTAACTTTGATAGTAAATGTATGGAAGCATTTAAGACCTTAAAAGCGAAGTTGATTACTGCACCAGTATTGGTAGCACCAGACTGGGATTTGCCTTTTGAGATTATGTGTGATGCTAGCGATTTAGTTTGTAGGAGTCGTTTTAGGTCAAAGGTATAACAAAATTCTCAAAGCTATTTACTATGCATCCCACACATTAAACGCAATTTCACTTAATTATGCAACTACGTAAAAAGAACCGTTGGTCGTAATTTTTGCCTTAGATAAGTTCGATCTTATATTGTTGGTTCTAAGGTAATAATCTACACGTACCATTCAGCTCTGAAGTATTTACTGAGTAAGAAGGATGCGAAACCACGTCTTCTTAGATGGATTCTCCTACTTCAAGAATTTGATATTGAAATTAAAGATAAAAAAGGAAGTGAGAATGTAGTAGCAGATCATCTAAGTAGAATGGAGATCGAGGAAGAGATAGGGAATGAAATTAAAGATTCATTTCCCGATGAACAACTATTTAGAATAGATACTCCTTCAACCATGCAAGCTTATTAAAAAATAGAATTCCTTCTAAGGAAATCTCACCTTGGTTTGGAGATATCATTAATTACTTAACCCGTGATTATATTCCGTCTCATTGGACTTGGCAAATGTAAAAAAGAAATTCTTTTATGACTTAAAATTTTATTACCGGGAGGAACCGGACCTTTTCCGTAAATGTTCGGATGGGATAATCGTAAAATGTGTGCCCGATAATGAAATTTTAAGTATTTTATCGTTTTGTCATGATCGTGAGGCAAGAGGTCATCATGGAGGATGGAAAACTCGCTTTTAAAGTTTTACAATGTGGTTTTTATTGGCCTACACTATATAAAGATGCTTATAAATATGTTAAATCTTGTGAATCTTGTCAAAAATGGGGAAATGTATCTAAAAAACATGAAATGCCTATGCAACCTATTTTAGAATGTGAGTTATTTGATGTTTGGGGTATAGATTTCATGGGACCTTTTCCTATATCTTTTGGAAAAAGATTTATTCTTGTAATGGTAGATTATGTTTCGAAATGGGTAGAAGCTGAAGCTCTTCCCACTAATGATACCAAGGTTGTCATACGATTCCTTAAAAAGAACATATTCACTAGATATGGCATTCCGAGGGCGATCATTAGCGATAGAGGTTCACACTTTTGTAATAGACCATTTACTAAGTTAGTTGAGAAATATGGTGTAACGCATAAACTAGGAACGCCCTATCATCCGCAAACCAAAGTGGTCGCAGAGGTGTCAAATAGAGAGATCAAAAGAATCGTGGAAAAAACAGCTTGATTCAAATCGTAAAACCGGGCAATTAAATTAGATGATGCATTATGGGCGTACGTAATGCCTTTTAAAACGCCAATTGGTTGTTCTCCCTATAAGCTAGTCTTTGGTAAGTCATGTCATCTCCCGTTGAGTTAGAACACCGAGCCTTCGGGCTATTAGATTTCTAAATTTCGATCCTAAGGCTGTCGGTGATCATAGATTGCTTCAATTGACAAAACTAGAAGAATTTCGTCTCGATTCTTATGAAAACGCTCGAATCTACAAGGAACGCACGAAATCTTTCCATGATAAGAGAATCTTTAAGCGTGAGTTCCATGTAGGTGATCGAGTGCTTTTGTACAATTCACGTTTAAAGTTGTTTCCAGGTAAGCTTAAATCGAGATGGACAGGACCATTTAAAGTAACACGGGTTTACAAAACTGGAGCTGTTGGACTAATTGATGGAAATACAACTTTTATAGCCAATGGCCACAGAGTAAAGTTATTTGTGGAGGGAGAAGGAATCACACTGAAAGAAGAAATAATGCTACTGATTGATCCCCCGACAAATTGAAAAAGCAGAGGAAAAATGAAAAATTGAAAAGCAGAGAAACTGGAATCAGCCGAATACCAGGTTCTATCTATCTTTACTTTTCTGTATTTTTAATTATGTTTAAACTCTTTTCGTCTTTTACCGGATAGACGTAAAAGAACCGGATGTCTTTTTTAGATAGAATAGGAGTTTTTATTTTACTTTTGAAATTAGGCCTTGATAAAGATGTCGCGTTTTCTATAGAAGCTTTAGTTTTTGAACAAAACAAGAAATTGTTGAGAGAGATCGATTGAGAGAAGTATGTAATGGAACATCAAGAAGTGCGATAAAAAGAAGGGCAAAGTTTCTAATGAGATGCGTAACTGTGGAAAAAGTGAACATGTTGGACGCTCGTGGGAAAAACACAACCAAATCCCGTGATGAGTGTTTGAATATTGTTAGGAAGGGAACGATTAGGTGGTTATCCGAAAATCCCGATGGAATTCCGAGAGATAATTCAAATGCTTCGTTTTTAGGAGTTAGGTTGATCGAGCGTTATATCGAACTTTGGAAGATTTAAATCGAAGAATCAGGAACCCCTTAAGTTTCGAGTCTTTTATTTTATTTTATTTTATAAAATTTTCGCATAACTTCTGAGAATTTTATAAATGGATCTTTATGAAAATTTGAGGAGTTTTATAAAAGTTTTATAAAAGTTTTTTTTTTTTAGTTTTAATTTAGATGTTTTATAAGGGTTGATATAAATTTATTAAATTTTTATAAGCTTTTTATTAAAGTGTTATAAAGATTTTATTAAATTTTTAGAAATTGTTATAAAATTATAAAATTTCCTTCAAATTTTATTTTTAGTAAGTTTTAAATTTTATAAAATTATTTTTAAGGTTTTAATTAAGTTTTATTAGATTTTTTATAAGTTTTCATCAAAAATCATAAAAAGTAAAAAAAAAAAAAAAAAAAAAAAAATTGGGCACGGACCGATCCGGCCTTAATCCGACCGGTCCGGGGTCTAAAAACATAAAAAAGACGGGGACCCTTCTTTTCTTCTTCTTCTTCCCTAATTTTTTCTAACAGCCGCACCCCACACCCAAACCCCACCTTACGAATTTTTTTACTTTTCTTCCACAAAAATTCATCTCACACTACACCATTACTTAATTTCTTCTCATTATCATCTCCTCTCTTCAACACAAATTAGAAAATTCAAAAAGGGTCAAAAACAAGCTCCATTTCATTCCGGCGACTTTTGAACTTTTCCGGCCTACTTTTCAACGTTTTCTACATATTAAGGTATAATCTAGTTTATTTAGTTGTCAATTTGGTATTTTTCATAATTTTTTAGATTAATTTCAACTGTTTTAATTTTTGAGTGTGTTGTGACATTTTATTTTTTTGTTGTTTTTGTTGTTGCTTTTGTTGTTGATTGGCATTACCAATATCGTAGAATGGCTGAGTCGAGTACTAGAATCTCTAAAAAGAGAAAATCAAAAATTCCAATTTCAACTCCTGTCGTAGGCACAGTAATTTTATCACCTGAGGAAGAAGCCGTAAGCTTTGAAAAAACCGCATCACCCGAGGCTAAGAAAGCGTATGCGAAAATCTATAGTAAGTGTGATGTTTCGTTGAAAAAGGATTAGACTTGGATGACTTAGGTGATGAAGTTAAGAATATCTTTAGAAAGCGTCGTGGTTAGATTTAGCCGTAAGGGAAGGGGAGATTAACACGACTATAGTAGCCGAGTTTTATTCGGTTTTATCTACTTTGTCGAAGAACAAACTTACTCGCTTGGAAACTGTACCCTTACGAGCCAGAAATATTCCTTTTAACCCTGCCGTCATTAATGCAATCTTAGGAGTTGAGGTTTTTCCTGATGAGGAGGATTACAGGGTAGTTTATAATTTAGATGATCCCGCTAGTTTTGAGCGATCGCCCGAGAGCCCGTGATCGTTTTTGACCCGACCGCGGTGTGGGTTGAAAATCGGTTTAATTACGGGAACCGTTTTAGAGGTTTGAGGGCAATTAAAAGATTTATTAGCCATAATCTCTATCCTTCTAGTAAACATACCGCTTTTGGAAAGGAAGATGTTTGTATCGCTTGGGCAATGGTAAATGATGTTAGAGTGGATGTTGGAAAGGTCATGTTTAAAAGAATTTTTGAGAGTATTGTCATCGCTGCACAGGGAGTCATCTATACTTCCCTTGTTTTATCTCTCGATTTATGTCGTAGGTTGGGAGTACCATTCCCGCCTAATGACAAGTTATCTCTCGGGTCGATGGAAATCGATTGGACCTAGTTTGACTAGTCTTCCGGATGGTAGTATTAGCTCTTTGCTTAAGAAGACGTCAAACTCGGCCACCTCCACCCGCTTTTACATCTTCTTCTTTTCCATCTTTTTCTAGTCGGCCTCAACAAACTCCTTTCTCCAACACTATCACATATGATATGTTTCAATCTTTAGTGATGATGTTGCACGTGGTCAAGCCAACCCGGCTTTATATGCCGAGCATACTAGACAAGATGCCGAGAGTAATAGGCAAGTGGTGTGATGATCTTCGTAGAGGTATAAGAAGGAACGAGCAAACCGTTTCGTAATCCTACTTTTGATGATCCCGCCTATCCATCTTGTCGTCCGATCCTTACACCTTACAGAGTGGGTAACACCTATCCCACCACCTTCGAGCTTCCATCCATCGTCATATCCTTTTGGAAGTCAATCTAGTGGAACAGTGTATTTTCTACTGTGTGCTCGAGAGACCAAAGAATGTCGAGTTGGGGAGGATTCACCGAGTTTGCCCATGTCACGACCGGTATGAGTTCGATGGGTCTTGATAGTTTCGTGACCACGACTACATTTCAAAGCAGCCGGCCTTCTCGCCGTTTCCAAGTTCTAGTTTTCCGCCGATCCTGAGGAAGACTATGATGAAGAATGAATTTAATGACTTTGTTTGATTACGAATTTTTACTGCACTTTTTATTCGACATTTTTCATTAGGATATTGGTTTGTTATCATTTTTCGTTTATTTTAGATAATCGTTTGTTTTCGTTTTCGTTTAGTTTAATTTTATAGTCGTTTTATAAAAATTTGGTTTGCATTTTTCGGTTTAGTTTTTATAAAAACTATAAAATATCACAAAAATAATTTTCGTATAATTACTACGTCATTTTACAAAAATATAATGTGTCGTTTTATCCGTTTATATCAAGCATTATAAAGTATTTTCAAGGACAAGGTTTTTATTGTTCAAAGACGTGAAGTAAAAAACCAAAACACAAGTTGTCTTTCACCTCCGTCCCCGCAAAAGTAAGATGAGGCCGGACCGATCCGGCATATTTCCGGACCGGGCCGTGAAGAACAGAAGGCTGAGTCATTTTAGAGTCTGTCTAATGCAGCCACGTACGTATAATTTTACAATCTATTTATAGAAGTAAAGGCAGGAGCAACAATTGCTCATTCTTTCACTGTCTATCTACCTTCAGCTTTATTTATTTCACTTTTTATCAAGTTTTAAAAATGTCGAACCACTCTTCACCGTCGGTTAATTCTTACGAGCCTAATACACCGGATCATCCGGAATCTCAAGCTTCTAATGAGAGTATCATTTTACACAATCGTTTTGCAAATTCTCCAATCTTATTGGAGAAAGGTTTAAATTTAGATAAGCTTGATCAATGGGGAAAAACTATCATTCGAAGTTTTGGTTGGAAAAAATTTGTCAGTACACCGAGAGGACGGGTAAATGTCTCGATAGTGCGAGAATTTTATTTCGCGCTTATGACGACATCTATGATCGATATCACTCGATTGTTCTAGTAAGAGGAGTGGTCGTTCCCTTCTCTTCATCTCGTTATCAACCAAATCTTTGAAATTCCACCAGCTTACGATGCCACATTTTGAAATGCAATGGGACTACAAAATCCCTCTAATCATTTGAATAAAGTACACGAGTCATTCCAATGTCCGTTCCCGCTTTTTGATACAAATCACGACATGTCAACACGAGCTTTACTTCCACATCTAAAGGCGTGGAAGCATTTTATAAATTCTCGAGTTTATCCCACCTCGGGATTTTGGAAGTTTGGCCGAGAATGAAATGCTTCTACTTTTTGCTTTGGCATTCGGTGTATTTGTTGATTGGGGTATATTGATTCAAAGGACAAGTTGTTGGAGTTTGCGATCACGAGAGGTAGTAGGGGAAGCCTATGCCTAATTCATGGATGATATCACGTTTATGTATTCTTCGAATGGAGTAGAAGAGCTGGAGACGGATGAGATTTTTCCGTCTAGAGATAGTCGGTTTGGTTTGCTACCGGTTGATACACCGGGTTGTTCGTCTACCATCTAGAGAATTGTTAGTGGTTTGTTAGTAATATTTAAGTTTTAATAAGTTAAATTAAGTTAAGTTTGAAGTTTCTTTGGTTAAGTTAAGTTTTTCTTTTAAGTTTGTAATAATGTATCTTGTTTAATATATATGTCTTAGTTTTTTAAGTTTGTTTTAATTAGTATACGCTAAAATAAAATCAGAAAAATAACGTTAATAGATAATTTTAATTTTATTTTCAAACCTACTTCTTTACTACTTATTGAACATCGGGACGATGCCACTTCGTAAGTGGGGAGTAGAGTTAGGTTAGAAAATTCATTAAAATTTTCGAAAAATAGTCAAAACAATAATTATATTATATGTCTAATTTAGATTTTAATAAGATTTTAAGTTTATATAATTGAGTAATTAATATTAGATATTGTTTTTATAAAATTATATAAGTATGTTGATATTTATAAGTAAAATTTTTAGAATCATTTTCAATATGAATTATGAGTTTGGAATTGGACTAAGTTTGTCGATTTTTGGCACCACAAAAATATAACTAGAGCCAAATAACCTACCTCAGCCTTGATTAGAGTGATCAAGACCTCACTCGAAATTGTAAATTGTGATTAAATAACCAAGCTATAGCTTATTTTGGTCTACATTTCCTTGAAATACCGCAAGTTTGTACGTACTTATAAAAAGAAATGGAGACATAAAAGCTAAGTTTTGGTATATGCTGAGATTGGAAAGATTAGATAAGTAGTAGTATATTCGATCTTACCTCATGACACTTGCAACATAGCCGATTTTGGTAATAAGTTCGGATATATTAATATTCTATAAAAGAATTAAGAACAAAGCACCATATTTACACAGAATTAATCAAATATCAGGTATCTTCCTTATCTGTGATTAACAACTTAAAAATAAAAAGAACAAATCGGTTGTAGCTACCAATGATTGGAGTGAGTAGGGTATTATCACGAAATGTCCTATATCACTACGAGGTAATTAAGCTCCCGATTGCCCGATGATAGTAGTCCGGCCTAGTGGTATTATCTCGAAATGTCCTATTGCCGGGAATGAGGGCACAATATAAAATGAAAGAGGAAAAGTTGAATCATAAGATCTCAGGAATTATTACAAGTTTAAGGAAACCGGACTTGTAATTTTCGATCGAAAGAGTAGTACTCCGATCAATCTTGATGAAGCAATGCCTGTAAGTTTGATTTTCTACACACACTCACGCTTTTAGTTCTTAATCTTAAAAAAAAAAAAAAAAAAAAAAAAAAAAAAAAAAAAAAGAGAGAAAATCTGAAAAGAGATGCTATTAATCGATGATTATTTTTGATCAAGAATATAAAGATGTAGGTACGTACGACTTGCCTCTTTCTTTTTTTTGATTTCTTTTTTTCCGATTAACCAACATCTTGAACTTTATAAGCCATTTTTGTCGACTACTTTACCGAAGTTTCCAATTCCGTAATTTCATAATAGTTGCGATTAAAAATAATTTCGATATTTTATTTATACTTCTTAAGTATTACATATATAATTTTATCTAAATAATATTTAATGTTTAAGTTATTTCGCTTATATACTCTTTCGTCTTCTTAAGATTTTAAATTAAGATAGATAATATATTTATAATATTGACAATATAAAATATAATCTGAAAAATTATACTATCTTTTATTACCGCTTATTTTTGCTCGAGGACGATCAAAAGCTAAGTGGGGAGTAATTTGATGTATTATTTTTATATGATTAAAAATATGTTATATTATTATGTTTTATTAACGAATTCTATATAAATATATGAAATTATGGTATAAAATGTTAGTCTTTATAATTTAGAGTATTTAGTAATAATAATAGTAAAAAGTTGTAATTTTGTACCGATTTTAGTAAATCGGAGTGTCGTGTCAGATTTACGTGGGTATTTGTGATGTTTTATTGCAGATTTATAACCGGAGACCCCGAGAATCGACATATTGAAGTTTAATCATATCTCTGGAATGATTTAGAGAGTGCCACGAGCTTAAATGATCAATTGAATAGCTTAAGTGGACAAGTCGCCAACCAATCTGGTTAAGTAAAAATCGAGAAATGTCTCCGACAAACGAATGGCTCATCAAAATGACATTATCTCGAAAAAGTGTTCTTCACGAAAGTTGTAGATTTTTCCGAGAGCTTTCCAATGCAATTTAAATTATGAAGATTGGAGGTCTACAACTTAAAACAGTGATCAAGTGGCTAATCGATTTGGGTTAAGAAAAATCCCGAAATAGCTTCGGAGGAACACGAGGTTATCAAGAAGGCGTTTTCGGAGAAGAGTTCTTCATGAAAGTTGTAGAGTTTCGCGAGACCTTAATTTTGGCATTTCGTTTGCAATTTTTAGGTCCGTAACTCGAGATATGAATTTTAGAAGTTTAATAATTATATATAAAAATAAATATCTCCAACGCACATGTTGGAGTGATCAAGTTAGTGGGGGTAATCATTAGTCCGGACCGATCCGGCTTAATCTCGGACCGGTCCGGCCCCTTCAACTTTGCCTATATAAAGGAGCTCATTTGCAACAGCTCGGGAGGTACCAAATATATATACATCCTACATATATATATATATATTCTCCTCTTCTTTCTTTTCTTTTTATTTTTTAGTAGTAGTTGTAAATAAGGCCTTACGCCGTAATAATGTAGTTTAAGTATCGTTGTAATGCTCGGGAAAATCTCGGAAGTCGGTTTTGCTAAAGAAGTTGTAATGTCCGGAAAATACGATTTCTGAATCAACTGCCGTATTCGGGTAACTTTTCTTAAGTATTTATGTTTGTTTTTATATTTTTCGTTGTTATAATGTTTTTAGGCTAAATATAATACTGGCCAAAACTATGTAATCGGTTTTATTTCGATCTTTTCGTTAAAGAAATGTTGTTAAGTTAAAATGACTAAAATTGAGTTAATTGAATCTTTTTCTATTTTGATCGTATTCATATTGACATATTTAACCGATCTGAGGAATTCATAATCTAATTATGAATTGACGCCTCGTAGTCGGATATGAAATAAAAGATAGAAAAACCGGAGGGTAAAATTGGCCGTGTGAATAACGTGATAACGGAATCCGATTTCCTACCCGGGGGTAAATTTGTTTTGGGAGAAATGAATTTTATTATAATTTGTACTCGAGATCGTAATAATGTTAAATCATCGCTTAATTGAAACTTAAACCGGAAAGTTAAATCGTCCGGCCTTGACAACCGGAGCCTTTAAAATAAAATTGACCGTTTGACGAACGGAATGACTCCTTTTTATCTAAAGGTAGATTTGTACTCGGACCCGTTCGCATTAATTCGTTTACCGTAAAGCTTGTGGACCTTGGACCGATGCAATGGACATATGACAATTTCATACGCTCGTGTGAGGAGGAATTGTTTACCTCTCAGAGTGCACCGTTTCACTTACTCAATTGGACCTAAAATAAAAGGAGAGATCGAACACATTTCAATTAATCGAAAAGATCGTATAAACCAATTATATAAGTTTTGGCCGCTTCTCTAAAATTATCTCGTTTAATATATTGGTATCTATATATTTATATCTATATATATACTTTGCAATTTATGTACATCTATATATATTTATATATCTATATATATTATATTAGAATAACTTTTAAATTACGTATTTATTTTATGTTGACTAGAATAGTAGTGATCTGTGTTATAAAATTGCGATTTAGATCGAGTTAATAACAGCTCTTTGGTGTTTAACCACACGTAAAAGAAATTACCAAGTTCCCTGAGGATTCGACACTCTGACTCACCATACTAGCACCACAATTTGACCCGGTACACTGCCGGTTAGGATCGTTTAAACTAGGAAACGTCCGTCAGCTTTCTGACGCCGTTTCCAAGGTTAGGTTTAGGGTAGTAGGGGAAAGCCTATGCCTAATTCATGGATGATATCACGTTTGTGTATTCTTCTGAATGGAGTAGAAGAGCTGGAGACGGATGAAATTTTTCCGTCTAGAGATAGTCGGTTTGGATTGCTACCGGTTGATACACCGGGTTGTTCGTCTACCATCTAGAGAATTGTTAGTAGTTTGTTTAAGTATTAATAAGTTAAATTAAGTTAAGTTTGAAGTTTCTTTAGTTAAGTTTATGTTTTTCTTTTAAGTTTGTATCTTGTTTAATATATATGTCTTAGTTTTTTAAGTTGTTTGTTTTTATTTAATGATATAATTAGTATACGCTAAAATAAAATCAGAAAAATAACGTTAATAGATAATTTTAATTTTATTTTCGAACCTACTTCTTTACTACTCATTGAACATCGGGACGATGCCACTTCGTAAGTGGGGAGTAGAGTTAGGTTAGAAAATTCATTAAAATTTTCGAAAAATAGTCAAAAATAATTATATTATATGTCTAATTTAGATTTTAATAAGATTTTAAGTTTATATAATTGAGTAATTAATATTAGATATCGTTTTTATGAAATTATATAAGTATGTTGATATTTATAAGTAAAATTTTTAGAATCATTTTCTTTTCAATATAAATTACGAGTTTGGAATTGGACTAAGTTTGTTGATTTTTGGCACCACAAAAATATAACTATAGCCAAATAACCTACCTCAGCCTTGATTAGAGTGATCAAGACCTCACTCGAAATTGTCAATTGTGATTAAATAACCAAGCTTTAGCTTATTTTGGTCTACATTTCCTTGAAATACCGCAAGTTTGTACGTACTTATGAAAAGAAATGGAGACATAAAAGCTAAATTTGGTATATGCTGAGATTGGAAAAGTAGTAGTATATTCGATCTTACCTCATGACACTTGCAAGATAGTCGATTTTGGTAATAAGCTCGGATATATTAATATTCTATAAAAGAATTAAGAACGAAGCACCATATTTACACAGAATTAATCGAATATCAGGTATCTTCCTTATCTGTGATTAACAACTTTAAAATAAAAAGAAATGATCGGTTGTAGCTACCAATGATTGGAGTGAGTAGGGTATTATCACGAAATGTCCTATATCACTATGAGGTAATTAAGCTCCCGATTGCCTGATGATAGTAGTCCAGCTAGGGTATTATCTCGAAATGTCCTATTGCTGGGAATGAAGGCACGATAAAATGAAAAAGGAAAAGTTGAATCATAAGATCTCAGGAATTATTACAAGTTTAAGGAAACCGGACTTGTAATTTTCGATCGAAAGAGTAGTACTCCGATCAATCTTGATGAAGCAATGCCTGTAAGTTTGATTTTCTACACACACTCACGCTTTTAGTTCTTAATCTTAAAAAAAAAAATTTTAAAAAAAAAAAAAAAGAAGAGAAGAGAGAAAATCTGAAAAAGAAGAGATGTTAGTAATCGATCAAAAATATGAAGATGTAGGTACGTACGACTTGCCTCTTTCTCTTTTTGATTTCCTTTTTTTCCGATTAACCAACATCTTGAACCTAAACTCTATAAGCCATTTTTGTCGACTACCTGACCGAAGTTTCCGATTCCAAAATTTCATAATAGTTGCGATTAAAAATAATTCTGATATTTTATTTATACTTATTAAGTGTTACATGTACAATTTCATCTAAATAATATTTAATGTTTAGTTATTTTAGTTATATACTCTTTCTGTCTTCTTAAGATTTTAAATTAAGACAGATAATATATTTATTGACAATATAAATTACAGTATAAATTATAATCTGATTAATTATACTATCTTTTACTTACCGCTTATTTTTGCTCGAGGACGATCAAAAGCTAAGTGGGGAGTAATTTGATGTATTATTTTTATATGATTAAATATACGTTATATTATTATGTTTTATCAACGAATTCTATGTAAAATATATGAAATTATGGTATAAATAGTATGAAATGTTAATCTTTATACTTTAGAGTAGTTAGTAGTAAAAATAGTAAAAAGTTGTAATTTTGTACCGATTTTAGTAAATCAGAGTGTCGTGTCAGATTTACGTGGGTATTTGTGGTATCTTATTGCAGATTTATAAACCGAGACCCCGAGAATCGACATATTAAAGTATAATCATATCTCTGGAATGATTTAGAGAGTGCCACGAGCTTAAATGGTCAATTGAATAGCTTAAGTGGATAAGTGGCCAACCAATCTGGTTAAGTAAAAATCGAGAAATGTCTTCAACAAACGAATGGCTCATCAAAATGACATTATCTGAAAGAGTGTTCTTCACGAAAGTTGTAGATTTTACCGAAAGCTTTCCGATGCAATTTAAATTATGAAGATCGGAGGTCTACAACTTAAACAGTGATCAAGTGGCTAATCGATTTGGGTTAAGAAAAATCCCGTAAAAGCTTCGGAGGAACACGAGGTTATCAAGAAGGCGTTATCGGAAAAGAGTCCTTCATGAAAGTTGTAGAGTTTCTCGAGACCTTAATTTTGGCATTTCGTTTGCAATTTTTGGAGGGCCGAACTCGAGATATGAATTTTAGAAGTTTAATAATTATATATATAAATATATATAATCACCGCACATGCTGGAGTGATCAAGTTAGTGGGGGTAATCATTATACCGGACCGATCCGGCTTAATCTCGGACCGGTCCGGCCTTGAAACCTTTGCCTATATAAAGGAGATGATCAGAGAGCATTCGGAGTGTACCAAATATATATACATCCCATATATATATTCTCTCCTCTTCTTATCTTTTCTTTTTTATTTTTTAGTTTGTAAATAAGGCCTTACGCCGTAATAATGTAGTTTTAGTATCGTTGTAATGATCGGGAAAATCTCGGAAGTCGGTTTTGCTAAAGAAGTTGTAATGTCCGGAAAATACGATTTCTGAATCAACTGCCGTATTCGGGTAACTTTTCTTAAGTATTTATGTTTGTTTTTATATTTTTCGTTGTTATAATGTTTTTAGGCTAAATATAATACTGGCCAAAACTATGTAATCGGTTTTATTTCGATCTTTTCGTTAAAGAAATGTTGTTAAGTTAAAATGACTAAAATTGAGTTAATTGAATCTTTTTCTATTTTAATCGTATTCGTATTGACATATTTAATTGATATGAGGAATTCATAATCTAATTATGAATTGACGCCTCGTAGTCAGGATATGAGATAAAAAATAGAAAAACCGGAGGGTAAAATTGGCCGTGTGAATAACGTGATAACGGAATCCGATTTCCTACCCGGGGGTAAATTTGTTTTGGGAGAAATGAATTTTATTATAATTTGTACTCGAGATCGTAATAATGTTAAATCATCAGTTTAATTAAAACTTAAACCGGAAAGTTAAATCGTCCGGCTTTGACAACCGGAGCCTTTAAAATAAAATTGACCGTTTGACGAACGGAATGACTCCTTTTTATCTAAGGGTAGATTTGTACTCGGGACCTGTTCAGAAAAACCGTAACAGTTGTGGACCTTGGACTGATGCAATGGACATATGACAATTTCATACGCTCATGTGAGGAGGAATTGTTTACCTCAGGAGTGCACCGTTTCATTTACTCAATTGGACCTAAAATAAAAGGAGAGATCGAACGCATTTCACTTAATCGAAAAGATCGTATAAACCAATTATATAAGTTTTGGCCATTTCTCTAAAATTATCTGTTTAATATATTGGTACCTATATATTTATATATATATATATATATACTTTGCAATTTATGTACATCTATATATATTTATATATCTATATATATTATATTAGAATAACTTTTAAATTACGTATTTATTTTATGTTGACTAGAATAGTAGTAATCTGTGTTATAAAATTGCGGTTTAGATCGAGTTAATAACTGCTCTTTGGTGTTTAACCACACGTAAAAGAAATTACCAAGTTCCCTGTGGATACGATACTCTGACTCACCATACTAGCACCACAATTTGACCCGGTACACTGCCGGTTAGAATCGTTTAACTCGGGAATTTTCTGTCAGATTTCTGGCACCATTCTCAGGGACAGGTTAGGCGTTGTCACTCACTTATCAGATTAGTCATTGGTATCAACAATTCCATGTACTTATGTTTGGACAATTGAGCAAATGAGGTTGCCAAGGGGATTGGTCTTTGTCATATTGGGTAAGCTCACTTGACTGATCGGTCATTGGTATTAAACTTCATCTTGTATTATCAATTGAACAAAACAAGAAGGAATCAAAGATCGACGAGTTAGTTATACCGTCGCCATTTCGCCGAGACATTTTGTCGCCAGGCCGCCGAACCAAGTCTCGATGACAAGGTTTCGAAGATTACTTTACTCGGTCAAACTTACTAAAGTCAAAAAGCATTTGGCGGGATATTTATTTTTATTTACAACCGCGAGTTAACACGATCCAACGGTTACAAAACGTTGTGGAGGAGTAATGGGCCACGTGTCAAGACCGCATTCACTCGATTTAATCGTGGTTAACATCAATGTACGTGCTCGACGAGTTACAAGCGCATTTGGCTATATAATGCGGACCTTACAAAGAAGATACTCTATACTCTCAATCTGCTATCTCTTTGCATTTACACAGTGTAAACGCAGATCTAAAAACTTTCTTCTTCATCTTTTCTTATTACAATGGCACCAAAGGATGAAGTTCATATTGGAACCAGTCAAAGTGTTAGCGGATACGTTTATGACTGTAACTCTACTGAGCTAGCCATCAATATTGGAAGATGAATCTGACGATTTTCTGGGCTAGAAAAAGTTATAAACAAAAGATTGGAACGAATCTCGTATATCAATGTACTAGAATTCTGGAGAAACATTGTTATACATGAAGGAAGAGAGGCTTTCACTACCACTGTGAATGGAAGAGAAATAGAAGTTTCCTCAGACCTGCTGAGAAATTTATTTCATTTTGCACCTGGAAATAATGCTCCAACTAATCTAGAGGCAATGAATTTACCAAGATTGAAGTTTGTGGATCAAATAAAGACAAATGATGCTATACCTTCCAGTCTAGGCATCAATGTAAGGCATATTGGTCATGAGTACAATCTGCTGAGCAAATTGGTTGCCAAAACCATTTTGGGATTTATTGGAAGCTTGGATACTCGTCCGGACCAAAGATAGACCCGCCGATCATCATCTGCAGAAGTTTGACGTTTGATTGGGCTGGATTCTTTATACACTATATGTAGAAGGTGTTCACTGAAGATAGAGATGGTATAAGGAAGTCCATGGTCAAGCCACTGGGTCTACTGATTCAGACCATGTTGACTCATTTTCAGATACCTGATGTTTCATCTAAAAAGATCAACCAATCAAGATACAAGCCAGTAGTTGCTACTCCTATTCCTGGATTGGATGATGAAGATGAGGATGAAGAGGCTGCTGACAGTGATGATGATGGAGATGATGGTGATGCTGGTGGTGAGCAAGTTAAGACAGTTGTCAAGTCTGCTGCACCAAAGAAGGTTACTGAGAAAAGAAAGGTTGTTGACACAAGAAAAATAACAGAGATGTTAAAGCCTAAGAAGACAAAGAAGCAAACAACACGGACTGCTGAGTCTGCTGTGGGTCCAGCTGAAGTTGAGACTACTGACCCTGCTGTAGTTGCAAAGAAGAAAACTGTGGCTGAAATTTTGAAGGAGCAACAAAAGGAAGCCAGTAGAAAGAGAAAATCTACTAAAGTTGAAGATGAACCACTTTCCAAAATAATGAAAGAGATAGCCAAGAAGAAGAAGTATGGCAAGGGTAAACAATTGAGAATTTTTGAAGGTCAGAGAGAACAACAACAAGAAGAAGAAGCAGAAGAACAAGGAGAGGCCATTGAGGCAGAGCCCTTGACTATCATCAAGCCTAATGAGGATGCAGAGGTTGTTATTGAGCAACCTGCTGGTGAATCACAGCAGACTACTGTAACTGAGCCTATTTTTGAAGTTGTTAAATCCTCACCAGAAGAGGTTGCCGAGCCTACTAAAATTGCACAAGTTGTTGCTGAGCAACTTGTAGAAGAGCCACAACAACCTACTGAGTCAACACCTGCTGTGGTAGCTAAAAGTTTGGTACAAGACCCTTCAAGTCCTGCAATAGTTCAGGGGGAAGAACAGTCTACTGCTAACCCTGCTGATGAGCATATAAGTCGGGGGAACCAAGTGTTGTACGGATGGAGGCGTAGGGACTAATATACAATCTAAGCAACCTGCGACACGGAAACATCCGTTGTGGAAACTCTCAACTTGCGATTGGGACCTTTGAAGGTCGGCAAGGTCTTGAATCGCCCCCGAGAAAGCCAACTATGCCATATGAGAAGGCATCTAAGAAGGGCAAAGTAGATCCCAACTTCAGAAAAGTGCAAAAATATTTCCAATGGAAGTTTGGATTCTACAAGAGACAGAAACCAGCTGCTGATCCAATGAGTGGATTTGAAGAATGGGCATTTGATTAGCTGGGTGTGGACAGCCTATTGGATTTAATAGATACAACCATGTTGCAATCTAGGCTGATGGATCTGTTGGATGAAGGAAAGAAAAGTGGAGCAATTATGTTCAAAGATCCAAAGTACACACCTGACAGTGATTCATCTGATTCTGATGATGATCCCCCATGTTCCCTGGGGAGACCAGTGCAGTGGCTAGAGGAACAACTGATGAAGCCACTGGTCAAGGATCTATTGATGGTGTAGAAGATGAACCTGCGATCTTTGGTAAGTCCGTGAAGATCGCGAGAATGAAGTTTTGGATGATGAAAGGGTTGCGATCATATTGAGCCAAGTGTCGGTTCGAGAATTCAATTCAATATCAAGACGGGGTTGACACCGAGGACACCTTAACCAAAAGCGCAAATTTTCGAGAAGGATTGGTGATATTGGGGAAATTTCAACAAGAAAATATGGATATATTCCACGATCGGGTTGTTGTTGCACAAATTGCAACGAGAACCAAGACAAGAAGTGGATGTACGGGTTCGAGGATCAAACAAAGCACACGGACATAGGTTGGAATAGGAGGTACAGGCTGCTGAGGTACAAACAGCACCTGGACAAAGGTTGGAACAAACTTTGGGTTTGGAAGAAACCCCTGCTGTTGGATTAGAGGCTGTTGTAGTGAAGCCTACAGGAGTCAAGACCACTATAGGGAAAGATGGTCAGCAGACGGCTGTTATTGATGAGAATGAGCAGCTGGTGGACTATGACTATAGTGATGACGAGTTTCAAATGCCGAAGAAGAACATGTTGATATTGAACCCCCACGAGGCATTTGTACCTATTCTTGAAGAACCAGCTCTTGATCCTATTCTGGAGGAATATCAAGGACCTAACCCTGTTGGACTGGATATGAGTTTTGCAATGGTTATCAGCAGACATAGACCACAATACAATGTAGAAGAGCCTGCTGATGGAGCTGATGGAGGAATGGCTGGTGGGGTACCAGCACATGTCATGGAAGTGTTGAGGACAGTTAGAAATGACATTGCAAATCTAAAAACTCAACTTGACAGACAAGAGCAGAGATTTGAAGATCTGATCAATTTGGTGGAAAATAGAGGGAGGACTACAGAAACAGTTGCCTCTAATATTACCTCAAATCAGTATGCTCTTGCAGACCTTACCCTGGAAGTGAGAGGAATTAAGCAAGGAAATACAATGAAGGAGAAGTTTTTGAAAGATCAATTTGAAGCCATCCACCAGAAACTTGACAAACTTGCTGAAGCACCTAAGCCTGTTGAGGCTGCTGGAACATCTCAACCTGCTGGATTGGATCCTAAGCTTACTGAGAGTATCAATCTGCTGGAGCAAACTTTGCAATCAAGGATTACTGCAGTTGATACAAGAACTGAAATTATGGAGGGACAACTGTGTAACCTGATTATCACATAGGAGAGTGTTCATGGCCTGCTGTCCCGTTTTGTTGATGATGTCACTAAGGGGGAAGAGGGCCAAACAGCAGTAGCAAAAGAGGCTGCCAAAATTTTTCACAAGAAAAGATGGGAGGCTGATACTAATGCATTCAGGGAACCTGCACCTGGTAGACTTCCACTTACTGATGATCTTCTCAAGCAATACAAGAATGAGTCCACAACAAAAGGAAACCTTATCATGACAAGGGATTTCATGAAGGTTTAAACTCATTTCTGAGCTTAAAGTTTTGGGAAGCAAGGGTTAAAGCCTTGAGGGTCAATTATAGAGGTGGAAGAAGTGGTAGAGGTGAAAGGAGTTTGCCTATCACAAAAGCAAAGGACTCACTTGATGAATTCAAAGAACTTTACATGAAATTAGGATTCAGAGTAAATCAAATTAATCTCATCCTACCTAAAGCATGGAAGTGGTGGAAAGAAGTGAATTCCTACATTGATTTCACTCTGATTGAAAATGAATGGATGAGAGACATGATTGAGGAGATAAGAGCCTACCAAGAGCAAGTGGAGAAGGCAAGGGAAGAAAGAGAAAGAAGACAGTAGATCAGCAGACTTTATATGTTTTATCTTTGCTGTATCTAGACTGTAATACTTTGAACAAATAATTATAATGAGACATGACTGGAATTTTTTCTATATTTGTTTTTAATCTTTTTGCTTTGCTGTTAGGTGAGGGTAGGGGCATCATCACCAAAAAGGGGGAAATTGTTGGACTTATTTTTAAGTTTTAGTGATGAGTGCCAGACTAACTGTTATAGAGCAAAGGCAAAAAGATGTCTAGATCAAATGTATAGGTTTATTAGAGTATGATCTTTGTATAGGTTTGATCAAACAAGCTTCGTAAAGGTCGGTGACTTATATCGACGGACTAGTCTAGGTCAGTAGGGTAGTTAGGTCAGTAGACTTATCAGGAACCTGCTGAAGACTAAAGGCTGAGGGGTCAAACTCAGTTAATGAAGGCTAAGGGATCAAACTTAGTAATTAAAGTCAAGGATATGGAATCAAAATTTAGGGAAGTCTGTGATGACCTAAACTGATTACATATACCTTGTGTACAAGGTCTAAGTTCCTGAAGTTGGATGGTGATTGGAACTTAGTTATATGCAAAAAGGTGTAATCTAACTTTATAAATAAAAGTTAGATAAAAGACAGTTAGCAAAATATGGCTCAGTTGACTGTTATGTATCTCAGCAGACTCATAAACCTGCTGATACATATACCTCGATTTATTCAAGATTACATTGGAAGAAAACATGGATAAGGACAGCTAACAACCTATGATTTTATCAAACAAATCAATGGTTGAGATTAAAAGGACGTTGGGATGATTCAGGACTTTATCCAATGGTTACAAGTCAAAGGGTGGACAGACTGTACACTGTCAAAAAGCATTCTGACCGTGTCAGTACTATGAACAGTGACTAGAAAGCAAGTCAAATAGGACAAAATCTGAAACGGCTATATTTGAATTTCAAATACAAGTCACAAGGACTTCTACCTATAAATAGAGGACTCTAATTCGGATACAAGTGATGAAAAACAAGGAAATACAAGAGATAATTCGATTTCGCATTTTTATCAAGAAATACACCTATTTGAACTTGCGAGCTTTAAGCTGCGATCCAGAGAAAATCTTCAAGTGTAATCTGCATTCAAGCTACATCAAGTTTACACACTTGAAGACCGCAAGCTGCTGATCATATTCATCTTGATCAAGCTGCTGCAACTGAATCATTTATTTGATTCTATCTTTCATTTACAAGAATCTACTGAAGACAGTGAAGCATATGTTGGGTGTGAAAGACTGTTGTTTGTGGTGGAGCTGGTGAAGAGTCAATCCTACCCTTCAAGGACCGGTGGAAGACTTTGGAGCAAAGCAATCCTACTGTTCCAAGTGTTCGGTTGTGAAGCCATAGTTATTGGTGAAGGACAAGCAACATAGGAATCTTTGTAACGACTACATCAAAGATCTCTAGTGAATTACCTCCAACATCACAGGAGTAGAGTGGACTGACAGGATTACACCACATGGAACCACTATAAAATCTGCCTACTTACTTTTTGCACTTACATTCTACATTTAGTTTATTATACACATCACCTTACTGAATCTAGCAAACTGGACTCACACACATACACTACTGAGTATCCAATACTTGGTATCATATTTATCAACAAGTATTAAGGCTTAATTTTTGATATAATTCCACTGCACAAATTCGGCGGACTCAACGGTCGACGGACGTCGACGGACTGCGAAGTATCGGCGGAGTGCTTGAAGTTCTTTGAGTTTGTTAACTCCAAAAGTTTTAAGTGTTAAGTTTATTCACCCCCCCACCCCCCTCTAAACTTAACCAAAGCCTTTTCAAGGGACCAACAATAATACTTCTAACCGGTTGAACTAAATAAGCAATTACACTAGGATTTATCTGAAATAATATACATACATGATATTTAATATTATTAGAGGGGTATAGTAGTAACTTCGCACAAAAAGTTGAGTGGGGGCCGTGCACCCCCCCTCAATACACTGGGTCCGTCCCTGATAGGTATGCAGTATACGGAGGACCTGGGACAATATTTGGGCATCCCCCTATTTCACTCCAGAATCACCAAACAGAAGTTTGGGTATATTGTGGACAAGATGAGGATGAAGCTTACTAGATGGAAAGCAAGATGTCTCTCTAGGGCAGGCAAAATGATCCTCATTAAGATCTCCTTAGGTACACATCCTTTTATACTATGCAGACTGTGATATTGCCACAGGGATGCATAGCAGAGATGTAAAAGACCTGTAGTCAGTTCTTTTGGGGGGAAGAAGATGGCGACAAAAAGATGCATTACATTTCCTGGGAAAAGGTCTGTAAGCCTGGGGATTGTGGTGGGCTTGGCTTTAAGAGACCGACACAAATGAATCTTGCTCTTTTGGGCATATTGGTTTGGCAGATCCTAATTGGTGACAGTTCCTTATGGATGCAAGTGTTAGTAAATAAATATGGAAGCCCTTTTGATACCCCCAAAAGCTTCAGTTCCACAACCTGGAATGGTATCTGCTCATCTGTTACATCTCTCAGGGATGGATTTGATGTGGTAGGAGATGCTATAATCCGGAAGTTTGGAGATAAGGAGAAATATTCGGTTGCGGCAGGATATGACTTTCTCTCCAATGACAATGTTTCTGTAAAAGACAATATTTGGGAGGATGTTTGGAAACTAAAAGGACCTTCAAGATTTAATTTCCAGCTTTGCCAGACAGCACATAATGCCTTGCCAACCCTATCAATGCTATACAGAAGACATGTTGCAAATTCTACAATTAGCAGCTTAATTATGCAGCAGAGATGAGGAAACCATTCTCAACTCTCTAAGGGATTGCAAGACTTCTAGGTTGATTTGGAAGAACCCGCTTCCAAGACATCTTTGGGGGAGCTTCTTCTCACGTCAAACATTCAAGAATGGATTAGAGCCAATGCGAAAAGAAGAAGAGATGATCGAGGCGGCCTACAAGTTTCGAGATTTAGTTTATTGCATTTGGTTTGGAGGAACAAGATCCAACATGGGATCCAAGCTCTACATCCGCCAATCAATGTCTTGATTTCTAAGATGGAGATCCGAGTTAGAAATCTTTATCTAGCCTGGAATTTAGAGTCGGTTTCTCATTTTCGATTGTTTTTCTTTGTGGATTCCAATTCTGATGTAAGTTGTGGTTGTTCCACTTAATGATAGTAAATGAAAAGATCGTTTGAAAAAAAAAATTAAAAAAAATGAAAATGATTATGTACGGCTCATTTAATAAGGTTAAATATGTCAAACATATATTAAATTCTCCTAATTGTCAAACTTTTATAACGAATGTCTTATTTGCCTTCGAAGAGTGATTTAAGCACGATCAACATAAAAAGTCATACAAACTTAATTCAAAAGTTGGTACTACCTCCATTCCAAAATATAAATCTATTTGGGGTTTTTCACACAATGTTGGTTAAATTAGTTATGTGTCATTAAATTTGATTAAAAAGTCTAAAATAACATTTGACTGTTATTAACGCAAAGTAGTGAAAAGTGGATGAGTAAGTAATAAATAAGGGGGTAAAAGGAGGAAAATGTAATAAACGTTTCCTTGGTTTTTAAAATGGACTTAATTATGAGACAAAATCAAATTCCTAAATGGACTTACAATTTGGGACGGAGGTAGTATTAATTTATTTTTCTGTTTTATTGTTTATTATAAACATTGTATGGTTGGATAATTTGTGTGAACAACTTATGTGACTAAATTCTGTGTACAAATATTTTTCCTTTGCATTAGCCCATTCTCCCGGTATGAAATAAAAAGCAAATAAAAAAACCCATATTGTGACGCTCAGGGGATTGAACGATATTTTCAAGAGTAATGATACAGGCAGAAATCGTTGTGCCACAACAAGTGACACAATAGTTATGTACTCTGATGTAGAACAGGACTGTGAGAACGGACATGGTGATTAATTTCGTTCAATCGGACGAAAAAAACTCAAGAGCAAATACAAGCTACAGGCTTATTGATAGAAAAAAATGTGTTGAACAGAACTTCGATAGGCGAGAGGTGTAAGAACAGCGAGGTGTGAAGCGATTCCGTACTAAACGAAATGACTTTCACTTTCTTTCATTTTTGCTGTGGAAAGTGAACTTATTCTTGCAATTACATTTTGTCAATCTCGTTGCCTCTTTAGTTTAGTTGCCGCTCCAGAACTGAAAAAAAGAATGAGGATACATAATCTTTTCGAGAAAGGGTCACATCCTTCAATAACATGATTGAGTCAACCAGACCAGATCATGAGTGAATAGAAAATCTAAAATGTACATAGTGTTAAAAAAAAAAACTAGGAAATATCTAGAATAACATTTCACCTAAGAAATAAAATACTTTTTTCCTAAAAAAATAAAATATTTATGTCTCTAATTTTCTTAAACAAGGAAACAAAATAAATCAAAATCCCATCAAATATTACCCTTAATTGTTCTTCTAAATAATTAAATAATAATTCCCAAACAATTAATAATAATACCCTATCATACATTATGGGTCTAATTGATCATGACATATAGCCATCATCATCAACCGTGCAAATAACGTTGTCATCAGTCTTTGTGGCAACCAGGTATTTTTTCTATTTTATTCTGCACAAGTTTATCGATGATTTGCTCGACATGAATAGGATATTGAGCATACTTCAAAACATCAGTTCTCACAATTGTTTGATTGTTCCCTGTATTTGGTTACGTCGATTTTTAAAAAAGATGCCGACTTTTCATATTAGCCGTAAATAATTTCGCTTGGTGTCTATATCGTGCTGTTTGATTGAATTATAACTCTAAAAACTAACAGGGAAAAGTTTGCGAAGGAGCGAACTGGATCCTCTACTTTGAGAATCCCTTTACTCGGTTTTGGGAACGTGGTCGAATCACGGCCACCCAAATTTGATGTGTTCTCTCTCCGATGGTATTGGGCCGACGTGATCCGGCCAAGTCCCCAAAGCCGGGTAAAGTCGGGATTCTCAAAGCCGAGAATCCGGACCCGCAAGGAGACCTGCTTTCGACACAAGTGTGTGCGTGATTTATATAATTGTGATTGTGTAAGAGTTAAAAAAAAAAAAAACAGATAGATACGGTTCAGATATATAGTAACCGAGGACAACATATTTGACCCCTCTTTGCTCTGGGATTGACTGCTAGTTTACATTGAATAGTTTCAACTGTTAAAAAAAAACTGCAGATTTGTCCTCCTGTCGTATATAATAAGTATCTGGTGTTTAATTATCCGTGCCAGATACGTATCGGATAAGAGACTCGTTACTAAACAAAAGTATGTGTATCATGATGAGTTATACTTTACTTACTTTTCATGCTTATTCTACTTTACTTTTGCTTCTGTTTGCCTTTTTTGCTCATATATATAGTAAGATAATGAACACCTTGTTTTGATTCAGGAAGAGTAGAAACAGTTATCATTAAATAATGAACACCTTGTGGAGGTACTTATATGATATTGATCTGGAGCAGCAAAGCAATAATGGGTTAGAGGGAAGTGAAAGCAATGATAGATTAAGTAGTTTACATGATTCCATTCTCCACCAAATTCTTTCTTTTCTTCCTACTAGAGAAGTTGTACGGACTGGGATATTGTCACAGCGATGGAAGTCATTATGGATCGGTTTGTCTATCTTCGACATTAGTGATTTCCGTAGACCTAGTAAAGCATGCTGGAATTTTGTTGAGAGATTTCTGCTTCGAAATGGATCAATTACTGAACAATTCAAGCTTCGGTTTTCATCTAATGTTTTGTTGAGAGATTTCTACCCTCGTGTTCAATCGATGATTTCATCTTTAGTCAGTCATAAAATTCTACATCTCGATATATCTCTACTCGTTGAGGATCAATTCGCTCTACCTAGCTCCATCTTTGATTGTCAATCCCTTTGTATTTTAAAGTTAAAGATTTTAAAGGAATTGCAGAGAAAGCTTACCCTTGAGCTGCCTGTTCATATCTCTTTACCACGCCTAAAAGTCTTGCACCTGTGTGATTTTGCATTACCAAATGCCGTGTCCATTGAAAAGTTGTTTTCTTGTTGCCCTGTTCTCGAGGAATTGAATTTAGAGAGATGTAGGTTTTTGATTCATCAGAATGACATTAGCATTTCTATTCCATCATTAAAGAGATTGACAATGGTGCAGCTGCGTTTTTGTGAATTTTTTCAAAATGCTAACTCCATTGAAAAGTTGTTTTCATGTTGTCATGTTCTTGAGGAATTGACTTTAATGGACTGTAAATGGATCCATTTTAATAGTATTACCATTTCTATACCCTCATTAAAGAGGTTGACAATGGGTGTTGAAAAATACGATGGCTTTGTTGATGTTGATAATAGCTGTTACATTACATTTGAATCTCCAGCCCTGTTGTCCTTCAACTACACTGGTTTCTTGACCAACCACTTCTATTTCACTAAGATATCATCATCATCATCAATCAAGGCTTACATTCATATGAGAAATTATTACTACAACAAGGCAGTAAGGGGCCTAAGGGTTCTACATCTTGTTAAGTTTTTTCGAGTGTCCGGAAAACATTGTATCCTTGACGATATCTAATGAAAGCTGCAGAGGTACTAATTAAGTGTCTACCGTTTCTCGTTTAAGATTTTCCGGTTTTTGATGATTCGGTGTAATCTTTGCGTACTAATCATCTAATACTTGATTTTGATGTGCGGGAACTCTCGATAGAGACACGGTTCCGGACCATTTTCCAGTTTTTCACCATTTGAAATATTTGAATTTGAATATGAAAGTGAAGGGCAGTGTCTTAAGTGGGTTGCTAAAGTTCTTTTATTTCATGCCAAACTTGGGCACCATTGAATTTTCGGAGGTGAATTAATATGTTTACATGAATTGAATGCTACCTGTGTTTAAAATGTTTGGTGTTTCTTTCTAACCATTTAAATTCCTTCGTTTATTTTTGTCGTAGGGAGTTCATCAAGACATACGCATATACGGACTTAAGCGGCCAAAGGCTCGCCTAATTGCTTCTTGTCTAGCCTAAAAGATTTGCGCCTTAATAAATTTCGTGGGGATGGTCACGAATTCTATTTCTTGACAAGTTTTCTACAAAAAGTTGTTTCATTGCAGAGGATAAATATTACTACATACGGATATATAAACCGACAACAGCTGAGGAAGAAAGTGGAAGATCTCTCCACAAGATTCAAACACTTGTGCAATCATTGTCCAGTGAATCATCCCATCTCATCTCATGTAAGTAATTTTTATGGTAAAAATTTTCCTTGATTATTTAAGGATGTCTACTGCAAGCTAGCCTTATTCTGCTTTTTGTTTAGGATATATACTATTTGAAAAATAGTAATCACTCCCTGTGGACTTCTCTCATTTTATCTTGCCTAATACTATGTTTCTATCGACTATCGGTAGTGTTTATATTTGATTCCGTAGTGATATATATATATATATATATATATATATATATATATATATATATATATATATATATATATATTGCAGGTTTTCAAACATGAAGATGAAATAGGACTGTTGGTCGCCTCACCTCTACTTGTACGTTGTCGAGACGTGTCGGTTGTGTGTTATGCCCTTTGCTTATATTCTGAAAGCCGAGGTTTTGAAAGACAAAGTTATGAGATTTTAGTGGTTTTTTTTTTTTTTTATTTATTTATCTACAACAAAAGAAATTCCTTTGGATTAGCTCCAGTGATTGATTGGTTTAGTATTGTCGACATGTTTCGGAAATGCACAATCCGGTTTAGAAGAGATTCTTGGTGTTTAATTGTTTTGTTAATGCTTTAGAGGATGGATACTATTTGCAAAAATAGTTAGTATTTTGACATATTTAGCAGCTTGCGACCATAATATGCTAGGGTATTTCGTTCATCTTCACTGTGGTTGGGAAGGTAGTGCGAATGATGCTAGGGTATTTCGACACGCGTATACAAGTGAATCCGCATCGTTTCCACATCCAGAAATAGGTAATATAGCATGTACATGAACTCAGTGTATTTATAGGTATATATACTTACATATATGTATTTATATCGTTGGATATTGATTTAAGCATGTATTATATGTG
The DNA here is from genome assembly GCA_036785695.1 of Gentiana straminea. Taxonomy (NCBI): domain Eukaryota; kingdom Viridiplantae; phylum Streptophyta; class Magnoliopsida; order Gentianales; family Gentianaceae; genus Gentiana; species Gentiana straminea. The sequence goes on from JAVUPR010000113.1 coordinate 25,130,789, forward strand.
TTCGTATTTAATATTTACTATTCGGGATTTAATTTTTCCGACTAAGATAGGAGACATGATTAATAAGTAGTTATTAAATTTATCAATTTATAGTTATTATATTTTTACTTATTAATTATAAAAAAGGTAAATGTGGTAGCCGCATTTATTGGCAATCATTTGGCCTTATACTTACACAAACATGTAGGCGAATTTTATCATGTGGACTCGGCGTTTACGAATATGCCTGGATTCATGGCACCATTCAAACATCAACGTTATCATATCGATGATTGGAATGATGCGGTCCAAGAACGTAACAAGAAAGAACTATTCAATCATGGTCATTCGAGACTTCGCAATGTAGTTGAACGTATGATTGGCAAGTGGAAGAAGGTTTTTGCATTTTTAAAGGGTCCTATGAATAATTTCCACTTCACTAATTAAGTGAACATGGTTATGAAGAAATGAACAACAACATTCCTGATGATCCTAATGAGGCCGAGGTTGAGGAGAACGAAAAGAAGACACTTGCCTAACATTAGGGATTTTGTACCGATAGATCCGTCCCCGGCCGAATTAGTTGAATGGAACAATCTTCGTGATAATATGGCAAATGAAATGTGGGCTGCAAGATTTTTATGAATTGTTTATCCTATGTACTTACTATTGTAATTTGTTACAACGTCTACTTCAATTAAAGTTGGCCTCATGGCCCTCCTCCAACTACTCCATTGATTATTTTAACTCAACCTACATTATTATAACACAGCCATATAAAAAGAAAATGGGCAGTGTCCCTTTTTTTTTGAGGACTTAACAATTTAAATACATCATCTACGCATCGCAAAATAATGTTACATTATAGTATCATGTATATTTATAAACTTTAAAATAATGTAACTAAAATACAGAAATGTTTATTGGCGGCTTGTTTACGTTGAGTTTGAGTATGGGAAATGAGAGGTGAGAGAGTTCCCTTGAAATAAAAAAAAAAGTTGAGAAAGTCTAATTGCATATAAGTAATGATACGAAAGACATGACGGTTGTGTCATAACAAACGACATAACGAGGATACGAATCGTTGATCATAATGTGTCAAAATTGATCATGAATAAACCTAACATGCTCAACGGTGCGGATCCCCGTTGTGTCGGCTCGTGGTGGAACAACCGTTGTCTTTCGTATCATTACTCATTGCGTATTTTATTTTATTAGTAGATATTTTTTTTATAGATTTCCATGGACCAGTAGTTTTATGGTGGTCCAGGACCACCATGTCATACTTATGCGTCCAATAGGAATTCTTAAAAGAGGGGCAAATTCGTAAATACATGACATTTACATTTTACACGGTTGTGCCCCATGTGTTATTTTAAATTTCTATTGACTTGGTCCAGGACCACCATAAAATTTGCCTCCATGGACATAATTTTGGGGAGTTCGAGGTGGGTGAGTAGTTGTAACCGGTACGTACACGGGTTTTAATGATCTATTATTATTTTTATTTTGATAAAGAATGATCAATTAAACAAGTTTCACTTCGATTTGTGTGTCTTGCTGTTCAATTGTGTATGTAAACCTATGTTGCACAGATACGGACACGTCGCACGACACGACGACATGGACGTGGCGACACGGCTAATTTAAAATTTAAGGACACGACGCGGTCCCGACACGTTACATATAATATATATATACACACACACACATATATATATATATATATATATATATATATATATATATATATATATATATATATATATACACACATATATACATCTATATATACATCTCTCTCACTCACTCTCTCTCTCTCTATATATATATATATATATATATATATATTATTATTATTATTATTTTTTTTTTTTCCGGAAACGAAAGATTCATTATGCGCAAAACATGATTATATGGGGTTACAATGTTGCATAACATTTGTATATACATCTCTCTCTCTCTCTCTCTCTCTCTCTATATATATATATATATATATATATTCAAATTTATCAAAAAAAATATATTCGTACAAGTCTAAACAACTAGATAAAATAAGATATGTAATACTTAAACTCTATCAATATCTAAAATAGATATTTGTTATCTATACGTTGTCAAAAGTTAAAAAAAATTATGATTGACTTTCAAAATATTACAAATTAAGTGTAAAAACGATTGTCTATCAAAACATATAAACATAATACAGAGTAATCAAGATAGAAATTGTATATCTTCAGGTTTCATCAAAAAAATTGAAAAATTTGTGTTCAAGGGTGTCGGGAGGTGTCGGCGCCGTGTCGGAGGTGTGTCGGATATTAAAATTTTAAATAATATTAATTTAATCAGCCGACACGTGTCGGACATGATGTCGGAGTGTATCTGAGCGTGTCGTGTCGTGTCTTGTGTCGGACACGGCGCACGGCGCTCAGATTGAAGTGTCGGTGCATCATAGATGTAAACAAACTAAGTTGAAAGAGTGAGTAAAGAAAGTTCGTAAGAAGTAAAAACAATAATAATAGCTACGCCCAACTTTTGCGCTGGCAACAGTAATAGCCACATTCAAACATATCCGCTTACAGGAAATGCAAATTAAAAAAAAAAAGACACGTTCAAAGTTTGGTGTTACAATAGCCATGCTTACATAAATATGACAAGTACCATCCTCAAATTTATCACAAAGAACCCAAATCAGTGAGTTCAAATATTTCTACAATACTTATTAATCCAAGCCAAATTTTCGTCCGGAGTATGCTCCATGTAAATATTGCGCTGAACAGAGTCAGGAAACTTTGCGCTGGCATTCACCACATCCATTGGAGTTACTCCATCCACCAGCCGCACATCTGCTAGGCATTCTTCAGGAGTCCACTTCTCGGTAACACCACCAGTGACAGTTGGTTCTTCCAGCATGGTCATCAACACAACACACTGTAAGTCTTCTATTTTCCGCTTAGAAGACAAACTGGACGTACTACCGATGGGGTACGGTGAATGTATGTCAAAGCATCTTTTACTATTGTACGGGGTGTTCCCCCTAACCTTCCATCCGTTGCAAGTGTATACTAGTGTGCGTTGCATTCCCCTTTCTTCTTCAACAGATAGTTCACGATCATTACTACTGTTAAAGTTGTCCCACATTGGGCACTTGCTATTGTATCACCCACCATATTCAGAGATGGACTTCCCTCACCTCACAACCTAGGTTTTGGGAATGAGGCCCCTCCTCTTATATGGGTTTGGGCCAATGTTTTCCACATGGTATCGGAGCAGGAGGTCATGGGATCAATCCTTGCTACCAACATTGTTTCCCTAATTATATTGTGCAAGTGTTGGGTCTCTTTGTTGGCCTTGTGTGCCCTTTATATGCCTTTGTGTGTCATGTTGGCCCGGGCTTGTTGTAGACCCACACTTGAGGAGGCGTGTTAAAGGTGATATAAGGAAATATAGTAGCGCCTTTACTAAAACCAATTGGTTTAGTACAACGGTAAGCGCTTGATCCGTTGGCCGATGAAGCGGCCGTGACCTGTCAATTTGGTCGCCTATTTCACAAAAGAAAAAATTCTTCTTTTGGTTCAAACTATTTTTTTTCTCCAAAACTATGTCAAAAGCACCGTGGATTTTGACTTTTCAAACTCTGGGAAGAACTTGATCAAGAATCTTTGAGCTTGGCAGCTGTGCTGTGGATTTTCCATACAGACGTTTGGAGCTTCTAGATTAAGTTTAATTAGTAAATTCGAGCTTAGTTTGATGTTCAGATTTTGAAGTCTTTGCAGGGGTTTAAGCAGGCAATTTTTAGCAAAATAGAGTAAAATGGTTGCAAAAGATCGTCCAAAAAACATGGTATCGGAGCCACCCATTTATTGTTCAAGTGTTGGGCCACTTTATTGGCCTTGTGTGCCCGGCCCACACTTGAGGGGCGTGTTAAAGTTGTCCCACATTGGGCACTTGCTATTGTATCACCCACCATATTCAGAGATGGACTTCCCTCACCTCACAACCTAGGTTTTGGGGATGATACCCCTCCTCTTATATGGGTTTGGGCCAATATTTTCCACAACTACTGCGGGCAAAACCACCAGTGGAGCCACTACCTTGACCCACATCAGGCCATTTCATCATACCGTTTCATGCCCCTTTTTTGAACTCTATTGAAAGCCACATTATCTTATGTCATAGTAATGTAGTTTGGAATCAAACGTTTAAGAAAATATTGTCAAACGTACTATAAAATAAAAAAATACAATTTAAAGCGATGAAAATCCGACCACAGTTGACTTGACAATCGATGAAAATACGACCACTCTTTTTTCATCCTTTTGTGCTTATCCTTAATCGGTTTGTTGTGTATTGCACACATGTGCGCTTATTTAGTTCCACCGGCACCTCCAGCCATACCGTTTCCTTCACCGTCTTTCCGGTAGTCTTCCTCGTCTTGTAAAACTCAAGAAGTATATCTAAAAAGGAATTTGTGCTATCTACGCGTCCACGCGCATGAATCTTTCCCTTTGTTGCTTGCTTGACATACGCAATTCAAGAATTTTACTATAACTAGTATGGAACAAAATGAAATGAATTTGATATTAATGACTAAAAAACACGGAGAAATTTGCATACATACCTTTGTAGGGTCAATTGAAGAAAGAATGAGTTGGTTGTTAGATGCAAGCGAGGAAACCACGGAATGAGCCGGCTTGTTGCGTTGCTTGGCGAAAGACAACACAAGTAAATATGGGGAATAAAAATATTGTGAAAACAATTTTACCACAAATACATTAACCAATTGACAAAGCTAACCTCAATACGGCATTCAGAACATTGATGTATGATGAGAGGATGGTCCGGCGAGAAGCTTCCTTGATTTGAATTTTCATTTAGGGCAGGGTGAGAGTTCATTTCCTATTGTCACTTTACCTAAAAAAAATCATTCAAAATTATACGTGAATAGAATGGTTTAAAAGCATAATGAATGGGTAAACATATATGTCTGTCCAAAAAAATATATCTTCAAGCTTCAGGCTGTGAATATGTTGTCTATTCCTCAAATTATAAAAGCATTACTTTTGACATGAAATGCACAAGTTAGTTTTATTTCTTTGTGGTCAGACATGACGTAGCTTTTCAGGTTGAATGGCGAGTAAAAAATGATAGTCAAGAGATGATACTAACAAAAAACATGGATCAATAAAACGTCCTACATTTGCACATAATTTGTTTCCCCGTTACTTAAACGTCCTATATCTAAAAGTTCATCAGTGTGCTCCGTCGGCCATTGGCAATCATCTTTACCATGGCCAAACTTCGACATTTGCACTAGAAAAAAATATATTAACGTAAGTTCAATGTAAAATGATAAACCTCATATCCAAACGCCTGCATTATAAAAATATGTTGTCTAAATGTATTACCCCAACATTTGCACATAATTTGTTTCCCCCATTACTAAAACCAACAAACAAATACCTACTCACAGCCGAATAGAAAATAGGAACATATTCATACTAAATAATTTGGTTTCCAGCCGAATAGAAAATAGAAACTACACAAAGTTTTAAACCATGACAACTTATAGTACTTCAAATTGAAGATTAGTTGGCAAACCCAACTAAACTCCAAAATATTTTTAGTACAAAAGGATGGATTTTGCAGATGAAAAAAGACACACACACACACACCGAATCAGTGTTAATGGTTCCCCAACCCTATTTTCCATTTGAGCTATGAGTATGTATTTGGTATCCAGATTCATTTTCGCAGAGACTAAACAAATTTCTAATGCATGACAACCCATAAGAAATGACAACATCGAATCAATTTTAATGGTTCCCCGACTCGAAGATATGAGCTTAACATCAAACCCTCAGTAGATACGAGCATAAAATCAACTAATCAACCAGCACTTACCTGAGAAATGGAGATGCGGCGCCGGATCTAGGGTTGGTGAAATCAAGCTCGAATTCCCATTGGATGTAATAGAAAATGTGATAATCAAGAAATTTGGGAGAGGAAGGTGGTAAAAGGGGTAAAAGCGTACTTGCCGGAAATATTGCCGAAAAGGTTGCCGGAAATGCTAAAGATTTTTTGGTCATTGATGGAGGGAGGAGAGAGGGGGGTGGAAGAAATTTTGTTTGACTTAAAGAAGTGGGTGGTTGAAAAGGGTGTATTTGAAGGAATGATAGAGGAGATTTAATGGTGTTAAACTACCGTTTCACTAGATGTATTTATTTTCGTTTATTTGTTTTTTTGGGGTTGGATTAATCGAAAAAATTAAATTGGACTAGAAATTACAATAATGGGCCGGGTTTGGTCAGCCCAATAAGGAATATGGCGGGAAATTAGTTAGTTAGACTCATTTGAGTCCAGTCCAGTCCGGAACCAAACAAGAGGGTGCATAGATCCATTTGCCGGTTAGAGATATCGTAGCTTGTGTTTGTTTTGGTTTGAGTTTTGTTTGGAGTTTTTTTTATATCACTTCACCAATCATTTCTTACAATTCTCTTACCAATCATTTCTTAAACTACAAATAAAAAATATTAAATCATCTCTCATCATTTCACTTCATCTACTTTATTACCTTCATGTAATAATAATGCAAGTATACAAAATTGCAAATGAAAGCAAGATAAGTGAAAAATATCTTGTGAGATATGATGATGTAAAAATGATGTACATTTACTTCTCTTTTAGTGGATTTATATTAATAATATTAGTGAATTTACCTAATATTCTGAAAGAGGTCGGCGAGAAGGAGCTAAAAATGGCAATTTTCTAGATGCACTCGTCCTCAGCCCCCGGACCGGATGGTATGACTCCTTGTTTCTTTAAAAATTGCTTTCACATTATTAAGAATGACCTATTGGGGGCAATCAACAACTTCTTTCGAGAGGGGAAACTCCCAAGAGAGTTAAATCATACTTGCATCGCTTTGATCCCAAAAAATGCGCACCCCTCAAAACCGGCTCATTTTAGGCCGATAAGTCTTTGTAACGTTGTTTATAAAATTCTCTCAAAGGTCTTGGCTAACCGCATCAAAGTTTGTCTATCTTCCTGTATCGATGAGAGTCAAAATGCTTTTGTCCCGGGTCGTCAAATGCTAGACAATTACATTGTAGCCCATAAGTCGCTTCATTATATGATGCACAAGAGGAAAGGGAAAGACACGTATATGGCTTTAAAGTTAGATGTCTCCAAAGCTTTCGATAGAGTTGAGTGGTCTTTTATGTTCTACTTGTTAAGGAAGTTGGGTTTTAGAGATGAGGTTGTCTCCCTTATTAAAGCGTGTGTCACCACAGTCTCATTTTCTTTTATTATTAATGGAGAGCGTGTCGGCTTTGTTAGACCAAGTAGGGGAATTAGGCAAGGAGACCCACTCTCCCCGTACCTGTTTATTTTATGCGCGCAAGGTCTTAGCCACTTGTTGAATAAAGCCAATTCTGAGGGTAGCGTCCCGGGGTTGAGGATAGCAAGACACAGTCCTCGCGTCAACCATTTATTTTTCGCGGATGACTCTTTGATTTTTTCGCGTGCGGATGTTAGTTGTGCCACGAATTTAGTCAGTATTCTAAAAAAATACGAGCAAGTTTCGGGGCAAGCCATTAACATTGATAAGTCGGCTATTTTCTTTAGCAAGAACACTCCGCATTGTGCCAGGCAGGACATTTTGAGTCTGTTTTTTGCGGGCTGTCCGAGGTAAGTCATTCTAAATACTTAGGGCTCCCCTTGGTCGTAGGTAGAGCTAAAAGCCAAATATTTAATTTCCTTGTTGAAAGATGTATGAATAAGCTAGAATCTTGGATGTTCAAGTCACTAAGACAATGTGGTAAAGCGATTTTATTATCCTCCACATTGTTCACCATCCCCAATTTAACAATGTCTGTTGTCCGTCTTCCAAAGGGAGTCATTAACAAAATTCATTCCCTTATGGCTAACTTTTGGTGGGGAAGATCTACTAAAGATTTTTCGGGTTATCATTGGGTCAAATGGGAGCTACTCGTCTACCAAAAGGAAGAGGTGGTCTTGGATTTAAAAACTTGGAAATAGCTAATACAGTTGCATTAGCTAGGACACTTTGGAGAATTCATAGCCACCCCAACCTCTTGGTTGCGAAAGTCCTTAAAGGTAAATACTTTCATAAAACTACTATTTTCGATTGTAAAGTTCCTTCTTCTTCTTCTTTCTTTTGGAAGAGTTTGATGTCAGCCCAAACTTTTTTAAAAAGTAACACTTGTTTTATAGTCGGTGATGGTAAGTCAATAAATGTTTGGAGGGATCCTTGGATTATTCAAAATCCCTCGTTTTTGCCAATCTCGGCAGCCCCTTCGAGTGATAATGATGCCTTGGTTAGTGACTTCTTAGTTAACAATACGTGGGATAAAGCTAAGCTGTTGGAAACCTTTTGGCCGATAGATGTAAATCAAATTCTTAAATTACCGATAAGCTTAAGTGGCGTGCCGGATAAGAGAGTCTGTGTTTTTTTCTAAGAATGGTACATTTGTTTCGAAATCTGCCTATGATGCTTGTCTTCTACAAAGACTGAGAGCCCATAGCAGTCGCTCGATGTGCGATACTTCCTTCAATGATAAATTCGGAAACGAATATGGGCAATGTCTCTGCCACCGAAAATTAAATACTTCTTATGGAAACTTTTTAGGCTTGTTTTACCTACCTCGGAGAGGTCCTGCATAAGCGATTCGGGTTTGATAATCACCTGTGTAAGGCCTGTGGTGATAGTTCGGAGACCGTTGATCACCTTTTCATCTCTTGTCCGTTTGCCCAAACGGTTTGGAAACTTGCAGGTATTTCTTGGAGGGATTTTTCGAGGCCGAATGCCTCGATCAGTCATTGGTGGAATAATTTATCTGACGTGCATCCGAGTGGGGTGTTAAAAGATCGAATGGTTTTCTCTTGTTTTGTTTTGTGGTTTATATGGAAAGCTCGTTGTGGCAGGTTTTTCAATTCTAGGTGTTGGTCCCCGGATGAGGCGCAAGATTGGCTAGTCGGGCGTGGTTAGACTTTGAGCGAGACAAATTATGATGAGAGGGTCGGTGCTAATCTTTTTTCCTCCTCTCTGTCTTGCGGCGATTAGACCCGGCGCCGGATGTAGTTAGGGCCTATGTCGATGCGGCACGGAAGCTCGATTCTGCACCGCCGGCTTTGGAGCGCTCTTTTCGGGAAGATGATACGAGTTTTGGAAGCTTGGGCGTCTCCTAGAACGGTTGCGAGTTCGTTTTTTCTTTGCGGAGGCTCAAGCTTTGTGTTGGTGTCTGTCTAGATGCCTTGCCATGGGTTTAACGAAGCTAGTACGTTTCTCGGATAATCTTTCATTAGCCCTATGTAGTGAACTTGACCACCCCCCCCTTTGGACTCTTTGACTGTAATTGACGATATTAAGTTTTTAGCTTCCCGCTCTGACTCATTCCAGATTTTGTATTGTGAGAGAGAAAGCAACAAGTTTGCGCACCAGCTGGCTGCTTTCTCTTTCAAATCTGATGTAGGGGTTTTCTGGCATGGGTGCACCCCGGTTTGGTCTTGTATAACTTGATATTTTCAATAAATGCTTTCGTTGTTTGGGGAAAAAAAACCATTACTCAATAAAATCCATAGTCGGTCCTTAAAAAAATCCATAATCTGATGCTTCGGCGATTGAACGATCTTTCTAACGTCAAGGCCTCAGGCAAAGCCTTTTTTTTCTTTTAAGAGCAAAACTATCTTTTGAATCCAGGTTGATGTAGTATGAATATTATAAACGGGTAATCGGGTAATTCTAATTAGGAAATAATACAAGAACAAGAATAATTGGGTATGATTTGGACTGAACTCTCGAGAGAGCTGCCTACGTATCCAGGTCAAGTAATCAACTGGAATCAAGTCCCCATCGTAGTTCAAGGTCTTCCTTATATAGTAGTGGATCGTGCGTTTCTCCCTGGACGTGCCAGGGAGTTATTATAGGACATGTCCGGGACGTGGGATCTACCCACGTCCATAAAGCGATTGAGAAGTTGTTGACTCGATCTTCCCCACGTTTAAGCTCGTCCTTCGTCCGAAATAACGCGGCCGAACAAGGTGGAGTCCTGCTCTGCTCCTCGACTATACGCCGGCATCTTGACCTAGTCGGCATTTGGCGGTCTAGCTTGACTGGCCTGGGTACCTTTATTATTATTAACCCTTGGGCCTGGCCCAACTACAAATGACCCGACCCAACGGGCCCATATATCATCATAAGTCCCCCCAGACTAGGGTAGACTGCTTTACAGCTGCCCTAGCCTGAAACGGTTCTGCTTCCGTCATTAAAACTACGCGAAACGAGGCCAAGTTGCACCCATCCGTTATCATTAAAACCGTAGACTAAAACATCACGTCGCTTCATTTCATGCCACATAACCCTTTCTCTGTCCACTTTACTCTTATAATCTACACTTTCGGAAACGCCTCTCTGCAACCGCAAGTAAGTCTTTATTTATTTTATTCTGCGTTTCTTTGGAATCATTGATCTTTAATGAGTTTGAGAGCTAACACAGCTTCTAGTGAATCCGTAGAGAAACTGTTTGAATCCCCGGAGAAGATTTCTAGAGCCATAGATAGTGAGGAAGTGAATTCATCTAACCCTGTGCTTTGCCCTGAACCTGTAGGAGAATCCAATTACCCTTCCTCCTCCATTGATTTAAGGAATACTTCCACTTTTGGAGATAATCCATTGTGTATTCTACCTTCCCATCTTCTGCCTCCTGGGATATTTACTCCTACTTCGATTGTACACCAGTATCCAGAGGATCACACCGCTTTCTTGAATACCTTAAAGAGAGAAATCAACCGATTTGATAAAACAAAGGCAATAATGGCTTGCCATGGTGTTGCCGACAAAATGACCAAAACCGAGATGGCCGGTTTGTTAAAGACCTATAAGATCCGGGTGAACCTTTCGAAGTCGTTCTCCCTAAACCGACTGAATATGCTTATAATCCTCCAGCCCGTTTCTGCACAGTTTACGCTGATCAGCTCCACAGCGGGTTAAGGTTTCCTCTTCCCCCGGGTGTGTAGAGATAATGAAATATTATAAGTTAGGAGTTGGTCAGATCCATCCGAATAGCATTAAATTTCTCATAGGTTTCATGATTTGGTGTCGTATGAACACCACTCCTTTCACAGTAACCTTATTCAGGAACTTCTATCAGTGCAAATTGACACAAGGTAGTGGGGGGTGGTACCATTTTAGTCGTAGGGCCAGTGCTCCACTCATTCCGATAACCGGCAAAGATAAGACGAAGAAGAAGTGGCAAGAACACTTTTTCTTTATAAAACACAATTCAGATGCCAGTTTAGGGCGATGGAATACCTCTTCTATGAAAGACAAATTGGAAGACTTTATTGATGCCACGTTGTCCCAATATCTTGTTAGCAACAAGATCTCCCTCAATTTAGACTTCATAAGTTACGCACGATAGATCTTTGCTCGGCAGATTTCTTGGGCCCGTTGGCTACGTGGAGTTTTCCCAGAAACAGCACAGAAAATGTATGTTTGTATTTGTATTATGTCTTTATTTTTGATTATAATTTGATTATTCCCTTTTTCTTGTAGTGGCCAATGCGGGACGATCGATCGGCATTGACATCGATGAGGGGGAAGAAACGGAACAAACGATTGATGATTACGAGCGGACCCTGTCCGTTATTCCGAAGGAGGTGAACTTCCACGATCGGCATGAGGATGCACAATTAGGCACTAGCTGCGATGCTGCCGTGCGGGGAAGAAATTCCTGCCGCGATCCTGCAGGCGGGATACACCGAACCCCATTTGTCCTGTGGACTTGACCGTTGAAGAAAATCTCCCCGGGGGCCAAATTGCGGGTGTGGATCTTTGTTCCCCTCGGGACTATCTCTCAAAGACGAGAAAAAGAGGCATAGGTCTACTTCTTCCGGAAGTTACGCGTGGCTCCTCTTTCAACTTTGAGGACACGTCTGCTGATGATTTTGCAGACTTTGTAAGTGGTCGCTGTTATAAAGTTTTCATATTTTCCTTATTTTTCTCTTTCTCAGATGTTTCCTTTTGTAGTGTTACCGCCTGGGTAAGGCTCTGCACAAAAAGACTGCCAGCATGGCCCAAGACATTTCTGCGCTGCAGCACAAGGTGATCCAGCTGGATGAGGCCAAGGCTAAGGTAGTCAGCCTGGAAGAGTCTAATCATGAGGCCAGTGCTAAGGTGGCCAGTTTGGAAGAGGCCCGCCTTGCTGATCAGCGAGAGATCGAGAAGCTGAAGTCTGATCTTGCCAAAGCTGAGGCTTTGATATTTACTCAGGAGGAGCAGCTGACTTTACGAGATCAGCGGTTGGCGAAGTTGAACGAGGAGAACCTGCAAAACCTTGCCACTGCAAAGAAAATGAAGGCTGATTTTGACGAAACTCTGAGGCAAATGGAGGAAATTCCTACTCAGAATATTGTCCGAAGGTTGTTCTTTGGGTATAAGTCTTCTCCACGGACCTATGAGGAAATCCAGATCATATTGGCTCCCGCCCTGCGCAGAGGATATACACTTGGCGTTGATGAGGCCAAACCTGCTGACCTGGTGATTAACACTCTGCCTAACCATCGGTTGTACGATAAAAAGGCAGGGGAGATCTTCACGAAGCGATATGATGAATACAAGAACGGAGAAGACATAATTGGCAAATATGCTAAGAAAAAATCTGCTCAACCTTCGGAGAAGCCTGCTCAGCCTGTAGAAAAACCTGTTCAACCTTCAGCTCCCTCTACATCTTAGCTTATTTCCCTTTGAAAACTTTGAGTTGGCTCAGCTTTTGTGTAACTTTCTTGTCAATGACATCTTTAATCTCTTTATTTTTGAGTTTGTACCTGTGAATTTGACATTCTCTGTTTCCCTTTTTTGAGATCCATCTCTGTTTAGAGATCTTGTGTTTTTTGTGATCTTGTGTTTTTTGAGATCCATCTTTGTGTAGAGATCTTTTGTTTTGTATTCATATTGCGCTGCAAAGAAGTTAGGATCTTTTATCCTTAGCTTCTTTACATTTACCTAACCTCCTGCGCAGAATATTCTTGCTCTGCAAGTCTAGCTGTTACGTGCTTATAGTTAGGTCTCTTGCCCAGAATGCCCTTGCACCTGCAAGTTTGGCCTTCATAATTTTTAATTATGTGATTTGCATTGAATTTTCTTGCACTTGCAAGTTTTAAGAGTTGTGTTGGGTTTTACGCCCATAATGCCTTTCGTTGCAATTTTGGCATTTTTAATTGATTAAGTGGGACTTCTGCCCAGAATGCCCTTGCGCTGCAAGCTTGGCATTTTCAATTGATTAAGTGGGCTTAAGTGGGACTTCTGCCCAACAGAATGCTCTTGCGCTGCAAGTTTGGCATTTTTAATTGATTAAGTGGGACTTCTGGCCAGAATGCCCTTGCGCTGCAAGTTTGGCATTTTTGTTGTTTAAGTGGGACTTCTGCCCAGAATTGCAATGTACTGATAAATTAAGTATCTGATCTTAATTCCTTGTTTTAGCACAAGTTAAAAAACACATACACGTATAATCATAAAAATCGAAAAAGAAAAATTGATTCAAAGTAGCATTATTTACAGGAATAAAATTGCTTTAAGGAAAAAATTTCCTTAAGTGAACAGCATTCCAGCTTCTAGGAACTGTTTTCCCAGAGGCATTAGCTAGTTGATAAGATCCTTTTCCATGTACTTTGACAATTTTATAAGGACCTTCCCAATTTGGGTCTAGCTTTCCAGTGGGACCCTGTTTACTAGCCTCATTTCGTCTTAGCACTAAATCGCCTTCCTTAAAGTACATACCTCTGACCTTGGAGTTGTAGTATTGGGCAACCCGTTGTTTGTATTTTGCCATTTGTATTAGGGCTATGTCCCTTTTGTGCTCTAATTCGTCCTTGATCCGCAACATGTCCACTTCACGAGTTTACGGGACGGTATGATTCGTCCGGGAGATTTGTGCCCGATCTCTACAGGTATCACTGCTTCGCATCCGTATGCCAAAGAGTATGGAGTTTCCTGTGTTGCAGCATTGGGTGTAGTCCTGTACGCCCATAAGATATTTGGGAGATGATCTACCCAATGAGATCCCTCTTGTTCCAATCTTTTCTTCAGTCCCTGTTTTATTTGTGTATTTGTTTGCTCCACCTGCCCATTGGCTTGGGGATAGGCCACTGATGTAAAGTGTTGAGAGATTCCAAGATTGGTGCACCAGGCTTGTACTCCTTGATCTTCAAATTGTGTGCCATTATACGAGATGAGGATTTTGGGGATTCCATATACGCATAGAATGTTTTTCCACAAGAATTTTTGTATTTGTTTGGTTTGTGATGGTGGTTAATGGTTCAGCTTCCACCCACTTGGTAAAATAATCCACTGCCACCACTAAAAACTTGAATTTTCCGGGTGTTAGGGGTAGTGGGCCCACTAAGTCTACTCCCCACTGGTCAAAAGGCCATGGAGATGTAATCGGTATCATCTCTTGTACAGGGTTATGTGATAAATTGCTATGCACCTGGCATGTCCTACAAGTTCTGACCAGATTCTCTGCATCTTCTTGCATTTCTGGCCAGTAATACCCATAAAGCCTGCATTTTCTGGCTAAAGCTCTTGCTCCCAAATGATTTCCACAAATTCCAAGATGGATCTCTCTTAATACATAATCCCCCTCATCTGGGGTTACACATTTTAACCAAGGTGCCGTATAAGACTTTCTGTACAGAACATCATTGAACAAAGCATACCTGGTTGAGAGTCTTATCAACTTCCTGGCGCGAAGTTTATCCTCAGGAAGTCTTCCATCTCTTAAATATATAACAATTGGATCCATCCATGTTTCTGCTTGTGTTATCGGTTGTACTTCCATTTCGTCGCAACTTTTCTCGCTTTAGCTTGTTCAACTAATACCTTTTTGTTTGACAAAAAAATTGATCCTAGCTTTGATAAAGCATCCGCTCGGTGTTTTGAGCCCGAGTTATCTCGCTCCACTTCCACCATTGAGAAACTTTTCGGTTTCCTTTGTGCTACTGCAAGGTATTTTTTCATAGGACCCTCCTTTGCTTCATATTCTCCCTTGATATGATTTGTTACAAGCTGTGAGTCCGTATAGACCTTTAGGTTTTATACTCCCAACTTCTGTGCTAAGTTAAGACCAGTTATTAAAGCTTCATATTCTGCCTCGTTGTTAGTAGCTTGGAAGTCGAAATGAAGTGCGTATGGGAATTCTTCACCTTTTGGACTAATGAGTAGGAGTCCTGCTCCTGCTCCTTCTTTGTTAGAAGCTCCATCCACATAGAGCTGCCACTGTTCTGCTTGGTTCTTCTCAGACTTATCCTGTTCAGCCTTTTGCTCTATAGCTATGGATTTCTCTTCTGCTAAGAAATCAGCTAATGCTTGAGCCTTAATTGCTGTTCTTGGCTTGTATTCAATATCAAATCCTGCCAACTCAACCACCCACTTTGCCAATCTTCCAGATTTATCTGGCTTTTCTAAAATTTGCTTCAAAGGTTGGTTTGTTAACACATTTACTGTATGACTTTGGAAGTATGGTCTCAATTTCCTTGTAGCATGTACTAAGGCTAAGACTAATTTCTCCACCTCTGAATATCTGACCTCCGGTCCTTGCAGGGATTTACTTACAAAGTATATTGGCCTTTGTATCATGCCATGTTGTTTTACTAACACAGCACTTACTGCTTCCTTACAAAAAGACAAGTAGAGAAACAGAATCTCACCTTCCTGAGGAGGAGTTAGAGTCGGCAAGTGACTTATATGATCTTTTAACTCTGAAAAGCTTTGTTTACATTCTTCATTCCACTCAAATGGACTGGCCTTTCTGAGAATCTTGAAGAATGGCAATGATTTCTGTGCTGATTTTGACAAGAATCGATTTAGCGCTGCCAATCTTCCTGTTAGTCGTTGAACTTCTTTGACATTCTTTGGTTCAGGCATGTTTTTTTAAAGCTTCTAATTTATCAGGGTTGGCCCTGATACCTTCCTTAGATATCATATAACCCAGAAACTTGCCTGATCTCACTCCAAAGGTGCATTTTTTTGGGTTCAACTTCATTCCTGTTTGCCTTAAAACTTGACAAACCTCTGCTACATCTTCCAAATACTGATCAAGAGTCCTGCTCTTGATTAACAAGTCATCCACATATACTTCCATTGATTTGCCGATCTGTTGTTTGAAAATGGTATTGACTGCCCTTTGGTAGGTTGCCCCCGCATTCTTTAACCCAAAAGGCATAGACACATAGTAATAGGAACCAAATTCAGTAATAAAAGCAGTTTTTACAGCATCTACAGGGTCCATCATAATCTGATGATATCCCTTATAAGCGTCTAAGAAAGCAAAAATTTCATAACCAACTGTGGAGTCTACTAGCCTGTCAATTCTAGGGGAAGTATAACTATCTTTAGGACAAGCTTTGTTCAGATCTGTGAAGTCCACGCACATTCTCCAACTGCCATCTGGCTTTTTGACTAGTACTGGATTTGCTAGCCATTCTGGATTTGTTCCATCGTTACCTGCTGCACCTTCATTTTTCCACTGATCGTGGCTGTGTAGCAGTTCTTAGCAGCATCTATATCCCCTTTAACAGTTGCTTCTCCATCCAAAGTTGGGAATTTCATCTTTGTTGTGTCTTTGGCGATACTACTGCCCTTAGGTCGATCAGCGCTGGTCTTCCCAGAATCACATTATATGCTGACGGAGCTTTCACTACCACATAATTGACCATCAGAGTCCTGCTCTGTGGTCTTTGTCCAAAAGTTGTCAACAATTTTATCATGCCTACAGGATGTATGGGGGGTCCTGTAAATCCAAAGAGAGGAGTTGACACCGGAGTCAGCTCCGAATCCGTTAATTTCATTGCTTGGAAAGCACTGTAATACAACACATTAACTGCGCTGCCCGTGTCTACGCAGATTCTTCTGACCAGATTTTTCTGGATAACTGCTTCTATCACCAACCCTTCATTGCTGACAATGGCTGGTAGCGGATCTCTTGGACCGTACTGAACGCTTCCCATAACTTTTTGCTTTTTTGCTTCCCGGTCTTTTCTCGCGCCGCCTTACTTTTTATCTTCCCGAGAGCGAGCCTTGTTACTCTCTCTGGTCCACCCACAATTGTGTTCTTGTATTAATTGGGGCGTTTTCTCTATGCCCATCCGCGTCCGGAGATGGATCCTGTTTCTTCTCGACCATTTGTACTGTCATGCCCACCGTGGTGCTTTTTAAATTCTCTTCTTCCTCGGGGATTGTCCCCTTGTGCTCATCAATGCATTCATCAATCTTTCCTTCTATAGCCGCTGCTTTGCGTCTATGTCTCCGATTAGATCCCCGCATTGTTCTGAATCATGTCCAATATCTTTATGGTACTTGCACCACCTGGTATGATCTCTTTTTTCCCTTGGACCCCTCAGCGGAGGAGGAGTCTTAGCAATCCCTTTCTTCTCCATAATTGCCAACACTTGGTCACGAGACCTGTTTAAAGGGATAAGGTCTCTATCCCGCGAGCCCCTTTCTTCCCTAATCTTTCGAAATGGGAGCGGTCACTCGTCCCAAACAGATTTTCTTTTCTTGTCATTCCGGTCCTCGGCCTTTCCTTTCTTAGCATCCCTATGGGATTCCTCCCTCTTGGCTCGTTAGCCTCTTCTCCTTGACAATGTACGTATGCTATTTCCGGACATTCTTCCATCGTGTGCGGATCTTTCTTGCTCAACTTCGCGTGTAACCGCCCTTCCCTAAGTCTGCTATGAAAGACGCTACCAGAAATTTATCATCCAGATCTGCTATCTGGGATGATTCTCCATTAAATCTCTTGATGAATTGCAGAACGGTTTCATCACTCTTTTGCCTAATCGTTAGCAAATAAGTCCGGTTTCTTTGGAAAGGTCTTGTTGCGATGAATGCATGCATGAATTTCCTGGTCAGAGTGGGGAAATCCGGTATAGATCTGGGGTTCAACTTGTTGAACCAATCTCTTGCCTTTCCTATTAGAAGAGTTGCAAATGCCCTGCATTTCATCTCTTCTGGAGCGTTATACAAATTCATGTGTTGGATGTACTGATGCATATGGTCGTATGGATCCTTAGTTCCATCATATGCCTGGATTTTCGGAATTTTGAATCCTGAGGGACATGGGAACGCATCGATGTCCTCAGTGAAAGGAGACACCAGCCTAAATTCATCTTGCTTGGGTTTAAGTATGGCATCTAACTCTGCTCGGGCGTTATCACCACCTGGGAGAGTAACCACCACTTGTATGCTTGATTCTGCTTCCTGCTTCTCTTTTTTAGCAGTTGGAAATGGGGTATAGGCTTCGGAGATATCATTATCTTGATTCCTTGCTTTCAAAACCGCCTCGAAAATAGCCTTTATCTCTTCCCCTTTTAGATTTGCAAGGTTTTCTACTAACATTTGTTTAATTGCATCTGGATTGCTTGTCTGCCCCTCTTCCATCAGCCTCTTTCCAGTATCTTGAACATCTTGATCTAGACTTTTTTCCTTATTTTGATTTTCCTTTTCTGGTTGAACTTGCTGTTTCTTCGAATTTCCTTGATTTCTTGGCATTTTTTTTTTATTATTTTTTTTTTTAATAATCACTCACTAACTAGAATAGGCCCTCCTTCTAGCGCCAAATGATGTAGTATGAATATTATAAACGGGTAATCGGGTAATTCTAATTAGGAAATAATACAAGAACAAGAATAATTGGGTATGATTTGGACTGAACTCTCGAGAGAGCTGCCTACGTATCCAGGTCAAGTAATCAACTGGAATCAAGTCCCTCTCGTAGTTCAAGGTCTTCCTTATATAGTAGTGGATCGTGCGTTTCTCCCTGGACGTGCCAGGGAGTTATTATAGGACATGTCCGGGACGTGGGATCTACCCACGTCCATAAGCAGTTGAGAAGTTGTTGACTCGATCTTCCCCACGTTTAACTGTCCTTCTGTCCAGAAATAACGCTGGCCAGAACAAGGTAGAGTCCCTGCTCCTGCTCCTCTGACTATTCTGCCCAGCATCTTGACCTAGTCAGCATTTGGCGGTCTAGCTTGACTGGCCTGGGTACCTTTATTATTATTAACCCTTGGGCCTGGCCCAACTACAAATGACCCGACCCAACGGGCCCATATATCATCACAGGTAATTTTTCTGTTTTATTCTGCACGAGTTTATCGATGACTTGCTCGACATGAATTGGATATTGAGCATAATTCCCACAGTTTTTTGATTTTTCATTGTATTTGGATAGCTCTATCAATAATAAAAAAAAGTGCCGACTTTTCGTATTCTCTGTAAATAATTTCGGTCGGTGTCTATATCGTGCTGCTATTGTTGTGTGTGGTTGAATTATAACCCTTAAAAAAAACCTCCTAAAAAGAACAGGGAAACGTTTGCGATGGAGAGGTAGTCCTTACTGTTTATTTTTGGGTTGATACGAATTCTTGATAGCAATTTGCGCATTTTTTTGTTGGCCTGGGTTTAAATATGGTGTCCTAATCCTAGACCAATATATTCGAGCCTCTTTGGACAAGAGTGTACGTTCTTCAGTTATATAATTGTGATTTGATCTCCGTAAAAAGAAAAAAAAAGAAAAAAAGAAAGATATGTATTAGATATAAAAATAGTAATTGAGGACAACAATTTGACCCCTCAAAATTGCAAATTTGTCCTTGTCGTAGTATATACGCAGTATCCGGTGTTTATCTATGTCAGATAGGTATCAAATGCGAGACTCGTTACCAAACAAGAGTATCTGTGTCTCATAATGAGTTATATGACAGCAATTTCATGCTTATTCTACCTTACTTTTGCTTCTGTTCGTCTTTTTAGCTCATAATATGGTAAAATAATGAACACCTTGTTTTGATTGAGATAGAGAAGAAATAGTTATGGGTGATGATCTGGAGCAGCAAAACAATAATGGGTTGCAGGGAAGTGAAAGCAATGATAGATTAAGTAGTTTACATGATTCCATTCTCCATCATATTCTTTATTTTCTTCCTACTAGAGAAGTTGTACGGACTGGGATATTGTCACAGCGATGGAAGTCATTATGGATCGGTGTGTCTATCTTCGACATTAGTGATTTCCGTTGCCCTACTAGTACAGCATGCTGGAATTTTGTTGAGAGATTTCTGCTTCAGAATGGATCAATTACTGAACAATTCAAGCTTTGGTTTACACCTTTTGCTACGTCCAGTTACCCTTGTGTTCAGTCGATGATTTCATCTTTAGTCAGTCATAAAATTCCACATCTTGATATCTCTCTCCGTGTTGAGGATCCATTCACTCTACCTAGCTCCATCTTTAATTATCAATCCCTTCGTATTTTAAAGTTAAAGATTTTAAAGGAATCGTGGGGAAAGCTTACCCTTGAGCTGCCTGATCATATCTCTTTACCATGCCTAAAAGTCTTGTGCCTGTATGATTTTGCATTTCCAAATGCCGTGTCCATTGAAAAGTTGTTTTCGTGTTGTCCTGTTCTTGAGGAATTGGCTTTAAGGGATTGTAACTGGATCCATCGGAATAGCATGACCATTTATATTCCCTCGTTAAAGAGATTGACAATGGTTTACTCATTAGAGAAATATGACTTTGTTGATGATCATAATAGCTGCTGTCACATTAAAGTTGAAGCTCCATCCCTCCAGTCCTTCAACTACACAGGTACTTTGACCAGCTTGTTGTACTTGCCGAACATGTCAAGTATTCAAGAATTCAAGCTTTTCTTTTCAAGAGAAAAGCCCTCCGGTATTTTAAGAAGCTTTCATGTTCAATCATTGGTTGCAGCAGCTGTAGTCAGTCATAAAGTTCAGCAACTTGATATTCATATCGATGTTAAGGATCCATTCACTCTACCTAGCTCCATCTTTGAGTGTCAATCCCTTAGGAGTTTGAAGATATCGCTGAAGAATACCCTTGAGCTGCCTGATCAAATCGATTTACCGTGCCTCAAGGTTATGCACCTACGTTATTGTGAATTTCAAGATGCTAACTCCATTGAAAAGTTGTTGTCCGGTTGTCCTGTTCTTGAGAAATTTACTTTGGAGGAATGTAAGTGTATCCATGTGATTAACATGTCTATTCTCTCGGTCATCCATAAAGTTCAACAGCTTTATATTCGTATCGATGTTCATATCTCTTTACCATGCCTAAAAGTCTTGCACCTGTGTGATTTTGCATTTCAAAATGCCGAGTCCATTGAAAAGATGTTTTCTTGTTGTCCTGTTCTCGAGGAATTGAATTTAGAGAGATGTGGGTTGATCCATCGGAATAGCATGACCATTTCTTTTCCCTCATTAAAGAGATTGACAATGGTGCAGCTGTGTTTTTGTGAATTTTTTCAAAATGCTAACTCCATTGAAAAGTTGTTTTCATGTTGTCATGTTCTTGAGGAATTGACTTTAATGGACTGTAAGTGGATCCATTTTAATAGTATTACCATTTCTATACCCTCATTAAAGAGGTTGACAATGGGTGTTGAAGAATACAGCCTTGTTGATGATGATAATAGCTGTTACATTACAATTGAATCTCCAGCCACTCGTTGTCCTTCAACTACCTTTGGTTACTTGACCAACCACTTCTATTTCACTAAGATATCATCATCATCATCAATCAAGGCTTACATTCATATAACAAATCATTACTTTAGGACTAAAGTAAGGGCTCTTCATCTTGTTAAGTTTTTTCGAGGTCCGGAAAACATTGTATCCTTGACGATATCTAATGAAAGCTGAGAGGTACCGATTAAGTGTCTACCTTCTCTCTTTTAAGATTTTCCGAGTTTTTGATCGCATACTAATCATCTAATACTTGATTTTGATGTGCAGGAACTCTCACGAGCAGACACGGTTCCGGACCATTTTCCAGTTTTTCACCATTTGAAATATTTGAATTTGAGTATGAAAGTGCAGGGCCGTGTCTTAAGTGGGTTTCTAAAGTTCTTTTATTTCATGCCAAACTTGGGCACCATTGAAATTTCGGAGGTGAATTAATATTGTTTACATGAATTAAATGCTACCCTCGTGTTTGTTTGGTGTTTCTTTCTAACCATTTAAATTCCTTCGTTTATTGTTGTCTGTAGGGAGTTCATCGAGACATACGCATATCTGGACTTAAGCCGCCAAAGGCTTTGCCTAATTGCTTCTTGTCTAGCCTAAAAGATTTGCGCCTTAAGAAATTTCGTGGGGATGGTCATGAATTCTATTTCTTGACAAGTTTTCTACAAAAAGTTGTTTCATTGCAGAGGATAAATATTACTACATACGGATATATAAACCGACAACAGCTGAGGAAGAAAGTGGAAGATCTCTCCACAAGATTCAAACACTGTGCAATCATTGTTGACCGAATCATCCCATCTCATCTCATGTAAGTAATTTTTATGGTAAAATTTTTTGGAGGTGATTATTTAAGGATGTCTACCGCAAGCTAGCATTATTCTGCGTGCTTTTTGTTTAGGATATATACTATTTGAAAAATAGTGATCACTCTCTGTGGACTTCTCTCCTCTTATCGGTAGTGTTTCTATCGGTAGTGTTTATATTGCAGGTTTTCAAAGTGAAATAAAACTGGAGTTCATGATACCCTATTTGTTGTCAAGACGAGTCGTTGTTGTGTGTTATGCCCTTTTGCTTATATTCGAAAGCCGACGTTTTGGAAGACAAGTTATGAGATATTAGTGGTTTTGTTTTTGTTTTTGTTTTTTTTGTTTTGTTTTTTTATTTATAATTATTATCTACAACTAAATAAATATCCTTTGGATTAGCAAATTCAGTGTTGGGTCCTTTTTAGAATGTTGGATTCAGTGGAGTGTTTTCTATCCCACCCACCCCCTCGGGATTGATTGGTTTAGTATTGTCGACATGCATGTTTCGTAAATACACAATCGGTTTAGAAGAGATTCGATAGATGAATTGGAATGAGAAAATATATTTCATTGAGTAATTGTGTTTACGATACAATGATATATATACAATTATATGGAACATTCCGGAGCCTATAAAATATAAATACAGAAAATATAAATAATAATTACAAAATGTATATTATCCTAATACACCCCCCTCAAGCGGGATGAGGGAGTTGAAGGCCCAGCTTGGATTTAAAGTGAGTAAATGGAAGCCGGGAAAGAGACTTGGTAAGAGCATCGGCGAGTTGATCAACGTTGGATACATGAGAAACACGGACGAGACCTCGTTGAACATGATCACGGATGAAGTGATAATCGACGGCTACGTGTTTCATACGAGAGTGGAAAATAGGATTAGCGCATAATTGAGGGGCGACAACATTATCACAAAAAATGACCGGGTTAGTGCGCACGGAAAAACCAAGATCAGCAAGCAAGTAAGTAAGCCAAGCAATCTCACCAGCAGTGTCAGCAACGGAGCGATATTCTGCTTCGGTGGAAGAGCAGGCAACCGATGTCTGCTTCTTGGAACTCCAGGAAATAATATTCTTGCCGAGAAAGACCAAATATGCAGAGGTCTACGAATAACCTACATCTTGATTTCCACCCTAATCGGCATCAGAAAAGGCATGAAGGGCAAGCGGTGAGTCAGAGAACAATTGCAGACCTTCATGCAATGTACAGGCTATGTAGCGAAGAATACGCTTAACAAGTGACCAATGATAATCAGACTGGGAATGCATATGCTAAGAAAGTTTATTAACCGCGTAAGCATATTGGGCCGCGTAAATAAAAGATACTGCAAAGCACCCGAACTCCGACGATACCGAGTGACATCCGAATATTGGGGAGACGCCAAGTGACTAGGGGAGAAAGCATTAGGAGAAAGTGGAGTGGACACCGGCTTGGAGTCCTGTATGTTGACACGAGAGAGGAGCTCATGGATATACTTGGTTTGAGTGTGCACAAACCCTGAGCATTGGGGGTGAATTCAATACCCAGGAAGTACAATAAGGGGCCAAGATCCTTGATAGAGAACCGTTGGCCAAGACAATCAATAACCTGGTGTACCTGAGAGGGAGAACCGTTGGCCAAGACAATCAATAACCAGGTGTACCTGAGAGGGAGAACTGCCAGTAACAACAATATCATCAACGTACACAAGTAAAATAAAAATGCTGGAGGAAGTACGAGCAATAAACAGAGATGAGTCCACAACAGAATTGACGAAACCAAGAGAGAGAACAAAAGACCAGAGTTCATGATACCAAGTCTGGGTGCCTGTTTAAGCCCATAAATAGCTTTATGGAGCTTGCAAACATAAGTGGGGCGATCAGAGTCCTCAAAGCCAGAAGGCTAAGTCATATAAACATCCTCAGAAAGTGAACCCTGCAAGAAGGCATTATTGAGATCTAAATGTCGCAGAGACCAACCTAAAGATACCGCAATGCTGAGAACCAGACGAATAGTGGTTGGTTTCACCATAGGACTAAATGTCTCAAAATAATCAATACCGGGCCATTTGGGTGAAACCTTTCGCAACCAATCGAGCCTTATAGCGTTCTATGGAGCCATCCGGATGCCGTTTAATCCGAAAGACCCACTTGCAAACAACGACATTGAGATTAGACTCAGAAGGAACAAGTGACCAAGTGCCATCGCGCACGAGCGCATCAAGCTCCTCGGACATTGCAAGACGCCAATGAGAACTTTGTAAAGCTTGTTTAACGGTAGATGGCTCAGTATCATAATATCGAGAAACCAACTGGGCAGCAAGGTTAAGGATTTGGCGAGGTTTAAAGATATTGTTATGAGAACGAGTAACCATGGGATGAGAGGGCGGTGGAGGTAAAGAGGAGGATGGTACCGGGGTCAGGGAGGATGAGGAGGATGCGGACTCAAGGGAGGTTGAGGCCTTAGGGGGGAGGAGGGGTGGGAGATACAACCGGAGAAGGCAATGAGGGGATAACAGGTGGGAAATGAGGGGAAGGGACGAGAGTGGAAAGGTCCGAATAAAGGGCATGAGGAAGTAAATTGTCAAGGGAAGGGAGATCAGGATCAGGAGGTGGTGGAAAAAGAAAACATATCCTCATCAAAGTGAACATCATGGAAAACATACATACGAGCACTAGAGAGGTCATAGCACAGGTAAGCACTCTGTGTGAGAGAATAGCCGAGAAAAAAACACGGTAAGGAGGAAGAGTCCAGCTTGTGATGATTGCACGGCTTAACCCCGGGATAATAGAGATAGCCAAAAATGCTGAGCTTAGCATAGTTGAGGAGGGGGTTGGAGAAGAGTTTTTCATGAGGAGAGAGCATGGCCAAAGTTTTGGTGGGCATTCGGTTGATGAGATAGACTGCAATGCTGACAGCATAAGACCAGTAGGTAATGGGCATGGATGCATGTTTAAGGAGGGTGAGGGCCATTTCCACTATATGTAAATGGCGATGTTCGGAGATGCCATTGTGTTGGGGGTGTGAGGCGGGAAAGTGTGATGGGCAATGCCATGAGAGGACAAAAATGGACGTACAACAATGTACTCAGTCCCATTATCAGAATAAAAGGTTTTAATGGAGGCATCAAGCAATTTTTCAACATAAGGCTTAAATTTGAGGAAAACAGCAGATACATCCGATTTATGAACTAGTAAAGCCAAATAAAAAGCGTAAAGTGATCCACACAAATTACGTTGTACTTATAACCATCAACAGAGTAAATAGGTGCAGTCCAAACATCAGAAAAAACTACTTCTAAAGGGCGGGAAGATTGCAATGTAGATTCTGTAAAAGGAAGCCTGTGGCTTTTATTACTCAAACAATCATCACAAGGAGAGGAAATAATAGAAGATAAGTCTAAACAATTGTTTTAACTAAAAACTGAATATTAGGAAAAGCTGGATGACCACAACGACGATGCCAAGTCGAGGTGGTCGTTTTATTTGCAGAAAAAAACAATTAATGGACTGGATGACCAAGTGTAGACTACATTTTTAGCTTGGCCCTGGTGGAGGCAGTGTCCGGTCTTCAAATCCTTCACACAAAAGGAAACATATAAGAATTCAATGGAGACGGAGTTATCGAACGAGAATTTAGAGACAAATAAAAGATTCGGGAGAGTTGGGGGACACACAAGACATTTGATAAACGAAAGGAAGACAAAGACGTTGAACCAATATGACTAATTTTAAGGGAACGACCATCACCAATAATAATATTATCCAAACTTGTATAGAGATCATGCAAGGACAGGAGGTTGAGATCATATGTCATGTGATGTGAGGTCTCACTGTCGAGCAACCAAGAAGACGCAGCTTGAGCCGGATAAGCCTGAGGGGATGGGGAAGGTCTCGGGTTTGGGCTGGGGGTAGGTGGACGATGCAGCTGTTGAAAGAACGGGTATGTAGGACACCGTTTGGCAGAGTGTCCATAGACTCCACACCGTAGACACTTCCCTTCATATGGACGGAGAGCTCGTGCAGGAGGAGGTTGCGAAGTGGGAAAAGGAGAAAGGGCTATCCCGAGGAGGTGGGGGTGGGTGTGGTGGGTTGTAGGGGGTACTGATGGGTTGTAGGAAGACGGAGGACGAGGATGAGGGTTTGGCCGAGGTGGATATTGGGATGCAAAGGCGGTGTAACCGGACGTAGTGGTCGCGGCTTGGTGTTGAAGAATACTAGCTTCATGGTTTAAGAGTTTTTCATGCAGTTCAGGAAGCGAAATCAGAGAATCATGAGCCTAAATTGCTCTCGATATTTCAACATATTCAGACCCATGAGTTTGCAAAATAAGATCCACACGATCTTCAGGATTGAGTGCTGAATCTATAGTGGCAATCTCATCTGCCTTCGATTTAATGGATGTAAAATAAGCAGAAAGGGAAGAATTACCTTTCGTAATGGATCGAAGATTCTGTTTCAGTTGTTTTATCCTACCATGACTAAGCTTACCAAACATATCAGTGAGGATGGTCCATGCTTCCTGAGCCGAGTGAGTATGCTGGATAATGGCTACAAGATCCGGTGAAACCGACCCCAAAATTACATTATGCACCAACGAGTCAAGGCATATTCCGGGTTGGGGGAGGAAACACCATCAGCGGTGAGAAGCTTGGGCAGGGAAGGTTTGGAACCATTAATAAAACCAAGAATGTCATATCCGGCGAGGAGAGTGGTGATTTATAGCTTCCGTGTTGCGTAATTGGTATTGGTAAGCTTGATGGGTGCATGGAGGGTAGAGTTAAGGGCAACAATAGATGATGGTTGAGGCAAGGAAGAAGGTGGAGGTGGTCGGTGGTGGTATGACCAGATTGAGAGGTGCCGGAGGAAGAATCAGTGGCGGACATGTCAAGAAGAGGAAGAACCTACGATGAAGGTAGGGCGGAGACGAGAAAGAAAAAAAACCGGGGGAACTTGGGTTTATGAGGAGGCTGGGAAGAACAGAAAAAATAAACGAAAAAAATTGGAAAGGGATAATTGAATTCTCAATGCCTGATACCATAATAGATGAATTGGAGTGAGAAAATATATTTCATTGAGTAATTGTGTTTACAATACAATGATATATATACAATTATATGAAACATTCAGAAGCCAATAGAAGATATAGGTTTTTTGTCGGGAAGGACAAATTAATACAAAAATCAGGATGCAAGGACATTGCTAATTAATCAGGACAAAACATACATAAACTTACTAATATACCCTTTTTCTAATTCTTATCTCTTTCCCTAATTCGGATGGGACTCCTTTGCAAGAGAAACGGCAGCCTCATTCTCTCTTCTTCTCTAAACCTATGAAACATCCCTCTTAAAAATCCGATTGCAATCAATACCGGATGCTGCACTAAATTACCCCACTATTTCTCTGCAAATCGTTTGCAGATTTTATGCCTCCTCGTCCCCTTCTCTTGACCTCGTGAGTAATCTGCTTTTGGTAAGAACAGATACGCAATTTTGAGCAACCAGGAGTCTTGCCGGACGATTAGGAGTAACGGGAGGAGACCGGAGAGAGTGGAGGCCTGGGGCGGTAGAGAGAGAGTGCGGCGGCGGGGGCGTGGTGATTGGGGCCATGGAAGCTTTGCCCCAGAATCGTCCTGGGGCCAGAATCGATTGGTGGTGACGATTGGTGGTGGTCGGAATCCTTTCTGTAGCTGCTGCCGCCGGTGTTCATCTCTGTTCTTATTTGTTGATTCCATTTATGTTCAATTATTTGTTGATTCAAGAATTTGATTCAAGGAGATGATTCAAGAATCGTTCAAGGGATTCGAGCTCAGGCTTTGTTTGGAGAAGAGAAGCAGGCTGTTCTATATTTTTTTATTTTTTTTTTTTGAAAAAGTTTAGGGTTTACGGTTGTTACTATTAATTTTGTAACGTTACTACAAATTTTGATGTACTTTATTAATTTTACGGGCTGTTACTACTTGTTTATTGGCCGTTACTATATTTTACGGGCTGTTACTACTTGTTTATTGCCCGTTACTACATTTTACGGAAATTGTGGTCGTTACTATTTATTTTTAGTCTGTTACTACTTGTTTTTAGGATGTTACGACATTTTACGGGACTGTTACGACTTGTTTATTGGCCGTTACTATATTTTACGGGCTGTTATTACTTGTTTTTACGGCTGCCAATATATCTCGCGGTAACAAAAAAGTAGTGTTCTGGGGGATATCAAGGTTCAGCCTTCGGTTCATATTTCGTCGACCAATCCTTCCTGCTGTTACTATTTTTCCACTGGATGTTACGACATTTTATGGACTGTTACTACTTGTTTTTGTGGCTGTTACTGCATTTTATTTAGTGTTACTACGCGTTTAATGTGTGAAAGGGTATTTTTGTCCATTTATTATGAATTTGTCCTTTCTAATCACAAAACATGTATAACGTCCTTCTGGACCCATTTTTGTTTTTTTTTTGTCCTTGTAGTCCCTTCCCCCTAGAAGATAAATATAGAAAATACAAATAATAATTACAAAAAATGTATATTATCCTAATAGATTCTTGGTGTTTAATTGTTTTGTCACAAACGAAGTTTTGAATGCAACTCCCTTCATTGATTTTCTACTGTCACATCACCTGCATAATCGCATCAAAGAGCTTTGTGACCGACTTGTATCACCTCCATAAATGAGACCAACATCACCGTACCTCTCGGGTACCCGAATATCCTTTTAATGACTTTCCGGTGTTCCTTTCCGGGTTGAGCCATAAACCCGCCGACAACACCGACCGCCCGAGCCGATCGGGCCTAGTGCATACCATGGCATACATCGATCGCCAACTGCACTAGCATAGGGAACTTTTGACATATACTTCTTCTCTTCAGCTGACTGTGAAGCATAAACAGATAAATGAACATTTGATGCCATAGGAGTATCTATTGGTTTTGCAGCAGACATCCCAAACTTGGCCAATGTCTTCTGCACATAACCCTGCTGAGACAAGAACAATTTCTTCTCACTTCTATCTCTCCAGATCTCCATCCCCAAGATTTTCTTGGCTGCACCCAAATCCTTCATTTCAAATTCAGCACTGAGAAGATACTTCAGATTTTGAATATCAGACTTCCTTGCAGCAGCAATCAACATGTCATCCACATACAGAACAAGATAGATGTTAGATCCATCTTCCAGCAGACTGTGGTATACACAACAGTCATATGGACTTCTGTTGTAACCCTGCTGAAGCATAAAACTGTCAAACCTTTTATACCACTGCCTTGGAGCTTGCTTCAAACCATACAATGATTTCTTCAACTTGCAAACATAATTTTCCTTGCCAGGAACTTGAAATCCCTCAGGCTGTGTCATGTATATCTCCTTATCCACCTCACCATGTAGAAAAGCAGTTTTCACATCTAATTGCTCAAGTTCCAGATCTTGCTGTGCCACCATTGCTAGTAACACCCAGATTGAAGTGTGTCTGACCACTGGTGAAAATATTTCATCAAAGTCAATCCCTTCCTTTTGACTGAATCCTCTAGCAACCAAACGTGCCTTGTACCTGACCCCTTCTGCCTTAATTATTCCTTCCTTTTTCTTGAAAATCCATTTACAAGTCACAACTCCCTTGTCAGTAGGTTGTTTGACCAATTCCCAAGTCTGATTCTTCAACAACGACTCCATTTCATCTTCCATGGCAGCATACCACTGAGATGCTTCTGTACATGTC
This sequence comes from Gentiana straminea, assembly GCA_036785695.1. Lineage (NCBI taxonomy): Eukaryota > Viridiplantae > Streptophyta > Magnoliopsida > Gentianales > Gentianaceae > Gentiana > Gentiana straminea. Next base: position 25,160,852 of record JAVUPR010000113.1, read on the forward strand.
ACTGCTTCCCTGTAAGAAGTAGGTTCATCAACCTCTACCTCTTCTGCAACTTGGAGTGCATATCCAGCCAAATCATCATATCTATATCTCCTTGGAGGTATCCCAACATTAGATCTTCTAGGCCTGCTGGCAGCTAGACTCTGCTGATCAATGTTTGTATGATGCCCTACTGAGGTCTCAGTAGGCTGGCTTGGATCAGATTCTGGTTCGTTATCCAGATCAGTATAGTGTTGATTTGGATCCACTGATTGTTGCATATCAGTAGACTCCACCTGAAGCTCAACCTGTTTCTCAACACTATCGATTCAAGATCGGTTTCGGATTCGGTAGACCTCCCTACCGATGAGTTGAACATAGAATTTTCATCAAACACAACGTCCCTGCTGAGGATTACTCTGGACTCTACTGATGACCAAATCCTATATCCTTTCACTCCATCACCATACCCCACAAACACTCCCTTCTTGGCTCTTGGCTCTTGGCTCCAACTTCCCTTCACTAACATGATAGTAAGCTGTACTTCCAAAAACCCTTAGAACTGAGTAGTCAGCAGGCTTGCCTGACCACATCTCAAATGGTGTCTTGAGATTGATTCCCGTGTGAGGACTCCTGTTGATTAAGTAGCAATCTGTCTTAACGACCTACGCCCAAAATCTCCTTGATAAACCAAACCTTGAGAAAGCATACATCTTGTCCTCTCTAGTAGAGTTTGATTCATCCTTTCAGCTACACCATTCTGCTGAGGTGTATTCCTTACAGTATGATATCTGGAAATACCCTCAGCTGAACAAAATGAATCAAAATCCATCCAGCAGAATTCCAGACCATTATCTGTACGAAGCTTCTTGATTTTCTTGCCTAAATGATTCTCCACTAGGGCCTTCCACTGCTTGAAGTTACTGAATGCATCACTTTTGTTCTTCATCATCACCACCCAAGTCATCCTTGAATAGTCATCTATGAATGACACAAATTATCTGTGACCACCCAATGACTCAACTTTTGATGGACCCCAAGCGGATCCGAATGGATATAATCAAGTGATGCCTTTGTGTTGTGCAACCCTGCTGAGAACTTACTTCTATGCAATTTCCCAAACACAAATGTTCACAAAAGTCCAGATTCTTAACCTTATATCCCCCAAGAAATCTTGCTGAAGAAAGAACCTGCATACCCCTTTCACTCATGTGACCAAGTCTCATGTGCCACAAACCCGAGTCCGCCGAGACCGGTGAACTCGCTAAGGATGCAACAAACGAAGTGCGATACAGTAGATCCTTATAATATATACAAGGTTCCCCTCTTGATGCCTTTGAGGACTACAACTGAATCTTTGAAGACATTCAGTTGTCCACCTTCACCCTTGAAATTGAACCCCTTGCTGTCTAGTAGACTAAGAGATACCAAGTTCTTGGTCATCTATGGAACATGTCTTACATTTTTTTCAGTGTACAGAATTTACCATCCTCTGTCCTTAACTTTTCTGAGCCAATTCCCACAACTTTGCAAACCTTACTATTGGCCATATAGATTTGACCACCATCTATCTGCTCATAAGTAGAAAACCACTCCCTGTTTGGACAAATATGGTAGGATGCTCCAGAATCAAGTATCCACACATCATTATGGTGTGTAGAGTCCCCTGCAACTAGAACCAGATCCTCATCAGATTGCTTAGTAGCCAAGGCTACTGTGCCAGAATTGCCTTCCTACAGTTTCTTCTTCCTTGGACAATTGGACTTCCAATGTCCCTGCTCCTTACAATAATTACAGACATCAGTAGACTTAGGACCTTTAGACACTGACTTCTTTTTCTTCTTCTATCCATATCCTTTTCCATTATTGCTGCTAGCTACTAGCCCAGCAGCCTGATTGTCTGTCCCAGCAGCCTTGTGTCTAAGCTCCCTGGCATGTAAGGCAGACCTCACATCCTCTAAAGCTACTGTATCATTCCCAACTATGAAAGACTGCACAAAGTTTTCATATTATGCCGGTAATGACACCAACAGGATTAGGGCTGCATCTTTATCTTCAATTTTAACATCAATATTCCTTAAATCAAGTAGTATTGTGTTCACCGATCAAGATGTTCCCTCGGTGGACTCCCTCATGCATCTTCAAACCGAACAACCTCTATTTCAACAACAACTTGTTGGTCGGTGACTTGGTCATATACGGGCTTTCAAGCTTTTTCCACAACTTGGTTGCGGTGTCTTCCTCAACAACCTCGGTGATAACATCATTAGATAAGCACAACATGATGGTTGAATGTGCTCTCTCTTCCCGGACCGGCATAATCTGTTGCACTTTGTATTAGGTTTGTCAGATAAAGGATTCCACAAACCCTGATGTTTCAACAGTGCACGCATCTTGATTTGCCACAGACCAAAACTGTTCATTCTTGTAAATTTATCGATTTTCACGTTTACTGCTGACATCTTTTCTTGCTAAAGATCACAACTTTATCAGAGATCCTAGCACCTTGCTGAAAGTCTTGGTGAAGATGAAGTTGATCGTACAGATTGTTTTCTCCAGAACCTTTCTCTGATACCACTTGTTATAACGGATGGAGATAACTTCAGACGCAAGAAAATAGAAACAGATGCAATCAAACGCAAATAATCAAAGGAGATAACAGAAAACAAGACGAACACTGATTTAACGTGGAAAACCCCTCTCAAAGCGAGAGAGATAAAAAACCACGGGCAGAAAAGAGATCTTTATTATTATGCACTGAGTTACAGATTTCACACACACAGACAATGCAACAACAACTGTATTTATAGGCACAAATCCCTAAACCCTAGTCGTAAGGAATATTTGTCTGATCTGCCATAAATACCCTTACACGTGTCCTCCTTTTAATGACACAATATAGCTGTCACATAACAGAATTAGCAAATGTGGGACCCTGCTGTATTCCAGTACTCAGCAGCCTTCACCCTGCTGACAGAAGCTTCAGTAGACTCCACCCTACTGATGCACATAATTGAATACACTACTCAGCTGACCATCACACAGCTGAGTCTTCAGATCGGTTCCACCAGATGTAGAGTTTAAGTCACTTTACTGACACTTGTAAAAGAAAGATGAGCCTTCTTTATAAATGTTTGTGTAGAGTCTTCGGAACCACATACTCCATTGTCGAGGTGAAGAGGACCACTGTTGAGATCACTCCACGATGGCAAGACGAGCAACACAATGGAATATAGATATTGGAAGAACTGATTTATATTAGTATGTAGTAAACGCGCTATGTATGTTTTTGTTTGAAGTTCTCTCGTCAATCCTTCTAATATAGGTTTGGATGAATATATGTACTAATTTAGATGGAACTCTGCTATTTCATTTTGGGTTATATGTCATATCTAGGGGTGAACAAAATTTCTATTTGGTTAAATAGTGATTCTAAATAGTAATCAGAACAATCGAAACACTACATATAAGTGTTATTTATGTAATGTGCAAATTTCTTTTCAACCGGACGACTTATTTGGTTTGGTTTAAATGTATAATACTTGCGGTGAATGAATCTCATTATGCACTTATTTATGATGTTAATTTTAGACGATTCCAAGGTTGGAATTATAGTACACTAATTTATTGACGATGCACTTTGGAAAATCTATGCGTGTTTGATGAGTTAATTGCATGCACATATGATATTGTTGACAAATGTGATATATGTGTTCAAGGAAAAATGACTTGTAAACCACATAAATCTGTAGAGCGCACATCTGATTTACTTGGTCTTATACACCAAGATTTTTCTGATTTGCATAGCAAAGTTTCACGTGGAGGACATAAATATTTCATGAATTTTATAGGTGATTTCTCAAAATACGCCTATGTGTATTTGCTGAAAAGTAAAAATGAAGTGTTAAGTAAAATTTTAATTTTTAAAGCAGAAGTTGAAAATCAATTGAACCGGATAATTAAAGTCTTACGTTCTAATAGAGGTGGAGAATACCAAGTAACATAATTAATAAAATTTTGTGAAGAAAATGGTATTGTTCACGATTTTAATCCACTGTATTCACTAGAATCGAATAGAGTGGTAGAACGGAAAAACCGAACGTTAATAGATATGGTAAATTGCATGTTAATTAGTTATGGTTTATCTGATCAATGGTGGGGTGAAGCAATTTTAAGTGCATGTTATATTCTTAATAGAATTCCGAAGAAAAATATTAGTAAGACACCTTATGAGTTACGGTTTAATCGCAAACCTAATATTAATCGTCTAAGGTTTGATGATGTCTTTCTTAGTGCTTATGTAAGAAAACCAAAATCTGAGATTAATAAGTTAGGTAGTAAAACTTATAAATGTGTTTTTTTATAGTTTATGCAAAGAATAGTACCGCTTATAGATTTCTAAAATTAGAATCTTATGAAATTCTCGAATCAAATGATGTCGAATTTTTTGAACATGTGTATAAGTCGTCTTCTGTGCAATCTGGAAATAATGGTGTTCCTAACATTTCCAAGAGAGTTCATGATGAATCTATTGATGACACATCGGTGGAACCACAATCATATTTAGAACCTAGGAGAAGTAAAAGAATCCTTTGGTCCTTAATTTGTGACATACTTACTGCAAGGTGATGTAAATAATATAACACACCAAACCAAGTTAATGATCAATAATGATAATGATCCTGTCACATATTTAGAAGCCATTTCATCACATGATGCTGTTTTTTGGAAAGTAGCAATCAATGATGAAATGAGATCGATCATGTCAAATCAGACATGGAAATTAGTAGATATACCTCGTGGTTCTAAACCGATCGGTTGTAAATGGATCTTCAAGAAAAAGTTAAATGCATATGGTTCCATTATCAAATACAAAGCCCGCCTTATGTCTAAAGCCTTTAAACAGCGTCACGGCATAGATTATTTTGATACATATGCTCCTGTTAGGGATGGCATTGGGCACGGGTGGGTACGGGTTTGGCAGTATCCATACCCTACCCATCATAAATTTTTCGAACCCATACCCTACCCACTACCCATGCGGGTAGACATTTTTAAATCCATACCCTACCCTTACGGATATCCATGGGTTTATGGATATCCATGAATATTTGATTTTATTTCACAAAAATGAAATGGACTCCATTGATGCCTTACATATTCTTCTTACACCACTTTTTGATTAATTTTTTTTAAATTGTGTTTTCACTTATGATAAAATAACGTTTGCCTTATCTTTTGACAAGTAAAAAATTGGTGAATTTCTCCGACCATCATTATCATTATCTTTATGTGATATTGAACTATTGAAATTTATATTCACATTCGCTTGGTTTTTTTCTTTCTTTAAGTTCAATCATCATCTAATGATCAAAAGATAATTGTTTGTTTCTTTCTATGATTTTGAGATGGAAAGGTGAATTGTTATTTATATGTATGTATATATAAATGAAGATGTCTAAATCGTCACGGGTGTCCTTGCGGTGTTTGGATGGTGGATATCTGGCTGTATTTAAGGTGTAGCGTTACTCCGGCGGGTGGTGGTATGGAGAGAGCTAGAATGGAGAGAGCTTTGGCTTGCAAATATAGTGAGTATTTCTTATATCTCATCCTTTTTAGTTTACAATGACCACCCCTTTTATAGAGGTGGATAACTTAGGGAATAAGCAATCTCTTAGATATTTTACTAATAGCTAGGTTTTACTTAGATACTAAGCAAGACGAAATATCTAAGTTACAAGTGGGGAGAAGATGCGGATCAATCGGCGGCCATCTCTGCGAGGTCGCAAGGAGCAAGCCCTCTTTGGCCTCGCCCCCCTGGCGACCCCTCTTGACTTGCCTGGATGAGATTCACAGGATCTGCTACTTGCCTGGGACCGCAAATGTTTTGGTCGCGGCGAGGTGAGACACAGCGGCCGCCCCTTTTGCGATCTCTCTTGTCATTCCGGAGGGTGGCCACAGTGGGCTGATTCCTACTGTTGAGGTGGTGGAATTATTTATACCCATCAATGGCCCCCTACTCCGTGCTTTAATGACATTCCCTGGGGATATGAAGGATGGAGTAATTATCAACACTTTTATGACCTCGTCGTCGGATGCGACTTGTACACTTAGGGCCGTGCTTTCAAAGCAAGCGACCTCAAAGTAAGCGGGTCTATTTTTTTTGCGACCTTGTCGTACGATGCGACTTGTTCGCTAAGAGCCGTGCTTTCAAAACATGCGACCTCAAAGCAACTGCGGGTCTATTTTTGCGACCTTGTCGTCGATGCGACTTGTTCTCTAAGGGCCGTGCTTTCAAAGCAAGCGACCTCAAGGTAACTTTGGGTCTTTTTTTGCGACCTTGTCGTCGATGCGACTTGTTCGCTAAGAGCCGTGCTTTCAAAACATGCGACCTCAAAGCAACTCTGGGTCTATTTTTTGCGACCTTGTCGTCTGATGCGACTTGTTCTCTAAGGGCCGTGCTTTCAAAGCAAGCGACCTCAAGGTAACTTTGGGTCTGTTTTTTGCGACCTTGTCGTCTGATGCGACTTGTTCGCTAAGAGCCGTGCTTTCAAAACATGCGACCTCAAAGCAACTCTGGGTCTATTTTTTGCGACCTTGTCGTCGATGCGACTTGTTCTCTAAGGGCCGTGCTTTCAAAGCAAGCGACCTCAAGGTAACTTTGGGCTGTTTTTGCGAGGCGAGGCCGTCAATCGCGGCGACGTCGGCCCTCCGGGTCTTTTTTTACGCGGAGTGATACGGCCGTTTCGGCAAGCGCCTAGGTGGTTGTACGTGGGTGCGATGGGACGCCTTTTCGTATTCCAAAGCGACAGCGCCGTCCTAATCGAACCGTTGGATGAAGCGTTCCCAACCGTTCGATCGTGGCCCCCTTGCCTATATAAAGCTTTCGCTTCTCACCCTTCACACTTTTAGTGTTTCTCATTTTCTCGTTTGTTTGTTGTTTTTAGAATTCTCAAGTTTACGGCGAGCTTTGAAGGTTCATCTTGCGTTCTGCGGTGGTTCTAGGATTTCACGGCGGTTCTTTTGAGGATTCCGGCCACCTCTTTGAGTATTTCCCAGTTTTCACGCGGTTTTCCAATCTTTCTCAGCAAATCAGGTAAGAAATCCTTCTTGTTAACTCGTTTATTCATCCATCCCTGCCTTGTTTTTCCATATATATCAATTTTGTCATTCTTTTTGCAACGGAGATGCAACATCGCCTTGTTTTCGACTAAAAACGGGGATTTTTCCTGGGGAGAGATTATAGCTTTCCTGGGAAAATTGGGGTTTCACCCGCTCCCCTGCTATCCTCTGTAATTTTATTTGCGATCTCTTGTAAAAACGGAGGAGGCGGTATTGAAGTGGGTGCGATCACCTTCCTGGGCTAATTTATTATTATACCAGGTCTGAAAGCTCCACCTTTTTCCTCCCTTGTTTTTGCAGGATGTCGGGGAATGACTATTCTGGCGACGACTCTACGGAAAGGGAGATTTACGATTATGCTGAGGATGACCCCGTACTATCTGCTGCCTCAGTTGGCGATCTGTTGGACGAGGTTGAAGTGGAAAGTAGTCGCGCAGATATTGGCGAGATTACCGCTGATGAGGTCGCTCATATGGATGTCGACCCTTTTGAGTTGGAGGCCTTCATCTGCGCCGAAATCCGCCGCGTAGAGTGAGCCTTAAGGAGAAGGCGCGGGCTCAAAAGTCTCCGACGGCTCGTGGGGGTGAAGAAATCGCTTTCCCGATCGAAGGACAAGCTGCGGTCCCGAGTACTAGCGGCGCTCCCGACCATGACGAAGCTTATGTTCGGGACGCCGCGGTTCATGAGTTAATGGGGTCCGGTGAGGACGAAAATGCGGAATTGCCCCGGAAGGATATGCGGATGCTGCGAAAAGCGAGAAGAAAAGGAAAGCTGCGAGCCAAACCATGACGGTTGGTGAGGCCGCCGCGGCCGATTCCCGGCCGAAGAGTTCTCGTCCTAATAATCCCGAAGCTATGCGAGAGTTTGCGATCGTGGCGGCGTATGAGAAGGACGTTGACAAGAAATGGTCCCGGCGTGCAAGAGCGGCGATCTCAACGGGACCATTAATCGCATATTCGGAATCGACACCGGCGTGTATCGGTTTTCTTTTTTCGATTATGGGAAGGAGTCCGATAAATTTAAACCCGGGGACCATAAGGATTATGTAGGCGCGCGTCGCTCCGGGACACCCTTATCCTCCATTTCCATCATTTGTGTGCGGGTACGAGGCCGCCTTTCGATCCTTTCTTTGTGAAGATCGCAAGGAGATGGAAGCGCTTCCTACGATTTTGCCGTCGGGGCTATTATCCGGTTGATGGCCTTCATCGTTATGTGCCGGATTACGAAGATCGAACCGACGTTAACTTTCTTTGGGGCAATTTTATTCCTTACGTGCGACGTCTATTCTGGGCGAGGTCTCTTTGAGGTCGCGAGACTCCCCGACTCTGTTCCCACTTCCCGATAAGTTTCACAAATGGGGGCGGCGGGTATTGAAAGTTGAGTCGAAGGTAGGTGGCCTTTTCTAGGGCGGGGAGTTCGTGGAGGCAAATCCACGCTTATACTCTTTGACCCCCCCCGTGAGTGAGCGGCGCTACGTAAAGGGGCGATGACGTTGATTCGGTCGGACGGGGCGGCGCCATCTCGGAGAAATGTTTCTGGGTTGATCTTCTTGATGCGGCCGAGCCCTTTGTATGCATGGCGGGCCTGGTGGGCGAGAGGGAATGCCGTGCCCATGGTACGAATGGGTCTGAGAGGCTGCGATCCGGACTGGATTGGGGGTTGTCATATCAACAAATGTTTCCCCTCGAATGTTTGGAATGTGGGGGCGATCTATACTTAGGCCGCTTTGTAACTTTCTTTGTCCACTTGTATTTATTTGTAAATGCTCATTTTGTTTTCTGGGTTCTAAACCGCTCTCTTTTTGTAGGTATGGATCCAAATGCTCGCGGGGCTCACCGAAACAAGCTTAATGCGGAGCGGATAAGGCGGCCGGTGCTCGACGGGAGGCTTTGAAGAAAGCTCTAGGGATGGTGCCCCGAGCGTAGACGCCTCGATTGTCGAAGAGACACATAACCCGGAAGGCTGCGACCTCTTACGCCCTTGTTGCGACTTCCTCTGCCGTTGTTGCGGGCCCGGAGTCGGGTGGTGCCTCAAAAAAGACTCATCCCCCTACTAAAGAGTCGCACGGCACGAAGCGACCTCAACCGAGAGAAGGCGAAGGATGATCGCCAACCCAAACGGTCCGCTCCCGGCCCGGCGCATCTTGAAGAGGTTGAAACTCCCGTGGAGAAGAGCGCACCCGGCGAGACGGCGCCGCAAAGGACTTTGCCCCGAGGTTACTGCGGGAAAGAGGCCACTGTGGTTGGATCCGAGCTTTACCCGGGATCTTGACCTATCCAAAGCTCGCCGGGTTGGTGAAGCAATTGCGCGTGATTCCTCTTGGGCCGATCCCTCTCGGTTATCACGATCATGTTCAAGTGGAGATTGGCCGGGGCATATTAGCCCGCTTTGCGGCTCAAGACGATTCTCCGCCTCAAGATGAGATTCTTTGAAATCGAGAGATTTGAGCGGCCGGTTTGGGATTGCGGCTTCTCGGTAAGACGAGTTTTTTTTTTTTTTTTTTTTTTTTTTTTTTTTTTTTGCTAATCATCCCTGTTTTCCACGGCTCGGTGCTCGTTTAAACGGGGTACTTGAGGCCGGCGAGAGGCGCGATGCGAGAGGTGAGGAAAGTGACGACGCGGTGGGAGCGGCCCGATAAGGCGAGGGTTACCGCCGAAAAGAAAGCTAAACATGCGGTGGCGAGGTGGAGAAGATGAAGGCAATCATGGAGGAGCACTCTAGATTGGATGCGAGATCAATGAGAAAGTTGCATCTTTGACAAAGGATTATGCGGGGGCGCGGGAGGAGATCGCCGCGTTGAGGGTTAAGCTTGGCGAGGCGGAGACGGCGCCAAAGAGGCTGGCGAGAAAGCTATGGAGGAAGGCTGCGAAGAAAACGGCGAATTTGTCGAGGAGGCCAAGTACGGGGCCGTCGGCGCCTACAAGAATTCGGATGACTTCTTCGACCTTATAGAGAATAGCTTTGACCGGGGCTTTAGTCACCTAGCTCGGCGTATACGGGGCGATCGAGGCGGGGGGCACATCACTCTGGAGGATATCTTTGCGGTGGGTGAACACGCATCAAGGTCATCCCGATTTAGTGGCCTTTCACCCGGAAATCCCTACATGCAAGCGAGCTCATTACCTCGATTCGGGCCCGAACGGCTTAAACGTGGCGAGCTGTTTGGGATCCTGCTCTGTCAATCTGTGAATTTTGAGACGTTGAAGAAGCCGCCGCCCTGCGAGCAAGGCGACGAGTTTATCGACACCCCGCCTACTCCGCGTGCTCTCTAGATTTCTTGGACTTTTGCGAGCTCTTTGAAAATTTGATTTGTAACTTTGACTATTTACTTTGTGATTTGATTTGAATCTTGATTTGTAATAGCTTGACAATTTATTTTACGCATTTTTTCAATTTATACAACTTGGCTTTTCTTGTGTCGATTCGATGCGGCGGCCTTTCGCGAGGCTGTGACAGGTTATTTTATTTTCTGTGCTTTCTTGATTTGTGCGAGGATGCCCAATAATTTGGCGGCGTCGATCTGTCATGAAACGTCGTCGTCTCGTTCTAACCATAGTCGCTACGCGACGCTAATTTTTCAAAGTTTCAGCGGCCTTATTGAGCAGTGCTTTTGCCAGAAGATAGAGCTGTTAGAGCGACCTTTGATTTGTGTCATTAGTGCGAGTTATGACCCCTAATGACTAGGTGTCGGTTATGCTTGTAGCCATAAATTTCGGTCTCTTTATGGTGCGGCGCTCCTGTTGCCTTGGTCTTCGGGTCGGTTGCATATACGGCCCTAGGATCCGATTAATCCCAACCGTTGATTATACCCGCTTCTACGGTATAAAAAGGGGGTTATTTCGGAACTCACTTTACCTCTTGCCTCATGCGAGTTTGCTTTCTTCCCTCAATCGTTCATTATCCTCTTCCTTGTTTATCCTCCAAACTCTATGTCTCATCCGGGGGAAAGCGACCGGGTTCGGATATTCAAAGCTCGTCCCGTCCGGGATGTTTCCCTTTTTTCACCACTTGCCTCCCCCGTATCCAAGGATTATTTACGGGATTACTTTGAGTGGCGTGATATTATGAGGGAGAGGGGCTTAAATGAACAACGAATAGAAGACGGCTCCATCTTTGCGCGTTCGGCTCTCGGGTTTGGTGGGAATTTATTCTTGAGCCTGCGGGAGCGGTTAATGTTACCATGATACGGGAATTTTATTCCGTGTTGTACGAGGTAGCCTACGGCGGGACCGTGAGCGGCATTTCTCTCCGGGGTGTCCCCGTTATCTTTACTCCGGAGAGAATTAACCAAGTTTTTAACATACCCGCCATAAATCCCTCCTCCCGTTATGAGATCGCCTGGGACCTTGCGGATGAGGAAAATAGGCGGATTCGTACGGGTATTGCAATGTGCGAAAGTTTGTTCCCCGAGAATCGGCGGGTTTGGTCTTTGGGAGTATTGCGTCCGACCTCTCTCGCGGCGACCGTGAGTGGAAGAAGTTTATAAATTCCCGCGCTCTTATCTTGCCGATGCGATGTTGTTAGTGAGAGCGAAGCGCTCCTTACGCACGCCATTCGCGACCATCGAGTGGATATAGGCGGGAGTGTTGATCCATCGCGAGGTACTAAGATATGCGTGCTCGGCGGTTCAAGGTCGCCGTGGTGCGGTCGCCGCATGCCTTTCGCATCGGCGATATCCAAATTATGCGGTGGCGCCGGGGTCCCCTTCCATACACTCGACCGATATGTTTGAAAAAACTTATCCGGTGGAGCCCTTTGCAAGCATGATGCCGTTTTTGGACCTCCACACATGTGATCGGAGGAAGATAACCATCCTGCGAGTTGATGGAAGTTTGTCCGGGCTTGATCGATATGTTTGAAAAAACTTTTCATCGTTTTTTTTTTTTTTTTTTTTTTTTTTAGTGCGATGACGAAAAGACAAGAATGTAAATACAATTTGGAAGAACGACTTTATTTGAATTGGCTCGTTACATATAGTATTTTTTCGGATTGTACGCATGCCATGGCCTATTATACTCGCGGCCCTCCTTGTCACTTAGCATGTACGTCCCCTTTTTGATAACTCGCGAAATCCGTAGGGGCCCTCCCGGTTTTCCGATAGCTTTCCTTTTTTCGCTTCGTGGCCCGTGGCTTGTCTTTTTTGTAGAACGTAATCTCCGACGGCGAAGTGATGATTGCGAATACGTTTGTCGTGATGACGCTTTGCCGCTTTGTTTATAGTTGACCGACGACATTTGTATGCTGGATGCGCCGCTCCTCTACTAGATCGAGCTCGAGTTTACGCGCATTTGTGTTATTGACCTCATTTGTAAAAAACGACCCTAGGGCTTGGTAAGGCCATTTCCACGGGTGCCATAGCCTCGGACCCATATGTTAAAGCAAAAGGAGTTTCCCTCATTGTGATTTTTCGCGCGACGTCTGAGTGCCCGTAGAGCCGGCGGAAGGTGATCCGGCCGGTGGCTGCCTTCTCACCCGGGCTCTTCTTTAACACACTTAGGACTGTTTGTTGGCATTTTCGGCTTGCCCATTTCCTTGCGGGTAGCACACGGATGATTGCCAATGTTTAACATTGTTCTCTTCCACGAGAATCTGTCGAATTCGTCTCGAATTGAGGTCCGTGATCGGAAACCATCACTCTCGGAACGCCAAATCTCGTCCATATTTGATCGAGCAAAAAGTATGTTATGTCCCGGGTATTGGTTTTTACCAAGGCCTTAGCCTCGACCCATTTAGTAAAATAATCCACCGCGACGACCACGTACTCGCAACTTTGAGCGACCACTTCTTCAAAGGTCCGATGAGGTCGATTGCCCACATGTCGAAAGGCCGGGCGGCTACCACTATGCTTTGTTCGGCGAGGGTAGCACTGGGGATATTTGCGAACCTGCGGCAAGTATCACATGCGCGGGTATGAGCTTTGGCGTCTTCATCTAATTTTGGCCAATAATATCCGGCTAGAAGTACCTTCTGCGCTAGTGTTCGATTGGAGAAATGGCCGCCGCACATTCCCTCATGTAGCTCTGTTAGGATTCCCGTTACCTCCTCAGGTCGTACGCATCGCAGAAGGGGTTTCGAGAATGAATGACGGTAAAGCACGTCGTCCATAATCGTATATCTTGCGGCCCTTCTTACTAAGGCCCTAGCTTCGCAAGGGTCGCTCGGAAGCTCTCCTAACTCAATATAAGACTTCATGATGTCGACCCAACAAGTGTTCTTGGGTTGGAAATCCATGATCTCGTCTGGGAGATGGCGGGTTCCGATAGATGTTCGACCATGATTGGGATCGCACGACGCGTATTTGGTTAATTTGGATAAGTAGTACGCCCTATGATTGTCCTCTCGAGGGATATTTTTGAATTGACAATATGCGAAGCTGCTTTCGAGTCTTTTGACGAGGTTAATATACCTTTGTAAAATTTCGCAATGAATGCCAAATGATCCATTGATTTGATTCACCACCAGCTTGTGAATCGCAAAATACTTGTATACTTTCGACTTTCATGGCTTTGGCGAGTTTCAACCCGGCAATGACGGCCTCGTATTACGCTGGTTGTTAGAGGCGGTGAAATCAAATCTCGAGCACTGCTCAATTTCTTCGATGTGCCCGGCTCTAACGGGATTATTCCCGCGCCACATCCTTTGTGATTAGCGGAGCCATCAACGTAGAGGCGCCAACGGTGACTTGGCACGATAGGCTCGTCCTCTGTGGTGATCCTATCTTGGTCGCGTTCGGAGCGAGGCTGCTCTTTCACCTCTTCGTTGAAGCTTGTTTACGCTATGAAATGCGGGAGAGCACGGGCCTTTACGGCCTTCCGGGGCTCATATCGGATATCGAACTCGGTGAGCTCGATGGCCCGTCGGAGCAATCGACCGGACGGGTACGGCTTGTGAAGAACTGTCTTAGCGATGCATTTGATAATACTACGATGGTGTGCGATGAAAAGTAAGCCCTTAATTTGCGGGCGGCTATAACAACACAATAAGCCAACTTTTCTATATTAAAATAACGACTTTCAACGGGGCTTAGAGCTTTGGAAACATAAAAAGCGGCTTACTGCGAGCCTCCTCCTCTTTTACAAGTCTTTGCGGCTACGGCCCTATACGAGGCGCCAAATATAAAAACGAGTGTCCCCGAGCCTCGGGCTGGTTAGCAATGGTGGTCTTGATAAGTATTCTTTGAGGTCTTTAAATGCTGGGAGCATTCCATTGTCCGAGAGAAGGTACCGGCCCACTTTCGAATTTTGAAGAAAGGCGGACTTCTTTTCGCGGATTTCGAGACAAACCTACCAAAGTTTGTGATCCTGCCGTTGAGCCGGCTTGTACTTCTTTAATCTTGGTAGGCTCGCTCATGTTGACCGGGGCCTCGATTTTTTCGGGATTTGCCTCGATCCCCCTTTGACTTACCATAAAGCCCGAAATTTCCCTGCTGGACCCCAAAAGTGCATTTCGTAGGGTTTAGTTTCATTGAGTGATTCTTCACGTTTGCAAAGGTTTCGCGAAGGTCCTCCGGGTGATCTTGGCGACTTGATTTCACGACCATGTCATCAATGTAGGCCTCCGTGTTCTTGCCTCTGCGTGCTAAAAACTACGTTTACCATTCTCGATAGGTTGAGCTGCGTTCTTTAGGCCAAACGGCATCATCTCATAGTAATATAGCCCGCCGGCGGCCCTGAAGGCCGTCAGCTCCTTATCTTCATCGGCCATTTTGACCTGGTGGTAGCCGGAGTAGGCGTCCAGAAAGCTTAAGGTTTCAAAACCCGCGATCCCATCCACCATTTTATCGATTCGAGGGAGCGCATAGGGGTCCTTTGGGCAAGCTTTGTTTAGATCGGTGAAGTCGACGCACATCCGCCACTTGCCGTTGTGTTTTTTCACCATTACTACATTTGCCAGCCAGGTGGGATATTGAAGCTCTTTGATTATGCAACTGCTTTGCTAAAAGTTTCTCGACCTCAATTTTTATCGCGACCTCCTTTTACGTAGAGAATTGACGCGCCCTTTGTTGTATTGGCTGAAGTTGGGATCGACACTCAAGTTATGCAAGGCGACCTCCGATTCCACACCTCTCATATCGGTTACCTCCCAGGCGAATGCGTCCAAGTTTGCTTTCAGAAGCTCGATCAGTTCCTCCCTTTCTTCCTCGGTAGTCCTCGACCCTATTTTTATCTTTTGATCGGGATATTTGTCGTTTGTTATAACCTCGATCAACTCGTCTTCGGCGGTGAAGTCGGGCTCGTCCCGAACTTGCAATGTTTCTACCTCTACGGCCTTCTCCGAGATTTCTTTCATCATAGCAATCTGATCCGTAGCCGTGTTAAGACCATCCGGTCGGGGTCGCTTAGAGTCGACCTGTTTTTGGTCATATAGTCGAGAAAAGCTCCGGGTCGGTGATGGCGACCCCAACTTCTTCCCTACGTGAAATTTGACCCGTTGGTGGGGAACGGACGCCACCATTTGGAACTTCTTCATAGGCGGGATTCCCAAAATCATGTTGTAGTAAGAGGGCAGGTCGATTACCAAGAAAGTTATTATCTCCGTTCTACAGGGCTCATAGTCGCCCAAAATGATATTGAGGTCGATCGTGCCTTTGACCCGTACTGTGTCGTTGGTAAAACCTTCGAGGACCCCAAGGTAGGGTTTTAACTTGGCCTCCCCGAATCCGATCTGTTTTAAACAGTCGAAATAGATGACGTCGCGGCCGGCCCCTGTGTCGACCATTACTCGGTTGACGCCGTGCTTGTCGTTCACCCCCCACCTTTAGAATGAGGGGTATCTCCGTAGGGCCCTTGTTGTTGTCGGCTCGCTTTTTGTGAATATGATTCCCTTCTCATTCTCTCCCAACACAATCGCTTTTCGAAGCCGCGGGTATTGATTTGATTTATACGAGATTTCGGTTGATGGTTCTTTGCGGGAATATTCCCGTGGATGACACGAACCTCTCTGCGATAGACGCGAGGTTGGCGTCCTTGGCGGGAGCGTTGTTCCCCTCGCGTTTATATTTATTGGCTGGTCCCTCACGGATCAGCCTTTCTATCTCGCGCCTCAGGGTGAAGCATTCATCGGTGATGTGGCCATGGTCCTTGTGATAGTCGCAGTATTTGGATTTATCGCGGCTATCAGGATCGCCCCTCATAGGCTTTGGTTTGTCGAAATGTTCACGAATTTCAAACAGTATTTGGGATGCTTTGGTGTTGAGCGGGGTAAAGTTATCCTCGCTAAATTTGTATGGCTTCTTTACCTCACGATCGCGATTAGTATCTCGTCCCTTTTCCTTTTTACGGTCATCCACGCGATCCTCGCTTTGGCGAACGTGGCTCTGTCTTAGGCTTTGCTTTCCCCGCGAGACGGCGCCTCGCTTACCCCCATCATTCGGCCCTTTCCAACATCTCCACGAGACCCGCTTTGGGGGGCCGCGGATTGAATTCGGTTTTCATCGGGCCTTTGGCGATTCCGGTGAGGAAACATGTTATGACCGCATCGTACGGAATGTTCCTTGTTTGATCATATATTCGACGAACCGTTCGTAATACTCTTTTCCGGACTCATGCCCTCCCATACGAACCTCATATAGGTCCTCAATGGTTTTCTTTGGCACTGCTTGCCGACTCAAACTCTCGACAAACTTTTCCGACAAGTCCTCCCAACTTTCAGGCGAGCCGCGAGGGAGCCCGCGTATCCGGGACGCGGCCCTATCTGCATGCTTTGCCAACCAATGCGATGCACCGGGCGGATTTATTTTGTGTAGCAAGGGTGATGCGACCCTGGAACGCGGTGAGCCGGTCGTTTGGACATGAATTTCCATTGTAATAGTTGTAAGCGGGATAACTAACCTTTTCTCTCTGTGGGAGGCAATGTTTACGTAATCCCCTTTAGCGAGTACGTCGATCCCCGAAATAGGGGCGACTTTCTCGACGGGCCTCGACTTTTTAATTACGCAAGCTCTTTTCTCATTACCTCATCTGCTCTGCCAAAATAGGGTCGATTACGGGTCGCGGCGTGCTTGCGTATCGGCTCGCTCCGTTCTACGCTACGATTCCCTATGATTTTGTGATCCCTCTTGGCGGGCCCTCTTTTCCACGATAATTGTGCGGGCATCTTGTGCGTGTCTATCTATTTGGATGGGCATCTCTTCTCTAGGAAGGCCGAGACGACTTGGGGCTAAAGCCTTGTCCTTCTCACCCAACCTATTAAACGCGGACCCTTTGTCGATCCTCTTTCCTTTTTGATGGTCGCGATCTTGGGGGGCCGAGGTTCGTGGAATTTCTTTCCTCGGTCCATTGCGACACGAAGAGTGCACGCTCTCTCTACGTTGATTTCTTTGGATTTGGCTGGCGGCCACGGTGCGGCATTTGCAAGAGGGATTTCGTTTACGGGAGGATTGCGGGGTCGAATCGTCATAGGGGCACGGCCCTTAGCCACCGGCGGGAATTGGTGAGATACATAGTTTCGGCGTACACTGGCGTATTCCCTCATTTCGGCGACCTGCGGGTCCTCCGAAAGCCCGGTTGTATTTACGGGATCGATCTTTGGCTTTCTTTGTGACCTCTCTCTGCGAGTTCCATCCGGGGCAACAATAGCCTCTTTCGACTTGGTTTTTTGATTAATGACATTTCGAGCATCGGCGGGTGCTAAGACCCCCTCTGCGGGATCCTTCTCCTTACGCGGGGAGATTGTCTAGCGTTTCTCCTGCGCCTTCCCCACGAGCTTGATGTAGCATAGTACCTTTTGCGGGGGTTTGGGGTGTTAGATGCCCTTTACTTCCGGCCATCTCTGCGGGGGTGGCTTTTGAGCGATTTCTTTGGTAAAGGGAAGAAAGAAAGGCGGTTTGAGGACTTCTTCTTTGTAAGATTATCTCCTCGTGAATAAGAGCTCTAGGTGATTTTTTACACAATCGTTTCCCGGTAACGGAGCCAGCGAAGATGTCT
This sequence comes from Gentiana straminea, assembly GCA_036785695.1. Taxonomy (NCBI): domain Eukaryota; kingdom Viridiplantae; phylum Streptophyta; class Magnoliopsida; order Gentianales; family Gentianaceae; genus Gentiana; species Gentiana straminea. Next base: position 25,178,875 of record JAVUPR010000113.1, read on the forward strand.
AAATCGTCACGGGTGTCCTTGCGGTGTTTGGATGGTGGATATGTTTGTATTTAAGGTGTAGCGTTACTCCGGCGGGTGGTGGTATGGAGAGAGCTAGAATGGAGAGAGCTTTGGCTTGCAAATATAGTGAGTATTTCTTATATCTCATCCTTTTTAGTTTACAATGACCACCCTTTTATAGAGGTGGATAACTTAGGGAATAAGCAATCTCTTAGATATTTTACTAATAGCTAGGTTTTACTTAGATACTAAGCAAGACGAAATATCTAAGTTACAAGTGGGGAGAAGATGCGGATCAATCGGCGGCCATCTCTGCGAGGTCGCGAGGAGCAAGCCCTCTTTGGCCTCGCCCCACTGGCGACCCCTCTTGACTTGCACTGGATGAGATTCACGGGATGCTACTTGCACGGGACCGCAAATGTTTTGGTCGCGGCGAGGTGAGACACGGCGGCCGCCCGCTTTTGCGATCTCTCTTGTCATTCCGGAGGGTGGCCACGGTAGGGGGTGATTCCTCTTGTTGAGGTGGTGGAATTATTTATACCCATCATCATTAAATCAATCTCATTATATTGAAAATATCCTTAAAAGGTATGGTCATATGGACCATAAGCCTGCATCTACACCCATGGATCATAGAATCAAGTTAATGGAAAATACCGGAAGATGCTATGACCAATTACAATATGCAAGTGCGATAGGAAATCTTATGTATTCTATGCATTGCACAAGACCCGATATTGCATATGCAGTTGGTATATTATGTCGTTTCACTAGTAATCCAGGAAAAGAACATTGGAATGCAATTTCCAGACTTCTGAGATACTTGAAAGAACAATTGATTACGGATTACAATATTGTGGGTTTCCTGCTGTTCTTGAAGGGTACAGTGATGCAAGTTGGAATAACATAGAATTGAATTCTAAGTCCACCACTGGATGGATTTTTACCTTAGGAGGTGCAACCGTATATGGTGTTCGAAGAAACAAACTTGTGTTTTTGGATTTGACTATGTTAGCAGAATTTATTGCATTAGCAGATGCAAGTAAAGAAGCAGAATGGCTGAGAAATTTATCGGCGATATTCCCTTGTGGGATAAGCCATCTCCGGCGGTAATAATACATTGTGATAATAAAGCTACTTTGTATTCGGTAGCAAGTATGAGTCGACAATGGTAATGAATGACATCTTAGTACGAGACATCGGTCTCTTCATGGATTATGTATAGTCAAAGAATAACATAGCAGATCCTTTGACGTAAGGACTGGCTAGAGATATAATTATAAAAACAACAAAAGGAATAGGTTTAAGGTCTATGAAACATTAGTAATCCTTGACGGGAACCCTACTTAGGTTTTGAAATATAAACAATGTTCAAAGGGTACAAACAAGTTAATGTATAACAAAAAATAGCCACTAGAGTATTTAATAAATCTCATTCATGAAATCTCTTGTGAGTAAATACCGCATGGTAAAAGTTGAATGTAGTTCTTAATAAGTCATATTATTGAGAAAGTGACACGCGGTATCACTTTTTAAAGGACTTACCTATGTCGGTGTGGAAGTCGGGCGGCTTTCTATAAGATACAAGCTGTCTCTCGGAGCACTCATGAATTTCGGGATATAACGCATAACCATTAATGCGTTAGAACAAAGAGACATTCTTTTATCGGAATAGTATGTGTGATAACTCCGGTTACATCACGATGGGTTCCTTTGTTCAAAGATTCGTTCACCATAGCACCACGATGAAACTTTGAGTTATTTACACTAAGTGAAAGTTCAAAGACAAAAGCTACTTTCATTTAAGTACGATTTCCAACGATGATGCTTAGTCCGTGTCTTCATGAACTGCGATGGCTTGATCACCACAAGGGTATGTAGGCAATCACTTAGGTGATGCAGCCACCTCGTTTATTTGTTTTTTACATTATCGTATGATTTGAGTTTCCGTAACAAAACAGGGCGCGAAGTGTTGCGATTCAGATAAATGAATCAGCAAAGTGATGCGATTCAGATACATGAATCTATGAAGTTGTTGAAATAGTGTCCTAAACCCTATCGGGTTGGACTGGATCCGACCGGATCAGATCATTTCTACTATTTCTTTATGTTTATACATATATTAAATTGCATTTCTGTTGTCATATATCTTTTTTTCTGAAGACCAAGCATGAATTGTTATATGATAACGTCCTTAGTATTAAACTGTGATAGAGAATCCATGATATGCGATTATGGTTGACGAGATCTCTAATCACTTTAATAAGTTTGATATTTAAATGTCTCTAGACCGATGTACTATTAAACAGAGCATTGATAGTGTGAACGGGCTAGCACGTATTAGATGTCTTCTGTCTTTAAGGGCAGGGATAGATCTAATCTATCGAAGTGTAGAGACACTTGGACTGTACGTAGACGTGTATAGAGAATGCGTACGTTAGACTGACCCACTTACACTGTTAAGTGTCACACTATGTGACGGTTGTATAATTATCCTTAGGACCGGAGTCTCTATGGAATCACGGTGTGGATGGTTTGACACTATTTAGGTTTCCCCTAGCCATGGGGCGATCATGCGGTAGTGATTGGGTGTGATACTGAAGCATGCGGAGTATACATGTTTGGTCGTCTAGGAATCGCGTACCCTGATAGTAGGGGTGAATATCCGAAAGGGCCTTCTTATAAGGAATGTCTTAATCTCGTGAATCTTTTCAAAGTGGGAGTGAATGAGTTATTTCGAGAGAGCATGATATCCAAGTAATAAGATACGGTCATTGATGTTTGACACTCGACGTACGACCGTGTGGATATTATTACAGCGATAGGATTGTAATTTACACGGTAACTGTTTCACATGAAATGTAGTAGTCATTGCATTTGACACTTCTGATGATTGGGGGTCATAGTGTGTTGCTAGACGCTATCCCGTGATCGTTAGGCATGAGGGGCATTTTCGTAATTTTCACTTTGTGCCTACGGCCAACATATTCGGAAGCCTATCGGGTCACACACTTAAGAACATCTAGTCGGATTAAAATGCGGTTATAGTTGATAACCAAATAAGGAAAGAATTTATCTCATACTATAAAGGTTAATGGTAAATTAATATGATGGTATTTATTTATTATGAATAAATATACTACAAGATATTAATTATGTTGATTAATTAAATATACATATGATGTATATGTATGTTTCGAAATATATATATATATATATATATATATATATATATATATATATATATATATATATATATATATGATATACATATATTTTGCAAATTAATTAATCGTAACATTATATTAATTAAAGAATATTCCGGATGCCAATTAATTTGGATAAGGGGCGTAGATTTACAAGTGTATATGATACATTTGAATTGTGCAATTTAATTAACAAGATTACCATAATATTAATATTAGATATTAATTGATTTTGGAAAAATAGATTTATGGTAATAAGATAAACATAGTCAATATAAGATAATGACAATATATATTGGAAATATTTAATATAAAATATTGAATATTAATGAGATAAATCAACCAACGTCATTTTCCTTATTTTATTAGGAAAATATTTTCTCTCTCATCAATCTAGTAAAAGCTAATCCTAATCAGATTAGGAGCTACATGGGATGCCCCAATGATCTATATATTGGAGGCTTGACTAGCTCTTTTGTACATCACAATTCAAAGAGACTAATAGTTTCTTGTGAAAAATGGAGAGCGTCTAGCAACCGAATTTTTCTGGTAGCAATCCATGTTGGAATTTCGGCGGGCTGTTCATGTGGACTAGCGGTAGAGGCCGAACGCTTGGGCGGCTCCGTGCACAACTACTCTCCTTAGACGGTCAAAGCGTCGATCTTTTAGATCAAGCAAGGTAACCACCGTCTACCAGCTTATTTGTTTATTGCTTAAGCGAAGTTGATCATGGTTAAAAGGAAATAAATTTTTGAATTCCGCTGCGTTCCCGTATAGATTTCCTAACAGTGGTATCGGATCGAGCTTCGAGCTTCAGCAATATGAATGTAAATTTGCGTAGTTAATTTTATCGTTTAAATCACGTAATTAAAAGATGAAAGATTTTTTATTCGCAAAACGATACACGAAAAGAAAAGGAAAAAAACGAGATCGGGTGGTGCTCGGCCGACTGGCGGCGGCGGTTGACCGGTCAATGATGGCGGATCTCCACATTTTTGTTTTGTGTATTTGTGATTCAATATGGTTCATAGTTGTGATTATTACTCCTTTGTTTAGTTGTGTCATGTGGCTAACTAATGGTTCAATTAGTTTGGGCCATTGGGATGCCACATGGCATCAAATAATATTGGTCTTTCAAAAATTTGTTTGGAATAGGCAGGCGCTTTCTAAATATTTGATTTGGAAAAAGCCATTTTCAAAATTTTGATTTTGGAAAGGGCCAAGAGAGATGTCTTTTGGTTTAGGAAACCAAATGCATCCCTTTTGATTATGAATCAAAAGGAAAGAAACAAAAGAGACTTAACTTTAATTTTGATTTATTTTTGGAATAGTTCTAATTGATTAAAATTAAAATTGAAATCTTTTAAAATTAACCGTTAATTTTATTTCGATTAAAATAAATTAATTAATTAAATGTTAATTAGTTAATTGATTGGATAAAATTATTTAATTGATTAAACGTTAATCGATTGATAAAGACGCAAGTAGTTAAATATTAATTTATCTTTTTCATAAGACATTATTGTATGAATTAGATAGTAGATATAATATGATTATATGGACCCCGATTGATCATGCACTCGACCGATAGGATAGATGTGAATGATTTAATTTTTCTGTTGGTTTTAAATTTGTCCTAGGCTATTATGAATAAAGTGACCTAGTTTATCTTCTGCATTATCCCATTCCCGTAAGCTCCCCCTGTGTGCGCCGGGTGTATTCATTTTATTAAATAAAATTAAATGTAACAAGAATAGAGCGGAAGATGGAGATCAAAGAAAGACGAAATAAAGATCCCATTGGAAATGGCGCATTAGAGATCCTATTGGTGGGTGCAGCTACCCTTGGATTGTGACCCGCGGTTTCGTCAGTTTGTATTCGAAACCGCACCTAGGAAAAGTCCATGATCATACCGGTTACTTTAGGCATTTATTTATTTTGTGCTTGTATTTATTTTATATGATACGACAGATGCATAACTAGGCACGATCTAGATGAATGTGTAGGATGTATGTCTATAGAGATAGATATATATAAACGATGAGACCGTAATTAAAATTAATTAAGTGAATTAATTTACATAAAGACTTCCACAACAAATATCAAGTCGGAATATTGTCTCCCAATATTATAGCGACGGTGAAGAGTCTTTGTTCGGATCCAGCGATCGGCCCTCGTCGGGAGTTGACCTACCTCTGGTATATCGTCGTTATTGAGATATGATCTTATGAGATCTCACGAATATTGGGTTACGACTTGACTAGAGTATTGCGGTGATTGGCCCTCGTTAGGACCGTCTTATTCTAGAGGCAAGGGGTTGACTACCACATAAAGATGTGCATTGTCAAGGAGTTGACTAGTCAACCACCAAGAGTCACATAGAGATGTGATTGGTAAATGTAACCTACTTTTCAAGTTATTCCGGTTGATCGGCCCTCATCGGGAATCGGGGTAACTTTGTGGGATCTTGGCCACTAAGGAATTTTTGAAAGATTTTGAAAGTCAAATGGAAGTAGTTGACTAGTGAGAGCAAAATCACAAACCAAAGACCATTTTGATTTTGCGTGTATAAACAACAACACTCTTTTATCTTCATTTTTTCATGTTGTAGTTTTTATCAAAATTTTATATTTATGTTTTTATTCTCGATTAGTAAATCCAAATTATGATTTGTTATCTTTTGAGAAATGTTCTCAAATTTGGTTAAGTAATTTTAATCATTTTTAAGCAATGACACGAGCAACCCCGTTATAATAGTTAGAGACAAGTAGACTACATATTTGATGAAGTGCTCCAAGACTTTAATGAAAACCGGAAGCTCTTGATATGATTAAATCATTTGAAATAAGTTTCTACGAATTAATCATATATTGGATACGATCCAATATGATCATTCTGTCATACGATGACAATTAATTCAAACGTTGAATATGAATGACCACATCGGATTTCGGAAAGTTTGTTTTCAAAATTGTAAGATTTAAGTATCGACATAATTCTTTGATTGTTGCTTAAAGGTTATAAATACTCAATGTTTTGAATACGATTCAAAAGGTTACATAAACTATTTAATAAACTTTAGATTTTCTTTATGAAAGAAAATTAAAGACATAGCTCTTGTGATGTTTCTTAAGTCTTATGAAGACTACACTAAGAAATATCCACAAGTGCTCAAAGGATTAAAAGGAAAGATAGGGCAAGTGCTTAAGTAAGAGAACTTATCGAAGTCTATATTCTAGGAAAGTACGTTGAGATAAATCTATCTAAGTTCAAGTCGACTCTTAGATATATGATATCTTACGAGTATGATTAAATTAGAAAGATTAAACATGGAATGCACTAAGGTATGAAAAGCGAAGCAAACGTTGCGACATTTTCGGCATTGTATTCTGAATCGAGTAGACTGATAAACGAACTAAATAAACGTTATTATGTTCTGGTTCTTATGAAGAACACAAGCTCAGTTGTTTGTTAGGATTTAGTAGACATACTCAATTGTAAGTAGGCCTGTAAGTGAGCCTTAATGTTCGATTCGATTCGGCGTGTTCGGCTCGAAAAAGTTCGGTTCGGGCTCGGCTCGTATCATCAAACGTAGAATAGGGCCTTGGAAATTGGTATTCGGACAAACGAGCCGAACATGTTCGGCTCGTAGAGTTGCAGGGTATTTTTTGACATGTTATGTTATATTTTGGAATATGGCCTTGAAAATTTTGGATATGTTATGTTATATTTTGGGACATGTAATGTATTATTTTGGTTTAGGACATGTATTTTTGAACTAGAATTATTTATTGGGTATTTTTGAATTTTTGGACCGAACATGTTTGAACTATTCGAACTGTTCGAGCCGAATAGTACCGAATATTTTTCCCTTTTTTTAAGTTCGAGCCGAACCGAATCCTGATATTTTAGGCTAAAATATTTCGAGCCGAATCGAGCCATGTATTCGAACATGTTCGAGCCGAGCCGAACTACTCCAGGGTTCGGTAGGGTTCGACTCATTTACAGGCCTAATTGTGAGGAATAAATGTTATTCCGATAAAGTTGAATGGTCACCGAATCTAACATACTAGATTGGTATCACTATATAGTTGATATAGGTGATGAAATCTCAACTAAGTATTTGTATGACTGTTATCCTTAATTGTTTGTGGTCGTTCTAGACATAGTCTCTATGGAGGAGAATCGTGTGATCAGATGTCATTCTGATGACATATGAACCATGTGGTTATGAATAATATGGGTAATACGTATCTTATCTAAAGTTGACTAAAATACCCTTTTATGAAAAGGTTATCTAGAAAGTTGTCTAAAGCCTAAACATACCAATGTGTGATGGCTCATGACAATTAATACCACAAATAATTGTTTATTAGTCTCTACGACTATTTTTAGAAACAGGTCAAGTGTACTCAGTGAAGTACAACAATTCGGAAAGCCTGAAAAGTTCGAGCTAGTACGAATATGAGATTGATGAACTACTTAGGAATTAATCTTCAATTGGATTGAATTAATTAATACCTGAAGGGTGTTTCGAAAGTCATTCGAAATAGAATCGAGATTCTCCCTTGAAGAATACCATCTTTGGGATACACAATTAGATTCTGCTCCTAAATGGAAACAACACTTTATATGATAAAGGTGTGATTCAAACCATGCGAAGTATCCTTACCTGTTTTGGGATAGTGCCCTTATACAATACATATACTTAACCGAGTTACAAAGAATAATGGTTGAATAAATTCCATACAGATATGGAATCGATGACATCAAATCCATCTTAACCAATGATTTAGGGTTGTCGTGCTTCTAGAAAGCATGCAATGTCTAAATGGCTTGGAGCTCAGTATGACGCATGCAAATTTGTAGAATGTCTTGGCAAGCACGCTAGATATTGTCTACTTTCCCGCCGAACAAAATGTTTGTCTCCAAACATGTTGTCCAAAATGAGGTATTTCTTCGAAATGAGATAGTGGGAGTAAGTGAGATCTCAAAAGAATTTGAGAGCCACAAGGAGAGATTCAACCATAGGAACATGAGCGAGACACCACATAGCGATGAGGTGTAGAAAATTGCTCAAAGTGCACACAATAATTCCGTAAGTTTGTGGATAACCTCAAGCCGGAAAAGCCGCTTGGTATGTTCATCTTGAAGAATGAATATCTCATGGCTTATGAAGGAACATTTTAAAGGCAAGATTGAGAGATATGGCCAGGAGCCATAATATATGAATTAGATTCCATCAGTGACAACCAGGTTGGGAACCTAGTCTATCTTACCTAAAGGGAATGTCCCTGAAAGGCTGACATGGATAGTAATATGATTACCATAAGGCTATAGTGACGGCTAAAGGGTACAGGGTGTAAACCTAGTAATTATTGTTGGAAATATTATTTATGTTTTGATGATGATTCGTCACGAAATTAGACATATCACTTACAACCCATGATGATGAAGTCGTAACTAACTGTTATAGTGCATAATGAAAGAAGAAGCAAGAAATGGTCTAGAGATAAATGTATAAGTTCTATCTAGAGTCTGAACTTTGTATAGGTTACTTCAGACAAGCATTGTAATAGAATAGGAACTAGGCGAACAGCTGAGTCACAACAAGAAAACCGAGTTATAACAAGAAAAACTGTTTATACACAAGAAGAAGCGAGGGTTCAAACTCGGTTATGCTAGAACCGAATCGGCGAGGGACACGGACTCGGTTGGCTTATCCGGAAGGCCGAAGAAGCGAGGGACATAGACTCGATTCAGAAGGCGAAGAAGCGAGGTAGCAAACTCGGTTAGAAGGCGATTAAGTCGTGACTATAAGTCGGGATTCATGCAAGTACGTGGTGACCTGGCGAGTTATAGATCATGTAAAAGCGAATAATCTTAAGGACAAAGATTATCGTTGCTTGGATAAGAAGAAAGCGATTGGTGTACTCGACTTAGTCAATTGAAGTCGGATATTAAGTATACAAGGTACTCAATTTTGAAGAAGAGCAAAAAGCGAGTTAAAGCCTTGTTAAATTTGAACCGACAACACGACAAAGATCGTACATGTGAACGTTGGCTAAACGACGGGTGTAACGGCTACAAGAGCTAGTGACCGTTACATCACCCCAATAAATACACAAGAAAATCACTTGAAGGAGAGAGAGGAGGATCAGAAAAAGAGCTTTACAAGCATATATTCTAAGATCCAAATCTAGATCTACAAAATCATATATATCTAGAAAAAGGGGAAGCCAACGAAATTGCCTTGAAGACTTCAAAGAAAGATCCAGTAACCCATTAAGGGAGAAAGAAGGCATCTTGGAGCTACAAAGTCAGATCCAGAAGAATCAAGCAGCTCACTGAATTAATCCTTGATTAATTCTAAACCTAACCTTTGTGAAAAAGGGTTGGCTGTGCATAGTTTGAAGAGAGCAATTCTACCTTTCTTCATACGGTTGCAACTTGGTTGCCACGGTGTTGTTGGTGCGGTACCGAGGACCGTGTGTTGGTATTAGTGGTGAAGCCGGTGAAGGAGCAATTCCACCTCCGAAAGATCAGTGTGCAGGATGAAGGGAGCAATCTCACATTTCTTCATTTTGTGTAGACAGTGAAACTAGGGTGTTGTGAAGGACTGTCATAGTGCTAGGATTTTGTAACGGTTATCTCATTATTCTAGTGATACCTCCTACGCCACAGGAGAAGGGGAGACGTACGGGATTACACCACCCGGAACTTCCATAAACAAATCTTGTGTTGATTTACTTTATGCATTTGTGTTTGTTTTATTTATTGCATTATCACTCTGCAAACATTAGACACTCAGTCAGCACAGAACTGATACACAGAGAGTCTTAGAACTTAACTGACACATCTACTGCACTAAAGGCTAATATTTATCCGCTACCAGTTAACAAAACTTAATATAAGTCAGCATTGACTTATATTAAGTTGAGCTAACTGAACTCCGCACAAGTTAAGGGACAGGAACAAAACTGAATTGAAGATCAGTTTTAAGTTTCAGAGAAACTCGGTTCTTGGGGCTTTTCTAGCTCGGGATTAGTTTTTGGTGACAAGTTTATTCACCCCCCTAAACTTGTGTTAGCCTTTCCAAGGGACCAACAATTGGTATCGGAGCAGTTCCCTCTTTTGAAGGTGATCCAAATCGTTTACCGCTTCAAGGTTCAGTTGTTTCCGATACCAACAATTGGTATCAGAGCAAATCTTCCGTTTGGAAGAGATCTGAATTGTTACTGCTCAAGGAGATAACTGTGCATCAGTTATTTGTTCAAAGCATCCAGTTGTTGAAGACCCTTCACTGTATCAGTTGTAAAACACTTAGTTTCAATGTCTACATCTAGAACTAGAAGTTGGCTTACTCACCCCTAACTAATTGCTTGCAAAATATATCTGATTTTCACGATCAAATGATTGAAAGGTTCAGTGCGACAAATTCACATACAAATCTAGAACCTCAACTCAGTGATGATGTGGATACAAACTTCAATGTTCATATTAACGAATCCGAGAGGAGTTCCATCACAAAGAGATCTCTCAAAACAAGAAGGAGAGAAGTTGTTGCAAGTAGTTGTTGATATAGAAGATTCATCACAAAGCAACAAAAGAGTGTACATTCAAATCCAAAAACGGCATCAAATCATCAAGGAAATGTACATTCTTTAAATCGTTATCATCTCTTGAACTCGACCGAGAAACTCTAATCTTGTCAAGTTAAGCGAAAAGCTTACATTGGAACTAAAATTGAAAGACGGGGAACTTGACAAAGCAAAAGATTGGAATGAGTTTCTTGAAGCGAGGTGTCAAATCTAAATTTGAAAGATTAATGTCTAGTAAATTTGACAAAAGCAATGATAATCCACCACCCCTACCCGGTCTTGAGACTTCAAAAAGTATAAACTTTAGAAATCAAGATATCTTTTGGAAGATCTAGTGGATTACACAAGGAAACTAAAAATGTTAAATCTAAAAGAATCCTTGTGAAATCAACTAAGATTGAGCGTAATGGTTTATCCAGAAAAGAGTTGAGAAGGCTTAATTCTCTTAACAAAGAAACTGAAAGTAATGCTTCAGTAACTAACTCAGCCGGACCCAAAAAGGTATGGGTACCGAAGAAAACTTAAACTGTTTTGCAGGAAAAGTCAGTTTGCAAAATCCTCGAAAAGCGACTTCATACAAAAGCGAGAAGACAAAAGGCGATAAAGGACAAATTGGTCAAAAGCGAGAAAACTTTCCAGCTACCATCTGACGTTTGGACTGACATAACAAATCACTCGAAGCCACGTGTCAATCTAGGAGGAAAAGTAGAAGCTCATCCCTACAAAATCCCATTGATTGTGACACGACTCTCATTTTTGAAAACGATTGATAGACGCAATCTTGATGAAATCCTGTTCAATCAACTTCAAAACTTTCAAGATTCCACCCCCAGAATCTCACAAATCAGAAATCAATGGATCATTACAACATTGATGAAGGAATCACTACAAGCCTGGACGAATTTTGTCAAAAATTCTCAAACTCCACTCTTTTAATCCAAATTGCACAGAAGATAAAAAAGATTCGAGGATTGGAGAACCTGATTGATACAAAGGTCACTACTTTGTGTCCAGATGGCATCAGAGACTTCTACAGGAATGCCGAAGTCATCAACAATGGAAAAATCTTCAAAACAATTGTTCAAGATAAAAAGCTTTACTGTTGATGAACATTTGATGTCACTTGTTTTCGGGTTAGACATAATCGGAGGATCTTCATCTTTCAATTTTGGGAATGAAGAAAAAGACAAACTTTGGAGTGTCACTGCAATCAACAAGAAGGAGAAAAATTTCATTGGCTCCATCTTTCAACAGAAGAGAGAATTCGCAATCTTGACGATACTTCTTACCAGAAACGTCATTGGTCATGTTCGAAACTTCTACACTCTCTCATCAGATAAAATGAAGTTGATATATGCTATTTGGTTTGAAGAGAGATTTGATTGGAACAAATTTATTCTCAATCAATTGATAAAACAAATTTCAGACGAAAAAGAAAGAGTCAAAGGAAGAAAGGACACTGGAGAAATGTTCTTACTGAAAAAGGGATTTACTTATCTAGTGCAAATGATACTAGATCATTTCTCCATCTCAAAAGTCACAGAAACCAAAGCAAAACTCAAATCAGTGTCCACTGGGACAAAGAAAAGAAAAATCATTGAAGAAGAAGAATGGAGTGAAGTTTCAGACTCCAGTTCAAGTGATGGTTGTGTAATTATCCTTAAGACCGGAGTCTACATGTCATCACGGTGTGTATGGTCATGCTTTGACACTATTGAGGTTTTCCCTAGCCATGGGGCGATCATGCGGTAGTGATTGGGTGTGATGCGAAGCATGCGAGTATACATGTTTGGTCGTACGGGAATCCGTACCACGATAGTAGGGGTGAATATCCCAAAGGGCCTTCTTATAAGGAATGTCTTACTCTCGTGAATCTTTGCAAAGTGGGAGTAAATGAGTTACTTCGAGAGAACATGATATCCAGGTTATAAGATACGGTCGTTGATTTTTGACACTCGACGTACGACCGTGTGGATATTATTATAGTGATAGGATTGTAATTTACACGGTAACTGTTTCACATGAAAGGTAGTAGTCATTGCATTTGACTTTTCCGATGATTGGGTGTCACGGTGTGTTGCTAGACGCTATCCCGTGATCGTTAGGTATTGAGGGCATTTTCGTAATTTGCACTTTGTGCCTACGACCAACATATTCGGAAGCCTATCGGGTCACACACAAGAACATCTAGCCGGATTAAAATGCGGTTATAGTTGATAACCAAATAAGGAAAGAATTTATCTCATACTATAAAAGGTTATGGTGGTAAATTAATATGGTGGTATTTATTTATTATGAATAAATAAAATACAAGATATTAATTATGTTGATTAATTAAATACACATATGATGTATATTTATGTTTTATATATATATATATATATATATATATATATATATATATATATATATATATATATATATATATATATGATATACATGTATTTTGCAAATTAATTAATCATAACATTATATTAATTAAAGAATATTCCGGATGTCAATTAATTTGGATAAGGGCGCGATTTACAAGTGTATAGGATACATTTGAATTGTGCAATTTAATTAATAACCGAATTTTTCTGGTAGCAATCCATGATAGGATTCCGGCGGCTTGTTCGTGTGGACTAGCGATAGAGGCCAAACGCTTGGGCGGCTCCGTGCACAACTACTCTCCTTAGACGGTCAAAGCGTCGATCTTTTAGATCAACCAAGGTAACCACCGTCTACCAGTTTTTTTGTTTATTGCTTAAACGAAGTCGATCCTGGTTAAAAGGAAATAAAATTTTGAATTCATTGCGCTCCCGCGTAGATTTCCTAACGAAGTGATGCGCTTCGGATACATGAACTATGAAGTGATACAAATTGAATTCATGCATCCGTGAAGAGATGCAATCAAATTCGATCATCGCGAAGTGTTGTAGCTCTTCATCCGGATTCATGAATCTCCGAACGGATATGACCGGTACTCTTTTTGTCCTATAAATACGACTCAAAGCAAACATGAAAAAATCATTTCTTCCATGTGACTTCCATAAGAAAGCAACGAGAAAAAGAAAATTTCCAGTTTAAAATACAATCAAGGGGTGTGGATACATGATGTGGGTGGAGTAGAGAAGCGATAATGGATTTTTATGTAGATCTCTACAAAGATGACTCAACTATTGATTGCTCATATTGTAATATTGCACCGCCTAATTTATCGACGCCGATATTTAGTTCTTAAAAATGCAAGTGTGTGAGAATGAGGTAGAGGATGAAATGTTTGATGTGAGAGACTATAAAACACACGGCCCGATGGGTACATCTCGATTTTCTACAAACGGTGTTGGCCAATTGTTTGTAAGTCTATTATCCCTTTTGTAGTGAAAGCTTTTGAGTACGGTAGTTTTGATCCTAGACTAACCCCCCAGAAAATGCATCTCAGTTTAGACTAATTGCAATGACAAATGTTTGCGTGAAGATTATTTCAAAATTGATAGCTAACCGACTTCGGACCGTTATAGGGCATCCGATTAGTCCGACTCAATCATCTTTTATCCCGGGAAGAGGTGGTTCTTGAAATGTTTTTCTTGCTCAAGAAATTCTTCACTATTTTAGGCACAAGAATGGCGAGAAAGGGTGATATGATGTTGAAGGTAGACCTCGAGAAAGCCTATGACGGAGTACATTGGCCCTTCTTGGAAAATAGTTTGGTCAAAGTAGGCTTCTCCTATAAGATTGTACGAGATGATAATGTTCTCTTTGCATACCTCTCATTTGATAATGTTGTGGAATGGGAATATCCTAAGCCCCATTCATCCGGAGAGAGGACTAAGCCAAGGGGATCCCCTAGCCCCTTATATATCTCTTTGTCTTGTGTATGGAGGTCCTTAGCAAGAGATTAATGATGCTGTCCTCTGCAAAAACAGGAAACCAATTAAGATTGAGAGACATGGCCCTTTTTTTATCTCACATGTTCTTTGCAAATGATCTAATTATGTTGGAAGAGGCTTCACTAGATCAAGCAACTACAATTAATCATGTTCTTGAGGATTTTGTAAGATTTCTGGACAAAAACTGAGTGTCAGGAAATCCAGATTTCATACTTCAAAAAATACACACAGCCAAACTAAAGTGATCATCAGCCAAGCAATAGGTATCAGTGACGGACCCAGGAATTTTTTTTTCGGTGGGGCCAAATTCAAAAAAAAAAAAAAATGTTAAAAAACATGCAATGCCGGGTTTTGAATAAGTGGCCTCATGTATAGTTATAATTGTTGGACTTATTTTTAAGTTTTAGTGATGAGTGCCAGACTAACTGTTATAGAGCAAAGGCAAAAAGATGTCTAGATCAAATGTATAGGTTTATTAGAGTTTGATCTTTGTATATGTTTGATCAAACAAGCATCGTAAATGTCACCGACTTATATCAGCAGACTAGTCTAGGTCAGTAGGGTAGTTAGGTCGGTAGACTTATCGGGAACCCGCCGAAGGCGAAGGCTTAGGGGTCAAACTCAGTTAATGAAGGCTAAGGGATCAAACTTAGTAATTAAAGTCAAGGTTATGGAATCAGAATTTAGGGAAGTCTGTGATGACCTAAACTGAATACATATACCTTGTGTACAAGGTCTAAGTTCCTTAAGTTGGATGGTGATTGGAACTTATTTATATGCAAAAAGGTGTAATCTAACTTCATAAATAAAATTTAGACAAAAGACAGTTTGCAAAATATGGTTCAGCTGACTATTATGTATCTCAGCAGACTCATAAACCTACTGATACATATACCTCGATTTATTCAAGATTACATTGGAAGAAAACATGGATAAGGACGGCTAACAACCTCGATTTTATCAAACAAATCAATGGTTGAGATTAAAAGGACGTTGGGATGATTCGGGACTTTATCCAATGGTTACAAGTCAAAAGGTGGACAGATCGTACACCTTTGTCAAAAAGCATTCTGACTGTGTCAGTACTATGAACAGTGACAGAAAGAAAGTCAAATGGGACAAAATCTGAAATGGTTAAGAGATCACCCTGCTGAACAAGTCATTGGCAGTATACAGCAAGGTGTGAGGACTAGAAGACAACTAAAAGCAATGTTTACTTGTTTTCTATCTCAAGTTGAACCTAAAGTTGTTGAAAAAGCAATTTCAGATCCAGATTGGATAATTGCTATGCAAGAAGAGTTGAATGAATTTGAAAGGAATCAAGTTTGGACACTAGTGCAAAGGCCTAATCATGCAAATATAATTGGCACAAAATGGGTATATAGAAACAAAATGGATGAATCCGGTACCATTGTGAGGAATAAGGCCAGACTAGTAGCAAAAAGGCTATTCTCAAGCAGAATGAATAGATTTTGATGAGACATATGCCCCTGTTGCAAGATTGGAAGCAATTAGATTATTCTTGGCATATGCTGCTTATAAAAACTTCAAAGTTTATCAGATCGATGTCAAAAGTGCATTTTTGAATGGCATTCTGGAAGAGGAGGTCTATGTTCAGCAACCTCCTGGATTTGAAGTTAAATATCAAGAAGATAAAGTGTATAGACTCAACAAAGCACTTTATGGTTTGAAACAAGCACCAAGAGCATGGTATGAGACTCTATCTCAATTTTTGGTGGACAATGGTTTTACAAAAGGTACCATTGATAAGACTCTTTTCGAATCGGTGAAGGAGACAACACCTATTTGGTCCGATTTATGTTGATGACATAATCTTTGGTTACGAAAATGAATTACTTTGTGAAAATTTTGCAAATCTGATGAAGAGTAAGTTCCAAATGAGTATGATGGGTGAATTGAACTACTTTTTGGGCTTACAAGTCAAACAGTTGAAAGATGGAATCTTCATTCATCAAACCAAATACACCAAGGAGTTCTTTGAAGAAGTTTGGTATGGAAAACGGACACCAAGGTATTAAGGGTGATTTTATACGTTTTATAATGATATATTTTATGTCAATTTCCCTCATATTTGGTATAATTTGCATAAGAAATCGAGTGTTTAATGGATTTATTGAGCAAATGAGGTTTTTAATGAGTTAATCGCAAAATAGGTTAATTTATGTGTTTTAATTGTGATTTTATGTTTATTTGGAAGATATTACGTTTTGCGATGTTTTGATGTGTTATAGGTACGTGTTTGATCCTAAAATGATGATCAAAAAGAGATAAGAGTCGGATTTAATTGATGAGAAAGAGATAAGGATGGAATTGGCTAGAAGAAAAGAGATAGAGCTGAAGATTTCGAATTTGGATCCAGCTGAACTGACGTCCAAGTCCCGTCCAGCCTGGACTGGCGTCCAGAATATTGGACTGGCGTCCAGGAGAGGAAATTTGATACGAGAGTTTGGACGCAGCCTGGACGGACGTCTGAAGGAAGTCCAGAAGAATGGATGAGCGTCCAGAGGAGCGGACGGGCGTCCACGGCCGACATAGCAGCAGCCGACCTAGTTTTCTATAAATAGCAGCGCGTATCTCAACCCTAATCATACATTATTGACTCTTATTGATACATACTCATAAGAAGAAAACCATAGGCGGCCCCAGCCCCCTTTGGGGAGGCTGGGGTTGCGATTTTTCTTGTTTCTTTTCCGTTTTCTCGTTTCGTTTTTTGTTTTATCTTTCGAATGCTTGGAGGTCGAGCAATTGTTCAAACTATGCGAATCCGTTTCAAAGCGGGTTCTTTATTTTTCAATCTAGATTTGTTTGGTGAATTTGATTCAAGTTGTATTTTTCCTATGCTTATTTGTTATGCAAATCGATATCGAAAGATGAATTGTTATTGATGTTTACCGTATGACGAGAGTCGGTGTAAACCTTAGATCACCATAAGAAAGAATAGATGTTCTTAACCTAAAAATACGAGAGTTGATAGGTTAGAATTTCTAGATTGTTTGATCTAATAAATCTTGCACCTTGGTTTGGAAACGTTAATCTTATATATCGAGAGATAAAAGATTGATAGGCGAATTATCTACGAGAGTAGGAATTCATACTTTTGAGAGGTGAATCACATCTTTGATTAAATCTTCACAAGATAATCTAGGCAGGAAATTAAGGGTTGCGGGATGGTGGATCATGGTTTGTTCTATGTTGATTTGCTTCAGTCATTATCATGTTCGTTAGTTTTATTGTTTTCCTAGTTATAGTTTTATTTATTTTTGTTCGCAACAATGTTTTCCTGGCTTTGGACTGACAATCCTCTGTCCAGTTTATTTTCCGTTTTAGTTTAGGTTTAGTAATAATTAGTAGTAACAATCTTAGGAAAATTAATGAACTAGATCCCCGATTACCGGATTTATAAATTTTATTACTTGTTTGCTTTGTGATCGACTCCGGTATTAATCGCGGAATGATATATCCTTGCCAGCGGACTCGATATATCCTTTTTGTAGGTTTTTGTGCAAGATTTCAATCAAAACCTAAAGAAAGTCATTTAGGTGCAGTCAAAAGAGTTCTCAAGTATCTTAAAGAAACTTTGGGAGTAGGGATATGGTATTCTAAAGATGGAAGTTTCAAAGTTATATCCTACTCAGATTCAGATTATGCTGGATGCAAGATTGATAGAAAAAGCACCACAGGAACCTGTCAGTTAATGGGAAATAGACTGGTTTCATGGTTCAGCAAGAAACAGAACTCCATATCAACTTCCACTGCTGAAGCAGAGTATATTGCTGTTGGAAGCTGCTGACAGTTAAGGGATTATGGAATTGAAGAAAGAGAAATTACAATTATGTGTGACAACACAAGTTCAATTGCAATTACTGAAAATCCTGTTTTGCACTCAAGAACCAAGCATATTGATGTGAGACATCATTTTATAAGAGATCATGTTGAAAAGAAAGATGTGGTGGTTCTGTATATCCCTACTGAATATCAACTTGCTGGTATTTTCACTAAACCATTGTATAGTGAAAGATTTGCTAAACTAAGGACAGAACTTGGAATCATTAAAGTTGACTGATCAGCAGTGTACTGGAATTCACCAAGGGGATTAATCTTTGCTATGTTGGGTGAGCTCACTTATCAGATTAGTCATTGGTATCAACAATTCCATGTACTTATGTTTGGACAATTGAGCAAATGAGGTTGCCAAGGGGATTGGTCTTTGTCATATTGGGTAAGCTCACTTGACAGATCAGTCATTGGTATTAAACTTCATCTTGTATTATCAATTGAACAAAACAAGAAGGAATCAAAGATCGACGAGTTATACTATCAAGAAGTCGCCGAGACATTTTGTAAGCGCGGTCGCCGAACCAAGTCTGGCGATGACAAGGTCGTCGAAGATTACTTTACTCAGTCAAACTTACTAAAGTCAAAAAGCATTTGGCGGGATATTTATTTTTATTTACAACCGCAGTTAACACGATCCAACGGTTACAAAACGTTGTGGAGGAGTAATGGGCCACGTGTCAAGACCGCATTCACTCAGATTTAATCGTGGTTAACATCAATGTACGTGCTCTGACAGTTACAACTGCATTTGGCTATATAATGCAGACCTTACAAAGAAGATACTCTATACTCTCAATCTGCTATCTCTTTGCATTTACACAGTGTAAACGCAGATCTAAAAACTTTCTTCTTCATCTTTTCTTATTACAATGGCACCAAAGGATGAAGTTCATATTGGAACCAGTCAAAGTGTTAGCGGATACGTTTATGACTGTAACTCTACTGAGCTAGCCATCAATATTGGAAGATGAATCAGACGATTTGTTGGGCTAGAAAAAGTTATAAACAAAAGATTGGAACGAATCTCGTATATCAATGTACTAGAATTCGGAGAAACATTGTTATACATGAAGGAAGAGAGTCTTTCACTACCACCTTGTGAATGGAAGAGAAATAGAAGTTTCCTCGACCCGCCGAGAAATTTATTTCATTTTGCACTGGAAATAATGCTCCAACTAATCTAGAGGCAATGAATTTACCAAGATTGAAGTTTGTGGATCAAATAAAGACAAATGATGCTATACCTTCCAGTCTAGGCATCAATGTAAGGCATATTGGTCATGAGTACAATCTGGCCGAGCAAATTGGTTGCCAAAACCATTTTGGGATTTATTGGAAGCCGGATACTGTCCGGACCAAAGATAGACCGCCGATCATCATGCGAGAAGTTTGACGTTTGATTGGGCTGGATTCTTTATACACTATATGAAGAAGGTGTTCACTGAAGATAGAGATGGTATAAGGAAGTCCATGGTCAAGCCACTAGGTCTACTGATTCAGACCATGTTGACTCATTTTCGGATACATGATGTTTCATCTAAAAAGATCAACCAATCAAGATACAAGCCAGTAGTTGCTACTCCTATTCCTGGATTGGATGATGAAGATGAGGATGAAGAGATGATGGTGATGGCTTGGTGGTGAGCAAGTTAAGACAGTTGTCAAGTGATGATGATGGAGATGATGGTGATCTTGGTGGTGAGCAAGTTAAGTTGCAAAGTTGTCAAGTCTGTTATTATTATAACATTTCACCCCACTTTTGCACCAAAAAGAAGGTTATCCGAGAAAAGAAAGTTTGTTGACACAAGAAAAATAACAGAGATGTTAAAGCCTAAGAAGACAAAGAAGCAAACAACACGGAGATTTGACCCAGCTTAGAGACATTTTCAGGGGACTCAAGATATAAATTTTAGAAGTTTTAATCCAATATATGTCAAATCATCCGAAGATTTGGATAGAATCAGTTAGGATTTGCACCGGATCGATCCGGCCCTTTCCCGGATCGATCCGGCCTTGGCAAATTTCCCTATAAATAGGCTCAACTTCAACGGAATCCTTGCCCATGTCTTTTCGGCCATTTCATTTTTTTTCTTGTTCCTTTGTAGTAATACATATATATATATATATATATATATATATATTAATCTTCTTCTTTTTTTCTTTTTTTTTTTTTTTTTTTTCTCGTCTTTCGTTTTTTTGTTTTGTTTTATATATATATATATATATATATATATATATATATATATATATATATATATATATATATATATATATATATATATATATAACTATCTAACTATATAGCTATATATATCTATCTATATACATATATATTTATCTAGCTATCTATATATATATATATATAGGCATTATGCCATAAATAAAATAGTAGCCGTAGTACCGTTGTAATGCTTGGACAGTTGTCGAAAGATCGTTGTTGTTGAAGTCATAACTATTTCCGGATAATACGGTCTCCGAATCAACAGTTGTAATCTGAAATGATTTCAAGCAATCATACGATGATGAGAGGCTAAAGCACGTTGGAACAAGCCTTGTGAAACCGATTCTTAGCAACATCTCGATTTCGAATTTGGATTATCTTGTAAGTTTTAATAAAAATTGTATCTTTTCTATGTTTTGATTGTTGTTATGCAATTTATATCGAGAGATGGTTGCTGTTTGATGTTTAACGTTTGATGAGAATCGTCGTTAAACCTTAGATCACCGTAGTAAAGATTGGATTTTTTAAAAATAACGAGAGTTGTTAGGTTGATTATCTAGATTGCGAAATTGAGAGATTTCACACCTTTGTTATGAAAGCGTTAATCTTTAAAATCGAAAGATAAAAGATTGATAGGCGAACTTTTCTAAGAGATTAGGAGTTCATACCTTCGATAGGTGAATCACAATTTTCGTTAAATCACCACAAGATTGGAGTCGAAATTGAGGGTTGCGGGAATCGGTGGATCATTGCTTGTTCGTTGTTAAATTAATTGAGAAAAATCGTTTGTCTTGTTTTGCTTCGTTTTCATCGTAGTAACCGTAGTAAGTTTATTGCGTTTTAGTTATAAAATAGGTACAACTTAGTTAGCTCGGTTCGTATTATCTTTTGGCTTTGGATTGAAAGTTATTTGTTTTCGTTTTTAGTTTTTATTTCTCGTGAAACTTTTAGAAAAATTAAGAACTAGACCAACCTCGATTCCCTGTGGATCGACTCCGGTTTTAATCGCTATACTACGATCCCTGCACTTGGGGTAAACCGGATTTATTTTATTACTTGTTTGTTTTGCTTTGCCATAAAATCCGAGACAAGTTTTTGGCGCCGTTGCCGGGGAATCGGTACGGTCGTCTGGTTCTTTATTAATTTTTCTAAAGTTGTTCTGTTTTGTTTTTTCGTAGGTAGCTTTCCCGTCAACGGAACCAAAAACAAGTTTTTGGCGCCGTTGCCGGGGGTCGTACGGTCGTAGATTCTTTATTAATTTTTCTAAAGTTGTTGTTTTGTTTTTCGTAGGTAGCTTTCCCGTCAACGGAACCAAAAACAAGTTTTTTTTTCGGTAAAGTTGTTGTTTTGTTTTTTCGTAGGTAGCTTTCCCGTCAACGGAACCAAAAACAAGTTTTTGGCGCCGTTGCCGGGGACTCGGTACGGTTGTCTAGTTTTATTAATTTTTCTAGTTTTTGTTATCAAGTTTTTCGTAGGTAGGTTTAAAAAAAATAATAATAATAAAATTTAAAATAAAAAAAAAACGCACTCGGTAAATACCGAGTGGAGTCGGTAATTACCGGGAGAAAAAAAAATATAAAAAAATATATATATATAAAAATAAAAAAAATAAAAAAAACAAAAAAAAAAACCAAGGAACACGTTTCAATCGTCGAGGTTGGGTGATGGATTCTCGGTGAATCCCACTCTGCGGAAGCATAAGGAATAAAAAAATCCCGAAACCTCGTGATTTAGGTGTTAGTGTTCGAACTGGTTTATGAAAAATCGAAGTCAAAAGGGGTCATACAATCTTCTATCTAGAATTGAGGACATGGATGAGCAAAGTCAGATAGCCATGCTGCAGCAGCAGATGACAGCTCTTATGATGTTGCACAATCCAATGAATCAGACCCAGTCTTTCCCTCAGAACTCTCAAGTTCTGTTCTGTGGAAGATGTTGTCAACCTGGCCATGCGATTAGCCAGTGTCAGCTTCTTTCCACTTTTGCATATCAAGTTAATACTATCCAAAATCAGGGACAGTATAGTCCAGTCATATGCCAGCTATGTGACCATGTGGGACATACTTCTCATTTCTGTCCTATGGGTGGACAGAGCGTTTTCAGTGGCCAGCAATATCAGAGATTTAACGATCAGTTCTCTGGCCACAGCAATTTTCAGAATCAGGGTTTCAATCAGAATTGCAATTTCTATCAAAACCCAAACTTCAGTTAGAACCAAAATATCAATTTTTCCAATCAAAGTTGGTCTGACCAATCTTTTCCACAACACTATCATAACTCTCAAGGACCCTCTCAATCTATTGATCTTGAAGCTAAATTGGAGCTCCAATCCTTTCAGAGGGAGCTCCAATCCTTTCAGAGGGAGCAAAATGATACTATCCAACGCCTTTTTGGTAGGCTTGCGGATATTAGGCAAATGGCTCAAGACCAAGGCATTGACCTAACTCCCCCACTCCCTTATGATAGAGAAGAGGCCGGTGCTATGAATTTAGGATCCGACATTCAACTTAGTGAAGTAGAAGTGTCAAGCTTCCCTCCTACATGGTGTGATGTCGAAGATGGTTGTCTTAAGATAGATCCGACATTAGAGATGGTGAAGATGTTGATGAGCAAAAAGGTGAAGAAATATACCCGGTGTTGGAGAATATAGAGGACAATGTGCACGAACTAGAGATAAGTCACCCGGAGGAAGTCACATTTGAGGAGCCGTTGAAGCCAAAGAGTGTTGAGGTGATTGTGGACAAGCAAGTGAGCGAGAAAGAAGTGATCTTCCCACTTGATCATTATGTCATGAGCGGGAGGTGGAGGCCCCTAATCCCGTTTTTCTTTTATTGGGAAGATACTTCATAAAAGTACTTCAAGCCATGGTTCTGTTTATTTCCTATGAAGGTGAGATGGATGGCTTGTATGCCGAATATTCGTTGAGGAATCATGCAAGAAAAACTTATCCATTTGATAATGGATAGTGAGAATAGAATCGTCGAGCCAACGACGTAAAACAAAAGCGCTTGGGGGGAGGCAACCCCGCCTTAAATAAAGCGTGTGAAAATTAAATAGTTGTGTTAGTCGAGCAAACGACATAAAACAAAAGCGCCACTAGGGGCATCCTAGATATCTAGTTATATATAATAATAATAATAATTTGGATAAAGATTAGTCTTAATGAAATGTAGAATCTGTATGAAAAATTTACACTAAGTACAACTAAGTCTCAGGATGAATGTTTTGAATATCATTAAAAAGGGAACGATTAGGTGGTTATCCGAAAATCCCGATGGAGAACACAGAAAACGTTCAAATACATCATTTCTCAGACTTAGGTTGTTGAACCCTTGAGGATTTGGGTATAAAAGACTCAATACTCTTTCACACATTTCATTTTATGATCTACTCTGTTTCCAACATGAATTTATGACTTGACTATGATATATACTCGTTTGTAGGGATGGCAATGGGTCGGGTAGGGGACGGGTTTAGCTCCACCCGACCCATACCCACTCCTAAATTTTTTTACCCATACCCGACCCATACCCGAACGGGTATAAATAAAATCCCCCCATACCCACCCCCAACGGGTAACGGGTAGGGTACAGGTACATGAACATGTATAAATAATTTTTTTAAGTACAAAATGAATTTGATTTTAAGTACAAGTTAAGACATTTTGCAAATGAATGTCCTATTAGGAACTAATGTTTTTTAGTTTTTTTATCAGTTCTTTTCTACTAACAGTAACGTTAGGTTTAGTTCTTTTCTAATTTCTACTAACCTCAAAGAAAAAGCAACGGGTAGGGTAGGGTACGGGTCGGGGAATGGGTCGGGGACGGGTAGGGTAGGGTTTTATGCTATACATGATACCCGACCCGATACCCGAACGGGTATAGAAATTTTACCCATACCCGACCCATTACCCGAATGGGTAGTTGAAAATCATACCCGAACGGGTAGGGTAACGGGTAGGGCAGGGTCGGGTTGGGCGAGATTGCCATCCCTACTCGTTTGATACTCTCTATGATACATATATGCTTAGATGTTCTGTGCTTTACCCGTGTGGGTTATTTTTCCATCTAAAGCTTTTATGAGAGGGACCATATATATTGCCTATCGAATTTTCTGACGTGACAGGGCCATTTTCTTATTATTCCCATATCCCTATTCGATGTTTTGGCACGAGGACCATGTCCCGTGTTTGCTTTGTGTTGGTTGTTTTTTGTTTTGGTATAGGGATTCGGATCGTGCTTTCTCATGGCTGTTACGGGATTCGATAGCATCTTTCGCCTGGTTTATAAGCTAAGTCTTCCTCTCTATCTCATTTACACTGCGAGAATAATGCAAAATCGTAAGTGGGGGGTAGAGTACGGTTGGTTTAGAAATGGCGGTAAGTGTTTAAACTCTTAGTTTTTGGATCTTTTTCGAGCATAAATGAGTTGAATATAATGAATTGTATAAGGTATATATTTCATGGATTTGAAGATATAATGATCAATTTGATATGTATAACTAATTTGAACCGTAAGTACATTTTAACCCCTAATTTATTTGTGTAACATGAATTGATTGTTCACGTAAGCCTTTGACATTGAAGCGAAAATTTTAAAGCGTATCCATTCGGTATCCTAGTGGTTATTCTAGAGACGATTTGCGGTAACTTAGTACCTAACTTTTGAACGTGTCGTGAATATCCGAAGGTTTGAATGTGATAGAAAGGATATAAGTTAAGTGGAATAAAAAGAAAAATACCAAATTAAGATGAATTATATATATGTTGGTTGTAGCTACCAATGATTTGAGTGCGGTAGGGCGTTATCACGAAACGTCCTATACCACTATGAGGTTTAAAAGCTCCCGACTGCCTGATGATAGAAGTCCAGCTAGGGTGTTATCACGAAACGTCCTATTGGGAATGAAGGCATATGCTACACATGTGAAAAAAATTGACAATTTGGTTAAGCATGGTTGAAAACTTAGTTATCTTCTTACTATCCCAGAGTATAAACTGAATGATATGCTTTAGGGATTATCCTAATAAGTACACGAGAGGACTTTGTGTGGAACTGTTACTGCCTTTACCTAGGAAAGTCATTAGGACTGTCTGAATGGATATTTGTGTGTATTGCTTGAATTATTCAAGAGAGGATAGTGGAAATTGAAAAGGCTTGTCACACACACACTCTGTTATACATATATATTAAGGTTAACGTGTGGTTATGATTCGATCGGTTGTATTATCTGGTTGTCCCTTATATCTTATCTTTTCGTGAATTTTGTCCCTCATTCATTTTGTTTTATCACTTGTTTTGCTCGAGGACGACCAAAAGCTAAGTGGGGGGTTTGTGATGACGGAAAAATTCTTGTTATTATTATAACATTTCACCCCACTTTTGATACCATTTTGAGCATTTATGTATCAAATCAAGTCATTAATTTATAGGTTTTATCTAATTATATAAATAGTAAGTCTTATATAAAATATCGTGTTTTTATGTGTTTTTACTAGTTTTTGTACCGGTGTAGTAACCGGAGTGTCATGTCAGATTTACGTTTGGTATTTTGGTGGTTCATTGCAGGATTATACATTGACCAAGATTCCACGTAACGACATGTTTTGAGTCTAAAAGATGTGTTTAGAGGGTTAGAAGAAGGTGCCACAAGCTTACGAGTTCAAAAGGGTCGTTTTTCCTAAGTACTTGAATCGTTATATATTTTCGACGGAGATTTGACCCAGCTTAGAGACATTTTCAGGGGATGACTTCTTAATGAAAGTTGTAGATCTTCACATAAGCTTTCCAACGCACTTTGAATCACGTCAATTGGAGTTCTACAACTCAAGTTATGGTCAAGTGACTAATCGATTCGTATCAGTAAAATGTCGTAAAACGACACGTAATGGAAATGGCTCATCAAAACGACATTTTCTGAAGAAGAATCCTTAATAAAAGTTGTATATCTTCAAGAAAGTTTTCCAATGGATTTTGAATCAAGTCAATCGGACTTCTACAACTCAAATGGTGGTCAAGTGGCTAATTGATTCAATTTCGTAAAAATGTCGCAAAAACGCTCGGAGGAACACGAGGTACTCAAGAAGACGTTTTCTGAATAAGAGTCCTTCATGAAAGTTGTAGAGTTTCTCGAGACCGTAATTTTGGCATTTCGTTTGCAATTTTTGGAGGTCTACAACTCAAGATATAAATTTTAGAAGTTTTAATCCAATATATGTCAAATCATCCGAAGATTTGGATAGAATCGTTAGGATTTGCACCGGATCGATCCGGCCCTTTCCCGGATCGATCCGGCCTTGGCAAATTTCCCTATAAATAGGCTCAACTTCAGTAGTTGTCGAAAAGAAGTCATAAATTTCCGGATAATACGGTCTTGGCAGTATTGTAATGCGAAATTTTTGAAGAGAGCTAAACAAAAGGAAGCCAACATCTCGATTTCGAAGATTAAAGAGAAAATCTACTTGTTTGATGTTTAAGTTGAAGATAAACCACTTTCCAAAATAATGAAAGAGATAGCCAAGAAGAAGAAGTATGGCAAGGGTAAACAATTGAGAATTTTTGAAGGTCGAGAGAACAACAACAGTTTTAGAAGAAGAAGCGGAGTAAAGAACAAGGAGAGGCCATTGAGGCAGTGGAGACCCTTGACTATCATCAAGTAAACCGGATTTAATGAGGATGCTTTGCCATAAAATCCGAGGTTGTTATTGAGCAACCTGCGAAGTTGAAGATGAACCACTTTCCAAAATAATGAAAGGTGAATCATGGCACAATTGAGAATTTTTGAAGGTCGAGAGACTAACAAGGAGAATGAGGCGAGCCCTTGACTATTTTTAAGTTGTTAAATCCTCACCGAGAAGAGGTTAAATCCTCGCCGAGCCTACTAAAATTGCACAAGTTGTTGCTGAGCAACTTGTAGAAGAGCCACAACAACCTACTGAGTCAACACCTGCTGTGGTAGCTAAAAGTTTGGTACAAGACCCTTCAAGTCCTGCAATAGTTCAGGGGGAAGAACAGTCTACTGCTAACCCTGCTGATGAGCATATAAGTCAGGGGGAACCAAGTGTGGTACAGATGGAGGCAGTAGGGACTAATATACAATCTAAGCAACCTACTGACCTGGAAACATCTGTTGTGGAAACTCTCAACTTGCTGATTGGGACCTTTGAAGGTCAGCAAGGTCTTGAATCTGCCCCCAGAAAGCCAACTATGCCATATGAGAAGGCATCTAAGAAGGGCAAAGTAGATCCCAACTTCAGAAAAGTGCAAAAATATTTCCAATGGAAGTTTGGATTCTACAAGAGACAGAAACCAGCTGCTGATCCAATGAGTGGATTTGAAGAATCGGCATTTGATTAGCTGGGTGTGGACAGCCTATTGGATTTAATAGATACAACCATGTTGCAATCTAGGCTGATGGATCTGTTGGATGAAGGAAAGAAAAGTGGAGCAATTATGTTCAGAGATCCAAAGTACACACCTGACAGTGATTCATCTGATTCTGATGATGATCCCCCATGTTCCCTGGGGAGACCAGTGCAGTGGCTAGAGGAACAACTGATGAAGCCACTGGTCAAGGATCTATTGATGGTGTAGAAGATGAACCTACTGATGCTGGTAAGTCTGCTGAAGATCAGCAGAATGAAGTTTTGGATGATGAAAGGGTTACTGATCATATTGAGCCAAGTGTCAGTTCTGAGAATTCAATTCAATATCAAGACAGGGTTGACACTGAGGACACCTTAACCAAAACTGCAAATTTTCTGAGAAGGATTGGTGATATTGGGGAAATTTCAACAAGAAAATATGGATATATTCCCTGATCAGGTTGTTGTTGCACAAATTGCAACAGAACCAAGACAAGAAGTGGATGTACAGGTTGCCGAGGATCAAACAGCACCTGGACATAGGTTGGAATAGGAGGTACAGGCTGCTGAGGTACAAACAGCACCTGGACAAAGGTTGGAACAAACTTTGGGTTTGGAAGAAACCCCTGCTGTTGGATTAGAGGCTGTTGTAGTGGAGCCTACAGGAGTCAAGACCACTATAGGGAAAGATGGTCAGCAGACTGCTGTTATTGATGAGAATGAGCAGCTGGTGGACTATGACTATAGTGATGACGAGTTTCAAATGCCTGAAGAAGAACATGTTGATATTGAACCCCCACAGGCATTTGTACCTATTCTTGAAGAACCAGCTCTTGATCCTATTCTGGAGGAATATCAAGGACCTAACCTATTTGGATTTGGATATGAGTTTTGCAATGGTTATCGACGGACATAGGCCACAATACAATGTAGAAGAGCACAACGATGGAGCTGATGGAGGAATGGCTGGTGGGGTACCAGCACATGTCATGGAAGTGTTGAGGACAGTTAGAAATGACATTGCAAATCTAAAAACTCAACTTGACAGACAAGAGCAGAGATTTGAAGATCTGATCAATTTGGTGGAAAATAGAGGGAGGACTACAGAAACAGTTGCCTCTAATATTACCTCAAATCAGTATGCTCTTGCAGACCTTACCCTGGAAGTGAGAGGAATTAAGCAAGGAAATACAATGAAGGAGAAGTTTCTGAAAGATCAATTTGAAGCCATCCACCAGAAACTTGACAAACTTGCTGAAGCACCTAAGCCTGTTGAGGCTGCTGGAACATCTCAACCTGCTGGATTGGATCCTAAGCTTACTGAGAGTATCAATCTGCTGGAGCAAACTTTGCAATCAAGGATTACTTGCAGTTGATACAAGAAGCGAAATTATGGAGGGACAACCGAGTAAACGATTATCACATAGGAGAGTGTTCATGGCCTGTTGTCCCGTTTTGTTGATGATGTCACTAAGGGGAAGAGGGCCAAACAGCAGTAGCAAAAGAGGCTGCCAGAATTTTTCACAAGAAAAGATGGGAGGCTGATACTAATGCATTCAGGGAACCTGCACCTGGCAGACTTCCACTTACTGATGATCTTCTCAAGCAATACAAGAATGAGTCCACAACAAAAGGAAACCTTATCATGACAAGGGATTTCATGAAGGTTTAAACTCATTTCTGAGCTTAAAGTTTTGGGAAGCAAGGGTTAAAGCCTTGAGGGTCAATTATAGAGGTGGAAGAGGTGGAAGAAGTGGTAGAGGTGAAAGGAGTTTGCCTATCACAAAAGCAAAGGACTCACTTGATGAATTCAAAGAACTTTACATGAAATTAGGATTCAGAGTAAATCAAATTAATCTCATCCTACCTAAAGCATGGAAGTGGTGGAAAGAAGTGAATTCCTACATTGATTTCACTCTGATTGAAAATGAATGGATGAGAGACATGATTGAGGAGATAAGAGCCTACCAAGAGCAAGTGGAGAAGGCAAGGAAGAAAGAGAAAGAAGACGGTAGATCGGCGGACTTTATATGTTTTATCTTTCTTCGTATCTAGATCGTAATACTTTGAACAAATAATTATAATGAGACATGACCGGAATTTTTTCTATATTTGTTTTTAATCTTTTTGCTTTCTTTGTTAGGTGAGGGTAGGGGCATCATCACCAAAAAGGGGGAAATTGTTGGACTTATTTTTAAGTTTTAGTGATGAGTGCCAGACTAACTGTTATAGAGCAAAGGCAAAAAGATGTCTAGATCAAATGTATAGGTTTATTAGAGTATGATCTTTGTATAGGTTTGATCAAACAAGCACTGTAAAGGTCAGCTGACTTATATCAGCAGACTAGTCTAGGTCAGTAGGGTAGTTAGGTCAGTAGACTTATCAGGAACCCTACCGAAGGCGAAGGCCGAGGGGTCAAACTCAGTTAATGAAGGCTAAGGGATCAAACTTAGTAATTAAAGTCAAGGATATGGAATCAAAATTTAGGGAAGTCTGTGATGACCTAAACTGATTACATATACCTTGTGTACAAGGTCTAAGTTCCTGAAGTTGGATGGTGATTGGAACTTAGTTATATGCAAAAAGGTGTAATCTAACTTTATAAATAAAAGTTAGATAAAAGACAGTTAGCAAAATATGGCTCGGTTGGATCGTTATGTATCTCAAACAGACTCATAAACCCGCGATACATATACCTCGATTTATTCAAGATTACATTGGAAGAAAACATGGATAAGGACAACTAACAACCTCTGATTTTATCAAACAAATCAATGGTTGAGATTAAAAGGACGTTGGGATGATTTAGGACTTTATCCAATGGTTACAAGTCAAAGGGTGGACGGATCGTACAACTTTGTCAAAAAGCATTCGACCGTGTCAAGTACTATGAACAGTGATAGAAAGCAAGTCAAATAGGACAAAATCTGAAACGGCTATATTTGAATTTCAAATACAAGTCACAAGGACTTCTACCTATAAATAGAGGACTCCTAATTCAGATACAAGTGATGAAAAACAAGGAAATACAAGAGATAATTCTGAGCTGCATTTTCTTATCAAGAAATACACCCTGCTGAACTTACTGAGCTTTAAGCTACTGATCCAGAGAAAATCTTCAAGTGTAATCTGCATTCAAGCTACATCAAGTTTACACACTTGAAGACTGCAAGCTGCTGATCATATTCATCTTGATCAAGCTGCTGCAACTGAATCATTTATTTGATTCTATCTTTCATTTACAAGAATCTACTGAAGACAGTGAAGCATCTGTTGGGTGTGAAAGACTGTTGTTTGTGGTGGAGCTGGTGAAGAGTCAATCCTACCCTTCAAGGACCAGTGGAAGACTTTGGAGCCAAGCAATCTACCTGTTCCAAGTGTTCAGTTTGTGAAGCCATAGTTATTGGTGAAGGACAAGCAACATAGGAATCTTTGTAACGACTACATCAAAGATCTCTAGTGAATTACCTCCAACATCACGGGAGAAGAGTGGACCGACATGATTACACCACATGGAACCACTATAAAATCTGCCTACTTACTTTTTGCACTTACATTCTACATTTAGTTTATTATACACATCACCTTACTGAATCTAGCAAACTGAACTCACACACATACACTACTGAGTATCCAATACTTGGTATCATATTTATCAACAAGTATTAAGGCTTAATTTTTGATATAATTCCGCTGCACAAATTCAAGCAGACTCAACAGTCAGCAGACTACTGAAGTATCAGCAGGCTGCTGAAGTTGCTGAGTTTGTTAACTCCAAAAGTTTTAAGTGTTAAGTTTATTCACCCCCCCCCCCCCCCCCTCTAAACTTAACCAAAGCCTTTTCAAGGGACCAACAATAATACTTCTAACCAGTTGAACTAAATAAGCAATTACACTAGGATTTATCTGAAATAATATACATACATGATATTTAATATTATTACAGGGGTATAGTAGTAACTTCGCACAAAAAGTTGAGTGGGGGCCGTGCACCCCCCCCCCCCCCCCCCCTCAATACACCGGGTCCGTCCCCGATAGGTATGCGTATACGGAGGACCCGGGACAATATTTGGGCATCCCCCTATTTCACTCCAGAATCACCAAACAGAAGTTTGGGTATATTGTGGACAAGATGAGGATGAAGCTTACTAGATGGAAAGCAAGATGTCTCTCTAGGGCAGGCAAAATGATCCTCATTAAGATCTCCTTAGGTACACATCCTTTTATACTATGCAGACTGTGATATTGCCACAGGGATGCATAGCAGAGATGTAAAAGACCTGTAGTCAGTTCTTTTGGGGGGAAGAAGATGGTGACAAAAAGATGCATTACATTTCCTGGGAAAAGGTCTGTAAGCCTGGGGATTGTGGTGGGCTTGGCTTTAAGAGACCGACACAAATGAATCTTGCTCTTTTGGGCATATTGGTTTGGCAGATCCTAATTGGTGACAGTTCCTTATGGATGCAAGTGTTAGTAAATAAATATGGAAGCCCTTTTGATACCCCAAAAGCTTCGGTTCCACAACCCGGAATGGTATCTCGCTCATCCGTTACATCTCTCGGGGATGGATTTGATGTGGTAGGAGATGCTATAATCTGGAAGTTTGGAGATAAGGAGAAATATTCGGTTGCGGCAGGATATGACTTTCTCTCCAATGACAATGTTTCTGTAAAAGACAATATTTGGGAGGATGTTTGGAAACTAAAAGGACCTTCAAGATTAAATTTCCAGCTTTGCCAGACAGCACATAATGCCTTGCCAACCCTATCAATGCTATACAGAAGACATGTTGCAAATTCTACAATTAGCAGCTTAATTATGCAGCAGAGATGAGGAAACCATTCTCAACTCTCTAAGGGATTGCAAGACTTCTAGGTTGATTTGGAAGAACCCGCTTCCAAGACATCTTTGGGGGAGCTTCTTCTCACAGTCAAACATTCAAGAATGGATTAGAGCCAATCTGAAAAGAAGAAGAGATGATCGAGACTGGCCCTACAAGTTTCGAGATTTAGTTTATTGCATTTGGTTTGGAGGAACAAGATCCAACATGGGATCCAAGCTCTACATCCGCCAATCAATGTCTTGATTTCTAAGATGGAGATCCGAGTTAGAAATCTTTATCTAGCCTCGGAATTTAGAGTCGGTTTCTCATTTTCGATTGTTTTTCTTTGTGGATTCCAATTCTGATGTAAGTTGTGGTTGTTCCACTTAATGATAGTAAATGAAAAGATCGTTTGAAAAAAAAATTAAAAAAAATGAAAATGATTATGTACGGCTCATTTAATAAGGTTAAATATGTCAAACATATATTAAATTCTCCTAATTGTCAAACTTTTATAACGAATGTCTTATTTGCCTTCGAAGAGTGATTTAAGCACGATCAACATAAAAAGTCATACAAACTTAATTCAAAAGTTGGTACTACCTCCATTCCAAAATATAAATCTATTTGGGGTTTTTCACACAATGTTGGTTAAATTAGTTATGTGTCATTAAATTTGATTAAAAAGTCTAAAATAACCTTTGACTGTTATTAACGCAAAGTAGTGAAAAGTGGATGAGTAAGTAATAAATAAGGGGGTAAAAGGAGGAAAATGTAATAAACGTTTCCTTGGTTTTTAAAATGGACTTAATTATGAGACAAAATCAAATTCCTAAATGGACTTACAATTTGGGACGGAGGTAGTATTAATTTATTTTTCTGTTTTATTGTTTATTATAAACATTGTATGGTTGGATAATTTGTGTGAACAACTTATGTGAATAAATTCTGTGTACAAATATTTTTCCTTTGCATTAGCCCATTCTCCCGGTATGAAATAAAAAGCAAATAAAAAGACCCATATTGTGACGCTCAGGGGATTGAACGATATTTTCAAGAGTAATGATACAGGCAGAAATCGTTGTGCCACAACAAGTGACACAATAGTTATGTACTCTGATGTAGAACAGGACTGTGAGAACGGACATGGTGATTAATTTCGTTCAATCGGACGAAAAAAACTCAAGAGCAAATACAAGCTAAAGGCTTATTGATAGAAAAAAATGTGTTGAACAGAACTTCGATAGGCGAGAGGTGTAAGAACAGCGAGGTGTGAAGCGATTCCGTACTAAACGAAATGACTTTCACTTTCTTTCATTTTTGCTGTGGAAAGTGAACTTATTCTTGCAATTACATTTTGTCAATCTCGCTGCCTCTTTAGTTTAGTTGCCGCTCCAGAACTGAAAAAAAGAATGAGGATACATAATCTTTTCGAGAAAGGGTCCCATCCTTCAATAACATGATTGAGTCAACCAGACCAGATCATGAGTGAATAGAAAATCTAAAATGTACATAGTGTTAAAAAAAAAAAAAAAAAACTAGGAAATATCTAGAATAACATTTCACCTAAGAAATAAAATACTTTTTTCCTAAAAAAATAAAATATTTATGTCTCTAATTTTCTTAAACAAGGAAACAAAATAAATCAAAATCCCATCAAATATTACCCTTAATTGTTCTTCTAAATAATTAAATAATAATTCCCAAACAATTAATAATAATACCCTATCATACATTATGGGTCTAATTGATCATGACATATAGCCATCATCATCAACCGTGCAAATAACGTTGTCATCAGTCTTTGTGGCAACCAGGTATTTTTTCTATTTTATTCTGCACAAGTTTATCGATGATTTGCTCGACATGAATAGGATATTGAGCATACTTCAAAACATCAGTTCTCACAATTGTTTGATTGTTCCCTGTATTTGGTTACGTCGATTTTTAAAAAAGATGCCGACTTTTCATATTAGCCGTAAATAATTTCGCTTGGTGTCTATATCGTGCTGTTTGATTGAATTATAACTCTAAAAACTAACAGGGAAAAGTTTGCGAAGGAGCGAACTGGATCCTCTACTTTGAGAATCCCTTTACTCGGTTTTGGGAACGTGGTCGAATCACGGCCACCCAAATTTGATGTGTTCTCTCTCCGATGGTATTGGGCCGACGTGATCCGGCCAAGTCCCCAAAGCCGGGTAAAGTCGGGATTCTCAAAGCCGAGAATCCGGACCCGCAAGGAGACCTGCTTTCGACACAAGTGTGTGCGTGATTTATATAATTGTGATTGTGTAAGAGTTAAAAAAAAAAAAAACAGATAGATACGGTTCAGATATATAGTAACCGAGGACAACATATTTGACCCCTCTTTGCTCTGGGATTGACTGCTAGTTTACATTGAATAGTTTCAACTGTTAAAAAAAAACTGCAGATTTGTCCTCCTGTCGTATATAATAAGTATCTGGTGTTTAATTATCCGTGCCAGATACGTATCGGATAAGAGACTCGTTACTAAACAAAAGTATGTGTATCATGATGAGTTATACTTTACTTACTTTTCATGCTTATTCTACTTTACTTTTGCTTCTGTTTGCCTTTTTTGCTCATATATATAGTAAGATAATGAACACCTTGTTTTGATTCAGGAAGAGTAGAAACAGTTATCATTAAATAATGAACACCTTGTGGAGGTACTTATATGATATTGATCTGGAGCAGCAAAGCAATAATGGGTTAGAGGGAAGTGAAAGCAATGATAGATTAAGTAG
Source organism: Gentiana straminea (assembly GCA_036785695.1). Lineage (NCBI taxonomy): Eukaryota > Viridiplantae > Streptophyta > Magnoliopsida > Gentianales > Gentianaceae > Gentiana > Gentiana straminea. Next base: position 25,214,586 of record JAVUPR010000113.1, read on the forward strand.
TTTACATGATTCCATTCTCCACCAAATTCTTTCTTTTTTCCTACTAGAGAAGTTGTACGGACTGGGATATTGTCACAGCGATGGAAGTCATTATGGATCGGTTTGTCTATCTTCGACATTAGTGATTTCCGTAGACCTAGTAAAGCATGCTGGAATTTTGTTGAGAGATTTCTGCTTCGAAATGGATCAATTACTGAACAATTCAAGCTTCGGTTTTCATCTAATGTTTTGTTGAGAGATTTCTACCCTCGTGTTCAATCGATGATTTCATCTTTAGTCAGTCATAAAATTCTACATCTCGATATATCTCTACTCGTTGAGGATCAATTCGCTCTACCTAGCTCCATCTTTGATTGTCAATCCCTTTGTATTTTAAAGTTAAAGATTTTAAAGGAATTGCAGAGAAAGCTTACCCTTGAGCTGCCTGTTCATATCTCTTTACCACGCCTAAAAGTCTTGCACCTGTGTGATTTTGCATTACCAAATGCCGTGTCCATTGAAAAGTTGTTTTCTTGTTGCCCTGTTCTCGAGGAATTGAATTTAGAGAGATGTAGGTTTTTGATTCATCAGAATGACATTAGCATTTCTGTTCCATCATTAAAGAGATTGACAATGGTGCAGCTGCGTTTTTGTGAATTTTTTCAAAATGCTAACTCCATTGAAAAGTTGTTTTCATGTTGTCATGTTCTTGAGGAATTGACTTTAATGGACTGTAAGTGGATCCATTTTAATAGTATTACCATTTCTATACCCTCATTAAAGAGGTTGACAATGGGTGTTGAAAAATACGATGGCTTTGTTGATGTTGATAATAGCTGTTACATTACAATTGAATCTCCAGCCCTGTTGTCCTTCAACTACACTGGTTTCTTGACCAACCACTTCTATTTCACTAAGATATCATCATCATCATCAATCAAGGCTTACATTCATATGAGAAATTATTACTACAACAAGGCAGTAAGGGGCCTAAGGGTTCTACATCTTGTTAAGTTTTTTCAGGGTCTGGAAAACATTGTATCCTTGACGATATCTAATGAAACTGCAGAGGTACTAATTAAGTGTCTACCGTTTCTCGTTTAAGATTTTCCGGTTTTTGATGATTCGGTGTAATGCTGCGTACTAATCATCTAATACTTGATTTTGATGTGCAGGAACTCTCAGTAGCAGACACGGTTCCGGACCATTTTCCAGTTTTTCACCATTTGAAATATTTGAATTTGAATATGAAAGTGAAGGGCAGTGTCTTAAGTGGGTTGCTAAAGTTCTTTTATTTCATGCCAAACTTGGGCACCATTGAATTTTCGGAGGTGAATTAATATGTTTACATGAATTGAATGCTACCTGTGTTTAAAATGTTTGGTGTTTCTTTCTAACCATTTAAATTCCTTCGTTTATTTTTGTCTGTAGGGAGTTCATCAAGACATACGCATATCTGGACTTAAGCGGCCAAAGGCTCTGCCTAATTGCTTCTTGTCTAGCCTAAAAGATTTGCGCCTTAATAAATTTCGTGGGGATGGTCACGAATTCTATTTCTTGACAAGTTTTCTACAAAAAGTTGTTTCATTGCAGAGGATAAATATTACTACATACGGATATATAAACCGACAACAGCTGAGGAAGAAAGTGGAAGATCTCTCCACAAGATTCAAACACTGTGCAATCATTGTCCAGTGAATCATCCCATCTCATCTCATGTAAGTAATTTTTATGGTAAAAATTTTCCTTGATTATTTAAGGATGTCTACTGCAAGCTAGCCTTATTCTGCTTTTTGTTTAGGATATATACTATTTGAAAAATAGTAATCACTCCCTGTGGACTTCTCTCATTTTATCTTGCCTAATACTATGTTTCTATCGACTATCGGTAGTGTTTATATTTGATTCCGTAGTGATATATATATATATATATATATATATATATATATATATATATATATATATATATATATATTGCAGGTTTTCAAACATGAAGATGAAATAGGACTGTTGGTCGCCTCACCTCTACTTGTACGTTGTCGAGACGTGTCGTTGTGTGTTATGCCCTTTGCTTATATTCGAAAGCCGAGGTTTTGAAAGACAAAGTTATGAGATTTTAGTGGTTTCTGTTTTTTTTTTTATTTATTTATCTACAACAAAAGAAATTCCTTTGGATTAGCTCCAGTGATTGATTGGTTTAGTATTGTCGACATGTTTCGGAAATGCACAATCCGGTTTAGAAGAGATTCTTGGTGTTTAATTGTTTTGTTAATGCTTTAGAGGATGGATACTATTTGCAAAAATAGTTAGTATTTTGACATATTTAGCAGCTTGCGACCATAATATGAGGTTCGTTCATCTTCACTGTGGTTGGGAAGGTAGTGCGAATGATGCTAGGGTATTTCGACACGCGTATACAAGTGAATCCGCATCGTTTCCACATAAATAGGTAATATAGCATGTACATGAACTCAGTGTATTTATAGGTATATATACTTACATATATGTATTTATATCGTTGGATATTGATTTAAGCATGTATTATATGTGTTCTGTATTTAATATTTACTATTCAGGATTTAATTTTTCCGACTAAGATAGGAGACATGATTAATAAGTAGTTATTAAATTTATCAATTTATAGTTGTTATATTTTTACTTATTAATTATAAAAAAGGTAAATGTGGTAGCCGCACTTATTGGCAATCATTTGGCCTTATACTTACACAAACATGTAGACGAATTTTATCATGTGGACTCGGTGTTTACGAATATGCCTGGATTCATGGCACCATTCAAACATCAACGTTATCATATCGATGATTGGGATGATGCAGTCCAAGAACGTAACACGAAAGAACTATTCAATCATGGTCATTCCAGACTTCGCAATGTAGTTGAACGTATGATTGACAAGTGGAAGAAGGTTTTTGCATTTTTAAAGGGTCCTATGAATAATTTCCACTTCACTAATTAAGTGAACATGGTTATAAGTTATGCAGTAATACACAACCTAATGATAGGCCAAATTGGAGCGGAAGCATACAAAGAAATGAACAACAACATTCCTGATGATCCTAATGAGGCCGAGGTTGAGGAGAACGAACCAAGCAGCACACTGCCTAACATTGGGGATTTTGTACCGATAGATCCGTCCCCGTCCGAATTAGTTGAATGGAACAATCTTCGTGATAATATGGCAAATGAAATGTGGGCTGCAAGATTTTTATGAATTGTTTGTCCTATGTACTTACTATTGTAATTTGTTACAACGTCTACTTCAATTAAAGTTGGCCTCATGGCCCTCCTCCAACTACTCCATTGATTATTTTAACTCAACCTACATTATTATAACACAGCCATATAAAAAGAAAATGGGCAGTGTCCCATTTTTTTTTTGAGGACTTGACAATTTAAATACATCATCTACGCATCGCAAATTAATGTTACATTATAGTATCATGTATATTTATAAACTTTAAAATAATGTAACTAAAATACAGAAACGTTTATTGGCGGCTTGTTTACGTTAAGTTTGAGTATGGGAAATGAGAGGTGAGAGAGTTCCCTTGAAATAAAAAAAAAAGGTGAGAAATTAAGTCTAATTGCATATGATTAATGATACGCGAGATACGACGGTTGTATCATAACAAACGACATAACAAGGATTTGAATCGTTGATCATGATGTGTCTAAATTGATCATGATTAAGAAACCTAACACTATTCAACGACATGATTTGAATCTCGTGTGTGATCATGAGTAAACCCACTCGTAGTGAAATAACTGTTGTGCTCGTATCATTACTCATTACGTATTTTATTTTATTGGTAGATATTTTTTTATTGATTTCCATGGACATAATTTTGGGGAGTTCGAGGTGGTTATTAACCATTGAATCAAAATGCATACCAGCCTTAATAGGGGTATAGGATTGCAGGTAAATAACATGGGTGAGTAGTTGTAACCGATATACCAGCCTTAATAGGGTTATTAACCATTGAATCAAAATGATCTATTATTATTTTTATTTATTATTTTATTTTGATCAATTAAACAAGTTTCACTTCGATTTGTATGTCTTGCTGTTCATTTGTGTATGTAAACAAACTAAGTTAAAAGAGTGAGTAAAGAAAGTTCGTAAGAAGTAAAAACAATAATAATAGCTACGGCCAACTTTTGCGCTGGCAACAATAATAGCCACATTCAAACATATCCTGATATCCGCTTACAGGAAATGCAAATTTTAAAAAAAAAAAAAAAAAAAAAGACACGTTCTTTGGTGTTACAATAGCCATGCTTACATAAATATGACAAGTACCATCCTCAAATTTATCACAAAGAATTCCCAAATCAGTGAGTTCAAATATTTCTACAATACTTATTAATCCAAGCCAAATTTTCGTCCGGAGTATGCTCCATGTAAATATTGCGCTGAACAGAGTCAGGAAACTTAGCGCTGGCATTCACCACATCCATTGGAGTTACTCCATCCACCAGCCGCACATCTGCTAGGCATTCTTCAGGAGTCCACTTCTCGGTAACACCACCAGTGACAGTTGGTTCTTCCAGCATGGTAATCAACACAGCACACTGTAAGTCTTCTATTTTCCTCTTAGAAGACAAACTGGACGTACTACCGATGGGGTACGGTGAATGTATGTCGAAGCATCTTTTACCATTGAACGGGGTGTTCCCCCTAACCCTCCATCCGTTGCAAGTGTATACTAGTGTGCGTTGCATTCCCCTTTCTTCTTCAACAGATAGTTCACGATCATTACTACTATGGGCAAAACCACCGGTGGCAGTACCTTCAGCCCACATCAAGGTCATTTCATCATACCGTTTCATGCCCCTTTTTTGAACTCTATTGAAAGCCACATTATCCTAAGTCATAGTAATGTAGTTTGGAATCAAACGTTTAAGAAAATATTGTCAAACGTATTATAAAATAAAAAAAATACAATTTAAATTGATGAAAATCCGACCATTGTTGACTTGACAATCTGATGAAAATCCGACCACTCTTTTTTCATCCTTTTGTGCTTATCCTTAATTTGGTTTGGTGTCTATTGCACACATGTGCGCTTATTTAGTTCTACCAGCACCTCTAGCCATACCGTTTCCTTCACCGTCTTTCCAGTAGTCTTCCTCGTACTGTATATCTAAAAAGGCATTTGTGCTATCTGCTGTCCACGCGCATGAATCTTTCCCTGTTGCACTTGTAACATCCCGAATTTCCAAAAAAGGGTAAAATAGTAATTGGCTATATTCACTACGACCTAATTATTATTTACTCTATTTATTTAATTAAAAATGATTTAATTAAAAGTTTTGGAAATTAATTATATGGATTATTGATATTTTATTATTATAAATATAACCCTCTCCCACTCGATGCCCTCATACGCTACTTATCAGAATGAAAAAAAAAAAAAAAAAAAAAAAGGGTTGCCATCGAACCAAAAGGAAAGAAGAAGAAGGGGTTTTGCGGCGTGTGACTTGTGTGAAGAAAGGTGAAGCATGACATATGAAGTTTTACTGCATGTAATATATATATTATTACTAGTGGCTTTTTACCGTGCAAGGCACGGTGTATGCGCCCACATTGCGGGTAATACATGATAATTCATATTTGAGTATGTGGATCTGTCTAGTTTAAGAATAGTTCTGTGAATGTTGGGCAAAATTGTGGGCTGAAAAAACAGCTGTGAACATGAAAATTTGAAAGGAAAAAAGCCATGATCATGGCCAATATAACAAAACAAGTTGACTAATTATATAAACATGACAAACTAAAATCACAAACCAGTCTTTAGTACAAAGCACTTGCTAATTTACAACACAATTCCTTGTCACTGTTTTTGCATTCGTGTTCTTTCATAGTAAATATTAGGCAAAAGATCATGCATACTATGGAAGTACCAGAGATGCATCATAAATGCTTGACTGGGAAGTGTTACGAAAATTGAACTGAACAAGTAATGGTAATTTGCATACTACCAGACATAATAAAAGAAACAGAACTGAAGAAGAAAATCCATGATCGAAATAGCAATTAACTCAAAAGCTAGAAATACATAACAAAACAGCAAAACTGCAAACTAAGCAAACCAACAAGCTTGCCTCAATATGATGCCACTCCCAAGAAGAGTTCCTAGCTTTTGTGGTTAACCAGTCAGTTAAAACTCATCCTCCATGAAGTGAGCATCAACACAATAACCACTTGTTTCATAAACCTTTATCAAACAATAGAAGGCGTGTATTAATAACTGGATCAGACTTAAACAAAGACACAAACTTTACCAGCCTTGTGCTCCCTTTATCTCCATGATCCCAACCAAACCTTAACAGCTTAACAGGATTGCAGCCAAAAATATGCATTGAATCGAAAAACAACTTTGAAATCCTTTCATTAAAATCCAGCAAGAAGGAAACAAGATAATCATCAACATATGATACTTAAAACACAACATCCGTTCTGAAAAAGTAATCTTTTAACAGAACTCCACAGTAGCTTAGCAGACAATATTGATGTCCAATGTGTAAAATTACAACATATACCACATTCATGGTCTAAACATAGTTGTTCTACATATTGTTGTTGTTCAAGATCTAACAAATAAGTAACATTAAATTGCTTATAGTTGGATGTGTAGTAAGCCAATATTTATCTCATCTGGCGTCAGAATTAATTCGACACTTCGTAACAATCAACACTTGCCTACCTTAAGTGAAGCAACCAATAACCAGAAATTCCTAGTCAGTCATATACAGAAGCGATAGCACAAGAAAATTTATTGTTTATAATCCATTCAACACAATAGAAAAGAAAATAAATGGAAACTATACCGTAATGTATGTTTGTTATCTCATTTGCTCATCGTCCTCTACGAAAACTCAAGTTTGACTATAGAAACCAAGGGAAAAACGGATATAATACAAAGAATAAAGTAAAAGATAACAGATAATTAAAAGCAAAACTATTTAGGGTGAAAGAAAATCAGAAAGACTATAAATGTATTACATATAAGGAAAAACATACCTAGACCATCATCTTTCGCTTCGTTGTCAATAGATCTTTCAAGATGCCCTTTAAATATTACAAGTAAAAAGATTGAATATATAAATTCACATATACACTAATAATTCTGAGATGATGTCTACACATATTAAGAGCATACATCAGTCATAACCAGACACATCATGCAAATGCCATGGAAAATGAAAAGATCCTGCAATTAAAAGGGTACGGGATGTTAGAGATTTAGAACTCACAGAAAATTTGCAAAGATGATAGCAGATATGCGTAGAAGAATGTAGCAAGAGTACATCATTATATGTAGAAGAAGAACATGAACTGTAAAGCATTTATAGCATCTAACAACAGCAAAACGCAGTGCAAGAGGAAGTAAAGACATACCCAAACAATTACCACCAAAGGTAGGTGAAGAAGTGAAAACACTCCAAAAATGCTCTGGAACAATCAATCTACCAAGAGAAACCGAAGAAGAGTGTATTGCGAAATGAATGCTAAAGTCTTGTTTTTAAAAGAAATAGAAATCAAGAGGAAAGCATATATCAGTTTCGTTTCCAGAAAAAATGTAAAGCACATCTGGACAAAGCAAATCTCGACAAATCAAATTCTAGCTTAACCAAATACTCAAACCAAGTGAGGCAGTGTCAGCATATTATAACCAAAAAACATTCCTTAGAGAAAAAAAAGATTGCAGGTTGCCTCAATTATAATATGCAGTAGCCCAAACTATAAGTGCTTCAAAAAAACATCACCTAAATATTCCACTGGTATAAAAAAAAATGCTTCTAGATTCTTCAAAGTACCACTCTAAAGTCTAAACAAAGATGCAAATTTACTTGAAACATCTGATCTAATTTACAAAGAGTAAGAGGCCAATATCGTAATACTCTAAAACAGAAAAAATCAAGGACATAACCCATAGTTGCTTGGAAATTTCACATTTCAGATTGAAAGTGGCCATCAGAGATCAGTTTGCAATCTAGTTTGATCAAGGTAGTGTTCATCCATGAAATAGGCATGCGGAACAGAAGTTATGCTAATCAAAGAGGTGTCTGGCCCTAGTATCGCTATCAGAATCCCAAGTACTTTTTTTGAGGAAAATAGATGGACCTTCTACTTTGGTCTAAGGCATACACTACTTTACAACTCGAACCAATGAGCTCAAATCACTTTTACTGGTGTCCCAAACCTGCCCTCAAATGTTCCCTTTAAAGGAAAAAAAATATAGACAACTTGTATATCTATTGTGGTGATGAAATGATTGAGCATATCTCCAATCCTTTGATTCTGGGGTACAAAAGCATGGCCCCAAAAAAGCATGGCTATATTGAATAAAGTAAATTTATACCAAGAACAATGATAAATACAAAGCCCCTACCATAGATGATACGTGACAGCCATGTCATGCCTTTGTGACTTTAATCTAAAAGCACAATCCATGAGGATAAACAAGCATTAAAAACTAATGGCATGAAAAAATGAAGTCTTAAAAAACATGAAAGATTCTACCCTTGGAACACTTTCGTTGCTTCGAAGACTAATCAAGTTTCAGAGAAGCAATTTCTTAAAATATATGCAAAGCATGAGAATCCGAATCCGCCGTGAAGAAAACATCAAAGGCATGAAGGAAGAACAGATGGTGAGTGTGGTAAAAGAGGGGGGTACATGGAATTTACCGGTTTTAGTCCTGAGATACGTGAACAGATGTACAAAATGGCGTCCGTCAATCACCCAAACATGTAAAAATACTTTTGGAATGTATATTAGGGCTACCACTTTCAGCATTGCACCTAAGCCTTTGAAAGAAAAGCTAGACTATTTGAAAACAGAGAGAATCCAATTCACCTTTAAAAACAGACTGAAAAGACACAAGGGAGATATCCTTCTCACCATATCCCAAGGACCGTGAAACTTTTTTAAACGAACGAAACTCTTTGTCAGGAACATAAACATTTTCCTGGTAAACCTGCATGATTTTAACATATCTTTGAGTGTCTTTTAAGTATGATGACGTAAAGATGGATGGACTACAGTGTAGGACAGACTTCCTTAAACGTGAAATCTATCTGCCTAGGATTAAGAAAAGGAGAAAAAAAAATTGCAAACGAATAACTACTTCTAACTAAAGATCCAACAAAATGCACACAAAAAAAAACAACCAGTAGTACTAAGTTTAAATATCTAGCATCTAATCACTTCATGTGCCAGAAGCACAAGGCATTCCTTCTTGAAGAATTCCACGATCCCACGTTCATTGCCTTCAGCCAGGACCTTGAGAAAAGCTTGCACGTTCAAAAAAGAAGAATAAACCAAATCAATTACACAGGAGAGAAAATATATAAAAGGCCGAGTGAAACTATATTAGATCCTCCTGCTGCAACAACCAAATTGGAACTAAACAACTTTTATCAGGATATTTCTCCGGAAGTACCGTTTTACCACATATAACATATTATCAGCAATTATTCATCCTAAAACTCTCGTTACCTGTCCAATGGATCGCCTAGATTAATGACAACCAACGCCCTTACGCAGATACCTTTAGACTTGGCAGCTTCCAACTGTTTCTTCAGCTCAGATATCTCCAAGCCCCAACCAGTTGCTTTATCAAGATAACAGGGAACCTGCAAAATCAGTCAAGACTCATATAATTGAATTCAATTGATCGCAATTCAGTAAGGATCACACAAGAATACAATTTACAAAAGCAATAGCAAATACATCTCAAATTCTCAAAAAACTCAACAAAAAAAAGGCTGATTCTGCTAAAAAGAAAGGCAAAACTTGTGTTTAAAAAAGGGGAAAACTAATGTTGTTTGTGACAGAAAATCAGTGCTGAAGGAAACTATTAGACCTTTGTTCACTTTTGAAGAGTTCTTCATAGAGGAATTCAACGTAATTGGGCAAAGGCTATGCTTTTGTATAACCAATTTGTACACACATATGCCTACCTCTTTCATTCACGTTGGAGTAGCAACGAAATTGATCAAAACTATTGGCTTGTTGCTTGATTCTTGGAGGGTTATTTGATAAAGTTGCCAAAGTAAACAAGGGACTAAAAGAAGCCCTGTGTGATGCCATTGGAACTGAGACATGCAGCAGACACTTTCCAATATTGCAATAAAGAATCTGACTCGATCCAGTCCTCTCCTTCAAACTCACAATCGCCTCCATAGCCATCTAAGAAAAGAACAAACAAAATCAATGACACCATTTCCAATCAGATCCAAATCAACAAACACTTCCATGTAGAATGAACAGCCAAGAAAAAAATTCTCTACCTCGAAGTAAGAAGGATGGGTAGAAGCAGTACTCTTCCACTTTCTTGGAGCAGCTGGCTTTCAACACTCAAACACAACACCACTGGACCAAACCTTTCGAACTCTAATATATATTCAATTTTGCATCGTCCCTGCTAAAATCCTATGGATATAGATGCAAAAACCAGAACTTGAGACTAAAGATAAATCCAAAAGGAATATAATATAAAAAAATGAAAAAGTAAAATCTTCTTCTTTGGCATCTTGCTTGAGCTTTTAAGATGATGATTTATTACCTGCAAGTGTGTTTAGGGTTTCTGATGGTTTTTCCCCAATTTCTGCTACTATTGGAGGGACCGGCAATGGCGATTCTAAATTAGAAATTTCTCCGACCTGCTTCTGCTTTCCATAGAAAAAAAAAAAAAAAAAAAAAAACAGGGACCAATGGGGGGGGGGGGGTGACAAGTGGCAGCTCCACAAAGTCCCCCCTTGTCTTTGTATATAATAGTTAGGATTAGGATATATCATGGGTAATGCTGAAGACTTTCACTGAAGACTTTCATTGACAAACAATAGGGACGAGCAAAAAGGTTGATTGACGCCGTTAAAAAAAAAAAAAAAAAAAAAAAAAAAAAAGTGATCAAGTCATCGGCCGGTACATCGTATTTGATCCAATTCAAGAATAAATGACGAGGTGATCAACCACGTGTAGATCAAGATGTTCCGGAGCAGTAGTCATCTCATCGCAACGAACGCTTCTACACCGATTATTTTAAATTCCGTAAGTTTTCAGTTTAGCCATAGTTTTTCGTAATCGTCGAGTTCGTTTCTTCAAAAATTCATATCTCCCAATCCGTAGCTCTGTTTTTCAGCCATGAGTAGTCAAAACGATCGTCTTGGAGCGTAGATCATTCTAAAAATAGGTTCACAGCATTTAATTCAGGTAATATTCAGTTTTGCACACTTTTTTAATTCGGGATTTTCAAGAAATATAGGATTTTTAGGGCTTACTTGTTGATCAAGTTTTGGTTTTGAGGATCAAGAGTTGTAGCAGTCACTTGGCGTTTTGCTTTGAAGATTGTTTGCAATTAAGGTAAGAGGCTCTTCCTAATGAGTAATTATAGTTTTATAATGGTAGGTTGAGTTTTGGTGTTGCTTGGTGATAGAATTCTTGCTAAGTTGTAATTAATGAGGTGTGCTATGTTTTGGTATATTTGTGTTGAGTTTTAAATTTTTTTTTTTTTTTGATTCAATAACATTAATTAAATATGAACAAGCTTCGATTGAACTTCTGATTCGTTCAGTTAAAACACCGAATGTACTCTTAAAGGGAGTTGAAGTTCGGATCCGTCGGAAGGGCATGAAAGGGCTTGTGCTTTGATGAACTAGAGTCCATCAATGTTTGTGTATGTGCTAGGTCTTGTCCGTGTCTAGTGGTCTAAGTACGAGAGTAGGAGATGTGAGGGAGCTTACTTGAAAACACTTTGGTGACTAGTTAATTCACAATAATAATTACATAAGTGTAGTAAAAGCTAAAATGCCATCTATTCTCGGTTAGGCACTGATTCATATCGGCGATGTGATACGTTCAGTAAAAGAGAACAACACTGCTGGCCTATAAACGGCTAAATGGCAGTGGAGGAAATTCGCCAAACGTATATGCATACCGGGGAGATCCCGGGACTATCGGTGCTACTCACCGTAGTTGGCAAGTACATCTCGTGGTGGAATTTTCACCATTCATTGTGTCATTGAGTAATGATGTAACCAAGATAAGCTAAGCTAGAAAAGTTTAGTCATGACATGTCGATGGGCATGGATTGAACCCTAGATTGAGTCGGTCTCATAAAGATAATTAATAATCATAGTAATAACCTTTCGTTGTATAACTTAGTTATTCATTAGCTTCTCACTTTTACTAAGTATTTTGTACTTACCTCCTTTGCATTTTCTTTTGTATGCATTGTGGGGTGAGAAGACGAACAGGCTAACCACGAGTTTGTTGAGGACTACGAGGAAGACTTTCGACGATGCTTTGTTTTACTTTTAATTCTAGACTTTGTAGACAAGTTGTACTTTCAAGACATCGTACTTTGTAATCTTTGGAGATCGTTGTTGTAAGTTAATTCTTCCTATCTTTAGAATGGTTATTTTCTCGTTCATAGTAGCATTTATGATTTTACCCGAGTCTTTTGGGCTTCCGTTTGCTATTATTTGATACGATGATGTAGAGGCTTATGTATAACATTAAATTTATTTAATGTTGTACGCGCCGAACGTTCTCTTCCGGATAAGGGCTCGGTATCCGGGAGCGGGGCGTTACAAAGATCGCTTGACATCCGCAATTCAAGAATTTTACTATAACTAGTATGGAACAAAATGAAATGAATTTGATTTTAATGACTAAAAAACACGGAGAAATTTGCATACATACCTTTGTAGGGTCAATTGAAGAAGAAGTTGAAGAAAGAATGGGTTGGTTGTTAGATGCAAGCGAGGAAACCACGGAATGAGCCGGCTTCTTTGCGTTGCTTGGTGAAAGACAACACAAGTAAATATGGGGAATAAAAATATTGTGAAAACAATTTTACCACAAATACATTAACCAATTGACAAAGCTAACCTCAATACGGCATTCGAACATTGATGTATGATGAGAGGAGGGTCCGTCGAGAAGCTTCCTTGATTTGCATTTTCATTTAGGGTAGGGTGAGAGTTCATTTCCTATTGTCACTTTACCTAAAAAAATCATTGAAAATTATACGTGAATAGAATGGTTTAAAAGCATAATGAATGGGTCAACATCTATGTCTGTCCAAAAAAATATATCTTCAAGCTTCAAGATGTGAATATGTTGTCTATTCCTCAAATTATAAAAGCATTACTTTTGACATGAAATGCACAAGTTAGTTTTATTTCTTTGTGGTCAGACATGATGTAGCTTTTCAGGTTGAATGGCGAGTAAAAAATGATAGTCAAGAGATGATACTAACTAAAAACATGGATCAATAAAACGTCCTACATTTGCACATAATTTGTTTCCCGGTTACTTAAACGTCCTATATCTAAAAGTTCATCAGTGTGCTCCGTCGGCCACTGGCAATCATCTTTACCACGGGCAAACTTCGACATTTGCACTAGAAAAAATATATTAACGTAAGTTCAATGTAAAATGATAAACCTCATATCCAAAAGCCATAAAAATATGTTGTCTAAATGTATTACCCCTACATTTGCACATAATTTGTTTCCCCCATTACTAAAACCAACAACCAAATACCTACTCACAGCGAATAGAAAATAGGAACATATTCATACTAAATAATTTGGTTTCCAGCCGAATAGAAAATAGAAACTACACAAAGTTTTAAACCATGACAACTTATAGTACTTCAAATTGAAGATTAGTTGGCAAACCCAACTAAACTCCAAAATAATTTTAGTACAAAAGGATGGATTTTGCAGATGAAAAAAGACACACACACACACACACATCGAATCAGTGTTAATGGTTCCCCAACCCTATTTTCCATTTGAGCTATGAGTATGTATTTGGTATCCAGATTCATTTTCATAAAGACTAAACAAATTTCTAAAGCATGACAACCCATAAGAAAGGATGGATTTTTCGCGGAAAAAAAAACATCGAATCAATTATAATGGTTCCCCAACTCGAAGATATGAGCTTAACATCAGACCCTCAGTAGATACGAGCATAAAATCAACTAATCAACCAGCACTTACCTGAGAAATGGAGATGCGGCGCCGGATCTAGGGTTGGTGAAATCAAGCTCGAATTCCCGTTGGATGTAACAGAAAATGTGAGAATCAAGAAATTTGGGAGAGGAAGGTGGTAAAAGGGGTAAAAGCTGCTGCCGGAAATGCTAAAGATTTTTTGGTCATTGATGGAGGGAGGAGAGAAGGGGGTGGAAGAAATTTTGTCTGACTTAAAGAAGTGGGTGGTTGAAAAGGGTGTATTTGAAGGAATGATAGAGGAGATTTAATGGTGTTAAACTACCGTTTCACTAGATGTATTTATTTTCGTTTATTTGTTTTTTTGGGGTTGGATTAATCGAAAAAATTAAATTGAACTAGAGATTACAATAATGGGCCGGGTTTGGTCAGCCCAATAAGGAATATGGCGGGAAATTAGTTAGTTAGACTCATTTGAGTCCAGTCCAGTCCGGAACCAAACAAGAGGGTGCATAGATCCGCCGCCGGTTAGAGATATCTTAGCTTGTGTTTGTTTTGGTTTGAGTTTTGTTTGGAGTTTTTTTTATATCACTTCACCAATCATTTCTTACAATTCTCTTACCAATCATTTCTAAAACTATAAATAAAAAATATTAAATCATCTCTCATTATTTCACTTCATCTACTTTATTACCTTTTTTACGATTATTATATTTTTTATACTATTTTATTTCAATTTATCTTACCAATCATTTCTTTATCTACACAAATTTAAAAAAAAACATTTTAATTTTATAATCATTAATTCAATCATTTTTATTATATTTTATTATCCACTAATATATAAAACAACCCCCAAAAAACCCCAACACAAATAAACGGAGCCTTAATATCGTATTTTTCTTCATATTTTTCTTAGGGGTTATTGCACCACAAACCCGTAGCATCTCATCTACCGATAGATACACCACACCGTTTATATAGAATAATTCATGTGAAAGTCGATTTGAAATCGACGACTTTTATAAAGTAGATTCTACTATATATGGTGTACATGAAGTGTGGTACACCGATAGAGTTATTGTAATGCGAGTAAATGCCCTATTTTCTTATAGTGTGAAAGATATTCAAATCGATATTCTCATAATTTCCTAAAGTGAATAACATGTTCTCCCATTGCATCATACAATCACAACAATGATGTAGACATGTCATTTAGTACATATGTAATAATAATGCGAGTATACAAAATTGCAAATGAAAGCAAGACAAGTGAAAAATATCTTGTGAGATATGATGATGTAAAAATGATGTACATTTACTTCTCTTTTAGTGGATTTATATTATTAATATTAGTGAATTTACTTAATAGTGAAATTAAATTAGTTTGTGGTTTTTTTTCTTCTTCATCATTTTTCACTTTGTAACCATTATACTCAGTAAAATCCATAGTCGGTCCTTAAGGCTCCGTTTGGATTGAAGGATTTACATAGAAAGGAAAAGAAAAGATAGTAACAGAAAAGAAAGGAGAGGGGAATGAGGGATTGTGAATTCTATTTTGAGTGTTTGGATAGAACTAGACAGAAAGGAAAGAGATACACGGATTGTCAGTACATTTATAAGAAAAATGTATTGTTTCCTTCCGTTTCTCACTTGTTTTGGAAGGAAATGAGACCACCCAATTTTTAAAGAAACTTATCCCTCCTTCTCCCTTACTCTCATTTCCTTTCTATCAAACTAAAACAATCCAAACACCAAAATTTAAATTCATCCAAAACATATCATTTCCTTTCCCTTCAAATCAATCAATCCAAACGGGGCCTAAAAAAATCCATAATCTGACACTTAGGCGATTGAACGATCTTTCTAACGTCAAGGTCTCAGGCAAAGCATTTTTTTTTTCTTTTAAGAGCAAAACTATCTTTTGAATCCAGGTAATTTTTCTGTTTTATTCTGCACAAGTTTATCGATGACTTGCTCGACATGAATTGGATATTGAGCATAATAATTCCCACAGTTTTTTGATTTTTCATTGTATTTGGATAACTCTATCAATAATAAAAAAAAGGTGCCGACTTTTCGTATTCTCTGTAAATAATTTCGGTCGGTGTCTATATCGTGCCGCTATTGTTGTGGGCTAAATTACAATTTTAGTCCTCTAACTAGCCTGTTTTTCGATTTTGGTCCTATTTTTTCTCCGGCGACAATTTTAGTCCTGTAAGTGGTCTATTTTTTGCAAAAATAGTCCCGAACGCCGGAAAGACCACTTACGGGACTAAAATTGGTATTTTCCGGCGACAATTTTAGTCCCGTAAGTGGTCTTTCCGGCGTTCGGACTATTTTTGTACGGGACTAAAATTGTCGCCGGAGAAAAATAGGACCAAAATCGAAAAACAGGCTAGTTAGAGGACTAAAATTGTAATTTAGCCTATTGTTGTGTGTGGTTGAATTATAACCCTTAAAAAAATACTAAAAAGAACAGGGAAACGTTTGCGATGGAGAGGTAGTCCTTACTGTTTATTTTTGGGTTGATACGATTTCTTGATAGCAATTTGCGCATTTTTTTGTTGGCTTGGGTTTAAATATGGTGTCCTAATCCTAGACCAATATATTCGAGCCTCTTTGGACAAGAGTGTACGTGCTTCAGTTATATAATTGTGATTTATCTCCGTAAAAAGAAAAAAAAAGAAAAAAAGATAGATATGTATTAGATATAAAAATAGTAATTAAGGACAACAATTTGACCCCTCAAAATTGCAAATTTGTCCTTGTCAGATACTCAGTATCCGGTGTTTATCTATGTCAGATACTCAGTATCCGGTATCAAATGTGAGACTCGTTACCAAACAAGAGTATCTGTGTCTCATAATGAGTTTTATGACAGCAATTTCATGCTTATTCTACCTTACTTTTGCTTCTGTTCGTCTTTTTAGCTCATATATATAGTAAAATAATGAACACCTTGTTTTGATTGAGATAGAGAAGAAATAGTTATGGGTGATGATCTGGAGCAGCAAAACAATAATGGGTTGCAGGGAAGTGAAAGCAATGATAGATTAAGTAGTTTACATGATTCCATTCTCCATCATATTCTTTATTTTCTTCCTACTAGAGAAGTTGTACGGACTGGGATATTGTCACAGCGATGGAAGCCATTATGGATCGGTGTGTCTATCTTCGACATTAGTGATTTCCGTAGCCCTAGTACAGCATGCTGGAATTTTGTTGAGAGATTTCTGCTTCGGAATGGATCAATTACTGAACAATTCAAGCTTTGGTTTACATCTTTTGCTACGTCCAGTTACCCTTGTGTTCAGTCGATGATTTCATCTTTAGTCAGTCATAAAATTCCACATCTTGATATCTCTCTCCGTGTTGAGGATCCATTCACTCTACCTAGCTCCATCTTTGATTATCAATCCCTTCGTATTTTAAAGTTAAAGATTTTAAAGGAATCGTGGGGAAAGCTTACCCTTGAGCTGCCTGATCATATCTCTTTACCATGCCTAAAAGTCTTGTGCCTGTATGATTTTGCATTTCCAAATGCCGTGTCCATTGAAAAGTTGTTTTCCTGTTGTCCTGTTCTTGAGGAATTGGCTTTAAGGGATTGTAACTGGATCCATCGGAATAGCATGACCATTTATATTCCCTCGTTAAAGAGATTGACAATGGTTTACTCATTAGAGAAATATGACTTTGTTGATGATCATAATAGCTGCTGTCACATTAAAGTTGAAGCTCCATCCCTCCAGTCCTTCAACTACACAGGTACTTTGACCAGCTTGTTATACTTGTCGAACATGTCAAGTATTCAAGAATTCCAGCTTTTCTTTTCAAGAATAGAGCCCTCCGGTTCTTTAAGAAACTCTCATGTTCAATCGTTGGTTGCAGCTTTAGTCAGTCACAAAGTTGAGCAATTTGATATTACTATCGATGTTAAGGATCCATTCACTATACCTTGCTGCATCTTTGAGTGTCAATCCCTTAGGAGTTTGAAGATATCTCTGAAGAATACCCTTGATCAGCTGCCTGATCAAATCGAGTTACCGTGCCTCAAGGTTATGCACCTAAGTTATTGTGAATTTCAAGATGCTAACTCCATTGAAAAGTTGTTTTCCGGTTGTCCTGTTCTTGAGAAATTTACGTTGGAGGAATGTAAGTGCATCCGTGTGAAAGTGAATCGCTTTAACATTTCGATTCTCTCGGTCAGCCATAAAGTTCAACAGCTTGATATTCGTATGGATGTTAAGGAGATTCCATTCACTGTACCTTGCCCCATCTTTGATTCTGAATCCCTTTGTATTTTGAAGTTATCCCTGAAAAACATTACCCTTGAGCTGCCTGATCATATCTCTTTACCATGCCTAAAAACGATGCAGCTGCGTTTTTGTGAATTTCAAACTGCTAACTCCATTGAAAAGTTGTATTCTTGTTGTCATGTTCGGAATTGACTTTAATGGACTGTAGCCTTGGTTGATCCATTTTAATAGTATTACTATTTCTATACCCAAATTAAAGAGGTTGACAATTGGTGTAGAAGAATACAGCCTTGTTGATGATGATAATAGCTGTTACATTACAATTGAAGCTCCGGCCCTGTTGTCCTTCAACTACACCGGTTACTTGACGAACCACTTCTATTTCACTAAGATATCATCATCATCATCAATCAAGGCTTACATTCATATAAGTATAACAAATCATAACTTTAGGAGGAAAGTACGGGCTCTTCATCTTCTTAAGTTTTTTCAGGTGTCTGGAAAACATGGTTTCCTTGACGATATCTACTGATACTGCAGAGGTACTAAATGTCTACCTTTTCTCTTTTAAGATTTACCAGTTTTTGATGATTCTGTGTAATGCTAATCATTTAATACTTTATTTTGATGTGCAGGTACTCTCAATACCCGACACAGTTTCGGACCATTTTCCCGTTTTTCTCCTTTTGAAATATTTGAATTTTAGTATGGATGTAAAGGGCCATGTCTAAACAGTGTTGCTAAAGTTGTTTTATGGGGGAATGAGGGAGAAGGACAAAAATATTTCATCAATTAAGTAGAAGGACAGTCTTTTGAAACTTTTGCATAAAGGACAAAACTATTTATCCACTATCGAAATTCACTTGTGTTCGAAATTCACTGTTTAAATTCACTGCCGAAATTCACTGTCGAAATTCACTAATTTTCAAAATTCATTGTCGGGATTCACTGATTTTCGAGATTCACTGTCAAAATTCACTATCGAAATTCACTGATTTTCGGGATTCACTGTTTGTCCTTCTCGCTATAAAAATTATGCAGTTGTCCTTCTCCCTATAAAAAATATGTAGTTGTCATATTGCTTAATAATATTTCAGATTATGTCCTTATCCCTAATTTTCCATTGTTTTATTTCATGCCAAACTTGGACACCATTGAATTTTCGGAGGTGAATTAATGTTGTTTACATGAATTGAATGCTATCTGTGTTTAAATGTCTGGTGTTAAATTCTAACCATTTAAATTCCTCCAATTTATTGTCTATGTAGGGAGTTCATCAAACCATACGCAAATCTGGACTTATATGGATGTAAACTATACAATAAATTCAGAGTACCTTAATAGCAGAAGAAATCATCAGGATCGTTTCCCTACATCCATTGTAACTCGACTACGTCTCCGTTTTGCCATGATGTTGTTGACGCCTTGATGAGGATTCCAATATCTCTCTCCTTGCCTACAACCGTTATGTGTTGGTTTCTTTCGTATGCTTTGTGATGGAATAAAGCATTGCTTTTATAGGTGGAGAGAGGGCCGAAATCCGAATGACCTAGTGTTTAGCTTTAATCTCGGCCGTCCATCAAAGCCGAGTTTTAATCGGATTAAAACTCCTTTTAAATAACCAATAAATAATAAATAGCATATTTCCTAGGGAAAACGAATTTCATATAAGACCACTATTACGGGGAATGAAATTATTCGGGCACAATAAAAGCCACGACATTACATTCTCCCACTTGGTCGAGAGGAATATTCATCGGTGTTTTCCTTTGAAGGATCATAAGACGTGCGTTATATGCTAAAAATTTCCTTTAGTCGGTTAGTGTAAGTGTCATCATTAATCGAGTTCTCAATGTGAGTCATAGCGGTTACACATCATTCTGCAACATGCTCCCTTCTATGTACCACAACATTGACAACCGTCTTAACAAGACCATAAGCGGAGATTACATAAACGGTCTCATTATGTCTTTGCAAGAGACAATTTCTGTCATAATATATCCATTCGTAAGGTGTACACAATGAAAAACAGAAAACAATAGTGATGTAGAAGATTAACATAAGGAGCTCAACAAATGTCAAACATATGTACAAAATAAATGGCGCGATAATTAGGAGCTATCCTCAAGACCCATGCTTTCAGTGTCTCTATGTTATGTCTTTTTGGGGTAGTTCTCTCATAAATATGTCTGCAACCATAAGGTTTGTCCTTATATGTTCAATGACAAACAAATATCTTCTAACATCTTGCTTCAGTAATAGATATTTAAGGTCCATGTGTTTTGGTCCCTCAAATATCATGTCATGCTTAGAGGATCCATGTCCGCTAGATTGCAACCTCATAACATGCCACGTACTCTGCTTTCATGATGGATGAGTAAATTAACTCTGAACTGTGGCTTTTCCATGATACGGCACCTCCGTTTAGAAGATACACGTAGCCAAGAGTACAAAGTCTGGCGTCAGTACATCCCCAAAATCCGAGTCTGACTAAACCAGTCACCTGTGGGTGTCCTGATTTTCCATATTTGAGCATGTAATTCCTTGTTCCCTTAAGTATCTCAATACTTTCTTAGCAGTTTTCCAATGAGACATTCTTGGATTGCTTTGAAATGTACCCATCATGCCAACAACATGACTAATGTTATGTCTTGTATGAACCTGTGCATACTGTAAATACAAGAGAAGCATATGAATGTTTTTCCATTTCTTCACGTTCCAACTCATTCTGCGGAACAATACTGGAAGAACATGTCATCATGCCAAATCTTTCCAGAACTTTATCAATAAAGGTTGTTTGAGACAATCCTAAAACATTAAGTGCCCGTCACAGAATATTTATATCCCTAACACACAGGAAGCCTCGCCTAAATCTTTCATTTCAAAGTTCTTGAAGAGATAGGCCTTGGTTTCATGTAATAAACCAAGATCAATGCTAGCCAATAATATATCATCAACATACAGAATAAAAAATATGAACTTACTCCCATTAATCTTGAGGTATATGAAAGGGTCAACTGTGTTCTCATTGAAACCGAAAACAATAAGAGTTTCATGAAACTTTAAGTGCCGTTATCTCGAAGCTTGTTTCAGTCCACATATCGATTTCTTAAGCTTGCATACCATGTCTTCCTGACCTTCAATAATGAAGCATTTAGGTTGACGCATGTAGACTTCTTCTTTCAAGTCTCCATTCAGAAAGTCTGTTTTTACATCCATCTAGTGTAACTCGAGATCATGATGAGCTACTAGTGCCATGGTAATTATAAAGGAGTCTTTCCTGGACACAGGGGAAAAGTCTCAATATAATAAACACCTTCTTTCTGATTGAAATCTTTGGTAACAAGTCGGGCTTTATATCGGTCAATATTACCTTTGCAATCGCACTTAGTGTTGAAGAACCACTTACAACCAACTGGTTTGTGTCCTTCAGGTAATTGAACGACTTTCCATACTTGATTTTCATCCATAGATTTCAATTCATCTTTCATGGCATCAATCTACTTACTAGAATTAACATCCTTAGTGGCTTGTGAAAACGAAACCGGATCTTTACTTGTCCCTTCTTCATATTCTACTTGATAAAGCATATAATCATCAGGAATAGCATATCTCCCTAATGCTGGTTCCTGTGGGGCTTCAATATTTTCATTGGCGATAATCTCATCATGGAGTTGTTGATCATTTATGGGATTTTCTGGATTGTTCAACAGTTCAACAATAGGAAGATTCCCAATACTTTTAGGAATAAGGTTTAAATGGGACGGGTACCCTTATTTCCTTTATGATCACATCACGAATTTTATCACTCCCACTGATTTCGCCATTCTCATAGAATATAGAATTATCGGTTTCAACAATTCCCGTAATATGGTTAGGAAAATAAAACCTATATCCTTTGGATTTTTCTGGGCAACCTTGAAGTAACCACTATTTGTTCTAAATCCAATTTCTTTACTCATGGATTGTAAATTCTAGCCTCAGCTGGACATCCCCATATTTGGAGATGCTTCAAATTAGGTTTCCACCCTTTCCACAGCTCAAAAGGTGTCTTTGGAACTGCCTTACTAAGAATCCTATTTGAAATTTAAACACCTGTGCGTAAAGCATCCATCCACAATGATATAGGCATTATCATGACTCATCATAGATCTAACCATTTCCATATACGTATGATTCTGCCTTTCTGCTACACCATTCCACCATGGAGATCCAGCCGTTGTGTATTGAGCAATAATTCCATCTTTTGGAGAATTTTTGCAAAAGGTCCAGGATGTTGTCCTATTCGTCATACCTTCCATAAAATTCACCACCTCTATCCGACTTTATGATTTTCACTTTTCTATCTTGTTGTCTCTCAACTTCAGTTATGAACATGTGTAAGGTGTCCACAGATTGAGATTTACCATGCAACAAGTATAGATAACGGTAACGTGAATAATCATAGATAAAGTGATGAAATACTTTTCTCCTCCAAAGGTGGGTGCATCAAAAGGTCCACAAATGACTGTATGTATTATTTCAAGAAGATGGGTACTTCTTGTTACTGAAATGAGATACAAGATATTTCATGAGGCTAATTTAAACAACACTTATATAAGAGTGGAGTATAGACAAGAAAATAAGGCGCTCCTGTGGGTTGTCATCATAAATTCTACATATAATGTCGTGATACTCACCAATAATTGAGTGATATGTTTATAAAGAAGACAAACAAGGTATCTGTGGATATCCTTGACCTTCATAATATACACTCTATAATTCTTTATGTTGTAATGATAATGATGAGTTTCATCAAAAGGGGTATCAAGGTAAATTTTATAGAAGGGCTACACTTACAAGCTAACAACTTAATACGACATATAAGTAGCAAACATCAACTAATTAGGGTCAAAACAATTTATTCCTTATTTTGACATATCCTTTAATTTAAACCATTTGTCAATTCAACTGAATATCAATAAATTTTCAATCACTGTTCATAATGTGATTAAAATATTTATGCATCCTCATGTCAGGCTGCTATGGCTATACCCAACAATTGACACCATTGTCATTCAAGTGTTGACAATCATACAGAAGTCAACTAAACATTATGTTGACATAACTATGTGTAATGTAATACTCAAATATGGTTTAAGTATTAATGTATATTGCCTTTTTTAAATTTACAAAATAAATATATCACGATCTAATCACCAAACATAATGTGAATAGTTTTTATATATCAAGAATTTGAGTTGTTGTGGCAATACTCTAAACTTGACACAATTATAAGACATATTTCTATTATTTGCGAAATTCAATAATTTAAAGGCCAAAACTTTATGATATGTCAAAAAATTTATATGAACCAAATATCAACAAAAAATCTATAATTTGCACTTTAATGATATTCAGTCACTTTATCAATATGCGACTTTGTTGCTTCGGATGTCATAACTTATTCATTAATAAATATGATTAAATACCATATTTCTGACATGTGATTATTCCATTATGGTAAATCAATATAGCTAATCAATGATGACGTAAATATACACTTCATGAACTATATATTCCAGCAAATATCATTAGTTTGCCCAAAAGCTCACAACTTAGGAAGAGGAACCAAATAAAAGGCCTCCTATTATATTTTCCACAAACGTAAATCACTAATATCTTTCTTCAACCAATTGTTAGAACTTTATGTGATTTAATCACTATTTCACGATTTAGTTCATTTTAAAATCAAAGAAGAACTGATGCGGAAATCAAACCGAAAACGTACCCAAATCCCATCAGAAAGGTCATTGTTTGAATTACTGTAATGGCCTTTAAAACAAGTCTTGAAATAGCAAGATCCAGCAAATTATAGGGATTTTATACTGCGGCCCATCAGAAGAATCCCTACTTTACATACCTAAATATATAAGCTCAAACGATGCCGTTAGATTCTTACTTGTTGCTTCCGATAATCATTATCATTATACGGCAGTTTACATCAATGTTGTATGGCGAACAGATAATACACACATAACACCAATACATTAGACTAGAAAACTAATGCAAATATAAAATAAATAAATAAAAAGTCCTACAAGTATGCAATCGTCGGCGGAAATCTACTTTACATTTTTTTTTTTTTTTTGTGACAAAGGAATCTATTACTTCCTTTTCTCTTCATCCGTTGCATAGTCCAATAATTTTTAGGGCCAAAGACCCAAAAGTACACAAAACGGATTTATTGGACTTATAAGGGCAAAAAGGAATCTGTTGGACTTATAAGGACACAAATTAGATAGATAGACTCAAATACCCTTAATGAAGAAAAAAAAAAAAAAAAAAAAAAAAAAAAAAAAAGAGGCGCCTGTTTTTTTCCTGTTAGTTTTTTTTTTTTTGTCCTGTTAGAAAAAAGAGGGCACTGTTCATGGTTTTTTTTTTTTTTTTTTTTTTTTTTTTTCTTTCTTTCTTTCTTTTCCAGGCACTGTTTTTTTTTTTTTTTTTTTTTTTTTTTTTTTTTTTTTTTTTTTTTCAGACGCTTGTTTTTTTTTTTTTTTTTTTTAACCGATGTATTGACCATCGCGATACAATGACCACCCCCGATATATTGACCACCGCGATTCAATGACCACCGCGACGTATTGACCACCCCGATGCAATGACCACCTCGATGGATTGACCATCCTGATGCATTGACCACCGCGACGCCCGATGCGATGACCATCGCGATGAAGAGACACCGCGATGAAGTGACACCGCGATGTAGAGAAACGGCGATGAAGCGACACCGTGATGCAGAGACACCGCAATGAAGTGACACCGCGATGCAGTGACCACCCCCGATGCAGAGACACTGTGATGCAGAGACGCCGCATTGCAGAGACACCTCGATGAAGTGATACATCGACGTAGTGACCACCCGCGATGCAGAGACGCCTCAATGAAGTGACACCACGATGCATTGACCACGCCAGATCCATTGATCACCTCGATACAGTGACCCTCTCGATGCGAGACACCACGATGCAGTGACCAAACTAGATGCAGAGACACCGCGATGCAGTGACCACCCCCGATGCAGAGACATCACGAAGTTATAACATTTGACGATGAAGAGACATCGCGATGCATAGACACCGCGATGAAGTGACACCGCATTGCAGAGACACCACGATGAAGTGACACCGCAATGCAGAGACGCCGCGTTGCAGAGACATCGCGATGTTATAACATTTGACAATGCAAAGACACCGCAATGCAGAGACACGCGATGAAAGACACCGCGAGAAATGACACCGCGATGCGAGACACCGCGATGCAGAGACACCGCGATTAAGTGACACGCGATGCAAAGACACCGCGATGAAGTGACACCGCATTACAGAGACACCGCGATGAAGTGACACCGCGATAAGTGACACCGCAATGCAGAGACACCGCGATGCAGTGACCACCCCCGATGCAGAGACACCGCGATGAAGTGACACCGCATTTATGCAGTTACATCAACAATTTATGCAGTGACATCGACAATTTATGCAGTGACATCAACAATTTATGCAGTGACATCGACAATTTATTTTGCTGGGCGAAAATAGTAGCTCAATCTTGGTTAAAATACTAGTAACAATTTGCTTCATCAACAATTTAAAATTAAATGCAGAAATAAATGTAACAACAGAATGAAGTGACATCAATGCCACTCCATTAATTCTTTAGCTGTAATGAAGTGACATCAATGTCACTTCATTAGTTGTCTAATGTATGCAGTGACATCTGCAGTGACATCAATGTCACTTCATTAATTATATCAATTTGGCTTGTTTGGCAATGAAGAAACTCTAATGGCGTGTTTGGATTGCGGTAATGGAATGGAATGGAATGTTTTTTTCATTACATTATATCAATTTGGCTTGTTTGGCAACAGAGGAATGGAATATGATTTCATTCCAACGGAATGAAAATGGATGATTTTGTAAGGACAGTTCCCTTAAGAATTCTGTAAGGACAGTTCTCCAACAACATTATCTAGAAAATCACTTCAATAAGAGGTTGAAGGATGCTAATTACAGAAGCTCCGAATTTCTGGTGGGATATTACAACATAAAGCTGCTTCATCAGAAACTTTTATATTTAAGAACAAAAAAATGAAAACATGCTATTGATAAATTCAACAAATGATAATACAAGAAGACAGCATAATATCAAATGCATCAGGCTCTAAGACAAGAAAAAGGAGTTCATCATCCAGCTGAAAGATATATATGAATGAAACATAGAAAGTACTCTGTAATAATATAGCAATAATTTAGTTGTAAATAGTCGGAAAATGCCAAAAGTGAAGGTTTCCCCCCCCCCCCACCCCCAAATGAACAAATATCAGAAATTCGGATACACTGAAGCAAAGAAAAACCAAGTTAACATCCTGCTTACTTGAGGGAAACACCGAAATCATGAAAGTGGGAAAAGAATGACACAGATCTTAAGCGCTGAGATTCATAAGGAAATCATATAAATTGGTCAGCATATGAAAGACGAGAAAAAGCTCTGCAACTAGTGCTTAAATTGATGATGTTGCAATGGCCATTTCTATGGGGAAAATTTTGTGGTTTTTGCCAAAAAGAAATCAAAAAGGTTTGCTGCCTTTCCAATTGATCCTAATGCTTGAAAATAACCTCACCAACCTTTTCTACTCTTCAACACTGCTGTCTTCGGGGAATGATGGTGAAGAAGTGCTAAGGAGATCGAGTGGAAAGAGGCGAGAATTCAATCAGCAGCAATCAGAATCACCAGTTAATACATCATCCAATGGTTTGCCCGTGCAGCTCAAATCGAAATCAGCAACAGCCTGTTCCGCTAAGTCGAAGCAATTCAAGAAAGGCATACGAGGAGAAGAATGAGAAAGATTGATGAAGAAGAATGAGAAGAAAAGGGGAAGAGTAATAAAAGGGAGGAGTGGTTTTGATCGAAACAGTGTGCCGTGGAGATGGGTAATTTAGGAAGCATATTAAAATTGTGTCCTTATAAGTCCAACAGATTCCTTTATGTCCTTATGGGGCTAATAAGTATAAAAAACTATACTTTTAAGTAATTAACCCTAATTTTTATTTATTTATTTACTTGACAGACTAGATAAAGTAATAATAAGAACCCTAAGTGCAAACCTTCAATTGGGTTAAAGCAGCCGCCATTTCTCGGCTGAATACGAGGGCAAAACTAATAATAATAATAATAATATAGGAGCCTGGATCCATTGAATTTATTATTATAGCATACCAATTCGCTACTGTCAACCTGATTCCGTTCGTCGACAATACAATTCATTATAGATGATATATTTGAATCATTCATGAAAGGAAGAATATCAACAGATAACAAGAATAGTCGAATAGCATGGATAATAGGTCTCTCTGATACCACATGTAAACTAAACAATAAATTCAGAGTACCTTAATAGCGGAAGAAATCATCAGGATCGTTTCCCTACATCCATTGTAACTCGACTACATCTCCGTTTTGCCATGATGTTGTTGACGCCTTGATGAGGATTCCAATATCTCTCTCCTTGCCTACAACCGTTATGTGTTGGTTTCTTTCGTATGCTTTATGATGGAATAAAGCATTGCTTTTATAGGTGGAGAGAGGGCCGAAATCCGAATGACCTAGTGTTTAGCTTTAATCTCGGCCGTCCATCAAAGCCGAGTTTTAATCGGATTAAAACTCCTTTTAAATAACCAATAAATAATAAATAGCATATTTCCTAGGGAAAACGAATTTCCTATAAGACCACTATTACGGGGAAGGAAATTATTCGGGCACAATAAAAGCCAAGACATAATTTTTCTTACAATGGATGCCAAAGCCTCTGCCTAATTGCTTCTTGTCTAGCCTCAAAAATTTGAGCCTTAAGAAATTTTGTGGGGATGATCAAGAATTCTTTTTCTTGACAAGTTTTCTACAAGAAGTTGTTTCTTTGCAGAGGATAAATATCACTACATGCGGATATATAAACCGTCAACAATGGTTGAGGAAGAAAGTGGAAGATCTCTCCACAAGATTCAAACACTGTGCAATCATTGTTGAGTGAATCATCTCATCTCATGTAAGTAATTTTTTTTATGGTAAAAATTTTCCTTGATTATTTAAGGATGTCTACTGCAAGCCGTCTTATTCTCGCGGCTTTTTGTTTAGGATATATATATTATTTGAAAAATAGTCACTCTGTTGATGATTGTTTTATTGACAAGTGTTTTGGAAAAAGTTGTTTCTATTGGTAGTGTTTATTTTGATTCCTTAGTGATTATATATTGCAGGTTTTCAAAGTGAAATAAGACTGTCGAATTTCTCAAGGTCACCTCTACTTGTACATAGTCGAGACGTGTCAGTTGTGTGTTATGCCCTTTGCTTATATTCTGAAAGCCGGGTTTTGGAAGACAGTTTTTAGTGGTTTGGCTAAATTACAATTTTGGTCCTCTAACTAGACACGTTTTTCGATTTTGGTCCTGGTTTTTCTCCGGCGACAATTTTAGTCCTGTAAGTGGTCTTTTTTTTGCAAAAACAGTCTGAACGCCGGAAAGACCACTTACAGGACTAAAATTGGTCTTTTCCGGTGAAAATTTTAGTCCTGTAAGTGGTCTTTCCGGCGACAATTTTAGTCCTGTAAGTGGTCTTTCCGGCGTTCAGGACTATTTTTTGCAAAAAAAAGACCACTTACAGGACTAAAATTGTCGCCGGAGAAAAATCAGGACCAAAATCGAAAAACGTGTCTAGTTAGACGACCAAAATTGTAATTTAACCTTGGTTTCATTTTTTTTTTATTAATTTTTTTTTACAAGTAAAGAAATATCCTTTGGATTAGCTCCAGTGTTGGGTCCTTTTTGGTATGGTAAATTCAAAGCCGATCTTGGTAGAGTTTGGGATGACAGTTTTGACGTTTCTTTGACCCGACTAGAGCCAAATAGCCATCATTGTACGTGATTTTCACAGTTACCCTCTAAGCCTTGGTAGGATGGTTACACCATCATCCGACACTTAGCCGTTCGTTACTTAGCCCGTAATTACCCAACCCTTAAGCCTTATTTGTGGTCTTCATTCCCTTTAACTCCCTACGAGTTGAGCTTAATCTTTTCATTTGATCACACTTTCTTTTACAAGTGTGGGTTGGTAGAGTGGTTTATATCTTGAGAGAAGTTGGTATTCCGAGCTACGTTGCGTTTGTGAGGGTAGGGCTCGGTTTATATTTGTATGATGTATGTGTTATTTGACTCAAACCAACTCAAAATGAAGTTCAAAATTCAAAAAGAAAATAATAATAATAATCAAAAAAAGAAAAAGAAAAAGCAAAATCAAAATCAAAATTTATTTTTATTTTTATGAAAAGTGAATAAAATGTTGAGTCAAAAAGCGTGTATAGGACTCATGTATTGATACATTAAGCGATGTTGGTAATTCTTCAATTTTGCCTAATGGTACATGAGATATGGTATCATATGGCATTTTACTTTATAAATCATGTTTCTATAGATGTTTTGAGTTAATGAATGGTAGAGCTACGTTTTGTTTTGAGAGACCCGTTTGTTAAGCTCACTTGCACTTCTCTTTTCTTGTTTATCCTTTGATTTCCCTTCGGTAGCCCTGTCCCTAGCCTAACATTACAACCTTTCAATTCCTACTCGACCTTACTTAGCCTCGGTTTGGCCTCGATTAGTGGAGATGCTTATGAAGTATGAGCCTATGGTGTTGTTACAATAATGGCTAAATTGCAAATTTAGTCTTGTAACTGAACACGTTTTACAATTTTGGTCCTGGTTTTTCTCCGGTCACAATTTTGGTCTTTTAATTGGTTTTTTTTTTTTTCTTTTTGCAAAAGTGGTCCTGTACACAGGAAAATGCTGACTGGACAACTTTTCCGACAAAAAAAATGCCATGTTATCCGAAATTTCCATGTCGGCTACATTTCTTTGCAAAGAATAAAATGTTGCTTTTAATGGGATTCAAACCTCCGACCTAACACTAAATTCTAGGCACTTTGCTATTCAAGCTACAACCACATATGTTATTTAAGACACAACATATTTTACTTAAAAAATGTTCAGTATAAAAATATTAAAGTATTGATAGTATTTGTTACACATGGTGATACGTTTATTGAATATTTTTATTAAGTAATATGAGATATTCTTAATTTTTTATTGTTCTTTTTTTATTTCTAATATATATTGTATAATGCATGTGGCTTAATATATACTTATTTTTTCTCAAATTTGTTGATTAAGGTGGTTACGACAAGGAAGAAAAGACAGCTAGATCATCTTGTAATTTAATGAACTATTCTGACACACCGAATCATGCAATGTTATGTGACAATGGTACTATATACCTTTGATGAATTGTAATATCATTCGATGTTTCATTGTTACATAATGTCACAATTAATTGTTTTTTTAGACTGATTGTAACAGTATCATTAATTATAATCAGAGTAATTAGTATTTCTTTTTGTCCCATTTTGACAAGGACTTGCTTTTGTTTAATGAGAATAATTAAAGATACATTCATTTTAATACTTCATTTGTTAATTTATATTATTATTCAGTTTAGCGACTATGAAAAAAGGCTGGAAGAAATAAAGAATATGACATGACAAGAATATGTTGCATCTTTACGAAAATAAATAAAAAAACAATAAAAAATTAAGAACCTCTCATATTACATAAACTAAACATTCAATAAATATATCACAACGTATAACAAAACTATCTATATTTAATAGAAAAAATAAAATTGGCTGAATCATTAGATTGTTTATAATATTTTTATACGGAACATGTCTTTATGTAAAAGTGATTATATTTTTAGTCTTAGGTCGGAGGTTCAAATCCCATTAGGAGTAACATTTTTGACTTGTTGGCTGATATGGAAATTTCGGATGACACGACATTTTTTTTGGCCGAAAAAGTTGTTCAGTCAGTATTTTCCGGCGTTTAGGAGCAATTTTGCAAAAAGAAAAAAAAAACTAGTTAAAGGACAAAAATTGTGACCGGAGAAAAATCAGGAAAAAAATAGCAAAACGTGTCCAGTTATAGGACTAAATTTGCAATTTGGCATCACAATAACCAAGCGTCCATAATCCAAACCGATAAGCCGTGGTAAATGTAGGAGAAGCTATTCACACACACATCCCGTTTTCTTGATAAGATAGGGTTGAGTTGCTTATTTATTTGTCGGTTATCCTTGAAATGTGTTTGGCTCAACCTATGCATGTAATGTTGATTTTATGTTTTATTTTAGAACGCTCTTTTTGCTCGAGGGTGAGCAAACGCTAAGCGGGGGGTGGTTGATGAGAATCAATCTTACTATGCCGGTGCATGTTTAGACCCCCCCCCCCCCCGTATATCACATATTTGATATGTTTTATGTGCATTTAGACCTATTTTAGGGCGTTTCAACTCGAGTCAAGCACTATGAGACATTCCATCAAATAGACGGAAAATCTTTCCATTTTAAGTGATTATCACCTTGTTTTTGACCTAGTTATCTTGCGGAGTTATACTCGGTATGTGTTTGGATACTGTGATGCAGGATACATGTGACTTATGGGCCGGGGAGACAAATCATAAAGCTTAGAGTGACGTAACCGAAGGCCGAGAATGGAAACGGATCAATAATAATTGGTGTTTTCACCATATGTTCACTTCATCTGCGATTTGATCCCCTATACAAGATTTTTCTGGACTTGTGGTCTGCATAAAAGTTGAAGATAATTAAATTAGCTTTCCAATGCAACTTGAATCACTCACATTGAAGCTGTACACGCAAAGATATCTCCAAATTACTGAAGGACTGTTGATGCTGAGTGTTCTGCCTCCTCCTAGCACGCGCTAGAAGCGTTTGGCTCGCGCTAAAGTCATACCGACAGATCTGCTGCATTTTCTTATAGGATAAAAAGAGTTTTATTCCACCCCATCTTCATATCCACTCATACTTAGACATACCTAGACACTATAAGGTTGATTTTCATCTTTTTTCACTTTAGATTAGCTCATCTTTCACTCTTTCTCTTAGATTAAACACAATTTAGCATATAGACTTCTCTCTCTTGTTTGTGTATTGAAGTTTTATTCCCCAAGTGACAATGGGTTTGGATGAAGATTGATGCAACTTCAAATTTTCTGCATTTCGGTACTTAATTCAAGCTCCTTTTCCGTTTTATAACTTTAATTTCATGTTTGATTCTTGTTTCTTTCATTATAACGAGTATCTAAATCCTTACATACTAAATCATGTGAAAATTGATGAAATCCTCCTCTAATTGATAAAATTGGAATGAGTACTGCTTAATTGATGATGTATTGACGAATTCGCGTCTTAGAATTTGTTCTTAATGCTTGAAGTAGCTTGTACACCTAGTTCATGAACACACACCACTTTATAAATGTATGTTGCGAATGGGTATGGGAAAAGGGGCTCTATGATCGTTTTGTATAATTGACTGTGTTGTTTAGGTTCGATTACTTAACGAGGTTTATCGGTGTAAACCGAGCAGCTCTAGTTCTTAATCTTTTTTCGGTCAGTTAAATAATTAAAGGCGGACTATTGAACCGGACAAAGGGTGTTTGATTGTTGAATGGCGTCTTGCACCATTTTAGAGGTTTGCACCCATGAACGAGTCGGTATAGTCTTTAGGTTGGTTGGTAATGCTTATTCTCGAATAATCGATTAGATGGGCGTAAGTAAAAATTTGGACCATGGTTTGGCTATGTCTTTCTTCCCAATTATCTTTAGCTAATATTACGTTTTAGTGTTAACTATCTCGTGTTTCACCTTTGGTTGACCTAAACTAAGTATGAAAATGACTTTGGTACTTGATTAATTTCTCGTGAGACCGATCTTGCTTGCTACTATAGTGCATCCGACTCTGTACACTGCCGGTTAATGTTGGACCTTTGGCCATCAGCATCTCAGTGCAAATCCGGTATTTTACTCCCGCATGAAGCACATAGCTATTGACTTTCATTTCGTTCAGGAACAAGTTCAAGATGACAAACTCCGCGTTACACATGTCTCATCTCATGATCAACTTGCGGACCTCCTTACTAAACCACTGGAGAAAAGTCTCTATCACTCGTTCTTGGTCAAGCTTGTCTCACCTCCGGCCGTCCAGCTTGAGGGGGCGTAATAGAGAATTACATAGAATGTCTTTTATTTATCAATTATTCTCCCATTCATTGTGTTTATTACATTTCCATTTTTAGTTGATACTGATTGATACTGTAATTAACTCTAGACGATTCCTTTCACCATATATAATGTACTCCAAACAGAATATATACCCTCAAGCCTTTTGCATCAATCCTCTTTACGTTCTTGTTACTGACGCTTAGGCGATTGAACGATCTTTCTAACGTGAAAGTCCCAGGCAAAGCATTTTTGTTTTTGGTTTTTAGGAGCAAAACAATCTTTTCAATCCAGGTAATTTTTTTGTTTTGTTTTATTCTGTACGAGTTTATCGATGACTTGCTAGACATGAATAGGATATTGAGCATAATTCCCACAGTTTTTTTTTATTGTTCCTAGTATTTGGATAGCTCTATTAATTAAAAAAAGATGCCGACTTTTCATATTATCTGTAAATAATTTCGGTTGGTGTATCTTGCTGCTATTGTTGTGTTTTGTTGAATTATATCTCTAGAAAAACCGTAAAAAAACAAAAGGGAAAAATTTGCGATGGAGACGGTAGTCCTTACTGTTTATTTTTGGGTTGATATATACGATTTCTATTCGAGCCCAATTCGACAAGAGTGTGTGCTTGAGTTATATAATTGTGATTTAATCTCTGTAAAGTAATTGAGGACAACTTATTTGACCCCTCAAAATTGCAACTTTGTCCTTGTCGTAGCATATTGTCCGTCCCTACTCCTCTATATTAGATACGTGTCACTTGCGAGACTCGTTACCAAACATGAGTATCTGTGCAGCAATTTCATGCTTATTCTACCTTCCTTTTGCTTCTGTTTGCTCATATGGTACGATAATGAATACCTTGTTTTGGTTCAGATAGAGAATGGCTGATGATCTGGAGCAGCAAAACAATAATGGGTTGCAGGGAAGTGAAAGCAATGATAGATTAAGTAGTTTACATGATTCCATTCTCCACCATATCCTTTCGTTTCTTCCTACCAGAGATGTTGTAAGGACCGGGATATTATCAAAGCGATGGGAGTCTTTATGGATCGGTTCGTCTATCTTTGAAATTAGTGATATCCGTTGTACAGCATTCTGGAATTTTGTTGACAGAGTTCTTCTGCTTCGAAATGGATCAAGCATTCAACAGTTCAAGATTACATTAACATCTTATGCTACTTCCGGTAGTCGTGTTCAATCGCTGATTGCAACTTTAGTCCGTCATAAAATTCAACATCTCGATATATCTCTAGGCGTTAGGAATCAATTCACTCTACCTTGCTCCATCTTTGATTGTCAATCCCTTTGTATTTTAAAGTTATCGATTTTAAAGAAATACCACACAGAGCTTACCCTTGAGCTGCCTGTTCATATCTCTTTACCATGCCTAAAAGTCTTGCACCTGTGTGATTTTGCATTTCCAAATGCCGAGTCCATTGAAAAGATGTTTTCGTGTTGTCCTGTTCTTGAAGAATTGGCTTTAGTGGACTGTAAGTGGATCCATAGAAATAGCATTACCATTTGTATTCCATCATTGAAGAGATTGACAATGCTTTATTCACTAGAGAAATATGACTTTGTTGATGATCATAATAGCTGCTGTCACATTAAAGTTGAAGCTCCATCCCTCCAGTCCTTCAACTACACTGGTACTTTGACCAGCGTGTTGTACTTGCCGAACATGTCAAGTATTCAAGAATTCAAGCTTTTCTTTTCAAGAATGAAGCCCTCCGGTATTTTAAGAAGCTCTCATGTTCAATCATTGGTTGCAGCAGCTGTAGTCAGTCATAAAGTTCAGCAACTTGATATTCGTATCGATGTTAAGGATCCATTCACTCTACCTTGCTCCATCTTTGAGTGTCAATCCCTTAGGAGTTTGAAGATATCGCTGAAGAATACCCTTGAGCTGCCTGATCAAATCGATTTACCATGCCTCAAGGTTATGCACCTAAGTTATTGTGAATTTCAAGATGCTAACTCCATTGAAAAGTTGTTTTCCGGTTGTCCTGTTCTTGAGAAATTTACGTTGGAGGAATGTAAGTGCATCCGTGTGAAAGTGAATCGCTTTAACATTTCGATTCTCTCGGTCAGCCATAAAGTTCAACAGCTTGATCTTCGTATGGATGTTAAGGAGATTCCATTCACTGTACCTTGCTCCATCTTTGATTCTCAATCCCTTTGTATTTTGAAGTTATCCCTGAAAAACAGTACCCTTGAGCTGCCTGTTCATATCTCTTTACCACGCCTGAAAGCCTTGCACCTGTGTGATTTTGCATTTCCAAATGCCGAGTCCATTGAAAAGTTGTTTTCTTGTTGTCCTGTTCTCGAGGAATTGAATTTAGAGAGATGTTGGTTGATCCATCGGAATAACATGACCATTTCTTTTCCCTCATTAAAGAGATTGACAATGGTGCAGTTTAGTCATTTTTTTCAAAATGCCGACTCAATTGAAAAGTTTTTTTCTTGTTGTCATGTTCTTGAGGAATTGACTTTAATGGACTGTGATTGGTACTATTTTAATAGTATTACCATTTCTATACCCTCATTAAAGAGGTTGACAATGGGTGTAGAAAAAGATTTTGTGGGTGGCAATAAGAGCTGTTACGTTACAATTGAATCTCCAGCCCTGTTGTCCTTCAACTACATTGGTTTCTTGACCAACTACTTCTATTTCACTAAGATATCATCATCATCAATCAAGGCTTACATTCATATGAGAAATTATTACTTCGACAGGGGAGTAAGGGGCCTATGGGCTCTACATCTTGCTAAGTTTTTTCAGGGTCTGAAAAACATTGTATCCTTGACGATATCTAATGAAACTGCAGAGGTACTAATTAAGTGTCTACCTTTTCTCTTTTTAAGATTTTCCAGTTTTTGATGATTCCGTGTAATACTTGATTTTGATGTGCAGGAACTCTCAGTAGCAGACACGGTTCCGGACCATTTTCCAGTTTTTCACCATTTGAAATATTTGAATTTGAGTATGAAAGTGAAGGGCCGTGTCTTAAGTGGGTTGCTAAAGTTCTTTTATTTCATGCCAAACTTGGGCACCATTGAATTTTCGGAGGTGAATTAATATTGTTTACATGAATTGAATGCTACCCTCGTGTTTAAATGCATGTTTGGTGTTTCTTTCTAACCATTTAAATTCCTTCGTTTATTGTTGTCTGTAGGGAGTTCATCAAAACATACGCATATCTGGACTTAAGCCGCCAAAGGCTCTGCCTAATTGCTTCTTGTCTAGCCTAAAAGATTTGCGCCTTAATAAATTTCGTGGGGATGCTCACGAATTCTATTTCTTGACAAGTTTTCTACAAAAAGTTGTTTCTTTGCGAGTATAAATATTACTACATACGGATATATAAACCGACAACAGCTGAGGAAGAAAGTGGAAGAACTCTCCACAAGATTCAAACACTGTGCAATCATTGTCCAGTGAATCATCTCATCTCATGTAAGTAATTTTTTTTATGGTAAAAATTTTCCTTGATTATTTATGTAAGGATGTCTACCGCAAGCTAGCCTTATTCTCGCTGCTTTTTGTTTAGGATATATACTATTTGAAAAATAGTGATCACTCTCTGTGGACTTCTCTCCTCTTATCTCTTATCTTGCCTAATGCCTAATACAATGTTTCTATTGGTAGTGTTTATTTTGATTCCTTAGTGATTATATATATATTGCGGGTTTTCAAACATGAAGATGAAATAGGACTGTCGGTCGCCTCACCTCTACTTGCATGTTGTCGAAACGTGTCGGTTGTGTGTTATGCCCTTTGCTTATGTTCTGAAATCCGAGGTTTTGGAAGACAAAGTTATGAGATTTTAGTGGTTTCTGTTTTTTTATTTATTTATCTACAACTTAAGAAATATCCTTTGGATTAGCTCCAGTGATTGATTGGTTTAGTATTGTTGACATGTTTCGGAAATGCACAATCCGGTTTAGAAGAGATTCTTGGTGTTTAATTGTTTTGTTAATGATTTAGAGGATACTATTTGCAAAAATAGTTAGTATTTTGACATATTTAGATGTCTATATATATATATGGGAAACTTGGAAAAATATGCTTAAAAAACATATTATTTGTGTGATATGCTTTAAAGAATAACATTTGTAAAGTATGCACGAAAAGCTTTTTGCTACGTATTCGCCGCTGCGAAATAGCTACGAAAACGCTACGAAATACTCTTCGGGCATATTTTTCAAATGTTATTCTTTTGAGCGCATATATACCACACAAATAATATGCTTTTTAGGCATATTTTTTCAAGTTTCCCGTATATATATATATATATATATATATATATATATATATATATATAAAGTATAAACGACTACATAGATATTAAAGTGCGAATATAATATGGTTAGAGCACTCCTAACAAAATACTAAAGCGAATGCGTCTTGTGCAGCTAAGATGCAAAATATTCTTAATGTTTATAAACAAGTTTCGGTCAGTCCATAAACATGCAAAAATCGGCTGTTTTCTTTAGTAAATATGCATCAGTGCAATGCAAAATTGAGATTCTCTCTATTTTTAACGGTCTTGTTGAGGTCCACTACTCGAAATATCTAGGGCTGCCTATGGTTATCGGTCGGTCTAAAAATCAAATTTTTTCTTATATATGTCCTGGATAAAAGCAAGAGCAAGTTGAATGGGTGGAAATTCAAACTTTTAATTCAGGGGGTAAGTCCATTTTGTTATCCTCTACTTTTTTATTTGCCTGAATTTCAATTTGATGGTTTGTGGAAAACCCCAAAGAGATGAACCTTATATTTTTAAACCACAAGAAGCGAAAGCTTTAATTGACAAACTACAGGGGCAAAAGGGTTTATCCCCTAATTATTATTATCAATTTTTATTGTGATATTGTAAAAAGGGTTTGGAAAATTGTGTAAGCCGTAGGGAATATTGTGTAACTATTTAAACCTCTGATGATGAATGGAAAACGACAACAACTTTGACTGAAACTTAGCAAGCCCTCACGCCAATAAGGAAAAAAAAAATTAGTCGACATCAGCAAAGTCGGGCTGAGCCCTAGCCATGGCTGGAGCAGCTGGTGACGTGGAGAAGAAGGTGGATGCCTATTACCTTGGCACTACAGATAGTCCGGGCAACGTTATCACGCCAATTCAACTCAAGGGTGATAACTATGATGAATGGTCTAGAGCAATACGAACCGCTCTAAGACCAAAACGCAAATATGGTTTCCTGGAAGGTACGATCACGAAGCCGACGGACGAAACGAAACTTGAAGATTGGTACACGGTGCGTTCAATGCTCCTGTCATGGTTGATGAATACAATCGAACCATCGATTCGTTCTACGCTCACCTATTATGAAGATGCAAGGGAATTGTGGGTTTCCTTGAAGGCTCGCTATGGTGTCGTTAATGGCACCACCCGCATATGTCAGCTGAAAGCCGCGTTGGGTGAATGTCAACTCCCTTGAAGAGTACATTCGGTGCCGGAACTAAACACATCAGAAACTCAATTAAGGCTTGTTCATGTTTAGTTAATGTTATTAGATCATGAAACCACGTTTAAATCTCAAAACATCGCTTAAAACCTCACTTTTCCCAAAATTGGGTCCAATGCATGCGCTTTGGTTGGATTGCGTGCGCATTCACTGACCAGAAACTTACTAAAAGTTTCTGTCCAGCCATGCTTGTGCATTGTGATCAATGCGTGCGCATTGCCCATGCTGGAAACAACCTGAATCAACCTGAAGCAAAATTGCGTGCGCATTCTGGTGAATGAGTGCGCATTGCACCTGCTGGAAAAAGAATCCTACATCCTGAACCATGAATGCATGCGCATTCCATTCAATGCGTGCGCATTCGACCTGCGGAAACTAAAACCATGCATCCTTTAACAGGAATGCATG
This sequence comes from Gentiana straminea, assembly GCA_036785695.1. Taxonomy (NCBI): domain Eukaryota; kingdom Viridiplantae; phylum Streptophyta; class Magnoliopsida; order Gentianales; family Gentianaceae; genus Gentiana; species Gentiana straminea. Next base: position 25,253,872 of record JAVUPR010000113.1, read on the forward strand.
CGTATTCGACCCCTAAAACCCCAAACTCTATTTTCGGCCCCTTAACGATTTCACATCCGATTTCAACACAATTAGCATCGAAATAAACTCAGAAAACAGATAAAACATATCTTTATCAAACCATATCATCTCATGTTCCTTAAACAATGAAAAAAACACGATTTCTAGCATCTAAACGCCTTAAAACATTGATCTAAACCTTATAAACCATAATCAAAATCATAGGAAGTGTCTCTTACGTGTTTGCAAGCAAAACCAAATCCAAAACCTCGAAAAAATCTGCAGCACCTCGAAAAGCTTGATATCAAGACGATGTTTTTCACGACGATTCCAAATCTCTACTCAAATCTGAAAACGGTTTAAAATCGCCTTAGATATCTGAAAAACTCTCATTGCCCTATCTTCTTTTCTCCAACGTTGCAGAGAATGTAGAAACAAAGTTTCTGAATACTTTTTAGGTTATGGGAATAATGAGTTATATTTTTCCTTAAATTTATTTTCCCTATTATTTCCTTTTTCCATAATTAACCCTTAGTGTAAAATTCAGAATTTTTCCTTAATATACATATATATATATATAATTTTCGACATATGTGTATATATGTTGAAATAGTGTCTTAAACCCAATCGGGTTGGACCGGGTCTGATCATTTATACTATTTCTTTATGTTTATACATATGATAAATGGCTTTAATGTTATTATATATTTTTTTCATCTGTATTAACCAATATGTGATTGTATATATATGATAACGTCCCTAGTGTCAAACTATGAGAGAAAACCATGATTGTAATTATGGTTGATGAGATCTCGACTCACTTTAAAAGGTTGGATACTTAAATATCTCTAGTCGTATGTGCTATTAAACAGACATTAATAGTATGATTAGACTAGCACGTATTAGATGTCTTCTATCTTATTGAAGATAGGGATAGATCTTGTCTACCAAAGTGTTGAGACACTTGGATTGTACGTGGACGTGTCTTAGAGAACGCGTTAGACTGACTCACTTACTTTATTAAGTGTCGCACTATGTGGCGGTTGTGTAATTATCTTAAGACCGGAGTCTTCATTACATCACGGTGTGGATTGTCATACTTTAACACTATTGAGGTTTCCACTAGCTATGGGGCGATCATGCGGTAATGATTGGGTGTGATACTAAAGCATGCGTAGGATTCATGTTGCTCGTCCGGAAATCGCGTATCCTATGATTAGGAGTAAATATCCGAAAGGACCTTCTTATAAGGAATGTCTTAATCTCGTGAATCTTTGCAAAGTGTAAATGAGTTACTTCGAGAGAGCATGATATCCAGATTATAAGATACGGTCGTTGATGCTTGACACTCAACGTACGACCGTATGGATATTGTAATAGCGATAGGATTCTATTTACACGGTAACCGTTTCACATGAAAGGTAGTAGTCATTGCATTTGACTCTTCCGATGATTGGGGGTCACGGTGTGTTGCTAGACGCTATTCCATGATCGTTAGACATGAAGGGCAATTTCGTAATTTGCACTTTGTGCCTACGACCAACATATTCGGAAGTCTTCAGGGTCACACACATAAGAACATCTAGCCGAATTAAAATGCAGTTATAGAGATAACCAAACAAGAAACGTTTTATCTCGACTATAAAGTGTTATAGTGATAAATTAATATGGTGGTATTTATTGATTATGAATAAATATAATACAAGATATTAATTATGTTGTTTAGTTAATTATGTTGTTTAGTTATAGTGATAAATTAATATGGTGGTATTTATTGATTATGAATAAATATAATACAAGATATTAATTATGTTGTTTAGTTAAATATATATATTATATATATATATATATATATATATATATATATATATATATATATATATATATATATATATATATATATATATATATATGGAGGAATGAGGGAGAATGACGTAAATATTTTATCAATTTAGTAGAAGGACCGTCTTTTGAAACTTTTGCATAAAGGACAAACTATTTATTCACTGTCGAAATTCACTTGTGTTTGAAATTCACTGTTTAAATTCACTACCGAAATTCACTAATTTTCAAAATTCATTATCGAAATTCACTGATTTTCGGGATTCACAGTCAAAATTCACTGTCGAAATTCACTGATTTCGGGATTCACTGGGGAGATTCACTGATTTTCAAGATTCACTGTTTGTCCTTCTCGCTATAAAAATAATGCAGTTGTCCTTCTCCCTATAAAAAATATGTAGTTGTCATGTTACTTAAAAATATTCCAGATTGTGTCATTATCCATAATTTCCCATATATATATTTAGTATATATGGGGCGCATAAATGATGTGTATATGATACAAATGGACTTTTGTAAATTAATTAATCATGGTATTATATTATCAAGTATCAACTAGTGAGGTTTGGGCCTTGCACCGCAAGGCCCTAATGAGGCCCTCGGTATAGAAACATTGCTTGAAAGTAAATATTAAAATATAAGACATAAAACTTGGTTTGGGTAATACATTTTAGATATGACTTAACCACAATATTGTTTTATTTTTCTCACAGATTTTATAATATAACACATGCATATATGGTCTTAGTTTGGTAAAGCTTAAAAGTTGTTTACAACATAGTTTCTGTGTTTTGCGGTTTTGTGTTGGTTTTTTTGGCCATATTTATATGATGTTTCTTACGGTCATCTTATGCAACTATCTGCTTTTGAAATTGAAATTGAGCATCGTGAGGAACAAGAAACGGCATAGACCCTTTATTATTATAATAAAATTTACAAATACAATATATTCACTTTATCAATATCATTTTGACAGGAATTTAATTAATTAATTAGATTGTTAATTAAGGCTGAGCAGAAAACCCAATGAACCCAATCCAACCCAAACCCAAACCGAACCAACCCGAAAACCCAAACCAATTGAAGCCCAAATTTTTTGGGTTGGGTTTTGACCCGAACCAAAAACATTTTGGGTTGGTTTGGTTTTTTTTTTTAAATTTTTTTCCGGGTTGACCCAACCCAATATATATATATATATATATATATATATATATATATATATATATATATATATATATATATATATATATATATATATATATATATATATATATATACATATATATATATATATATATATATATATATATATGCATTCCGTCCAAAAGTAAAATCATGTTATCATATCATTGATATCACTTCATTTCGGTTTCGGTCTACAATTATTTGACCTTTCTCCGGAAAAAAGAATCCGCGTATGTATTTTTATGTATGACTATTGGTCATTAATTATTATCTTTATATGTTGTTGGTTGTTATATGTTGTTGGACTCTTAATTATAAAATTTTAACGTTTTCTTTCCTAAAAAAGTGGTTTCTATAACGATTATTGTTATGAACATATGACATGGAACTCGACTTTGGGTATATATACGTGTGTGTGGATTTTATAGCATAAAAGTGTTATTAATATGAATGTATGTTTTATGGATGAAACCCGAAACCCAACCCAAACCAACCCGAAACCAACCCGAACCAACCCATTGGGTTTTATAGTCATTTGGTTTGGTTTGGGTTAGTTTTTTTTGAACCAACCCGACTTATACTATGTAAAAACCCAACCCAAGTCGACCCAACCCAACCCAAGCTCAGCCCTATGTTAATTAGTTATTTTACCAATTTGTTTGGTTAATAATCTAATTAATTAATTTAATTATTCATTGGACTTTTTATTGGATGTTGGACTGAATGAAATAAAAATCTGATCTGCCATTTCTTTTATGAGGCCGTGTTTCACAAAAGTCTGGGCCAACCCTCTTAACAGCCTTTGACCCGCGTTTTTTTTTATTTATGAAAATCCCCTAAACTTGATCCGATAACTCATTTCTTAGCCAAATTTTATGGAAACTCTGTTTTTCCATCTCATTTCCGTTTCATCCGCTTTTTCTCCACATTCAATGTGAATCCTTTCGATTCTCAGTAAAATCCGACAGTTTGTCCATTTCCTTCCTTATTCCAGTGACTTCGAGCAATGAATGTTTGATTCGGAGTTCACTTTACTCATTTCTTAGGCGAATTTTTACGGGAAACTTTGTTTTTCCATCTCATTGTCATTTCATCCATTTTTTCCCCACATTCAATACAAATCCTTTCGATTCTCGTAGAATCCGGCGGTTTGTCCATTTCCTTCCTTATTCCCGTGATTTCGAGCAATGAATGTTTGATTCGAGTTGATCCCAAATCTTTAGTGATCTTTCAAAGGCTTAAAGACCGAGCCTTTATCACGAATTAGTATGGTATCGGTCTCCATGGCAACCGTAAACTCGCATCCGTGAAGGCTCGTATTGATTCCCTCCGATTCGCACGTTAAAAGGCGATACAATCGAGTCCTCCAAAATGCAACAATTTAACTCAAACACTTCTTCTCGTTCACCCAAAAAGAACTACCATCTCATCCGTCTTCTCCTCACCTTCTACCCCTAATTATCTTCCACCTCCTCCTTCCCAAAGCGGTGAAAAGTTACGTGATAAAAACAAAGAAGAAGATCATTTGGACCTCGCCGATAATCACATCTCTTTTTCAGGTGACTTTCATTGTAATAAATTAATAAATTAATTAGTTCCTATTTTTCTCTGCTTTTTTGTATTTTAATGTTGGTTCTTCAATTTTGTAAGAGATTCTCTTTTGGAGTGATATATTGATTGTTTCTTATCCACTATAATTGTTCATACTCTCAGGTGTGTGTGCTTCATAATTTTGATTTGTTATCCATCTTTCAATTTTTTTCTCGAGTTTTTTTTGGTTGCTATGGATTCATAAAAAGATGTGTTGATTTCATGGATTAAGGGTGGAGATGTAGTGTTTAAAAGATGATGTGTTTGGTAGAGATGGTGGTTGCAGTTTGCTTTTTTTTTTTTTTCAATCTTTTCTCTAGCGGCGTGGTAGCTTGGTAGAAGGGGGAGGGGGAGGGCCTGCCATCTGCAACGGTGAAGGAGGGATTTTCAGCAATTGTTAAAAACTTTAAATAAAATACTTTTATAGGAAAGTAAATTGTGCTAATCATTTGCTTTTTTGGACTGGGCCGATAAACTGTAAAAAAACAAAAGCACCAAAATTTTCTGAAATGGGCCGATGAACAGGGGGGAAAAAAGAACCAATAAAAAAAACAAATGTACATTGGGCTAAACCATTTTCATTTCCTTTTCTGGACCGGGCCGATGAACAATAAAAAAAACAACCGGACCACCTTCTCTGGACTTGGCCGATGAACAGTTAGGAAAAAATAAATGAACCAAAACAAAAATTAAAAAAAATAAAATAACCAAAAAAAAAACAAGTGTAAATTGGGCTAAACCATTTTAATTTCCTTTTCTGAACAGGGCCGATGAAAAGTTAAAAAAAAAATAAAGGAACCAATAAAAAAAATTTAAAAAACTTAATTTTTTTTTCTGGACTGGGCCTAAAAAAATTAAAAGAACCCAAAAAAAAAATCCTGGACTGGGCCGATAAACAGTAATATATATATATATATATATTTCTGGGCTAGGCCGCCCCATGAACAGTAAAAAAAAAGAGGGACCAATAAAAAAAAACAAATGTCACCCTCCCCTTAACCCTTCTCTTCTTATTAGATAGGTAGATATAAGATATTAATATATATATATATATATATATATATATATATATATATGATACGTATACACATACGTAAATTGATTTATGATAATAAGATAAAGATAGTCAATATTAGACATTGACAATATTTTGGAAATATTTAATATGAGATATTAAATTACATTAGATAAATCAATCAAATGTATTTTCTTTATTTTACTAGTAAAATGTTTTCTCTCCTCAATCTATCAGATTTTTTTCCCAATCAGATTGGGAGCTATAATGAGGCGCCACTTCCTCTATAAAAGAGAGGGGTTGGCTAGCTCTTTTGTACATCACAATTCCAAGAGCTAATAGTTCTTGTGAAAAATAGAGAGTCTCTTCTAGAGAGATTTTGAGAGAGAGAAAAAGTCGGTCTAGCAACCGAGTTTTTCTGGTAGCAATCCATGATGGATTCTGGCGAGCTGTTCGTGTGGATCACCGGTAGAGGCCGAACGCTTGGGCGGCTTCGTGCAGAAACTACAACTGTAGATAAAGCGTTGATCCAATTGGATCAACCAAGGTATTCTCTTGTCTAATTCTTTTATTCTTGTTGCTTAAACGAAGTCGATCCTGGTAAAAAAGAAATAAAATTTTAAATTCCGCTCGCGTTATATATATATATATATATATATATATATATATATATATCCAAAATACTTAACTCAATAAAACAAGTAAGAAATATAATATTTCGTTTTCGCAAAAACGATACGTCCGCTCTTTCCCGAAAATCAGAATATTACAGTAACCGAGACTGATCATCGGCCGGAGAAGATATATAGACTGCCAGCAACGGTCGGCTATTCCGAACAAGCATTCACCGTCGAGGATCAGTTTCTTCCCGTTGATTGGGTAGAGGAGGGAGGACGTAGGCGGACCCCTGGTTTCCATCGTCTTCGTCGGGGAAAAGTTTTTCAGATGACAACGGCTTCTCTATATATATAACTTGAGATGCACAAAAGTGCTATTTAAAGGTGTATAAAGCCAACATGAATGAGGAGAAGACGAAGAAGAACATTTAATATTGCGAGGGTACATAAACATTATCTATAAAGACTAAATACACCCCAAAGGATGACTGCAATTTTCACAAATTTATATCATAGGTTTAAATATTAAAAAAAAAAATTGAAGTAATAAAAAAACATATCGTGCCCTCAAAAAAAATCGTCATTGTTTTCCCTTGCATAATTAATTACTATTACTGTTAGGATCAAACACTTACTATTCTATTAAAATCAATTGGTGGTAGTAAAAGCACTACTATATTTCTTTATACACTTTAACATTTCCCTCAAATGTGGGCCCATATCAAGGATATGTCAGTCAACTAGGTCAGCCCAACGCTTGCACAATATAGAGGGAAAATAATGTTTACACCAAGATTCGATGTCATGACCTCTTGCTCTGATATCATGTTAATATCAAGCGCTTATTGTTCTACTAAAAACAATTGGTGGTAGTAAAGGCATTACTATATTTCCTTATACACTTTAACAATTACTGGATGATTATAATTATGGTGCCTTTAAAGGCACCACATCTTTTTTTACTTAGGCATCCAAATTAAAAGCCACCACACTTAAATATGTTGTTCTACCAAAGACACCACACTAATCATTACATATACCCAATACACTACAATTTATTTACTATATTATCATTTTTACCTATATAGAAGACATCTGCCAATAAAATTTCATTCCTAACAAATTACAGTTCCAATTCCTTGCACCATCATCGATCTCACCCTCTTTTTTCTATCCATTTTCTTCATCCTCGCAATCATTCTCCTTCTACCTTCTTCTTCTTCCTCTTCTCTATCTTCATTCTTAACAATATTTTACTAGAAGATAATATTTCGTAATCTGAAGAAATTATTCGATAACAAGCAAAAGAAGAAGAAGAGAAGAACAAGTGAAAAGAAAAATTCAAGTCTGCCAAATTTGTTGGTTTTTTCGATGAATCATCAAGTCTTCAAAATTTGTTGGTTTAATCTTAAACAGAAGACTGTTTTTTTTTTTTTTTTTTTTTTTTTTTTTTTTCAGACAGGAAAAATGATAAATTCAAAGATAAACTCGATAATCTAAAATTATAGTGATTAGTTTTTACCAAAAGAAATTGTCAACAATAAAAGGTTTTAATATTGGTTTTAATTCACTTTCCCATCTATATATAAATTTTTTAGTGTTATTTGTTTATAAGGACGTGTTTTGAGCACTTAATTGTGAACTTCAGGACATCCAAAAAAGATTATTAGTTATAAGGACGGATTTATTTTATTTTTCCTAAATTACCCCCTCCTCCCAGTTTTGCCTTCTCCGTCACTCAAAAAGCCATATTTTGCAAAATCTATTATTCTCTTCAATGTCGGATCTGCACAGACCACATGGAAATTGTGCATTGGAACATGAAGACATGACTATATTTCTTCACAATCTCTTGGAATGTTCTTCAGCAGCTAGCGGTGGCTACCGGTGGTGGTAACTCGGCGGTTGTGGACTACCAAGGTTCTGGCTTGGATCCTGCTTGTTTTTTTGAGAACAAAGCAACGGGGAGAGTCGAGAAGGCATTTTCGTCAGCCCTCAGTGGGGATTGTGATGCAGTCACCTCTTCTAATAAGAAAGAAGATTTCACAAGATCGAATTAGGTCAATTTTTGGTTTTGGATTTTTTTTGCTTCTGTAATTAGTGTTTTAGTTGAGCTTGAAGACTTCTTTATAGTGTATGCTACTGTAATTTGTACTACTGCATATCGTTGCCACTCGATCTTGGTTTACTGGTCCTGCTGCTAGTGTTATGACTGTTCGTGTGGCAGTGACTCAGAAACTACAGGAAAAAATCCCAGCAATTGGAGATCTGTTATCCGAAAAAGAAGAGATCAGTGATAAGGCATATGATAAGTAAAAGTAATTCTGCTTCTAGTGCAAAAGAATCAGTTTTTAATGTTGAGTTTGATGAAGATGACGCCGACGCGGCTGCTGGGCTCATTAAGCTGTCAATGGGGGTTAGAGAATCTGCAATTCATGCTATTCCTTTTGAACAACTTGACAAACTCTATAGTTGATGGAGATGATTCTTTAGGCCATGTTGATGAAATGGAGAAACATGTACAGAAGCCAAACTCTTGTCTTTTAGCTTGTCAGAACTCTGTGTCTGATCAAAATTTATGTCCAGAGGGACAAGCTTTGGGAGGCCACAACATAGCTCATTCTAGTATTTTACAAATTGAAGACACAATGAAAGATAATAAGGTTGAAAATGAAGGTTTAGGGTACATTCCTTCCAGTGCAGATTCTAATGGCACTCATGATTTTGGGGTGAGTTTGCAGTGGACTACTGGATGTGCTCATCAGTGTGTGCCAATGGAAATTTCTTACTGAGATTCCAAATCCGAATCGATCTTTTTTGGTTGTAGGTTTTTTGAGGTGTGATAATTTTGGGCTCATATCATTTCATTTGCTTAATGGTGTTACCGATAGTGATCTAGGCGGTGTTCTTTGTTTGACTTTGGTTCTCAATACTTCCAGGAATGTGAAAGTCCGAAAATCAAAGATGAACAGGTATGCGATTTTAGCATAGTTGTTCATTGACTGTTCCTAAGGCACTTGTTTTCTGAATTATATTTTAGTTAATAATATAGATTTGTTTGGTTTCAGAACATCTGCTTCTGTGAATGGCATACTTGAGAAGCTTTGTTCTATCGTTGGCTTTCTTGGGGACTTGTTATCCTTTGTTGTCTTTTCTGGAGTCGAGTTTTGGAGCGGCTTACCAGCTCAAAAAATCAGGAAGCATCTGAGTTGAAGCTTCTAATTGAGAATATTGTGGTTGATCTGCTTGCTACATTAAATCTTCCCGAGTATCCTGCTTCAGCTCCAATTTTGGAGGTACTTTTGAGTTCTTTATTTTATTGATTAGAATCAGAATATGCACAGGTTGATTGTCATTGGTTTTATGCAGGTTCTTTGCGTCCTTCTGCTCAAGAATGCCGGGCTGAAATCTAAAGACATTGATGCCCCTTCACTTACCATTGACGTTCTTGGTACAATAGCTGCAAGGTTGAAACATGATGTTGTTGTCTCTAAAAAGGACGTTTTATGAATGTATTTTGGTTTTTTGGCCCATGATGTTTGGGCATTGTTTTTGTGGTAGTGCTTAATTGCTTATGATATGATCTTGATGTAGATATAGATATATATGAATCTCATTTGAGCATCTGATTCTATGTTTTTCAATAATGTCTCCGAATTCGAGAAATTGAATTTAGTTGTCATGAAAGCCTTGTTAGTGAATTTGAATGGTGTTGGCATGAATATGGCATTTACGGGAAATCAGAAAGTAACATTCAAGCTTGTTTTTTTTTTGGAATTTTCTGTATGTGAATGTTGACATTAAAATTTAGTGTTTCTTTAGTTTAACATCGTGTATCGACACCGTTGATCATGATGTAATAATGATCAATTAGTTTAACATGCATCAGCTTGAAACAAAGAAAGAAAAGCTATACATTGATGGTGGGTTTGTGTATGATTTGGAATAAAATTGATGTGGAGATATTGATGTCACTGCATTTGTAGTTAGAGAATTGATGCAATGACATCGATGTCACTGCATATACAATTTACAAAGTTTTTGTTTTTGCAATTTGGGTGTTGATGTCACTGCATATACAATTTCATACAAAAATTGGTAACTTTGTAAAATAAGTGTAGTGTCATTCCAATTAGGGTGTAATCGATCCGAGTCAAGTCGATACTCCCTAGGCTCAAGCTTGAATCGACTAAAAAAGTTTGGGCTCGATTGAGCCATAAAAGGCAACATCGAACTCGACTAGCTAAGTACTCGATATAGCTCGACGCGGCTCATAAGCTCGATTTCCCCTGAAAAATCTTCCTAATTTCGGGACAAAAAGTTCAACAAAAATGTTGATGTCACTGCATATTTGATTGTCGATGTCACTGCATAAATTGTTGATGTCATTCATATATGATTGTTGATGTCACTGCATATCTGATTACCGATGTCACTGCATATATTGTTGATGTCACGCATATATGATTGCCGATGTCACTGCATAAAATATTGATATCACTGCATATATAATTGCCGATGTCACTGCATAAAAATATGAATTATGGTGAATGATTTATGTTGATCTTAGTTTTATATCAAAATATATAGCCATTTGAAGTCGATTTTATGAAGAAAAGAAATCGATTTTATGAAATTAAGTCGGAAAAATATCAAATGTCATCACAGTGTTGCTTCATCAAATGTCACTGCATCCCGATGGTCTCTGCATCGCGGTGTCTCTGCATCGGGGGTGGCCACTTCATCGCGGTGTCTCTACATCGAGGGTGGCCACTGCATCGCGGTGTCACTTCATCGTGATGTCTCTGCATATTGATTGCCGATGTCACTACATAAATTGTTGATTTCATTCATATATGATTACTAATGTCACTGCATAAAATGTTGATGTCACTACATATCTGATTACAGATGTCACTGCATAAATTGTTGATGTCACGCATATATGATTGCCGATGTCATTACATATATGATTGTCGATGTCACAACATATATAATTGCCGATGTCAATGCATCGCGGTGGTCAATGCATCGCGGTTGTTAGTGCATCAAGGTGTCTCGCATCAAGTAGTCAATGCATAAATTGTTGATGTCACGCATATATGATTGCCGATGTCACGCATAAAATATTGATATCACCGCATATATGATTGCCGATGTCATCTGCATAAAAATATGAATTAAGGTGAAAGATTTATGTTGATCGTAGTTTTATATCAAAAGATATAATTTATTTGAAGTCGATTTTATGAAGAAAAGAAATCGATTTTATAAGTTGGAAAAATACCAAATGTCATCACGGTGTTGCTTCATCAAATGTCATTGCATCCTGGTGATCACTGCATCCCGATGGTCTCTGGATCGGGGTGGTCAATGCATCGCGTGTCACTTCATCGCGATGTCTCTGCATATATGATTGCCAATGTCATTACATAAATTGTTGATGTCATTCATATATGATTGCCGATGTCACTGCATAAAATGTTGATGTCACGCATATATGATTGCCGATGTCACTGCATATATGATTGCCGATGCATCGCGGTTGTCAGTGCATCACGGTGTCGTTTTATCGCGGCGTCTCTGCATCGCAGTTGTCAGTGCATCGCGGTGTCACTTTATCGCGGTGGTCAATGAAAAAAAGAAAAAAAATATATTTTCAATGTCCGCAAAAAAAAAAAAAAAAAAAAAAAAAGAAAAAAGCTTTCAGCGTCCAGGTGAAGTAAAATTAAAAAAAAAAATAGCTAAACACAACATGAGCATGAGTTTCTAATCTAAATTAAAAAAAAAAAAATAAATAAACATTCACATTCAGGATATAAGGCATCCGTTCCAGCTTTCCTTCTTTTTTTTTTTTTTTTTTTTTTTTTTTTTATAATTTTAAATTCTTCCATTAAGGGTATGTGTCTGTCTATTTATTTTCTGTCCTTATAACTAAGTGTTTATTTTAGATGTCTTTTTTGCCTAATTAAGTTCAATATACATCATTTTCAATAATTGTCCCTAAATTTTAATCCAATTTATATTTTTTTTTATTGATTTAAGAACAAGATAATTTAGTTCGAAGTAAACTACTTCTATCTCTTCCAAACTATCCGAACATTGCTTTTGCAGTCGGCTCCTGATTCCGTTCAACTCCACAAGCTCTCCGACTCTGATTCCGGTTGCCCTCCACAACACTCATTCTTGTTAATTCGTTATGCTATCTGAAACTCTTGGGAGTAAAATTCTCTGTTAATTCATAAATATTATCGAAAGATTGAAGAGGTACTCAAGCTGTTATAGCCAGTGCTTGACGCTATCATCGGCAACGGCAATGAATTCACTCCAGACGAGAGGCTTCTAAAATCCTATACAGTGCTTGGGCAATTTATCTGTTGAGGATCTGCCCGAGCTCTTTGAATCATGGCAACTGCTAAAGAGTAAAGTTTATTTTGTATGTCCTGATTAAACTCAATTTATTATTCTGGGCCCTGGTTTTAAGAGCTTCTTGATGTCAATTTATGATTATGATGAATTTTTTTAAACCTTTTTTAGTTATGCTTAGAGCAGTTCTTCGTGCTTTGATAATCCTGCACCTGCGTTTTCAGTATGCCTAAATATTTCTTGCAATCTGATTAAAAGCATTATTATTATTAGGTCATGCAAGTTGAATCACTGATGGTAAAAGTGCAATTTTCTAGTCTTGAAATTCTTGAGTTGTTGAGATTAATCAATCAAAGCTCAAAACAATGTCTTTTTTTTTCTTTTTCTTTCATTCTTCATGTTTAGTGGAATTTGGTTATTTTTCTAAAGGGTGTGTGATTTGATTTGATGTTCTTGGAAATGAATTTACTTTTCCAATTGTAGCTATATACACAGAAAGTTAAGCATTTTGGTTATGAACAAACATCAGCAATTATTATGCATGTTGTTAAGGATCATAGTGAGGGATCTGGAGGCAGATCAGACAGCCTGGTGAAATTTGCTGACAGTTTGAGCTTAAAATCTAGTAATGAGCTTCTAATTGAAGTTGTTGTGCTAGTAAAGTTGAAAGAAAATGCTGAACAAGCTGAAAAGAATGGGGACGCTGAGTATATGTATAAAATTATTTATCTCATTACCCACATGCATGACCGTCTTGTTAAGATGAAATAGTCTCAAAGATGTGAGCTCTATAAATCTGGAAACTTGTTTCTTGATATGAATCCCGGATTTTTAAGTCCATATATTGTATGTATCCTTGAATAAATTTTGCTAGACCGAGTTTCCTCTGATCAAAGAATGTTGGTTATTTTTCCCCCCCTTTTTTGTGAAACAACAGCAAATGATTGACAATGGAAAGAAACTTGTTGTTACAGTATTCAATCAGTCTTTCAAACTTGTTTTATAGAGAGGCCATCCATATTTAGGTTTGTCGGTGTTGGTGAGGCTTCTTTTATCTGTCTTGCAGCTCCTTTTATTGATGACAATGCTCCAGTTGCTCAGGTGCCATTTGTTTTTTTTCTTTTCATAATCAAGGTGCCATTTTTTTAATCTTTTCTGTGGAAGGTCTTTGTTATTTTCCTAGAGGTTTCCTTTGGGAATCATTATAGATTATTGTATTATGCAATGTTAATGGTGATATTTTGTCTGTTACTGTGTTACTATGTTATCGTTATCGTTATCTTTATCTTTATCAAGTATCGTGTTATCGTTACCGTGTTACTGTTATTGTGTTATTGTAAACGCTGCGATAAAATTCGGCTTTCAAATACTACCTTGAAAAGGTATCAAATATGGTCACAAAATGAAGATAAAAAAAATATGAACTTTGGTGAAACAATTTTGAAGATCGGTGTTCTAAATCAAATGTTACGGTCGTTTATAAGAAAAACGCTCCGGTTAATGCAAATATTTTTTCGGCTTTCGAATTTACGTTGGAAGGATATCGTATTCGGGCTCAAATTAATGAGCAATAAAAATATGAATTTTGGTGAAAAATTTTCGATGATCAGAGTTACAAATCAAAAGTTACGAGTGTTTGAAAAAAAAAAATAAAGATATCAAACCTGGGAAGCGCAGAAGCAAGTGAAGTGAAGATATGCACGCAGGTTTTGTGAAAGGATTTTTTTTTCCGTCTGAAATTTTTTTTTTTTGTTCTTTTTGCAACTAAAAAAAAAAAGTGTGTCCTATTTATTTATTTTATAAATATTTTTATCCTTTTCCCTCAATCCCCCACAATAAAATCATTCTCGATAAACTAAATTTGAATTTTATCAGGTGTGGTGCGATTGGTAGAATCATCATTTAAAAATTTACTGTGGGGGTGTTTTTGGTAAACACCTATTTTTACACCTAATTATTATTACAGTATTTATTGTGATATTGTAAAAAGGGTATAGATTGGGAAATTGTGTAAGCCCTAGGGCATATTGTACTGTAACTATTTAAACCTCTGATGATGAATGGAATACGGCAACAACTTTACTGAAACTTAGCAAGCCCTCACGCCAATAAGAAAAGAAAAAAAAAATACATAAACGACAGCAGCAAAGTAGCAGTAATTTTATGGTGGTCCAGGTGCAAGTTTTTGGACCACCAAATCAGCACTTTCAAAGGGATACATTGGTAGAAAGTTTTACAGGTAGGATTTCATTCGTGGAAGTTGAATTCCTATTGGTTGTAGACACACCAAGTAGGATTTGGCCCGGACCATAGTAGAAAATTTGTGGCAAAGTAGGCCGAGCCCTAGCCATGACTGGAGCAGCTGCAGACGAGGTGGATGCCTATTACCTTGGCTCCACAGACATTCCGGGCAATGTTATCACGCCAATTCAACTTAAAGGTGATAACTATGATGAATGGTCTAGAGCAATACAAACTGCTTTAACATCAAAACACAAATATGGCTTCCTGGAAGGTACGATCATGAAGCCTACGGACGAAACGAAACTTGAAGATTGGTACACGGTGCATTCAATGCTCCTGTCATGGTTGATGAATACGATCGATGGTTCGATTCGTTTTACTCTCACCTATTATGAAGATGCAAAGGAATTGTGGGTTACGTTGAAAGCTCACTATGGTGTCGTTAATGGAACCACCCGCATATGTCAGCTGAAAGCCGCGTTGGGTGAATATCGACAAAGCAAAACTGAAACTGTAGCTTCGTATTTCGGTAGAATGAGTCGAATTTGGGACGAACTTGCGACCTATGTAACCCTACCGACATGCACATGCCAAGGATGCTAGTGTGGACTCCCAGCCAAATATCAATCGGTGATCACAGAGGACCGGCTGCACTGGTTTTTGCTCGGGTTAGACAGCGCATACAGCTCCGTTCGATCACAATTGTTGAATCAAGATCCCTTACCGGGGTTGGAACGAGCCTATCAAATTGTGGCTCAGGAAGTAGGGGCGGCGCCATGTACATGGATTTGGGTCACCCGACCCGCTAAAAAAAATATTACAATGGAATTTTTTTTTTGTATACACATTTTACATGTGTACCGATCCCCTTATTTTTATATATTGATGCCTATTGGCCCGTATTGAACTATAATATGTAACATTACGCTTAGTAATTGTAAAATATGACAAATTTCAGATCCGTATCACAAAATTCCTGGAGCCGCCCCTGTCAGGAAGAACGTCTTCTTGAAAGCTACGATAGAATCAGCAGTTTACAGGATTCCATTCTCCACCGTATCCTTTCGTTTCTTCCTACCTGCAGAGATGTTGGAAGGACTGAGATATTATCAAAGCGATGGAAGTCGTTATGGATCGGTTCGTCTATCTTTGAAATTAGTGATATCCGTTGTTCTAGTACAGCATGCTGGAATTTTGTTGACAAAGTTCTTCTGCTTCGAAATGGATCAGGTATTCAACAATTCAAGATTACATTAACATCTTATGCTACTTCCAGTAGTCGTGTTCAATCGTTCATTGCAACTTTAGTCCGTCATAAAATTCAACATCTCGATATCTCTCTATACGTTTGGGATCCATTCACTCTACCTAGCTCCATCTTTGATTGTCAATCCCTTCGTATTTTAAAGTTACAGATTTCAAAGGAATCTCGGAGAAAGCTTACCCTTGAGCTGCCTAGTCGTATGGTTTTGCATTTCCAAATGCCGAGTCCATTGAAAACTTGTTTTCTTGCTGTCCTGTTCTTGAGGAATTGACTTTATCTAAATGTAGGTTGATTCATTAGAATAGCATTAACATTTCAATTCCATCATTAAAGAGCTTGACAATGTTTGATTCATTAGAAGAAGATGATCTTGTTTATGATCATGATAGTTGTTACATTAAAGTCGAAGCTCCAGCCCTCCGGTCCTTCAACTACGGCGGTACCATGATCAATGAGTTTTATTTGTCTAAGTTGTCAAGTATTGAAAAACTCCAGCTTTCGCTTTCATATAGTCGTCATAATTTTAATGACTCTCGTGTCCAATCTCTGATTGTAGCTGCAGTCAGTCTTGAAGTTAAACAGCTCCATATTACTGTCCCTCATAAATTCTCTCTATCTTTGTAATGCCCCGTTCCCGGACACCGAGTCCTTATCCAGGGCCGGCCCTGGAATATTTTAGGCCTTCGGCTATGTCGTCGAATTAGGCCTTTTATACTGAGTGCGATATGTGTCGCCGAAAAGAAACGGGGTTCGACCTGCCCGGTCAGGTCACGGTGGGTCGAGGGGGCAGCACCCCCCGTGGGGGCCCGTGGGGGCTCGGGGGCAACGCCCCTGAAACTTAAACGAACCTATGCGAATGACACACTATTTCGTAGAAGGGATTTTTTATTGGGAAACACCATTTCGGGTTTGCATGTTCATTGGGACACATCCTTTGAAGACGAACTGGTTTGTTCTTTCGTGAAGAGGTACAATATCTTTTCGTTGTCTATATATAGAGAGACATCAGCATTCGGTGAAAAACACGAATAGAAGCATCATCAGTACATACATAATGTGTCTCTAAAGTAGTACTCCATTGAATCCTGAGAGAGGTCTTAAAACATCTCTTTAAAGAAACGTTTTATACGTGCCTTGGAGATCATTCAGTTCTGTTTGTTTTATCACATTTTTTCTAACATATTTCCCGTGACTTAATCCAATTCAAAAAAAAAAAAAGTATACATATGTGATGTGTGTCTATAATTTAGACATTGTAATTTTTTTGGGCCTTTATCAATTGAAGTAAAAAAAAATATAGGTCAATTAAAATTTTTTTTGGCCTTTATTAACACATTCTATTACGTTAGATTGGATTAGATCTATACGGTTTTTTTTTAAAAAAAAATTACGGAACATGTAAATTCGGGCCCTCGAAATTATTGGGCCTTAAGCCGCCGCTTCCTCGGCTTATAGCTAGGGCCGGCCCTGTCCTTATCCGAAAATGGAACGTTCGGCACGTATAAAATAAAAGTAAATTCACTTTATACGTAAGCCTCTACTACGTCGTATCAAATTAAAGCAAACGGAAGCAAAAACTCGGGTATAAAATTTCTAAACGTTTAAGAATAGAAAAAGGAAATCTATAAGCGGAAATGTAAATTTATTACATTTGAGAAAGTACGAAAATCCCAAAAGAAAAGTACTACACGTCTCGAAAGACCAAAAGTCTACCTCAAAAGTATCAAAAGTAATCCAAATGTAAAAGTAAAGCTGTAAATGATAAGTCTTCAACGAGCGCCGTCAAACGTCGTCGTCGAACTCCTCCTCGAAAACCTGTTCGTCTTCTCATCCCCAAACACATAGAAAACATGCATTTGAGGTAAGTACAACGTACTTAATAAGAAAGAGAAGCTATGATAACAACTGTAGTTTATAAGGAAAAGATATTTAAATTGATTGGTTGTTTATGTGAGACCGACTCAATCTATGGTTCATTTCATGTCCATCAACATGAATTGACTAAACATTTCTACTTAGCTTATCGGTGTTACAACCACACTCAAGGGCACTACGCGCATCCACCTTTGGGACACTCTTTTGCAACATATTAGTGGATCACACCAATATCCACGGAGACTAAAATAGGTAGACTCCGATAGCTCACGCGTCTCAGCAGAGTCCCTCCATACTTAGGGTCTTTGACCTACGGAGTTCTTCCACCTTCAGAGTTAGCACATGCATCGCGATTTAGTCTGGTGCCTAGCCAAGAGAGACATGTTGTTTAATCTTTTACTAGTCAAGTACGTTGATTATTAGGATGATTATCTAGCCACCTAAGTGTTTTCAAATAATCTCCCTCACACATACTACTCTCTTCCTAGACCACTAGACACAGACAAGTCCTAGCAATTACACAGACATTGATGAATGCTAACTCATTAAAGCACAAGCCTATCATGCTCTTCCGACGGATCCGAACTTCAACTCCCTTTAAGAGTACATTCGGTGTTTTAACTGAACGAATCAGAAGCTCAATTCAGGCTTGTCCAAGTTTATACAGTGTTAACATATCACGTTTAAAGGTTTAGAAATGATAAAACGTGCTTATAAGGCTGAACAACAACCAAACGCCCGTTTAAAGACATGGACGCCCGTCTGGAACCTACTGGACGCCCGTCCACTTTCCCCACACGCTCGTCCCCCTACAACAACGCCTACATCCCGAATCCAAAACAACACCTCGACGCCCGTCCGGTTAATCCGACGCCCGTCCGAAATGTAGCCAAGGCGGACGCCCGTCCACACGGCGACGCCCGTCCGACCCGGGTTTCGGCTAGAACCCTAAAATCTCCAACACGATTTCCACATCGTTTCTCAACCAAACATCAGTAAAATTAACACAGTGAAGCACGAAAAGCCTCATCTAAATGCACCATATCATCCATAGTCATTAACCAAAGCAAAACTCATCTTTCTAACACCAAAACTTCTTAAGAAAAGATCTAATCCTTACAACTAAGAATTGAAATCATAGGAATAGTTTTTCTTACCTATACGCAGCCCCAAAAGCGATCAAAACCTCAACAAAAGCCTGCGACTTTGCCAACCAAAGCGGTATCAAGACGATGCTTTCCTCACGACGATTCCAACGCTCTCGTCGGTCCGAAAACAACCAAGAATTACTTCGGTTATTGGTGAAACTTTCCCAACTCTCAATTCTCTCCTTGAATGCGCGAGAAGAGAGAAAAAACGTGGTCGCTTCTTTTTGTAATTAGGTTATGGGGATTATCAGTCTAATTTTCCCTTTAATTACCACTTCCCACAAAACCTTAATTTTCCATAAACACCCTTATTACCAAAATTCAGATTTTCTTTTTCTTATATATATAAACTCGAAATATATATATGTACACGTCCAATTAATTAACTCCGAATAAAAGGAACCGAACCCAATATTTCATTTTCGCAAAAGAGACGTCTGCCCTTTCCCGAAAATCGGAATATTACATTCTCCCCCCCTTAAAAGGAGTTTCGTCCTCGAAACTAGAACATACCTGGTAAGTCCACAAACTCCCGGAACTCACCGATCATGTCGCTTTCCACTTCCCAAGTTGCCTCCTCGGGTGAATGATTGATCCACTGAACTAACACCAAAGGAATCATCCGCCTCTTAATCGTCTTTTTTTTTTCGGTCTAAAATCTTGATAGGTCTTTCGTCGTAAGCAAGATTATCTTGTAGGATTTCTGGATCAACCGTAGTTTCAACATCGTTCTTTGTCAGACATTTCTTCAACATCGAAACGTGAAATACGTTATGGACTCTCGACATTGATTCTGGCAACTGAATCTTATAAGCTAATGTCCCAACTCTTTCGAAGATCTCAAAAGGTCCAACATACCTTGGACTTAGCTTTCCTTTCTGTCCAAAGCATTTCACTCCCTTCATCGGTGAGGCTCGTAGATAAACTCTATCACCGACTTCAAACTCAAGAGGTCTTCTTCTAACATCAGCCCAACTTTTCTGCCTGTCTTGAGCTGCCTTCAAATTCTTCTTGACCAACTGAACCCTTTCCTTTGCTTGTTCAACCATTTCCGGCCCTGTGATTTGTCTCTCCCCGACTTCATCCCAAAACAGTGGCGTCCGACATCTTCTCCCATACAACGCTTCAAACGGCGGCATGCCTATGGTTGCATGAAAACTGTTGTTATAGGCAAACTCTGCTACCGATAGGTAATCATCCCATGATCCGCGTACCTCCAAAACACAAGCTCTTAACATGTCTTCAAGTGTTTGGATGATCCCCTCAGATTGTCCATCTGTCTGAGGATGAAAAGCCGTGCTCAAATCCAACTTAGTTCCAAAGGCTTCTTGTAAGCTCTTCCAAAACCGACTGACGAACCTCAAATCACGATCCGAAACTATCAAGATAGGGACTCCGTGTAGCTTCACTATATTGTCCAGATATAGAGTCGTCATCCTCTTCAACGGCATGTCAACTTTGTATGGCAAGAAATGGGCAGATTTGGTCAATCTATCCACAATTACCCAAATTGCATCAGGCCCTCCCTTTGTCCTAGGTAATCCGGTGATGAAATCCATCGTAATCTTATCCCACTTCCATTCAGGGATGTCCAATGTCTTAAGCATTCCCCGGGTCTTCTATGTTCTCGCTTTAACCTTCGACAAACATCACACTCGCCACAAACTTGGCTATTTCCAACTTCATCGAGGGCCACCAAAATATTTCCTTTAAATCTCTGTACATTTTAGTAGCACCTGGATGAACCGCAAAAGCAATTCTGTGTGCCTCTTCCATAACTCTTTGTCTTAGGCCGCCGACATTAGGTACACACAGACGATCCTGGTACCACAGATTTCCACTCTTATCTAGCACGTAACCAACTGTAGGCTTCTCTCTAGCCACCCGCTTCAAATCAACCAAAACCGGATCTTCGTCTTGCTTCTCCCGAATGTCATCCATCAACTCAGATCTTGCTAACAACGGTACCACAAACTGCCGGTCTTCGATCTAATCAAAGCTTCTGATTTGCAACCCATCTAGCCTTTCTGCCACTACCTCAACACTGGAAGCTGCAAACACTGGTTTCCTGCTCAAAGCATCTGCTACTACATTTGCTTTTCCCGGATGGTACTGAATATCCAAATCGTAATCCTTTACAAATTCTAACCATCTCTTCTGTCTCATATTCAGATTCTCTTGGGTGAAGAAATACTTTAAACTCTTATGGTCGGTGAAGATCCTTGCTTTAACTCCATACAAGTAGTGCCTCCAAGTCTTTAAGGAAAAAACTACCGCTGCCAACTCTAGATCATGTGTCGGGTAATTCTTCTCATGCACCTTCAACTGCCTAGATGCATAGGCGATTACTTTACCTCCTTGCATCAACACACAACCTAGACCCTGTCCCGAAGCATCGGTGTAGACATCGTAATTATCAAAGATCTCTGGAACTGCTAAAACTGGGGCCGTAGTCAACTTTCTCTTCAGTGTCTGAAAAGCTATTTCGCACTCTCTAGTCCATTCAAACTTCACAATCTTACGTGTCGACTTAGTGAGTGGAGTAGCTATCTTCGAAAAGTCTTGTACAAACTTTCGGTAGTAACCAACCAACCCAAGAAAACTTCTTACTTCTGAAACGGTGGTAGGTCTAGGCCAATTCTCAACCGCCTCAATTTTCACTGGATCAACTTGAATACCATCTCCGAAATCACATGACCCAAGAAACTAACTCGATCCAACCAAAAGTCGCACTTTGAAAACTTTGCATATAACTGATTCTTCTTCAAGGTCTCCAACACTATCCTTAAGTGTTCCTCGTGTTCTTTTTCATCCTTTGAGTAGATAAGGATATCGTTTATGAATACAATCACAAACTTATCCAAATACGGCATGAAAACACGTTGCATCAAATCCATAAATGCAAGATGGGGCATTAGTGAGTCCAAATGGCATGACAAGGAACTCATAATGTCCATATCTCGTACTGAAAGCCGTCTTTGGTATATCAGCCACTTTAATCTTCAACTGATGATAACCGGATCTCAAGTCAATCTTGGAGAACACTTTCTTGCCTTGCAACTGGTTAAACAGATCATCTATCCTTGGTAGAGGGTACTTATTTTTGATGGTAAGGTTATTCAGTGCTCGGTAATCGATACACATCCGCATGCTACCATCTTTCTTCTTCACGAACAAAACAGGGGCTCCCCAAGGCGAGGTACTGGGCTGAATTATGTTCCTTTCAAGCATATCTTTAAGTTGAGTTTTTAACTCCTTTAATTCAGCCGGTGCCATCCTATAAGGTGCCTTAGCAACAGGTGCCGCCCCCGGTAACAACTTGATCTCAAACTCGATTTCCCTATCCGGCATGTTTCCCGGTAGCTCTTCCGGAAACACCTCGGGATACTCTCTTACTATAGGAGTTTCTTCTAACTTCGGCTTCACTTGTTCCACATCCACCGCATACAACAAGTAGCCTTCACAAACCTTCGACAAGCCTTGATGGCCTTAACTCGCCGAGATGATCGGATGTCGCTTCTTACCTCGGCTTGTACACATTCCCTTGATACATCTTGTCCGATTTTCCAGGTACTTTAAAAGTCACTTTCTTCTCTCTACTACAGTCCAAGTGAACATAATTCTCGGATAGCCAATCTATTCCGAGGATTTCGTCAAAATCCGAGAAGTCCAAAGCGTGAAGTCGCTCTTGCATCGATAAGGTCCAACTCGAACTTCCACTTGAGGTATCATCCTAGTCACCTTTGTTACCTTCCCTAACGGTGTAGTTATTTCCAAAGTATTCCTTAAAGGTTCTGAAGGTAAGTTCAACTTCTTAGCTACCTTGGTTGACATAAAAGTATTTGACGCTCCCGTATCAAACAAAGCCTTGACCACTAGGTTTTCTAACATTATCGTACCTAGGATGCATATTCATTTATTTAAATATAGTTACAACATGAATAATCACGCTATAAAATATCTTAACAAAAGAACAAAACAACAACATGGTACCTGAAATAACGTCATCCTCTGGTTCCACAAAACCAGCATCAACTGCAAAAACTCGAACCGGTCGGCTTGGGCCGCTCTTTCCGCTTCCTTGACTCGCACTACCTTTGTTCCCTCTGTTTGGACACGCTCTAGAAAAGTGTCCTGGCTCTCCGCAGATGTAGCAACTAGTATTGTTCTGCCTGCACTCTCCTGAGTGGATTTCGTTACATTTGGGGCAAAGTGGTGCACCGTTCGGAGCCTTAGCTGTCGTAGGAGCCGTCGTCTTCTTGACATTCTGTTGCGGTGCTCCCCTATAACTGCCTTGACTAGTCCTAAAGTTTCTCTTGTTCCCAATTACCACCGTGGACTTCTTCTTGAAGGTCTCAACCTTCAAAGCTTTGTTCAGTAGCTCACCCATATTCTTAGCTGTAAATCCCAACATGCCGGATTGGATTTCATAAGCCAAGCCGTCCTTGTAAAGAGCCATCTTTCTTTCCTCCACTTTCATCAACTCGGGGTAGAACCGTCCCAATTCGTTAAACTTATTGGTGTACTGGGTCACCGTGTGTTGAGTACCTTGCTTAAACTTCAAAAACTGACTTGCCTTATCAGCTTGCACCGTAGCCGGGAAGTATTCATTGTAAAACATAGCTTTGAACCCTTCCCAATCCGTTACCTTTCCATTACCGCTTTGAACGGCATCAATCCAAGCTTCTGCTGCACCTAAGAGGAAACTGACTGCCAGCTGTGCCATTTCTGTCTCAGGAACATGTATATTCCTGCAAGCCTTCTCAAAACCTCTCAGCCATTCTTCAGCCTTTGTATGTACCACATTTCCATAAAAGTTCTCAACCCGATTCCTTCATAACCTTGTGTACCAATCCACAACTGGTGCTTGCTCAAAAGCCGGTGTAACTGGTGGGTAAACCGGTGGGTAACCATAGGATATCTGCTGTGGGTACTGTTGTTGAGGAGGGTAAGCCGGATTCGCTTGAGGTACAGGCTGGTAAGGATAGTATCCCTGAGGGTAAAACTTGTGAGGCTGCGGAGGGTACTGGGGTTGCTGAAAACCAAAGGGTGGGTAACCAACGCCTTGTTGATGATCAACGCGTGGTGAAGGTGGTACGGTAGGTTGAGGAGCATGACCTACAGGAGGAGGGTAAAAGACCTGCTGCTGCTGAGGATACACTGGTGGATAAACACTTGTTGGTGGAGAGTACACGCTAGCCACAGGTGGTGGTACATAGCCAGCTGGGATATCACTTACCATGGTGAACTGAACCGAACTTCCACGTGCCATCGTGGAGGTCGTTCCTGATGAGGTCGGGGTGACAAACTCTGTTGAGACCTCGGTGATGGTGTCGCCGTATGAGGTGGTGGTGATAAACTCTGCTGGGATAAGGGTATCGGCCTCACTACACCACCCCCTACAACCGGTATGGGACTTTCCCCCCGAACTCTGGAAGACTCTGCACCCGCTCCAGTCCTCGTGAACACCATCCTGATGATCAAGAAAACCAGACGTTACTAAAAGATCTAAAGAAGCTTATCTTAAAAGAAAGGAAGCCTAAAGGACGCTTCTCTCTGATACCAACTGTAATGCCCCGTTCCCGGACACCGAGTCCTTATCCGAAAATGGAACGTTCGGCACGTATAAAATAAAAGTAAATTCACTTTATACGTAAGCCTCTACTACGTCGTATCAAATTAAAGCAAACGGAAGCAAAAACTCGGGTATAAAATTTCTAAACGTTTAAGAATAGAAAAAGGAAATCTATAAGAGGAAATGTAAATTTATTACATTTGAGAAAGTACGAAAATCCCAAAAGAAAAATACTACACATCTTGAAAGACCAAAAGTCTACATCAAAAGTATCAAAAGTAATCCAAATGTAAAAGTAAAGCTGTAAATGATAAGTCTTCAACGAGCGCCGTCAAATGTCGTCGTCGAACTCCTCCTCGAAAACCTGTTCATCTTCTCATCCCCAAACACATAGAAAACATGCATTTAAGGTAAGTACAACGTACTTAATAAGAAAGAGAAGCTATGATAACAACTGTAGTTTATAAGGAAAAGATATTTAAATCGATTGGTTCTTTATGTGAGACCGACTCAATCTATGGTTCATTTCATTTCCATCAACATGAATTGACTAAACATTTCTACTTACTTAGCTTGCGTGTTACAACCGCACTCAAAGGCACTAAGCGCATCCACCTTTGGGACACTCTTTTGCAACATATTAGTGGATCACACCAATATCCACGGAGACTAAAATAGGTAGACTCCGATAGCTCGCGCATCTCAGCAGAGTCCCTCCGTACTTAGGGTCTTTGACCTACAGAGTTCTTCCACCTTCAGAGGTAGCACATGCATCGCGATTTAGTCTGGTGCCTAGCCAAGAGAGACATGTTGTTTAATATTTTACTAGTCAAGTACGTTGATTATTAGGATGATTAACTAGCCACCTAAGTGTTTTCAAATAATCTCCCTCACACATACTACTCTCTTCCTAGACCACTAGACACGGACAAGTCCTAGCAATTACACAGACATTGATGAATGCTAACTCATCAAAGCACAAGCCTATCATGCTCTTCCGACGGATCCGAACTTCAACTCCCTTTAAGAGTACATTCGGTGTTTTAACTGAACGAATCAGAAGCTCAATTCAGGCTTGTCCAAGTTTATACAGTGTTAACATATCACGTTTAAAGGTTTAGAAATGATAAAACGTACTTATAAGGCTGAACAACAACCAAACGCCCGTTTAAAGACATGGACGCCCGTCTGGAACCTACTGGACGCCCGTCCACTTTCCCCAGACGCTCGTCCCCCCTAAAACAGCTACATCCTGAATCCAAAACAACACCTCAGAAGCCCGTCCAGGTAATCCAGACGCCCGTCCGAAAGGTAGCCAAGGCAAACGCCCATCCACATGAAGCAGACGCCCGTCCGACCTGGGTTTCGGCTAGAACCCTAAAATCTCCAACACGATTTCCACATCGTTTCTCAACCAAACATCAGCAAAATTAACACAGTGAAGCACGAAAAACCTCATCTAAATGCACCATATCATCCATAGTCATTAACCAAAGCAAAACTCATCTTCCTAACACCAAAACTTCTTAAGAAAAGATCTAATCCTTACAACTAAGAATTGAAATCATAGGAATAGTTTTTCTTACCTATACACAGCCCCAAAACTGATCAAAACCTCAACAAAAGCCTGCAGCTTTGCCAACCAAACTGGTATCAAGATGATACTTTCCTCACGACGATTCCAACGCTCTCGTCTGGTCTAGGAACCACATACTCCATTGTCTGTCGAGGGGGGGATAGGACCACTGTTGAAATTGAGACCACTCCACGATGGCAAGACGAGCAACACTACGGAATATAGATATTGGAACTATGTATGTTTTTGTGTTTGAACATCTATGCTAATTTAGGTTTGGATGAATATGTGTGCTAATTTAGACGGAACTGTGCTATTTCATTTTGGGGTATATGTGAGATCTACGGGTGAACAAAATTTCTGGAATCCAAACCAACCGACCGGACCAAATTACCAAACCAAAAAAGCGTAAATCAAACCGTGGCTTTTTGGTCAATTTTTATATAAATACAAACCAAATCATTTAATACAATTTGGTTTCGATTTGAAAAATTGAAAACCGTTTCAAACCGGACCAGACCGTCGCTCAAACTCACATCTCATTTATACTATGTATTTGCAATATATTAATTATCCATCATTAATTTTATATCATGAATCATTTGATTGCTGAACTTTGAATAAATAGGAGCAGTTTGGAAAATATCGTGAACCGTACGGTGAATTATGACTATGATTCAGAAAGATAAAACATATCGTGATTCATATAATGAATCATATAGTGATTCACTATGCGATTCAGTATAGTGAATTTTCGAAATTATGTCGAGTCATGTAAGCCTTAAAGGAGAGAAAGCAGGAAAAAAATCGGTGAACGAATTATGCTTTTTCGATGATAGATCAAAGGAAAATGATGAACAAAAATGATCGGATTGACTTAGTGATTCAATGATTTTGTCTCCTCGCTTTGTACGATTTTCTTTCACGGATGATCAAGCGAAAATTCACCTATTGATTCAAATTTGAAATCAGTTAGTTTAAATATTCAAATGATGTTTTTCGAGACGCCTGTTTTATGGTTTTGAGTTTTTTTTTCCACGAAAGAGGTGAGATGTGTGATTTATGGCAAATTTTATCCTGGTCCAGCCACAAGTATGACTTGGTGGTCCGAAACCAATTACAATCCCTATGCTTCAATGAGGTTCCACATGTTTAGAAAATAACCTTCACTTCTAAAAGTTTTGATTGGTTAAAAAGATAATGACATAGTGGTCCTGGACTACCATATTTTATTGCTTCTTTAACCGATCGGGGAGGATTTCCCACAGCCACATTCGTTTGATACATTCTATGTGCGTAAAAAAAATGAGAATAATTCACAAAATGCGTTAGAGAATATAAACTACCTGAAGCGGTGATGGAGCGCAGGAGTGTGAGGACTTTTCTTATCCACAGCTGTATGTGTCACAAACTCCCGATATCTTGAATTAGGCAACTTAGTTTGCTTCCCTTGTCCTAACTCTTCTATTTCCCGATACTATGTTAGAATCAAGCGCTTACCGTTCTACTAAAACCAATTGTTAGTAAAGGTATTTATATATTTTCTAATACATTCAAGAATGTGGGTAATCTCTCCCAACCCCCATCAATTGTAGGCAATCTCTCCCAACCTTTTGCACAATATATTAAGGTTCAACACGCCCCTCAGGGAAATCTCTCCCAACAGTTGCACAATATAAATTGTGAAAATAATGTTCACATCATTGTTCGATCTCATTACCTCTGGCTCCGATACCATGTTAAGATCAAGCGCTTACCGTTCCACTAAAACCAATTGATGATAGTAATTAAAGGCTCTACTATATTTCCTTATACATTCAAAATTGTGGGTAATCTCTCCCAACATATATTTTGTGAGATGCGTGATTTATGGTTTTTTTTCTTTTTCTTTCGTGAAGGGGGCAATTGTTCCCTAAAGAAAAAAAGGCATCCCTCTCGAAGGATTCCACCCTCAATGGGGTTTAAAACAAGGCAACACCCTAGCTCCTAACCTCTTTGTGCTCGTTATGCAGGTGTTGAGCTGCTTAATCAATCAATCCATTGCCGATGAGAGACGGAAGCCGATTACAGCCTCTCGCAAAGGGGCGAAAATATCGCATCTATTCTTTGCGGACGACAACCTCCTCTTCTCTTCTGTGAAGAAACCAATGAACAAGCATGTGAAATTGATCACGACCTAATCCTTTTCTACGGAATGTCGGGCCAGAAAATTAGTGCCTCAAAATCCAGGTTCGTAACCACCCCCAACACGATCCTCAAATTGTCAGTAATATTGCCAGAGAGCTTGGTATGTCGCACACCCTAGATCTTGAAAATTATCTCAGGGTTCCGTTACACCATATGCATGTTAATTAAGAATGAAGATTTTCAAGGAGTTATTGATAAAGTCCAATCGAGGCTTCATCCTTGAAAAGCCACCACTCTTTCTAATGCAGGCCATGTTAGGAAATCACTAGTTTAACGCAGCGGAATTTGAAATTTGATTTCCTTTTCTAGATCATTCTTCGTTTAATGCAATAAACACGTTAAGTAGTTTGACGGAATATACCTTCGATGATCTATAAGATCGTCGCTTTGACCGTCAACGGAGAGTAGTACAGTGCGCAAGCCGTCTACGCGTCCGGCCTCTATCGATAATCCACACGAACTCCTCGCCGGAATCCTCCTTGGATTGCTATTGGAAAACTCCGGTTGCTAGGCCGGCCTTTTTCCTCCCTCACAAACTCTCTATTGGAAGCTCTCTATTTTACACAAGAATTATTAGCTCTTACAATTGTGATGTATAAAAGATCTTGACACCCACCTCTTATTTATAGTTAAAAGTGGCGCCCCAATAGAGTGGAGGAGAAGAAAATCTTTTCCCAATAAAATAAGGAAAATCTACTAGATTGATTTATCTCTTTTATTATAATATCTCATATTAAATAAAATCTAAATATTGCCAATATCTTATATTGATTATATTTATCATATTACCATAAATCTATTTTTCCAAAATCAATTTAATATCTAATATTAATATTATGGTAATCTTATTAATTAAAGTGCACAATCCAAGTGTATCTTATACACATCAGGATGTGGTGCCCCATATGTCAATTAATTGGCATCCGGAATATTCTTTAATTAATATAATTTGTATGTAATTAATAACTTGTATTTTATTTATTCATAATAAATAAACACCACCATATTAATTTACCACTATAACCTTTATAGTCTAGAGATAAATTTTCCTTATTTGGTTATCAACTATAACCGCATTTTAATCCGACTCGATGTTCATATGTGTGTGACCCGATAGGCTTCCGAATATGTTGGCCGTGGACACAAAGTGCAAATTACGAAAATGCCCTTCATGCCTAACGATCACGGGATAGCGTCTAGCAACACACCGTGACCCCCAATCATCGGAAGAGTCAAAAGCAATGACTACTACCTTTCATGTGAAG
Organism: Gentiana straminea; assembly: GCA_036785695.1. NCBI lineage: Eukaryota > Viridiplantae > Streptophyta > Magnoliopsida > Gentianales > Gentianaceae > Gentiana > Gentiana straminea. The sequence continues at coordinate 25,283,621 of JAVUPR010000113.1, forward strand.
CAGTTACCGTATAACTTACAATCCTATCGCTGTAATAATATCCATACGATCGTATCTCGAGTGTCAATACATTAACGATCGTATCTTATAATCTGGATATCATGCTCTCTCGGAATAATATATTTACTCCCACTTTGCAAAGATTCTCGAGAGCTAGATATTCCTTATTATAAGGCCATTTCGGATATTCGATCCCAATCATAGGATACGCGATTCCCGGACGACCAATCATGTATACTCCGCATGCTTCAATATCACACCCAATCACTACCGTATGATCGCCCCGTGGCTAGGGGAAATCTCAATAGAGTCAAAGCATGACAATCCACACCGTGATGCCATGAAGACTCCGGTCTAAAGGATAATTACACAACCGCCACATAGTGTGACACTTAATGTAAGTGGGTCAGTCTAACGTACACATTCTCTAATACACATCCACGTACAGTCCAAGTGTCTCTACACTTCGATAGATGAGATCTATCCCTACCTTCTATAAGATAGAAGACATCCAATACGTGCTAGTCTGATTATATTATCAATGTCACATTTGACAGTTCATAAGACTAAAGACATTTAAGTACCAAATTTGTTAGAGTGATTAGAGATCTCATCAACCATAATCACTATCATGGTTTCTCTATCACAGTTTGACACTAGGGACGTTACTATAAATATACAACAAATAATATGAAGATAAACAATACATAATAACATAAGTGCTTTTATTAATCATAATAAAGTTATTACATGAACTAAATAGACTGTAAACAACCCGACCCGGTCGGTCCGGTCCAACCCGGTTGGGTTTCGGACACCTTTCCAACAATCTCCCACTTGGCCTAAAGCCAATCACCCATACGCCTAAGCCCGTGCAAGTGAACATGTTTCTCATGCTTTGCTTGAGACAATGCCTTGGTTAACGGATCAACAATGTTATCATCCGTGTGGACTTTCTCTATCTTTACATCTCTTCTATCTACTATCTCTCTAATCAAGTGATAGCTCCGTAGCACATGTTTGGACTTCTGATGAGACCTTGGTTCCTTTGACTGAGATATCGCCCTATTGTTATCATAGTACAGAGGCACTAGGCCTTCAATGGAGGGAACCACACCAAGTTCAGTAATGAACTTCTTCATCCAAACTGCTTCTTTTCCGCCTCCGAGGCTGCTATGTATTCGGCTTCCATTGTAGAGTCTGTAGTAGTCTCCTGCTTGGAACTCTTCCAGCTCACTGCTCCGTCGTTAAGCGTGAAAACAAATCTAGATTGTGACTTAAAGTCATCCTTGTAAGTTTGGAAACCGGCATCTGTGTAACCTCGTAATACTAAATCATCATTCCCGAAAACCAGGAACATATCCCTAGTACGCCTTAAGTACTTGAGGGTATTCTTGACAGCAATGCGGTGACCATCACTTGGATTAGACTGGTACCTACTAGTCATACTAAGAGGGTACGAGACATCTGGTCTAGTGCACAACATGGCATACATGATAGACCCGATTACCGAAGCATAAGGGATCTTACTCATTTTTGCCCTTTCCTCCTCGTCTTAGGACTTATTCCTTTCGACGAGATAGACCCCATGTGACATGGGCAAAGCAATCCTTTCTTGGATCGCTCCATGAATCGAATCTCTTCAAGACATATTGTCTATATAGGTGGATTGCGAGACCAAGCAACCTTTTAGATCTATCTTTATAGATCTTTATTCCTAGAATACAGAGTCGCTTCACCCAAGTCCTTCATTGAGAAGTTCTTGGATAACCAAGCTTTGATTGATTGTAACATAGGCACATCATTCCCTATGAGCAATATGTCGTCTACATAAAGCACTAAGAACACAATGGCCCTCCCACTAACCTTCTTGTAAACACATGGCTTATCTTCGTTCTTGATGAAATCAAAGCTGTTTGATTTTCTCATCAAAGCGAAGATTCCAACTCCGAGAAGCTTGGTTTAATCCATAAATGGATCTTTGCGTTTACACACCATCCTGGCGTCATCGGTTGTGAAACCCTCAGGCTGTGTCATATACACTTCCTCAGACAGGTTCCCGTTAAGGAAAGCTATTTTCACATCCATCTGCCAGATTTCGTAATCATGGTATGCTACAATAGCGAGCAGAATTCTAATAGATTTTAACATGGCAACAGGCGAAAAGGTTTCGTCATAGTCAACTCATTGTCTTTGCTTATAACCTTTTGCCACTAACCTAGCTTTGTAGGTAGTCACATTGCCGTCCATGTCGGTCTTTCTCTTTAAGACCCATTTGCACCCTATAGGAACTATTGGTTCAGGTGGATCAACTAAGTTCCAAACTTGGTAATCTTTCATGGATTCCATTTCAGAATTCATGGCTTCTAGACATTCTCTTTGTCATACCTTAATAGCACTTCCTCATAAGTTCTAGGGTCCTCATCTTCAATGAGATACACGCCGTGTACCTTTCGGGTTCACGGCGTTCCCGGTGGATCTTTGAAGTGCTAGTGTGTCCACGGTAGGGGTTGGCATCACATCTGTATGTGGTGTCTCCTCTACTTCCATCAACTGTTTGTTATCCCTAAGTGGTTCTCGAATTTCTTCAAGATCAATCTTACTCCCACTGACCCTATCCAAAATAAACTCTTTCTCCAGAAAGTGGCCAGTCTTGGGAACAAACACCTTTGTTCCTCAAGATGGTAAAATTGGTACCCTTTGGTTTCCCTAGGATATCCCACAAATAGACATTTGTCGGACACGGGCTCTAATTTGTCGGGCATCGTCCGCTTCATGTAAGTCGGACAACCCTAAGGTTTTAGATGACTTAGGCTCGGTCTCCTCTTAGTACATACCTCGTATGGCATAGAATGAATCGTCTTTGATGGAACTCGGTTTAGTGTATAGGATGCGGTTTCTAGAGCATACCCAAAAACGATTTTGGAAGAAGCTGCGTAGCTCATCATGGATCGCACCATGTCTAACAAGGTATGGTTCCTCCTCTCGGACACGCCATTCATCGAGGCGTCCCGGGAGGGGTCCATTCGGGAAGAATCCCATTCTCATTCAAATAGTCCCGAAACTCTCCATCTAGGTATTCTCCGCCTCGATCGGATCAAAGTCTTTTGATTTCTTTACCTAGTTGTTTCTCACTTCACTACCGAATTCTTTGAACTTTTCAAAGTCCTCGGACTTATACTTCATTAAGTATATATAACCATAACGAGAATGGTCATCGGTGAAAGTAATAAAATAAGAGTATCCTCCTTTGGCTTGAATTGACATTGGGCTGCATACATCAGTATGTATGAGCTCAAGCAATTCAATGGATCTTATCCATTTGCCACTGAAAGGTGACTTTGTCATCTTACCAAGTAAACAAGCTTCGCATGTGTCAAACGATTCGTAATCGAATTGATCCAACATTCCATCTTTATGGAATTTGGAAATGTGATTCTTATTTATATGGCCAAGTCTACAATGCCATAAGTAGGATTCATTCAAGTCATTTGTCTTGGCTTTCTGGTTATTTACATTAAGTACGTCAACATTCATATCTAATATGTAGAGACCGTTGCTAAGTATGCCAGTACCATAAAAATTCCATCACGTGAAAAAGAACAACATTTATTCTCAAACGTAAATGAAAATCCATCAACATCTAATGCGGAAATAGAAATAATGCTCTTCGTAAGAGCATGAACAAAATAACAGTTATTAAGTTCAAGTACTAGCCCACTGGGCAATGAAAGAAAATAAACTCCTACGGCTAGTGCAAAGAACACTTGCTCCATTCCCAACGCGTAGGTCCACCTCTCATTTCCTTAGCTCTCTAGTTCTTCTTAGTGCCTGCATATTCATACAAATATGAGAACCACAACCAGTATCTAATACCCAGTGGTTAGACTTAGAAGAATTAATGTTGATCTCAATCATAAATATACCTGAAGTCGAAGCATCAGAATGATTCTTCTTGGTACTCAAGAAGCCTTTGCAGTTTCTCCTCCAATGTCCGGTCTCACCACAATGGAAGCAAGCGTCCTTGGATTTGTCTTTCGCTATTTTTGGCGTTGTCTTAGGTGCAGCCTTCGCCTTCTTGGACTTCTTTTGGGCTTTTGCCTTGCCCTTGCTAGAAGTGACCAGCAACACTTGCTTTCCCTTCCTCACAGTGCCCTCAGCAGTTTTCAACATGTTATAATTCATCACGAACTGCGAGTATGAATCAGGTAGAGACTGTAGAATTAAGTCAATACTCAATTCTCGTTCCAACTTATGGCCTAACTTTCCAAGCCTCTCGATGTACCCGATCATTTTAAGCACGTGTGACCCCACAGCAGTTCCGGAAGCCATCTTACAACCAAACATGGCCTTCGAGACCTCGTACCTCTCAGTACGAGACTGAGAAGCATAGAGTTTCTTTAGGTGGACCATGATTGTGTAGGCGTCCATAGACTCATGTTGTTTATGCAGTTCTGGTGTCATAGAAGCAAGCATGATACACGTAGCTGTTAGGTGTGATGCCCGAAAGACAATTTTGTAATTGTTTTATTTAATAAATGAAATGATATTATTATTCATATTTATTATTCTCATAATCACCGATGTGACAATAGTATTTACACTACAGAAAACCCAAAAGTATATCGTTTATGTAATCACTTAACTCAGTGTATGGTATATACACGGGAGGATTGAATTAGTGAAGATGTACTTAAAATACAATTAGCCCGTAGTGAAGTTAATCGAGAGTATCGGGTCTCTCCCTTAACGTGCTATTAATGCGCCCAGAACACAATAGGTGTGATTGTCTTATCCGGACTTTCGGTTAAGAGAACCTAATGGGGCATTTATATATGATAGATATATCATATAGGGCTGGACCGATTTGATTAGAGTTCACGATATAATTCCGTAATTGAGAATTCTTATCGAATCAATGGATGATCATATTATGGATATATCTTAATCCTGAGGTGATCACAGTCAACTGCTTGAATCAGTATGAAGTTTGACTTGACGGTTAAGGATTACACTGAGTCTGTGGTCTGAATTACCCCATCTTGGCATTGTACCTTGGATTGAGTGAGTAGTACGTGTTATCACGGATACGGAATCCATTCCTTCCATTTACGGAAGTAGATAGACAGTTCCCTTATTTGTTAATCCTAGGCTGATCGATCCATGGAGTTCATATTACACCGATTAGCTACCAAAGTGAGTTGTATGAATTAATTGATCACTAGGGGGTTAATGGTAAATAAGGATAAGAGGTTCTAGAAAGGGTTAACGGTAACTTCCCAATTTAGAATGAACGATCTATGGAGGATTAATCCATATGTAATGATTATATCAATAGACGCTTATTATTATTCTCGTGAGGAGATAAATATAATCTTATAATCGGAGGAGTGCGATCACGGGATTATGGTGGCATATTCCGTGATTGATTTATCGAATATAATTATTCGTTCGTAAGATAATTATTTATTTGATTTATCGGAGCCGCCGATTATTAGTCCATGGTCCCCGACGTGCCTCCTAATATAGCATAGCTATTCTCGGACGTCGAATCCTAATAATATTAATTTAGTTCTTGTTGGACTTTATTAAAACGATATGTGAATTAATTGTTTAGTTGGACTAAATAATTAAATACACGGAAAAAAACATTTTTCGTGGACTCGGCCCGAATTGGTGTGTTGACTTTTTGACCAAATTGGTCAAATGTAGTAAAATGCGTGTAACCTTTTTTTGCGGTTTGCATATGGCGCATTTTTTGTGTCATTATTTAATTATTGGGAAATTAGATTTCTTGGATAATTATTTGACATGTGATTTATCTTTTATTTGTTAAATGATAATTAATGGAATATTAGATAATAATATGATTTATCTTAATTTGTTTGGGATAATTATTTTATTTATCTATTATTTGGAAAATGGATTAATGTAATAATTATCACTTAATTATTTAATCCTTGGAGGCTAAGTTTTACTCTCCTATATAAAGAGAGTTCTCCCAAGCCTTAGACACACATGTAATTTTCGACTTCATCTCTTAGAGAGAGAAGGAAAATATTTTCGGCCAAGGGGATTAAAGGGGAAAAATCTTGGAGGTTTTTCTGGGTAGCATATCGGAAGGATTCGAGACGAGAATTTCCTTCCACCGGGAGTTGCTTGGATCACACGTACGGAAGATCGTGGTGCTCTTCACACCTTGTTCGTTCTTTCTATTGCGGTTCTCCAACTTGGATTTTGAGATCCAAGAGGTATGTTCTACAACCCCCTTGTAGATATAGATCTAGTTTATTTTATTACGTGTAATTTATAGATCTAGATCCTTAAATCGCTTCCGTTGCGGATGATATTACTAACAGTAGCATCGCATCGTCGAAACGGTGCTTGTTATACTTCTCGACAGCATCCGCAGCCGAACCCTCAGCGGGCTCTTTCGGTAGGGCCTCGTCCAAGACATAGCCAATCTTCTCGTGCCTCAAAACGATTTTGAGGTTTCTTTCCCAATCGAGAAATTTTTTCGTCAAGCTTATTGTCAATGATAAAACGAAGGTTCAATTTGTTTGACATTTTCTACAACAATAAATAAAGATAGAATAAGTAAAAGCTCATATATTTAAAACCCTAAACTTGCACTTAAAATTTTATAAGGTTTTATTCCCACTAGCCAACTATTCCCAATTGGCTTTCAAGAAAATAATTTTTCTTTAGTGGGCAAGATCCCATCGAACTATCTCGACCCCCAACTTTGGCTGATGGGCCGAAAATAATTTAAAAGGTGGACAACACTTTGTCGATCGTATCTTATACGACTCTTGTTGTTTGGCTAGTCAATTCTTTGACAATTTTTCATCTTATGAAAATAGTCAAACCCTTGCCTCTAAAATCCAAACGACCCCGCTTTGGCTGGTGGCCGAGAGAATTCTTAGTCAAGTCTTAACCCTAATATTCATGAGATCTCTTACGATTATATCTCAATAACAATGATATACCCGAGGTAGGTCAACCCCCGCTTTGGCTGGTGAGTTGGGTCCGAACAAGGGCTCTTCACCGTCGTTATAATATGGGGAGGCAATTACAACTTGATTTTTGATGTGGGAATAATTTTAAATTAATTCACTTAATTAATTTCGTTAATGGTCTCATCTACTATGTGCATATTACTACGATATCATATAAATTAAAACATACACAACATTCCGCGCACAAAATAACCGGTATGATCATGGACTTTTCCTAGGTGCGGTTTCGAATACAAACTGACAAAACCGTGGGTCATAATCTAAGGGTATATCGCAACCGCCAATAGAATCTTTATTGATGTACGCCAATGTTCTTTATCTCTCTTTGGTCTTCTTCTTCTTGCTCCATTCTTGTTACATAATAATCTATCTAATAAATAATTACACCTGCCGCACACGGGAGGGGGGGAGCTAACGGGAATGGTATAAATGCAAAAAGTAAACTAGGTCACGTTCTTCATAACAGCCTAGGACAATTTCAAAAACCAACATAAAGAAAAACATTCCCATCTATCATATTGTTCGAGTCCATGATCAATCGGGGTCCATATAATCACATTATATCTACATATCTAATCCATACAATTTTATCTTATGAAAAAGATCAAATTCTAATTTTAACTACAATGCGTCTTATTTTATCACATCAAATAATTGAATAAATTTTAATTAATTATATGACTTAATCGAAAATAAAATTAATATTTAATTTTAAATCGATTTTAATTTAAATTTTATTAAATTTGAACTATTCAAATTTAATTTTGTTTCATTTCCTTTTGTTCTTAACCAAAAATGATGCCTTTGGTTTCCTAAATCAAAAGGCATCTTCCTAAACCAAATTTGGTTTAGGCCTGGCCACTTTCCAAAATCAAAATTTTGGTAGTGGCCTAGACATATGCCTTTTACAAATCAAATATTTGAAAAGGGTCTAAGCCCATTCCAAATCAAAATTTGGAAAAACCAATATTTTGGTTAATATGCCACTATGGTTTCCCAATGGCCAAACTATTTGAACCATTGGTTGGCCACATGACACAACAAAACAAAAGAGATATCTATGCACAATAAATATCACAAAACGAAAAACGAATTGATCCTCCCTTTTGCAAAAGCCGGTCGACGCTGTTCGGCCTAGCCCCCATCGATTATTATTATTATTATTATTATTATTATTATTATTATTATTATTATTATTATTATTATTATTATTATTATTATTATTATTATTTGTTTCAAACGTTTCGTGAATCTAGATCTTGCATCTATCGATTAATTACTACGCAATTAAATTGTGCTTATTGCTTAAGCTCGAAGTCTGGCTCTGATACCATTGTTAGGAAATCACTAGTTTAACGCAGCGGAATTAAAATTTGATTTCCTTTTCTAGATCGTTCTTCGTTTAATGCAATAAACACGTTAAGTAGTTTGACGGAATATACCTTCGATGATATATAAGATCGTCGTTTTGACCGTCAACGGAGAGTAGTACAGTGCGCAAGCCGTCCACGCGTCCGGCCTCTATCGATAATCCACATGAACTCCTCGCCGGAATCCTCCTTGGATTGCTATTGGAAAACTCCGGTTGCTAAACCGGCCTTTTTCCTCCCTCACAAACTCTCTATTGGAAACTCTCTATTTTACACAAGAACTATTAGCACTTGCAATTGTGATGTACAGAAGAGCTTGACACCCACCTCGTAATTATAGTCAAATGTGGCGCCCATTAGAGTGGAGGAGAAGAAAACATTTTCCCAATAAAATAAGGAAAATCTCCTAGATTGATTTATCTATTTTATTATAATATCTCATATTAAATAAAATCTAAATATTCCAATATCTTATATTGATTATATTTATCATATTACCATAAATCTATTTTTCCAAAATCAATTAATATCTAATATTAATATTATGGTAATCTTATTAATTAAAATGCACAATCCAAGTGTATCTCATACCCTCAGGATGTGGCGCCCCATATGTCAATTAATTGGCATCCGGAATATTCTTTAATTAATATAATTTGTATATAATTAATATCTTGTATTTTATTTATTCATAATAAATAAATACCATAATATTAATTTACCACTATAACCTTTATAGTCTAGAGATAAACTTTGCTTATTTGGTTATCAACTATAACCGCATTTTGATCCAACTCGATGTTCATATGTGTGTGACCCTATAGGCTTCTGAATATGTTGGCCGTGGACACAAAATGCAAATTACAAAAATGCCCTTCATGCCTAACGATCACGGGATAGCGTCTAGCAACACACCGTGACCCAAAATCATCGGAAGAGTCAAAAGCAATGACTACTACATTTCATGTGAAGCAGTTACGTATAACTTACAATCCTATCGCTGTAATAATATCCATACGATCGTATCTCGAGTGTCAATACATTAACGATCGTATCTTATAATTTGGATATCATGCTCTCTCGGAATAACATATTTACTCCCACTTTGCAAAGATTCTCGAGAGCTAGACATTCCTTATAAGAAGGCCATTTCGGATATTCGATCCCAATCATAGGATACGCGATTCTCGGACGACCAATCATGTATACTCCGCATGCTTCAATATCACACCCAATCACTACCGCTTGACCGCCCCATGGCTAGGGGAAATCTCAAATAGTGTCAAAGCATGACAATCGACACCGTGATGCCATGAAGACTCCGGTCTAAAGGATAATTACACAACCACCACATAGTGTGACACTTAATGTAAGTGGGTCAGTCTAGCGTATGCATTCTCTAATACACGTCCACGTACAGTCCAAGTGCCTCTACACTTCGATAGACGAGATCTATCCCTACCTTCTATAAGATAGAAGACATCCAATACGTGCTAGTCTGATTATACTATCAATGTCCTATTTGACAATTCATATGACTAGAGACATTTAAGTACCAAACTTGTTAGAGTGATTAGAGATCTCATCAACCATAATCACTATCATGGTTTCTCTATCACAGTTTGACACTAGAGACGTTACTATAAATATACAACAAATAATATGAAGATAAATAATATATAATAACATAAGTGCTTTTATTAATCATAATAAAGTTATTACATGAACTAAATAGACTGTAAACGACCCGACCCGGTCGGATCCGGTGCAACCCGGTGGGGTTTATGACACCTTTCCAACAGGTCAAGCTATACTAATGCAGACGGTACTCACTACGACCCCTTATTTGTTGATGTAGTGCCCTAAATCCAATCGGGTTGGACGGGATCCGACCGGGTCGGATCATTTCACTACGTTTTTATGTTTATATATATATATATAATAAAAGGCTTTTTCGTTATTATATATTTGTTCGTCTAACGAACCAATTATGATATGGTATGTATAATAACGTCGTCCTTAGTGTCAAACTATGATAGAGAAATTATAATAGTGATTATGGTTGATGAGATTTCAACTCACTTTAGATACTTAAATGTCTCTAGTCGTATGTGCTATTAAATGGGACATTAATCATATGGTTAGAATAGCACATATTATATGTCTTCTATTTTACGAAGATATGGATAGATCTCGTCAATCGAAGTATATGGACACATGGACGTACGTGGACGTGTATTACAGAATGCATACGTTAGACTGACCCACTTACTTTATTAAATGTCGCACTATGTGACGGTTGAGTCTTCATAACATCACGGTGTGGATTGTCATTTTTTGACACTATTGAGGTTTCCCCTAGCCATGATGCGATCGTGCGGTGGTGATTGAGTATGATATTGAAGCATGCGTAGTATTTATGTCGCTCGTCCGGAAATCGCATATCTTAATGGTATGTATCCTAATCGTCAAAATCTGCAATAAATGTGCTGGAATTGAATATTCCAAGAAAATCCAGCAACTAATGTTGCGAAATAAGTGTTCAGCGTAAATGTTCGGAAATAAATGCCCCGCAAATTATAAATGTTCGCATGAAAGTTAAAGGAAGGGCAAAACAGACCAAACAAATTTATTTTGTCCTTATTGCAACTATTAAAAAAAAGCTTAATATATAAGAGGAAATGGATTTATAACTAATTTTTCCTTTTTTTTATGGTAAAAGGTGCCGAGATTTTAATAATCACAGTCAGCAATCCAAGCACAAATTACATGAGAGCGTGGGGAAGAGCCACAATCTTTACATACAACAAGATTTAGGCCTTCCCTAGCAAGAAAATGAGCTGGTATGTTGCCCTGTCTTTTTACAAAAGATAAAGAAATATAAATAAAAGCAGGTATCAGTTTTCGGTAGTATTCCAAGATACTTCTCAAATATGACAAATCTTCTGACTGACTCGTGAGGCGTTGGTGAACTGTGAGAGACCTCCCTTCTATGATAATGTGAAAGAATCCCCACGTGTGAGCAAAAGTTAAAGCGTGATAAACTGCTAAGGCTTCTCCAATTAAGACGTCATAGTTTCCTTCTAATTTCTAGCAAAAAAAGCTCCGAATAATTTTCCCTTGGCTCTTACGAAGAATTCTGCCGATAGCTGCTGAAGAATCATTAAAGGCTGAATCGACGTTGAACTTGAGAGAATCTCGTGGGGGCGGCGACCAACTAATCGCACACGGAGGGTCTTTAGCTAAATGTTGTCGTCCTATAGCAAGACAATATTCATCCGCCTAAAAAAAAGGAAAAATTAGTTATAAATCCATTTTTAATAACTACTACGGTTTTCCTCAAAAAAAAAAAAAAAAAACTAATACAGTTAAATAATAACGGAAGAGTAACATCTATCAGTCCTTACGGCCCATTCTCGTAATATTAAATTAAAAAAGGCAAAACCCCATATTGTGACGCTTAAACGTTTATGCGATTAAGAGAAAATACAGAATCAGGTTGATGTATCCCTTTGTATTTATTTTCGTAGTAATGTCGGGACCACGACGTTTTTTTAAAGTATCCCGTGCAAAATTATACGGACCCGTGCAAATTTGCACGGGCTCAACACAAAGACGCGTGAAAAATTAAACGTGGGGTACACATGGTTGCATGTGGGGTATACATGGTTAAGTTAAAAAAAGAGAAAGAAGAATGTGGAAATTGCACACGTGGCCGTGTAAATTTGTACGGGCTTTTCTCAAAATTTGCACGCTACTTAAAAAAGAAAATGTCACTATGACATGACCTAAAAATAAATACCCATCCCTACGGGTCCTGATTTTATATTTTGTCGGCGATTGAACGATCTTTCTAACGTGAAGGTTTCGGACAAAACAAAATTTATTTTTAAAGAGGAAAACAATCTTTTCAATCCAGGTATTTTTATGTTTTATCCTGCACAAGTTTATCGATGACTTGCTCGATATGAATAAGATATTGAGCATACTTCAAAACATCAGTTCTCACAGTTGTTTGATTGTTCCTTGTATTTGGTTACGTTGATTTTTAAAAAAAGATGGAGGCTTTTCATATTAACTGTAAATAATTTCGCTCGGAGTCTATATCGTGTTGCTATTGTAGTGTTTGATACTTTGGTTGAATTATAAGTGTAAAAATTAGCAGGGAAAAGTTTGTGATGGAGACGGTAGTCCTTATTGTTTATTTTTGGTTTATTTATTTTTGCCTGGGTTCAAACGGAACCGGATCCTCAGCTTTTGTGTTCCCAGCTTTTCCCAGCTTTTGCACACGTGTCCGCAGCTGATTGGCTGAAAACTGAGAAGCGAGCTGAGTATCAAACACGCTGATTGGCTGAAAACATGCTGTCCTAGCCAATATATACTTAAATCTGAATCACCCTCAATGATAATTAATTAATAAGTAGGTTAATGTGAGTAAAAAGTTAGTATTAGTGAGATATCTACGGTTAAGATGCCAATGAGGCTCGGCCTAATTGCCAAAGTTGCGAAGGCATCGGGACCAAGAGGTCGTGCTTTCGCACAACAAGTGTGTGCGTGAGTTATATATTGTGATTTTGTAAGGAGAAAGTGAAAAGAAAAAAAAAACAGATAGACACAGTTCAGATATATAGTAATTGAGGACAACATATATATTTGACCCCTTCTTTGCTCTGGGATTGACTGCTAGTTTATCTGGTTTTTATCCGTGCGTGTCAGATATGTATCGAATGCGAGACTTGTTACCAAACATGAGTATCTGTGTATCATAATGAGTTTTATGACAGCAATTTCATGCTTATTAATCTACCTTACTTTTGGTTCAGTTTGTCTCTTTTGCTCGTATGGTAAAATAATGAACACATTGTTTTGATTCAGATAGAAAGTAGTTATGGCTGATGTTCTGAAGCAGCAAAACAATATTAATGGGTTACAGGGAAGTGAAAGCAACGATAGAATAAGTAGTTTACATGATTCTATTCTCCATCATATTCTTTCATTTCTTCCTACCAGAAATGTTGTACAAACTGGGATATTATCAAAGCGATGGAAGTCGTTATGGATTTGTTCGTCTATCTTAGAAATTAGTGATATCCGTTGTTCTAGTGCAGCATGCTGGAATTTTGTTGACAGAGTTCTTCTGCTTCGAAATGGATCAAGTATTCAACAGTTCAAGATTACATTAAAATCTTATGCTACTTCCAGTAGTCGTGTTCAATCGCTGATTGCAACTTTAGTCCGTCATAAAATTCAACATCTCGATATATCTCTAGGCGTTGAGGATCAATTCACTCTACCTTGCTCCATCTTTGATTGTCAATCCCTTTGTATTTTAAAGTTATCGATTTTAAAGAAATGGGGGAGATTGCTTACCCTTGAGCTGCCTGTTCGTTTCTCTTTACCATGCCTAAAAGTCTTGTGCCTGCGTGATTTTGCATTTCCAAATGCCGAGTCCATTGAAAAGTTGTTTTCGTGTTGTCCTGTTCTTGAAGAATTGGCTTTAGTGGAGTGTAAGTGGATCCATTGGAATAGCATGACCATTTCTATTCCCTCATTAAAGAGATTGACAATTTCATTAGAGGGATATGACTTTGTTGATGATCATAATAGCTGCTGTTACATTAAAGTTGAAGCTCCGTCCCTCCGGTCCTTCAACTACACAGGTACTTTGACCAGCCTGTTGTACTTGTCGAACATGTCAAGTATTCAAGAATTCAAGCTTTTCTTTTCAAGAATAGAGCCCTCCGGTATTTTAAGAAGCTCTCGTGTTCAATCGTTGGTTGCAGCTATAGTCAGTCATAAAGTTGAGCAACTTGATATTACTATCGATGTTAAGGATCCATTCACTCTACCTTGCTCCATCTTTGAGTGTCAATCCCTTAAGAGTTTGAAGATATCTATGAAGAACGATACCCTTATGCTGTCTGATCAAATCTATTTACCATGCCTGCTGCCTGACCAAATCTATTTACCATGCCTCAAGGTGATGCACCTAAGTTATTGTGAATTTCAAGATGCTAACTCCATTGAAAAGTTGTTTTCCTGTTGTCCTGTTCTTGAGAAGTTTACTTTGGAGGAATGTAAGTGCATCCGTGTGAATCGCATTAACATGTCTATTCTCTCGGTCAGCCATAAAGTTCAACAGCTTTATATTTGTATCGATGTTAAGGAGGTTCCATTCACTGTACCTTGCCCCATCTTTGATTTTCGATCCCTTTGTATTTTGAAGTTATCCCTGAAAAACATTACCCTTGAGCTGCCTGATCATATCTCTTTACCATCCCTAAAAATGATGCAGCTGCGTTTTTGTGAATTTCAAAATGCTAACTCCATTGAAAAGTTGTTTTCTTGTTGTCATGTTCTTGAGGAATTGACTTTAATGGACTGTAAGTGGATCCATTTTAACAGTGTTACCATTTCTATACCCTCATTAAAGAGGTTGACAATGGGTGTAGAAGAATACAGCCTTGTTGATGATGAAAATAGCTGTTACATTACAATTGAATCTCCAGCCTTGTTGTCTTTCAACTACACTGGTTACTTGACCAACCACTTCTATTTCACTAAGATATCATCTTCATCATCAATCACAGCTCGCATTTATATGACAAATCATTACTTTAGGAGGAAAGTAAGGCCTCTTCATCTTGCTCAGTTTTTTCAGGGTCTGGAAAACATGGTTTCCTTGAGTATAATATCTAATGAAACTGCAGAGGTACTAAGTGCCTACCTTTTCTATTTTAAGATTTTCCATTTTTTGATGATCATTGTAATGCTAGCCTAGCTAGCTAGCTGCGGACAAAATCATCTAAGACTTGATTTTGATATGCAGGTACTCTCACTAGCAGACACGGTTTCGGACCATTTTCCAGTTTTTCACCATTTGAAATATTTGTATTTTAGTATGGAAGTAAAGGGCCCTGTCTTAAGAGGGTTTCTAAAGTTGTTTCATTTCATGCCAAACTTGGGCACCATTGAATTTTCGGAGGTGAATTAATATTGTTTGTTTACATGAATTGAATGCTAGCTGCTGTGATGTTTAAATGTTTGGTGTTAAATTCTAACCATTTAAATTCCTCCATTTGTTGTCTCCGTAGGGAGTTCATCAAAACATACGCAAATCTGGACTTATATGGATGCCAAAGCCTCTGCCTAATTGCTTCTTGTCTAGCCTCAAAAATTTGAGCCTTAAGAAATTTTGTGGGGATGATCAGGAATTCTTTTTCTTGGCAAGTTTTCTACAAAAAGTTGTTTCTTTGCAGAGGATAAATATTACTACATACGGATATATAAACCGACAATGGCTGAGGAATAAAGTGAAAGATCTCTCCACAAGATTCAAACACTGTGCCATCATTGTCCAGTGAATCTCTTCTCATGCTCATGCATGCATGTAAGTAATTTTTCTAGTTTTACTGCAAGCCTTGTTCTTCTGCTTTTAGTTTAGGTGTTCACTTGTGAGGGGGGGTCTCCTAGAATTTAAGAGGTGCCCCATGGACTGATTTGTCTTGTCTCTTCAAAACTAAAGATTTGTCTCTCATACTGTTGTTATCTTCCACTACTAGATCACGACGGTGTGATGTCACTTATTATCATTTTAGTGGTTTTTGCAGGTATTCAAAAATGGAAATGAAATAAGAATGTCAGAATTTCACAAAGTCGCCTGTGCTTGTTGTCAAGACGTTTCGTTGTGTGTTGGCCTTTGCTTATATTCTGAAATTAAGCTGAGGTTTTGGAAGACAAGTTATATGAGATATTAGTAGTTTCTGTTTTTTTTCCTCTTTTTTTTTTTTTTAAAATTTTTTTATCTACAACAAATATCAAGATAGGCTGGAGTGCAAAGTCCCACGTTTGTAGTTAGGCATAGTTTTTTGTCTTCCATTTATGCTATATTAATAAGGTATTTGACCTTTTATATTAAATCCATAAATGTAGTCATTTTTTTAAATTTTTTTTTCTTTCTGTAGCTTAGTACTTAAGATTTTGTTATTTTGGCTGGTTTTAGAAGGGTTTTGTATTTTATTGGATTTTCATCGTTTTCCTCAGAGTTGTAGCTCTGGTTGAATGAATGAACCATGTAATTTTGGTGCTTTTAAAGGTTAGGGGTAAATACACCGATATATTGTTATGGAGTAAAATACATGGTTCAATATTTTCAAAAGCCCTTATTTGCTCTGGCGATTTTCAATTCGCCGCTCTTCATCCACCATCTTTGCATCCCCGTAAAATTCAATTTCTCTTATGCAACCTGTCACTTCTATGGAGACGGAAGGTGGTCATCAGCAAGAAGATATCACAATACAATTTGGCCACGACCCAGGTCTGCAGCGCGATGGGGGGGGGGGGGGGGGGGGGGGGGGTTCCCAAGTCAATTAGTGAAACTGTGTGGGGGGAAACGCAGTGGAGTAGTCGACGTATTTCAGCAACCAAAAGGCGACACTATCTATTATACATGTGAGGATGAGGATGAGGATGAGTTGGACTTTGCTGATTTTTTTTTATTTGTCAACACCGGACAGGTGGAGAGGGGACCGGAAAAGGGTATCGAAATTCCTCTGGAAGAACTATGGAGGCCTTGGAGAAGGACCCTAATTGTCAAATTGCTGGGCAGAAATATCTCCTACAAAGTTGTACATCAACGGTTATCCACACTTTTGGTGCAAGCTGATTGGAGCTGAAATTCACCCTTCAAAAACAATTTATACTGACTCGAAACCGTGGGCAAACTAACTCTCTAAACGGCAGTGTACCGGGTCGATTGCTAGAATAGCTACAGGAGTACGAGGTCGAACCCAAGGGAAAAGTGTGTGTGAGTACCAAAGCAAACGTGGAACTTAGTCTAGGTGATCAATATTTCAAAGTATTTATAACTACAACGACACTAACGTGATTCCTACTAACGAGTTTAAAGACAAGAAAGAGAGAAGATTAAACTACTAGGTTCTAAAGATAGATTAAGGGACATAGCCGAACCATGATCAAAATAGCTAGTTTCACCCCAAGGAATGACAAAACCGGGAGTGTGCATTAAACGAATGAACTCTTGCATTCAATTTCACGGGTGCATACTCCTAAACCCGGTGCTAAGGTCTGAACAACTCTTCCCCAACACCTTATGCCATGTTAACTACCCTTCCCCAAAGAAGATTCACTAACAAGACAAGTTATGCACTAGAGCCGCTTAAACGTCAAAACGAGTAACCTCACTCTAAGAAGTGATCCTAGAACCCTTTCCCACATCTCTCTATCTGAACAACTCTCAAGATTGACGTGTGTGATTTTGACCTAGGTGATCAATCTAGCCCAAATTTGTTATAACAAGTTCTAAGACGTGAAATATGCAAGATACAACAATAAAAAGCACTACCCACTCCCAATTTCATCACCCAAAGGGTGATTTCACCAAATTTCACATGATTCGACTATGAAAAGGGATTAGCTACTCATTATACTAATCAAAACATACACAAGACAGTAAATAAGAGTCATAACAAGTAAAAGAAAGAAGAAATTTACTATTAATTTGTAGAAATTCGAGATTAGATCCAAAAAGTACAAAATAAAGAAGTAATTAAAAGGTGGTCTCTTAGTGTTTGGAATGGAAATCTAAGCTAAGAAATGGAAAGATTAAGCTAATATTATGTTGATGTAAGCTAAGAGAAAGTAGTCTAAGCTATTACAAAAATCGAGCTAAGAAATGGGTAGAGTTTTGCTAAGAAAAAGATTGATATCCAAGAAATAGTCTAAGGGGGGTATTTATAGGTGAGAGAAAAATATGCAGAAAACTGGTCCAAACGCACGTTTGGAGTGCTGAGACTGGCGTTCATCATCTTCAAACGCACGTTTAGCCTAGGGCAAACGTGCGTTTAGCTTCATTTCTAGGCAGGATCTTGACTATCTTCATCTTGAACGCACGTTTGGGGTGAGTCAAACGCGCGTTTGGGGGACTTGAAACGGACGTTTGGGATGTGCAAACGCGCGTTTGAGGTGGTTTCAAACGTGCGTTTGGAAAGCTTGAACTCTGTATCAACTGGTGTCTTTTGAACGCACGTTTGGGGGGGTTCAAACGTGCGTTTGAACCCCTGTTGCCCCAAATCTTCAACTTTTCCTCCTTTGATCTCTTATCTTGCCTCGGTTATGCTTTTTGTCACCAATTATCACCTTTCGGGTCCTCGAGACGCCAATACCCTTCAACATCATGAACAACCAAAAACATCCAAACAATTCCGGAGGGTAAAAATGCTCGGGAATAGGGTTAATATCAACAAAAAGGGGTAATATTCCATCAAATTGACGGATTCACTCCCCGTGCCATGAGCTCACGATAAAACCCCGAAAATGGTCTAAATTACCCAAAAAATGTGCTGAAAATGTGGTAAACGGGGGTAAACAATGCACCGGAGTCACGTAAAGTTGACTCCCATCACAAGCATGGGGTGGAATTCAGGTAATAGACTTGGATTTAGGCTACTTTGTCGTTCGATTTTAAAGAGGACTACTAGTGGGCATTGATGAAATGGTCCCTGGGTGATTCAATACCACATTTTAACAGTAGTGCAGATGGTGTGCTTTGCTTTGAGTGTGGAAGGTTTGGGCATAAAGGTCAAGAATGCCCATGGATGAAGGCAGCAAACACTGAAGTAAATCAGAATAATCGCCAGGAAGCAGAGGCTATGTGACGCCCCGTTCCCGGAACCGAGTCCTTATCCGGAAACGAACGCCCGGCATGTATAATATTAAATATAATCCAATATTATACATAAGCCTTACGTCATATATCATAAACACAATGCGGAAACGAAACGACTCGGGGAAAAAATAAATTCCAAAGACCAACAAACCAGATTCAATGCTGCACTAAAATCCAAAATGGAAATTGAAACGTCTTACATCAATTCCAAAACAAAAGAAACCGAACGATCTAGTCTTATAACAAAAGCCACTAAACGAGCCAAACAAAAACAATATTCAATCTGAAATAACAACATAGTTTGTATCAAACTTGAAATAAAAGAAAGTTTCCAAAAGAACAACTTCATATAAAACATCTTCGTATCAAGACCTCAAACATCTTCATCATACTCCTCGTCTCCATAAACCTGTTCATCTTCTCAATAAAACATTTAACGGGTAAGTACATACGTACTTAGTAACGAGTAGAAGCTATTGAAATCATGCGTTTTATAAAGAAAGCAAGTAACCATCATCTTATTAATAAACCGTTTAAACATGATCTTACATCTAACTATCACGTTATATTCATAGTATAACATGAGGTCCCTAGGGTTACTAGCTTAGCTTATCTATGTTACAGCATGTTTGCGAGGGCACTACACTTAGTGAGATATGCACTAAGACAAAAGTTGCAACCCTATAGAGATAAATCTCTAGCGGTCCCGAGACAATCAATCACTTTACCGGCTAGCACTAGAAGCTGTCCGGTGAATGATTTGTTTCGTTCGTGAGGTTGTCCGGCGGTATGATCACTACTTTAAGCGGCTTTGTCTAGAATCCGGCGGTGACCTTTACCACTTTATCCGGCCAACCAACACATTGCCGATGTTGTCCGTGCCTATTCAAGCTCTCATGATGCTTAATCTTTTATCTAGTCAATTACGTTTATTAAGCGATTAACTAGCCACCTAGTTTCATTCAGTACAAAAGCTCCCTACTCCCTCTTCTTAGACTTCTAGACTCAATCTAGCAATTACACAGACAATGATGATCCCTAGTTCATCAAAGCACAAGGCCAATCCTAAGTTTCCGACGATCCCAAGTTTCATTCATAAGAAGTCCACTTGGTGCAGAACTAAACGCATCAGAAACCTATTTATGGCTTTGTAATGTTTATGAATATTTATAAATGTTTTTTTTAGGTCATTTACTGTATATATTATCTATTAAACCCACTATATCAATAATTCCTTTTTTTTTCCAAAATTAAAATAAATATAATATTCCGATTTTTCGTTAAAAGACTAAAATGCCCTTTTTCGAAAATCGGGATGTTACATTCCTCCCCCCTTAAGAGGAGTTTCGTCCTCGAAACTTGAACATACCTGGAAGATCCATAAACTCAGGGAACTCGGCTGCCATCACATCTTCCTCTTCCCATGTCGCTTCACTTGGTGAATGATTGCTCCATTGCACCAAGACCAAAGGAATTATCCTTCTCTTGACTACCTTCTCTTTCCTATCCAGAATCTTAACCGGCTTCTCAACGTAGGCTAGATTATCTTGAAGTAATTCCGGATCAAACTGAGATTCCACATCCGTAGAAGATAGACACTTTTTAAGCATGGATACATGGAAGACATTATGTACCCTAGACATTGATTCCGGTAACCGAAGTCTATATGCTAACTTTCCAATCCTTTCGATGATGTCAAAAGGCCCCACATATCTCGGACTCAGTTTCCCTTTCCGCCCAAACCTCTTAACACCCTTCATCGGAGAAGCTCGTAGATACACACTGTCCCCAACTGCAAACTCTAACGGTCTTCTTCTGATATCTGCCCAACTCTTCTGTTGGTCTTGAGCGGCTTTAAGATTCTTCCGTATCAGCTCAACTTTCTCTTTAGCCTGCTGAACTAACTCTGGCCCTGTCAACTGCTTTTCCCCAACTTCGTCCCAATAAAGTGGAGTCCGGCATTTCCTACCGTACAAGGCTTCAAACGGTGGCATCCCCAAGCTAGCATGATAACTGTTATTATAAGCGAACTCTGCCACCGAGAGGTAATCATCCCATGATCCCCCTACTTCAAGGACACAAGCTCTAAGCATGTCCTCGAGAGTCTGGATTGTCCTCTCGGACTGACCGTCTGTCTGCGGGTGAAAGGCTATACTCAAGTCCGTCTTTGTTCCAAAAGCCTTTTGCAACCCTTTCCAGAAGTGACTTATGAATCTGCTATCTCTGTCGGATACGATAGATAAAGGCACACCTTGAAGTCTCACTATATTGTCCAAATACAGTTGAGTGAACTTCTTAATTGGCATGTCAACCTTACATGGCAAGAAATGGGCTGATTTCGTGAGTCTGTCAACAATCACCCAAATCATGTCATGGCCACTCTTCGTACGCGGTAAACCGGTGATGAAGTCCATCGTGATGTTCTCCCATTTCCATTCCGGTACTTCCAAAGGCTTCAACAAACCTCCCGGCCTTCGTGCTCTGCTTTAACTCTCGGCATGTATCACACTTTGCCACGAACTCGCGATATTCAACTTCATGCCAGGCCACCAATATCTTTCTTTGAGATCTCGGTACATCTTGGTAGATCCCTGGATGAACCGCAAAGGCAATCTTGGGCTTCATCCATGACTTGCGCCTTAGTCCATCAACATCGAGCACACACAAACGATTACCATACCAAAGATGTCCACTTTTATCCAAGCGATAACCCACTTTGTAGGTTTCTCTCGAGCTACGCGCTTCAAATCAACTAACACCGGGTCTTCATCTTGCTTTGCCCGGATATCATCCAACAACTCTGACCTTGCCATCAATGGCGCAAAACACCGAGCTTCACCTTCCCGTTCAACCACTTGAATCGTAAACCGTCTAACCGATGGATCACTTCTTGCAAGGTAGTGATAGCATTAACCGGTCTCCGGCTAAGTGCATCCGCTACAACATTCGCTTTACCCGGATGGTATTGAATGTCCAAGTCATAGTCTTTCACAAACTCCAACCATCTTCTTTGCCTCATATTCAAATTCTCTTGAGTGAAAAAGAACTTAAGGCTCTTATGATCCGTGAATATTCTTGCCTTAACTCCATAAAGGTAGTGCCTCCACCGTTTCAAAGCAAAAACCACCGCCGCCAACTCCAAGTCATGTGTAGGATAGTTCTTCTCATGAACCTTTAACTCGCCTAGAGGCGTAAGCTATTACCTTTCCTGCTTGCATCAGAACACATCCCAAACCTTGACTCGAAGCATCTGTATACACATCATAGTTATCAAAGACCTCTGGCAAAGCTAACACAGGTGCTGCAGTCAACTTACCCTTCAACGTCTGAAAAGCTTCCTCACACTCCTTTGTCCACTCAAACTTGATGTTTTTCTGAGTAAGTCTAGTGAGAGGAGTTGCTATCTTCGAGAAATCTTGTACAAACTTCCTGTAGTATCCTGCTAAACCCAGAAAACTTCTTATCTCTGTCACTGTAGTAGGTCTAGGCCACTTAGAGACGGCTTCTACCTTCGCAGGATCAACTTGAATTCCATCTCCAGAAATTACATGGCCAAGAAAACTAACTTGTTTTAACCAAAATTCACACTTTGAAAACTTGGCATACAATTTCTTTTCCCTTAAAGTCTGCAAAACAATCCTTAGATGCTCCTCATGCTCCTTCTCATCCTTAGAGTATATCAAGATATCATCTATGAATACTACCACAAATTTATCAAGATAAGGCATGAAGACTCTTTGCATTAAATCCATAAATGCTGATGGAGTATTAGTGAGTCCGAAAGGCATGACAAGGAACTCATAATGTCCATACCTCGTACTAAACGCCGTCTTCGGTCTATACGCAACCTTAACCTTCAACTGGTGATAACCGACCTAAGGTCAATCTTAGAAAACACCTTCTTTCCTTGAAACTGGTTAAACAAGTCATCAATCCTAGGCAAAGGATACTTATTCTTGATTGTCAGGTTATTCAAGGCTCTGTAGTCGATGCACATCCTCAAACTACCATCCTTCTTCTTCACAAACAAAACTGGTGCTCCCCAAGGCGATGTACTTGGCTGAATCACATTCCTTTCTAGCATGTCCTTAAGCTGCACTTTTAACTCTTTTAATTCAGCTGGTGCCATCCTATAAGGTGCCTTGGTTGCGTAGTCTTGCTCCCGGGATTAATCGTATCTCAAACTCTATATCCCCGTCGGGCATATTTCCCGGCAACTCATCCGGAAAAACTTCGGGGAAATCCTTAACTATAGGAGTTTCTTCTAACTTAGGAGTATGATTCTCTCGTGTCCATAGCATAAAGAACATACCCTTCACAACCCTTCTGCAAGGCCTTCATGGCTCTAACCGCTGATATTATCGGATGCCTCTTCTTACTTAGCGTAAAAACGTTACCCTGAAAGGTCTTATCTGACTTACCTGGAACTCTGAAGACCACTTTCTTACCTCTACAATCCACATGAACAAAATTCTTGGATAGCCAATCCATCCCCAGAATTACATCAAAGTCTGTGAAGTCCAAAGCGTCAAGTCCGATTTACACCTATAAGTTCCAACTCTAACGTCGACTTGAGGTAAAACTTGTGCAACTTTAGTAACTCTTCCCAAAGGTGTAGTGATACTTAGAGGTTTCTCCAACTCCCGAAGTGGTAGGTTCAACTTCCTAGCTATCTTAGAAGACACAAAAGTACACGAGGCTCCGAGTATCAAACAAGGCCGACACTTCGCTAAGCTATCTATGATTATGGTACCTAGCAAGTGGATCAATTTAAGTACAATAAATAACATCATATGCGTCCATATAATATTAAGTATTCATAATAAACACACACTTAAAATGTACCTGTAACAACAAGATCATCAGGCTCTTCTGGTTCCACATCAATAGCAAAGACACGAGTAGGTCTGCTAGAAGATCCACGGTTTGCATTCTGATTCCCTCTGTTATCTACTGGATTCCGCTGAGATAAGTTCTTAGGACAGTTCCTGGAGAAGTGCCCCGTTTCTCCACAACTAAAACAACCGTTACCTCCGACTCGCACTCTCCCGCATGCGCCTTGTTGCATTTAGAACATACTTGCGGGTGGACCACTTTTCGATTAACTCGTCGCCGGTGCCGCGGTCTTCTTAAAGTTTTTGCGGTGCCCCACGATTATTACTGCGAAAAGATCCAAACGGCCTCTTATTCCCAACTACAACAGTAGCTTTCTTCCTAAAAGTCTCAACCTCCAAAGCCTTGTTCATAAGCTCAGCCATATTCCTGGCTGTAAAACCCAACATACCTGACTGTATTTCATAAGCCAACCCATCCTTGTATAGTGCCATTTTCCTCTCTTCAACCTTCATTAGTTCGGGATAAAACCTTCCCAACTCATTAAACTTGTTGGTATACTGAGATACCGTCAGCTGTGTACCTTGCTTATGCTTTAAGAATTGGCTAGCCTTGTCTCCGCTGTCCGTTATTGGGAAATACTCGTTGTAAAACATAACTTTAAAGCCTTCCCAATCGTTATCTTTCCATTACTACTCTGAATGGCGTCGATCCAAGCTTCACTGCCCCCAAGAGAAAGCGGCGCCAACCGGGCCATCTCGGATTCGGGAACATGAATATTCCCGAGGCCTTTTCAAAACTTCTTAACCATTCTTCGGCCTTTGAATGTTCCACATTCCCGAAGAAGTCTTGAACCCCTGTTCCTTCTCGTCCGGTGTACCAATCCACCGGTGGTGCTTGCTCAACTCGTCGGTCTAACCGGCGAAGCTTGAGGGTACACGGAGGGTATCCATAGGGTATCTCTTCTTGGTGAGGTTGTTGGTATGGGGGTGGTGGATATGCTTGCCGAGGTGGAAACCACGAGTGAACACCCCCATACGGATGATACCTCCGGTACCGCGCCGTGGCCGAGGCCTGCCGCCGTGCATACTGAGGGTAGGCATAACCTGATGTCGCAAAATTATCAGCTCCGCTCGGCGGTGGAGGAAGAACTGTAGGCTGTGGTGTGTAGTCATAAACCGGTGGCGGATAAAAAGCTGATGCAGGTGGACGACTGTAGATCGGTTGTGACTGTTGTGCTACAGATGGAGGAGGGTATACCGTAACAGCTGGAGTCACATGTATCAGGGGTATCTCCCCAACCACTGTCACATACAACGGTGTATCATAGTCGGGCGCTTGTTACGCTCAAACCGGGAACGTCCCGTTTGTTGAACACGTCCAAGCGTGGGCCGACTCCGGACACCGTAGTATTAGTATTCACCCCCGAAACCTCTCGGGCCGACTAAGCGTAGGTCCTCTCGCCTCTGCCTCTACCTCTACCTCTGCCCCTTCCTGCAGACGGATTCCTTGAACTCCCTTCACCATTATTATTAGCACCCGAACCTCTGCGTGTAGTCACCATCCTGTAGAAGAAGAGAGAGAACTTACGGATTACTAAGGCTCTAAACACTTATCTCAAGAAAGTCAAATCCTAAGCAGCAAAGAAACATTGGCTCTGATACCAACTGTGACGCCCCGTTCCCGGAACCGAGTCCTTATCCGGAAACGAACGCCCGGCATGTATAATATTAAATATAATCCAATATTATACATAAGCCTTACGTCATATATCATAAACACAATGCGGAAACGAAACGACTCGGGGAAAAAATAAATTCCAAAGACCAACAAACCAGATTCAATGCTGCACTAAAATCCAAAATGGAAATTGAAACGTCTTACATCAATTCCAAAACAAAAGAAGCCGAACGATCTAGTCTTATAACAAAAGCCACTAAACGAGCCAAACAAAAACAATATTCAATCTGAAATAACAACATAGTTTGTATCAAACTTGAAATAAAAGAAAGTTTCCAAAAGAACAACTTCATATAAAACATCTTCGTATCAAGACCTCAAACATCTTCATCATACTCCTCGTCTCCATAAACCCGTTCATCTTCTCAATAAAACATTTAACGGGTAAGTACATACGTACTTAGTAACGAGTAGAAGCTATTGAAATCATGCGTTTTATAAAGAAAGCAAGTAACCATCATCTTATTAATAAACCGTTTAAACATGATCTTACATCTAACTATCACGTTATATTCATAGTATAACATGAGGTCCCTAGGGTTACTAGCTTAGCTTATCTATGTTACTAAAGACATGTTTGCGAGGGCACTACACTTAGTGAGATATGCACTAAGACAAAAGTTGCAACCCTATAGAGATAAATCTCTAGCGGTCCCGAGACAATCAATCACTTTAAGCGGCTAGCACTAGAAGCGTCCGGTGAATGACATCGTTTCGTTCGTGAGGTTGTCCGGCGGTATGATCACTACTTTAAGCGGCTTTGTCTAGAATCCGGCAGTGACCTTTATCACTTTATCTGGCCAACCAACACATTGCCGATGTTGTACTGTGCCTATTCAAGCTCTCATGATGCTTAATCTTTTATCTAGTCAATTACGTTTATTAAGCGATTAACTAGCCACCTAGTTTCATTCAGTACAAAAGCTCCCTACTCCCACTTCTTAGACTTCTAGACTCAATCTAGCAATTACACAGACAATGATGATTCCTAGTTCATCAAAGCACAAGGCCAATCCTAAGTTTCCGACGGTCCCAAGTTTCATTCATAAGAAGTCCACTTGGTGCAGAACTAAACGCATCAGAAACCTATTTATGGCTTTGTAATGTTTATGAATATTTATAAATGTTTTTTTTTAGGTCATTTACTGTATATATTATCTATTAAACCCACTATATCAATAATTCTTTTTTTTTTTTTTTTTTTCCAAAATTAAAATAAATATAATATTCCGATTTTTTGTTAAAAGACTAAAATGCCCTTTTTCGAAAATCGGGATGTTACAGGCTACCTCCGGAAACCATTGTTCACACAAAATTAGTTGATGGTCGAACCATTGTATCTTCAGGGAACTTAGCCTATATCAAGACGAAGCCACCAGACCAAGGTAATATCTCAATCTGGGATCGATGGAGATAGATCCAGGAGATGGAAGTTATTCCTCAATGGACAGCTTGTATGTGTTGACAGGAGAACAATGAATAAACTTTATTTTGCCTCAATGAAGATTCTCACTTGGAATTGTCGTGGAGCGTCTTCCATAACTTTCTTTCACCACCTAAAAGCTTATTTTGGTATGTATAATCCTGGTTTGTTGTGGAGACTACAACCCCCAGTATCAAGGCAAATAACATTCTGAAATACAACAACTTTTCCAATTTAACGGCTATTGAAGCTAGGGGTTTTGAGGGGATATGGTGTTTGTTGACAGCTGTAATCTAGTGGATATTGCTTTTCAAGGCCCTCACTTTACTTGGGAGGGTCCCATGTTCAATGGGCAGAAAATTTTGGAGAGTTTAAATCAAGGATGGTAGTCCAAGGATTGGTTGGGACTCTACTGGGAAGCTTTTATTCTTCATGTACCAAGGACACATTCCGATCATTAAAAGAAAGGCCATGAAGAAATTTAACGCCGCAGACTAGAAGAAAGAAAGAAGGCTATAGCCCTTTTTATGAGACATCTCACAGACAATCAACAATTTTATGAGAGCAACCACCTCTTGGAACAAGGAAACCTTTGGGAATATCTTCAACAAGAAACAAAACGCTCTTAATCGTATCGAGGGGATTCAGTTAGAGTAGAAGATCGTCTAACTATCTAAAGCAGTTGTAAAAAGAGCTCCTTGAAGAATACAATGAGTTGTGGAAGGGGAAAGGAATATGGATTACTACCACATGATTGCTTAGCTCGGAAAGCAGATAGCAAAAATTCACATGCTTAAGCGTAAGGATGGCACTTGGACTGAC
This sequence comes from Gentiana straminea, assembly GCA_036785695.1. Classification (NCBI taxonomy): domain Eukaryota; kingdom Viridiplantae; phylum Streptophyta; class Magnoliopsida; order Gentianales; family Gentianaceae; genus Gentiana; species Gentiana straminea. The sequence continues at coordinate 25,311,515 of JAVUPR010000113.1, forward strand.
GATGCAGACGAAATTATGCATATAGATCATTCAACAACATTTTAAAGATATTTATTCGCCCCAAACACAACCTCTTAGGAGAGATAATTCCATAACTCTGCAAAAGGCTGGAAGAATCTGATGCGAGATTCCTAAATTGCAAGGTTAATGAAAACGAAATTGCAAATGCTATTTCGATATGGGTTCGTATAAAGTCTGCAGCCCGGACGGGCTACCTCGACTTTTTTCAAAAGATGTTGGGACATTGCAAGGGAATCAATCGTTTATTTTATCGCAAATGTTTTTCAACAGGGGACGTTTCTGGCACATATGAATGATATTGTGATATCTCTCATCCCTAAGATGGACCACTCTATATTGAGCTCGCACTTTAGACCAATTGCCTTGGTTAATGCAATCATTAAGACAATAACTAAGGTGATCGGTAATCGCTTCATCACTGTTATTGATAAGTTGGTGGGAAAAGCTCAAATTGCTTTCATTTTTAGAAGAGGTGCAACGGAGAACATTATACTTGCTCAAGAAATTGTTCACTATATGCAAAATAAGAAAGGTAATGAAGAGGTGGTGATGGTCAAATTGACCTAGAGAAATTGTTCACCAATGACTTCCGCAATATCAACTTATCATCTGAACCTTATGACGGTCTTGAAAAGGTCCACGTAGGCGACGGTACAGGTTTGAATATTTCTCATTATGGCACTTCTTCTGTACACTCTCCCTCCCAGTCCTTTTATCTGTCTGATGTAATCGTTACCCCTTCCCTTACTAAAAATCTCCTATCTGTACATAAATTTGCCTCTGATAACTCCGTTTATTTTGAGTTTCATGGTTCGTATTTTCTTATGAAGGATTACTCGGGCCGCGTCCATCTTAGAGGCTATATCAAGGATGAACTCCACCACTTCTCCACCCCGTTCCACCGCCCTTCTGCTAAAGCTCTAGCCACCTCCATCACCTCCTCCACCACGTGGCATCAGCATCTTGGTCATTGCTCGTATTCCGTGCTTCGTTAGGCTCTAGGAATTCGTTCTATTTCTTTTTCGAATAACGCACCACATGTTGTGTGTGCCCCTTGTCAGTTAGCTAAGAGTCATCGTTTTCCATTATATACTTCTGAGTTTACGTCTATTGCACCTTTAGATCTGATATATTCTGATGTTTGGGGTCCTTGTTATGAACCCTCGATTTACGGTTCACGTTATTATGTTAGCTTTTTGGATGATTTTACTAAATACTTGTGGTTTTATCCTTTGAAAAATAAATCTGATGTTGAAACAATTTTTCCCGACTTCCTTGCTATGATCGAACGTCAATTCAACACTAAACTAAAATATATCCAAACTGACTGGGTGGTGAGTACTGTCGTGTATCCACTTTTCTTGCTTCTCAGGGCATCAGGCATCACCTTTCTTGTCCCCATACTCATGAACATGTTGGTGCCATTGAACGTCGGCACCGTCAAATTGTTGAAGTCGGCCTCTCCCTTCTTGCCCAGTCCAACGTCCCCCTTCCTTATTGGGAGGATGCCTTTCAAACTGCCACTTATATAATCAATAGCCTTCCCACGCGGGTTCTCCACAACAAGTCCTCTTTTGAAATGGTACATCATCGTCTCCCTGATTACAACTTCCTTCGTGTTTTTGGTTGTGTCTGTTGGCCTTACCTCCGTCCATATAACACCCACAAAACTGACTTTCGGTCCAAAACTTGCATCTTTCTCGGGTACAGTCCGTCTCACCATGGTTATAAATTTCTTGACCTCGCATCGGGTCGTATATACGTTGCTCGCCACGTGGTGTTCGATGAATCCGTCTTTCCCTACACGTCTCCCACCTCTCCACCAACCCTTAAGACTATCACTGTACCCCTTCCGGTCCATCTCCCGGCTCCACCCCTCCCCACTCCAATGCCCCCACCCACCATTTCCCAAATTCTTCCTCCATCCAGCCATACGTCTCCCTCTCCAGAACCTTCCCCATCTTCGGCCCCTATCTCTCCTGAACCCTCTCCGGCCCAGCAGGCTCCTACCCACTCAATGGTAACCTGCACTAAAACAAACACACTTAAACCCATCTCTAAGCCTGATTTCATCCGCTATCCACTTCCCCGGGCCCTCGTTGCCTCTTCCACTTCCTTGGATCTTACCTCTTACACCGAAGCCTCCAAACGTCCCCATTGGCGTAATGCTATGAGAGTGGAAATTGATGCGTTACTGTGCAACCACACCTGGGATCTTGTTCCCGCCACTCCTCGTTTGAACATTGTTGGGAACAAACATCATGCAGATGGTTGTTTTAAGCGTCACAAGGCATGCCTTGTGGCTAAGGGTTTTCATCAGGCTGAAGGCATTGATTTCACCGATACATTTAGTTCGGTGGTTAAACTGGTCACTGTTCGTGTTTTGCTTTCTCTTGCAGTATCATAGGGTTGGCCTCTTCGGCAGGTTGATATTCAGAATGCCTTTCTCCATGGGCACTTATCTGAGCCAGTGTATATGCAGCAGCCCCAGGGTTTCGTGCATCCTGATTTTTTGATTATGTCTGCCATGTTCGCCGTAGTCTTTATGGCCTCCGTCAGGCTCCTCGTGCCTGGTTTTCTAGATTTACTGATGTTCTCTCTCAGTTTTGTTTTATTGGATCTAAGGCCGACACATCCTTATACGTCTACTCCCGTGATGGTGCTCGTGTGTTTATTCTTATTTATGTAGATGATATTATTATTACTGGCTCTTCCTCTTCTCTTGTTGAGCAGGTTATTACGTGTCTTGGTCGCCACTTTCCGGTTAAGGATCTCGGGTCTTTGTCCTACTTTCTGGGCATCGAGGTGCTTCCCACCTCCGACGGCATCTTTCTCACCCAGCGCAAGTATATTTTCCAGCTTCTTCAGCGCGCCTCTCTGGACAAGGCCAAGCCTTGTCAAACTCCGGTGTCGGCATTTTACTGTATCTTAGCTTCACTCGGCCGGATATCACCTTTGCGGTTCATAATGTTAGCAAATATATGCATTCGCCCACTAAAGCTCATTGGGTGGCTGTTAAACGTATTCTCCGTTATCTCTAGCACATTATCTCTGATGGTCTCTCTTCTCCCGCCGGTCACCTCTTACGCTTCGGGATTATTCTGATTCTGATTGGCCCGCCAACAGTGATAATCGTCGCTCTGTCGGGGCATATTGTGTGTTTCTAGGGGACAATTTGATCAGCTGGCGTACCAAACAACATTTGACCGTTTCCAAAAGTAGTACTGAGGCCGAGTATAAGGCACTCTCCAACACCGCTGCGGAAATTTAGTGGCTTTGCAGTCTTTTTCGTGATATGCTGGTTCCCTTGTCGTCCGCTCCTACTCTTTGGTGTGATAGTATTGGTGCCACCTACCTTGCGCACAATCCAATCTTTCACGCCCGCACGAAACTGTAATGTCCCACATAGGAAAAATAGTAGAATGCTCACCCCCCATATAAGTGTGAGACATAAAGGTCTTGTCAACTCGGGTTAGCCCTTTTAGACCAAGCGAGGACGGCGGTCTAAGCAGTTGACCGGACATTTATGACTCATTTAGCGCTACCAGGCCCGGGGTCTGGGGGCGTTACAGAATGGTATTCGAGCCGACTATCAGACGGAACTATGCGCTGCACCGTACATGAAGACGGTGTAAGGATGGCCTCTAGTTACCTCTGGTAGGGACGATCTGGGAACAGTCTTGGCCGTCCTGGCGAGGACGCCAGTCCCTTATAAGGGGGGAGAATGTAATGTCCCACATAGGAAAAATAGTAGAATGCTCACCCCCCATATAAGTGTGAGACATAAAGGTCTTGTCAACTCGGGTTAGCCCTTTTAGACCAAGCGAGGACGGCGGTCTAAGCAGTTGACCGGACATTTATGACTCATTTAGCGCTACCAGGCCCGGGGTCTGGGGGCGTTACAGAAACACTTTGAGATTGACTTTCACCATGTTCGTGAACTCGTTGCTGCTTGCAAGCTCTACATTTCCTTCATCACTTCCAAGGATCAGTTAGCCGATCTCCTCACCAAACCTTTGGCTCAACCTCGCTTCACCAGCTTGAAGATCAATCTCCGTGTTCAGCCACTTCCCACGGGATTGAGGGGGCGTGTTGAGGATAATTTAGGAAGTATCTAAATATATTATTATTGTATTTAAAGTATTATGTGTCTTGTTGGCCAAGTAGCTAATGACCTATATATTTGTATCACTACAGTTGAATCAAATCAATTAAATACAATTACATTCAACTCTGATATTCTGAAACATAAATTATGTGAGCTTGGGATGCATTGTATGACTTCAGCAAGTTTGTCAGTATTATGGAATGAGGAACGACTTGCTTTTTTCAAACCCAAACGTGGCCTGGGGCAGGGGGGCCTGATTGCCCCGTATCTATTCGTCCTCTTATGGAGATTCTAAGTCAGAAAATTGAAAAAGCTGTTGCGGATGGCATATGGAAGCCAATCAAACTCTCAAAGAACGGCTCACCCATCTCTTACCTATTTTTTGTGGATGATTAATTTGTTGCTCTTTGGGGAGGCTAGTGAAGTTCATGCACTAGTCATGGATATTGTTACGGGAGATTTTTGCAACGTTTCAGGAATGAAGATAAATGTCACGAAATCCAAATTTCAAACTTCTCCGAATGTAAGTGCCATCAAGAGAAATATTATTTGGCAAGCTTTGGAAATGCAGCACACCCCTGACCTGGGTACCTATTTCGGAGTGCCTCTCCTTCAAGGAAGACTTAAGCTATCTACTTATTCTTTCCTCGTAGATAATATGAAATGAAAGCTAGCAACATGGAAAGCTCATTCTTTATAACGTGCAGGTAGAGCAATCCTTGTGCAGACTTCCCTAGCATCACAACCTTTTTACTCTATGCAAACTATCAAATTGCCTTTGGGAATGATTTCAAAATTGGGAAAAATGTGTAGGGATTTCTATTGGGGCGATACTGTGATCATAGGAAGAAGATGCATCCGGGGGCGGCGCCATGTACAATGAAATGGGTCACCCGACCCGCTAAAAAAAATATTACAGTGGAATTTTTTTTTTATATACACATTTTATATCCTTATTTTTATATATTGATCCCTATTGATCCGTATATATTGAACTATCATATGTAACATTACACTTAGTAATCGTAAAATATGACAAATTTCTGACCCGTATCAGTAATTTCCTGGAGCCGCCCCTGGATGCATTACATTGCTTGGAATAAATTATGTCTTCCAAGAAGCTGTTACATTAAAGTTGAAGCTCCATCCCTTCGGTCCTTCAACTACACAGGTGGCCTGACCCACCACTTGTATTTGACGAAGATGTCTTCATCAATCATGGCTTGCATTGATATGGTAAGGACTAACTACAACATGGGAATAATAACAGCCCCTCGTCTTGTTAAGCTTTTTCGGTGTCTGGAAAACATGATTTCTTTGACCCTATCAAATCATAATGCAGAGGTGCGTAAGTACTGTCTACCTTTTCTCGATGAATCTTAGTGATTTGTAATGCTATATATCTATCGAAGACTTGATTTTGATCTGCAGTTACTCTTGCTGGCGCTGCTAGCAAACACGGATTCAGATCATTTTCCAGTTTTTCACCATTTGGAATCTTTGCATTTGAGCTGTAAATTAACGGCCCGTGTCTTTCAAGGGTTGCTAAAATTCATTTATTTCTTCACGCCAAACTCGAGCACAATAAAATTTTCCGAGGTGAAAAGTTATTAGCATATGTTGTATCCTTTTTTAAAATCAATCTCTGGTGCTTCTAACCATTTATAGTTTTTTTTTTTTTTTTGGGTACGTAGGGAGTTGACCGCACCATATGCCATGATGGAATTAAGTTCATGCCGAAACCTCTGCCCAATTGCTTCTCGTCTAGCCTGAAATTTTTGGAGCTTGGAAATGTTTTTGAGCATTCTCATCAAGTTTTTTTCTTGACAAGTTTTTTGGAAAGTGCTGCTTCATTGCAGAAGATAAATATTTATCAATCCAAATATATAAGTGAAGACAAGCAACAAGTGTTGAGGGATGAGGTGGAAAAGCTCTCAACAAGATTCAAACACTGTGCCATCAATATTGTCCGGTGAATGAATCTTCTCCTCTCCTCTCCTCTCTTTGTAAGTAACATTTTTCTGACAGATTTTATTTAGTTTCCTTTTTATTTTGGGATGTCTACTTGCTTGGCTTGTACAAGAAAGAGGAGCCTTATTTATAAATGTTTTGTGCAGAGTCTTCGGAACCACATACTCCATTGTCCATCGAGGGAGGGATAGGACCACTGTTGAGATTGAGATCATGATAAGGAAACTACACAATTGTCGTATGAAGAGGAGCCCCAGATGAACAAGACTCGAATTAAAAATGAGATAAAGCTGATTACCTAAAGCATAGCAACACCAGAGCACCATTGGAGCAGGACTCTTGCAATTAAAGCTGCGTTGGATAATTCCAAGATTAGGGTTTATTTGAAAATTAGGTTTGAAGTTTATATTTTCTGTTTTATCCCCAAATATGGGATTAATTAGGGCTTATCCTTTATTATGTATTTTTTCAATTATAAATACAGGGGAGTGTAACTCAGAAAGACTCAAGGCAATAAAAATTATATTTTCCTCGTTTTTTTTAATTTCTTTATGGTATCAAAGCTTTCCTGATCGTGTATAGCTTCTTCTCAACCAATGGCCAAAGAATCAGCTCTCACGATTCAGCAGTTCCATTATCTCTTATGGAGATCCCAAGTTGTCCCTTTGATCAAAAGTCTTGGTGTTCACCATCACATTACATCAACTGAGAAACCTGCTGCAAAATTACAAAGGAAGATGAAGAGGAAGAAACAAAAAACTCAAAATTCCATACTTGGAATGTCAATGATGGGTTGCTCGTATCATGGGTCTTAGGAAGAGATAGCCAGTATGGTGTATGAAGAAGATGCAACAGCATACCAGATCTAGACATCACTGGATCAACAGTTGCTGCCCCACACAGTTGAGAATGAGGGCAATCTGCAAAATATGCTCATGAGATTGAAGAAAGGATCAAAATCAATTGAGGAGTATCTGAGAGAATTTAAGTCCATCTGTGGCAATCTGGCTGCAATCAAGAAACCTATGTCAGATTTAGACAAGGTTTTTCAATTTTCACATGGTCTTGGGAATGAATACATGAATTTTCGAACTTCCAGCTCACAAAGCCACCCTATCCTTCATCCAGTCAACTGGTTATGGCGTTGCAAGGATATGAACAGACAATGAAGACACAACAGGCTGAACAAAAGGAGGTGATGAACCAGAATCAAGCTTTCTTCTCTCAAAGAGGAAGAGGCAGAGGAAGAAGAGGAGGTGGTCGAGCATCCTTCAACTCTCAAGGTCATGGATTTGCACCTGCTGGAAGTGGAGGAAATAATAATCAGCAACAACAAGCACAGGTGAAAGGAGCAGAGTCAAAACCTGACAATCAGTCAAGAACTACCACAAATTCGACTCTAAACCGACCGTCGGATCCGTGGCGGGGATGAATCACATAGCTTTAGGATCGCCGGGTACGGGTTTGATTATGCCTACCAATCTGAAGAAGTCCCTAAGGCATTGGCTGCAATGCATATCTCAGAGGGCCAAGATCCCGGTTTCTATGCAGATACAGGGGCAACAAGTCATATGACCAATGATGAAGGTAAGTTGTATTCAAAGACACAATATAATGGCAATGATAAAATATATGTAGGAAATGGACAAGCTTTGGATATAACTCATACAAGACAAGCTTATGTTGGTAATCTGAAATTAAAAGATGTTTTAGTAGTGCCATCCTTAACAAAAAATCTACTATCTGTTGGCAAATACACCTCAGATAATCAGTGTACCTTTGAGTTTACTAATGATGGCTTTGTTATAAAGGACCAAGGACAGAGGATAGTGGCATAAGGACATAAAAAAGGAAGACTATATGTAGTAGATGAAGGAATAAATGAGGCTCTAACTGCAGTAAGGTCAGGAAAGGCAGCAGCAACAGTCTGGCATAAGAGGTTGGGGCACCCTAATGTCAAGACTTTATCTGTTTTAAATAATAAGGCCTTGATTGATGTTAGTAGTTGGATTTTTAAACCCACCATTTGTGTTAGTTGCCAAATGGGAAAAAGCTGTAAGTTACATTTTGATAAAAGTAATAAAAAATATGTGTCTCCTTTACCAAAAATACACTGTGATTTGTGGGGTCCGGCTCTTATTTCTTCCAATCAAGGTTATCAGTACTATGTGGTGTTTGTTGATGACTTTTCACGTTTCTCTTGGTTATATCCACTCAAGAAAAATTCTGATTTCTATGATTGCTTTATAAGATTTCAAAAATTGGTAGAAAATCAATTAAATCAAAAAATTAAAGTGTTTCAGTGTGATGGAGGTGGTGAGTTTAAGTCAAATCCGTTCCTTAATCATTTGGTAGAATGTGGCATTAGTTTGCAGGTCTCATGCCTTCACACTCCTGAACAGAATGGAGTGGCTGAGAGGAAACATAGGCATGTGGTGGAGACAAGACTCACTTTGATGTTTCATGCTCATGTACCCCAGCATCTATGGGTTGAATCCTTTCTGACTGCAGTTTATCTGATAAACAGACTACCTTCCTCAGTCCTTAAAGGCACAACCCCTTACTTTCAGTTGTTTAACAGAGATCCAGATTATAGTGGACTTAGAATTTTTGGGTGCCAGTGTTTCCCAACCTTTAGACACCATGGACAGTCTAAGTTTTCAAAAAGAAGTGTTCCATGTGTATTCCTAGGGTATAGTCCTTCTCACAAGGGGTACAGATGCCTTGACCCTAAAACAAAAAAGGTGTATATCTCAAGGCTTGTTGTATTTGATGAAGGAGTGTTCCCTTTTCACCCTTCATCAGTACAGGCATCACACACAGAAACTGAGTATCTTGAGTATCCTACAGCTGATGAATGGCTTACTACACAGGAGACTACAGATCCACCTCAGGACAATGCATGAGACAGAGTCCCCTATAATTCCTGCCTAGATATCACTGAAGTAAACTCAGTAAATCCAGTATTAGCAGACACTGAAGATGAAACACAATTAGAACTTGTTCATGCAGAACAAGAACCGGATGAACCAGAATTGGATGATTAGGGTGATCCATCAACATAAGAGGTAGTAGAAGAACACCCTGAGACACCAAAATTGTAGATTGACTCACCACCCCTAGGCCTATTCAGAGATAGATGGCCACCTTCCTATCTAAGTGATTATACTATGCATACAACAGAAGTAGTCACCAGTCCTGAACCTAAGGGGCCGTTTGTTAAATCTGAAATCTGAAGTCTGAAATCTGAAATCGAAAACTTATTGTATTAAGTAACTGAATTTATTAAGTGCTGAAAATAATTAGATTGTTTGATAACGGTGTGCATATGAAATCTGAAAAAGTTTATTTAATAAGCTTGTCCTTACCTATATTAATATAATAAATAAATAACATGCTTCATCATTGCGATATTTTTTCATGTAAAATATGCACCAACTTTTTCATACGTATTTATTAAATTATAATTAAATTAGTATTCCATATTCAAAAAAGAATTATATGAGAAAATGTCCTTCGTTCCTCAATAAAAAAGAGAAAATGTCCTTCTGTCGAGAGAGAAAAATGCTTCGGATTGTATCATTTGCAATAAACTATCATATAACTCATGATATTAGAACACAAAAGCTCTAATAACTGTTGCTTAAATAAAATGTACAGTTTCTTGATGCAGAAAAATCATTTGAAGAAGTATAGACAATTTCAAAATAAAAATATATATAAAATATAAAAGATGTAGTAGTAAACGTGAAAATTTGAACATGGCAAATGGATGGTGGGGCGAAAAGGAAAAAAAAAGGAGTGGGGCGTTGGATTTCAGCGTTAACTACCTACATGGGCCACTGAAAAGTTATGCAATAAAATGGGGTAGAATTCAGGCGTGCTGAAAGAAATAAGAGATGTCAAAAACCATTAACAAACACCTCTAATTTATTTATCACTTACTTTCTTTAGATTAAGTGCTTAATTGGTTTAACAAACAGCCCCTAAGTCTCTTAAGACAGCTCTCAAACAGCCTAAATGGATTCAGGCAATGTGGGAGGAACTAGATGCTTTGGCTAAGAATCACACATGGATCTTAGTTCCCAGACCTCCACATGGTAACATCATTGGCTCAAGATGGGTTTACAAGGTAAAAACAGAAAAAGATGGAAGCCTTGAAAGGTACAAGACAAGATTGGTAGCTCAAGGCTACACACAGCAGTCTGGGGTAGATTACCAAGAGACTTTCAACCCTGTTATTAAGCCAACTACAATCAGACTCGTGTTATCACTAGTTGTGTCTTGTGGATGGATTATGAGGCAGCTAGATGTCAAAAATGCCTTTCTGCATGGACATCTAAAAGAAGTGGTGTACATGGAACAGCCACCTGGGTTCAAGTATGAGAGAAAACCTGATCATGTGTGCTTGTTACAGAGGTCTCTTTATGGGCTTAAACAAGCTCCTATAGCTTGGTTTGACAGGCTATCTCAGTACCTACTTCAGATCAACTTTTATTGCACTAGGTCTGACTCTTCCATGTTTGTGTTCAGAACAAAAACTATTATTGTGGTTATACTCATCTATGTAGATGATATTATAGTCACAGGGAACAATTCTGCCTTTATAACGGAATTAATATTCAAGTTAAGTCAAGAATTTGCACTCAAGGACATGGGGTCTCTCAAGTACTTCGTAGGCATTGAGGTCAAAACCACCACAATAGGTATCTTCCTTACACAAACCAAGTATGCTAACTCTCTTTTGGACATAACACATATGGTAGACAGCTATGCTATTTCAATCCCTATGGCACTTAAAACACAGGTAAAACCCTCAGATGAGGATCCTTTTGATGCCTTTACTTACAGGAGTATAGTTGGTGCATTGCAGTATCTTACCTTTACGAGACCTGACATACAACATCGTTAATCGTGTCTGCCAGCATTTTTCTAATCCTACTATTGGTGATTTTAAGGATGTCAAAAGAATCCTCCGTTTTGTCAAAGGTACTGCTACCCATGGCCTGCACTATCTTGCTTAGAGTCCTCTATCTTTATATGCCTATAGTGATGCTGATTGGGCAGAATGCCCAACAACTCGAAGAAGCACTAGTGGTTTTTGTGTTTTTCTTGGTGCAAATTGTATTTCTTGGAGTTCGAAGAAGCAAGCCACAGTGGCCAAGTCCAACTCTGAGGCTGAATACAGATCTATGGCGTCTGCTACAGCAGAACTTGATTGCGTTACTCATTTGCTAAGGGATCTTGGTGTGACCCTGTCACACCCACCACAGATGTTGTGTGACAACCTAAGTTCTCTCTACGCACTAAGCATTTCGAACTGGATTATCATTTTGTTAGGGAAAAAGTCGCAATGCATCAACTAATCACACACTTTGTTCCTTCTGTCAAATAATTAGCGGATATTCTCACCAAACCATTATCCAAAGATCGGTTCTTTTCCATTTCCAACAATCTGCGTGTTCACTCTCTCTCACACGCCAAATTGAGGGAGGATGATAAGGAAACTACACAATTGTCGTATGAAGAAGAGCCCCAGATGAACAAGACTCGAATTAAAAATGAGATAAAGCCGATTACCCGAAGCATAGCAACACCGAGCACCGTTGGAGCGGGACTCTTACAAAGCCGCATTGGATAATTCCAAGATTAGGGTTTATTTGAAAATTAGGTTTGAAGTTTATATTTTCTCGTTTTATCCCCAAATATGGGATTAATTAGGGCTTATCCTTTATTATGTATTTTTTCAATTATAAATACAGGGGAGTGTAACTCAGAAAGACTCAAGGCAATAAAAATTATATTTTTCTCGGTTTTTAAATTTTTTACACTCCACGATGGAAAGACGAGCAACACAATGGAATATAGATATTGGAACTATGTATGTTTTTGTGTTTGAACTTCTATGCTAATTTAGGTTTGGATGAATATGTGTGCTAATTTAGACGGAACTGTGCTATTTCATTTTGGGGCCTATGTGAGATCTACGGGTGAACAAAATTTCTGGAATCCAAACCAACCGACCGGACCAAATTACCAAACCAAAAAAGCATAAATCAAACCGTGGCTTTTTGGTCAGTTTGTATATAAATACAAACCAAACCATTTAATACAATTTGGTTTCGATTTGAAAAATTGAAAACCGTTTCAAACCGGACCAGACCGTCGCTCCAACTCACATCTCGTTTATATTACGTATTTGCAATATATTAATTATCCATCATTAATTTTATATCATGAATCATTCGATTGCTGAAGTTTGAAAAAATAGGGACGAGTTTGGAAAATATCGTGAACCATACGGTGAATTATGACTATGATTCACAAAGATAAAACATATTGTGATTCATATAATGAATCATACGGTGATTCACTATGCGATTCAAGTATAGTGAATTTTCGAAATTATGTCAAGTCATGTAAGCCTTAAAAGAGAGAAAGCGGGAAAAAAAATCGGTGAACGAATTATGCTTTTTTCGATATAGATCAAAGGAAAATGATGAAACGAAAATGATCGGATTGACTTAGTGATTCAATGATTTTGTCTCTCGCTTTGTACGATTTTCTTTCACGGATGATCAAGCGAAAATTCACCTATTGATTCAAATTTGAAATCGTTAGTTTAAATATTCAAATGATGTTTTTCTGTGAGACGCCTGTTTTATGGTTTTGAGTTTTTTTTTTTCTACGAAAGAGGTGAGATGTGTGATTTATGGCAAATTTTATCCTGGTCCAGCCACAAGTATGACTTGGTACTTTGGAACCCATTACAATTCCTTGCTTCAATGAGGTCCCACATGTTTAGAAAATAATCTCCATTTTTAAAAGTTTTGATTGGTTAAATAGATGGTGACATAGTGGTTTTGGACCACCATAAAGTCACTGGAATTTATGGTTTTGAATTTTTTTTAACGAGAGAGGAAAAAGAAATAAAAAGACAAGTGAAACAAATCGTGTAAAATTTTAATTTAGTGAAATGACAATGCGACTTTTGTTAATGGTTAAGCTGGAGTCCTCGATTCACGTCATGTTCATGTGGGTGTTATAGTCCTCTAAATGAGGTAATTTCATTTCGGTGCAGAAAAAAGTGGCAATGATTATGACGGCTCTTTAATAAGGTTAAATTTAAACCGCTTCAAACCAGACCAAACCGTCGCTCCAACTCATCCCATTTATATTACATATTTGCAATATTTAATTATCCATCATTAATTTTATTTCATGAACATTCGAATTGTTGCAATTTGCACCCAAATCATCTTCAATATGTTGATCTTTTAAAAGAAAACCACGACACAAAGCAATTCATAACTCACAACGTGTAACTCTCTCTTCTCTTTTTGCTTCCTCAACACCAATCTTTGAATAACTCATCGTATTTTTCTGTATATACCCACTTACTACCCAGGCCCTTCTTGCCATGGGGTAATTCCTGCAATACCCACGTGCCTTGTTTTTCCAAATCTTGTATTTCTTCCTCCATAGCTTTCCTCCACCCTTAATATTTAATTGCTTCTTTAAACGATCGGGGAGGATTTCCCGCAGCAACATTCGTTAGATACATTCTATGTGCATCAGAAAAATGAGAATAATTCACAAAATACGTTATAGAATATAAACTACTTGAAGCAGTGATGGAGCGGAGGAGTGTGCCGAAGGACTTTCTTATCCACAAGTTTGTATGTGTCACAAACTCCCGATATCTTGAATTAGGCAACTTAGTTTGCTTCCCTCGTCCTAACTCTTCTATTTCCCGATACCATGTTAGGATCAAGCTCTTACCGGTCTACTAAAACCAATTGTTAGTAAAGACATTTCTATATTTCCTAATACATTCAAGAATGTGGGTAATCTCTCCCAACCCCCCTCAAGTGTAGGCAATCTCTCCCAACACTTGCATAATATAATTGGGGTTCAACACGCCCCCTCAGGGAAATCTCTCCCAACAGTTGTACAATATAAATTGTGAAAATAATGTTCACATCATGGTTCGATCTCATTACCTCTGGCTCAAATACCATGTTAAAATCAAGCGCTTACCGTTCCACTAAAACCAATTGGTGATAGTAAAGGCTCAACTATATTTCCTTATACATTCAAGAGTGTGGGTAATCTCTCTCAACATATTTTTTTTGTGAGATGCGTGATTTATGGTTTTTTTCTTTTTCTTTCGTGAAGGGGCAATTGTTCCCTAAAGAAAAAAAGGCATCCCTCTCGAAGGATTCCACCCTCAAAAGGGTTTAAAACAAAGCAACACCCTAGCTCCTAACCTCTTTGTGCTCGTTATGCAGGTGTTGAGCTGTTTAATCAATCAATCCATTGCCGATGGGAGATGGAAGCCGATTACAGCCTCTCGCAAAGGGGCAAAAATATCAAATCTATTCTTTGCGGATGACATCCTCCTCATCTAGGGGTTTACATAGTCCAGTCCGGTCAGTTTTGTGTAACTTTCTAGACTGAACTATACCGTTGGTTTTCATTTTTTTTAAAACTGAACCGAACAGCTCGAACAGTTCAATAATCTGAACTGAATTGGACCAATACAGTCTGGTTTGGTTCAGTTTCGGTTTTTCAACTGTTTTTAAATTTCCATAAAAACCTAAAAGATTCCAGTTGAATCTGTACCCAATCAATGCGTACACATCCGGCTGAAACTCTCTATGCCAATAGACTAAGCACAAAGAAACGTAATGATCATTTCTTTGACAACCGATAAATACTAAAATCGCCTTAATAGTACTTCTGCACAAATTAAACAAATGATGCTTTTAAGGCAACTTGCATTTTTTCAGCACAATCTAAAGCTCTACAATGACGCGGGAAACACAACACTCCCTGCATATATTCAACTCTGAAGAAAATACAGGAAAACAAATAATTGTCACAGAAAAGGGAGTAGGAAGATTTCATGTATATGACAATGGTGGGATCGCAAATAAAGTTGGATACTTACTCAGATGATAGGACTGAAGGTGGCCGGAGAATCCGCCTTCCAGAGCGGCAGAAATTGAAACGGCGCACAACAGAAGCCAAGGGTCGGGTATGAAGAATTGAAGACTCAGAACTCTGAAGAGTGAAGAGTGAAGAGTGAAGAGCGGCGGCGAGTTTTCAGTTGTGTTTTAGGGTATTAAAATTATATTTATATAATATACAGATATTTAATTATATATTATATTTTGGTTCGTTTCGGGTTATACCCGGTTTTTTCCTACAAAACAAAAAATTGGACTGTTTGTCCGGTTCGGTTTTTATCCAATAAAAAAACCAATTGGAAAACTGCGGTTTATGATTTTCGGTTCGGTTCGGTTCAATCCAGTTAGTTAGTCCAGTTTTCTAATTTATCTGTACACCCCTATCCTCTTCTACGAAGAAACCAATGAACAAGCATGTGAAATTGATCACTTCCTAATCCTTTTCTACGGAATGTCAAGCCAGAAAATTAGTGCCTCAAAATCCAGGTTCGCAACCACCCCCAACATGATCCTCAAATTGTCAGCAATATTGCCAGAGAGCTTGGTATGTCGCACACCCTACATCTTGAAAATTATCTCAGTGTTCCGTTACACCATATGCATGTTAATTAAGAAGGAAGATTTTCAAGGAGTTATTGATAAAGTTCAATCGAGGCTTCATCCTTGAAAAGCCTCCACTCTTTCTAATACAGGCCAAGCCATACTAACGCAGACGGTTCTCGCTACGACCCCTTATTTGTTAATGTAGTGCCCTAAACCCAATCGGGATCCGACCGGGTCGGATTATTTCACTATGTTTTTATGTTTATATATATAATAAATGGCTTTTTCGTAATTGTATATTTGTTTGTCTAATGAACCAATTATGATATGGTATGTATAATAACGACGTCCTTAGTGTCAAACTGTGATAGAGAAATCATAATAGTGATTATGGTTGATGATATTTTGACTTACTTTAAAAGGTTTGATACTTAAATGTTTCTAGTCGTATGCGCTATTAAATGGGACATTAATCATACGATTAGACTAGCACGTATTATATGTCTTCTATTTTACGAAGATATAGATAGATCTTGTCTATCAAAGTATATGGACACTTGGACTGTACGTGGACGTGTATTACAGAATGCGTATGTTAGATTGACCCACTTAATTTATTAAATGTCGCACTATGTGACGGGTGAGTCTTCATAACATCACGGTGTGGATTGTCATTCTTTGACACTATTGAGGTTTCCCATAGCCACGATGCGATTGTGCGGTGGTGATTGAGTATGATATTGAAACATGCGTAGTATTTATGTCGCTCGTCTGGAAATCGCATATCTTAATGGTAGGAGTAAATATCCTAATCGTCAAAATCGCAATAAATGTCTTTGGAATTGAATATTCCAAGAAAATCCGGCAACTAATGTTGTGAAATAAGTGTTCGGCGCAAATGTTCGGAAATAAATGCTCCGCAAATAATAAATGTTCGCATGAAAGGTAAAGGAAGGGCAAAACAGACCAAACAAATTTATTTTGTTCTTATTGCAACTATTAAAAAAAGCTTAATATATAAGAGAAAATGGATTTATAACTAATTTTTCCTTTTTTTTTAAGGGAAAAGGTGCCGAGATTTTAATAATCACAGTCAACAATGCAAGCACAAATTACATGAGAGGGTGGGGAAGAGCCAAAATCTTTACATCCAACAAGATTTAGGCCTTCCCTAGCAAGAAAATGATGGTATGTTATATGTTGTCTCTCTTTACAAAAGATAAAGAAATATAAATAAAAGCAGGTATCAGTTTTTGGTAGTCTTCCAAGATACTTCCAAAAGGTGACAAATCTTTTGACTGACTCGTGAGGCGTTGGTGAACTGTGATAGACCCCCCCTTCTATGATAATGTGAAAGAATCCCCATGTGTGAGCAAAAGTTAAAGCGTGATAAACTGCTAAGGCTTCTCCAATTAAGACGTCATAGTTTCCTTCTACTTTCTTGCAAAAAACTCCGAATAATTTTCCCTTGGCTATTACGAAGAATTTTGCCAATAGCTGCTGAAGAATCATTAAGGGCCGCATCGACGTCGAACTTGAGAGAATTTGGTGGGGGCGGCGACCAACTAATCGCTAACGGAGGGTCTTTAGCTAATTGTTGTCGTCCTATAGCAAGACAATATTTGTCCGCCTAAAAAAAGGAAAAATTAGTTATAAATCCATTTTTAATAACTACTACGGTTTTCCTAAAAAAAAAAAAAAAAGAAAAAGAAAAAAAAACTAATACAGATAAATAATAACGGAAGAGTAACATCTATCCGTCCTTATGGCCCATTCTCGTAATATTAAATTAAAAAAGGAAAAACCCCATATTGTGACGCTTAAACGCTTATGCGATAAAGAGAAAATACAGAATCAGGTTGATGTATCCCTTCGTATTTATTTTCAGGCCGTGTCAGACTTGACGTTTTTTTTAAGGTATCCCGTGTAAAATTATACGGACCCGTGCAAATTTGCACGGGCTCAATGATAATTTATTTATTTTTGCCTGGGTTCAAACATGCTGTCCTAGCCAATATATACTTAAATCTGAATCACCCTCAATGATAATTAATTAATAAGTAGGTTAATGTGAGTAAAAAGTTAGTATTAGTGAGATATCTACGGTTAAGATGCCAATGAAGCTCGGCCTAATTGCCAAAGTTGCGAAGGCATCGGGACCAAGAGGTCGTGCTTTCGCACAACAAGTGCGTGCGTGAGTTATATATTGTGATTTTGTAAGGAGAAAGTGAAAAAAAAAAAACAGATAGACATAGTTCAGATATATAGTAATTGAGGACAACATATATATTTGACCCCTTCTTTGCTCTGGGATTGACTGCTAGTTTATCTGGTTTTTATCCGTGCGTGTCAGATATGTATCGAATGCGAGACTTGTTACCAAACATGAGTATCTGTGTATCATAATGAGTTTTATGACAGCAATTTCATGCTTACATGATTCTATTCTCCATCTTATTCTTTCATTTCTTCCTACCAGAAATGTTGTACAAACTGGGATATTATCAAAGCGATGGAAGTCGTTATGGATCGGTTCGTCTATCTTCTTCTGCTTCGAAATGGATCAAGTATTCAACAGTTCAAGATTACATTAAAATCTTATGCTACTTCCAGTAGTCGTGTTCAATCGCTGATTGCAACTTTAGTCCGTCATAAAATTCAACATCTCGATATATCTCTAGGCGTTGAGGATCAATTCACTCTACCTTGCTCCATCTTTGATTGTCAATCCCTTTGTATTTTAAAGTTATCGATTTTAAAGAAATACCACACAAAGCTTACCCTTGAGCTGCCTGTTCATAACTCTTTTCCATGCCCAGAAGTCTTGAGCCTGCGTGATTTTGCATTTCCAAATGCCGAGTCCATTGAAAAGTTGTTTTCGTGTTGTCCTGTTCTTGAAGAATTGGTTGCAGCTATAGTCAGTCATAAAGTTGAGCAACTTGATATTACTATCGATGTTAAGGATCCATTCACTCTACCTTGCTCTATCTTTGAGTGTAAATCCCTTAAGAGTTTGAAGATATCTATGAAGAACGATACCCTTATGCTGTACGATCAAATCTATTTACCATGCCTGCTGCCTGACCAAATCTATTTACCATGCCTCAAGGTGATGCACCTAAGTTATTGTGAATTTCAAGATGCTAACTCCATTGAAAAGTTGTTTTCTGTTGTTCGTTCTTGAGAAATTTACTTTGGAGAAATATAAGTGCATCCATGTGAATCGCATTAACATGTCTATTCTCTCGGTCAGCCATAAAGTTCATATGGAAAGATGACACGGTTAGCATTGTTACGGGAAGTACTTGTTCATGCTACTTGTTCACCTTTTATACTCCTTGTTTGTATCTTGTACTAATACTAGGATACCTTTTTATTCCTAAGCATATTAGTCCTTTTTTTATTAGTATAAGGCTTAATATTATTTTAAATATTATAGCCGTTAATAGCTAGGTTTTATGGCTTTTACTTTCCTATAAGTAGTTGTAATAGAGATTGAAGTTTACAGACAATAAACTCATCTTTAATTGCTATCTTCTCTAATCTTCTATATGGTATCAGAGCCTATGCTCTTTTTCTCTTCTTAAAACCTCCTTCTCGCTACTTTTCGAAATCTGAAAAATGTCGAAATCTCTTTCTTCTACTCCAGCTAGTTCTGGTACTTCTTCCAACCGCAATAATGGACTCGGATTAGAGCATCCAAGTTTACAAATCACTTATGCAAACCTCAATGGGTCTAACTATAGACAATGGGCTGCAGCTGTAAAGATCTTTGTTACGGGAAGAGGTAAAATGGGTTATCTAACTGGAACCAAGAAAATTCCAAGTGAAGAAGATGCTGATGTCTTCTTCACATGGGAGACAAAAAATGCCACTGTCATGCCAAGGCTTAGAAATTCCATGATAGATGATATTGGTAATAATCACCTGTTTGCTTCTACAACCAAAGAAATTTGGGATTTTGTGGGAGAGTTTTACTCGAACAAGGGCAATTTTGCTCAAGTTTTGGGGGTAAAATCTACCATTAGAAACAAAAAAACAAGGCTCTCTTGATGTTACCAAATATTTCAGCTCCCTGACCAAATTATGACGGGAATATGATCAATCGATGTACCATTAAGTGGACATGTTCTACATATGCTCTACTTTTCAAACTTTACTTGTAAAAGAGAGAGTACTTGTTTGAATTTCTGGGAGGTCTTGATTCATCTTTTGATGCTGCTAGGGAAAGAGTCCTGGCCCAAGTACCTTTGCCTAATACTAAAGAGGCTTTTGCATATATCCGAAATGAAGAAAGTAGGAAAGGTATCATGGGTAGCTCTCCCACTTCTCATGGAGAGCACTCTGCTCTTCTTACTCAGAATTCTGAAAATGCCATGTTTGGCAAAAAGAAGACTGAAAAAGACCCCAACTGATGTGTGATTATTGTAAGAAAAAGGGGTACAACAAAGAAAATTGTTGGCAGTTACATGGAAAGCCTCCTAGAGCTCAACCACCAAAGAAATCAACTCAAAGGGCTGATCAGAAACATGCTTTTGCTACTGCCTCTCAACCTTTTTCTAAGGAGCAGCTGGATATTCTTAATCAACTCTTTGGAAGAAGGGAAGAGCAAATGCAGTCTCATCTCTCTACCAGTGGAGTAGCTCATGAAGGTATTGTCCCTTGGATTGTGGATTCTGGTGCATCCAGCCACATGACAGGGGACTACACTCTTTTTTTCTACTTATCACCCCTCTAATGAGCATCACAAGATTAAAATTGCCGATGGAACAGTTTCAACTGTTGGGAAAGGAAATATTCAAATATCTAAACCTTGAATATGTCCTTCATGTTCCAAACGTTACTTGTAATCTATTATCCATCAGCAAATTTACTTCTGACACTAATAGCATTTCTAATTTCTACCCTACTCATTGTGAATTTCAGGAGCAGGGATCAGGGGTGAAGATTGGTAGTGCTAAACTGGATGATGGGCTATATTACTTCACAGACCAATCTACCAGTTCTGTGTATAAGCTGTTGATACAGAAGATGACATCCTTTTGTGGCACAAAAGACTAGGGTATCCAAATTTTGCCTATTTAAAGATGCTTTTTCCTAGTCTGTTTTGTAATAAGGATCCTAAGTCTTTTAAATGTGAAGTGTGTGAGCTTTCCAAACACACACGTTCTGTTTTTAAACCTAGGCCTTATAGGAGTTCTTATTATTTTTCTTTAGTGCATAGTGATGTTTGGGGACCTTCAAAGGTTCCAAACCTTAGTTGTAATAGATGGTTTTTAACCTTTATTTATGACCACACAAGGTTGTGTTGGGTTTTTTTATGAAACAAAAATCTGATGTTTCTTCTATCTTTAAAGATTTTGTATCTATGGTTAATCAATTTCAAACTAGCATAAAGATCCTAAGGTCTGACAATGGCATTGAATATCTTAACTCTCTGTTAAATCCTCTTTGTTCTGCGAAGGGCATTGTGCATCAAACTTCTTGCACTAATGCCCCTCAACAGAATGGAATTGCAGAGAGAAAGAACAGGCACTTGTTAGATGTTGCTAGGGCTCTTTTGTTTCAAATGAATCTTCCTAAATCCTATTGGGGAGACGCAGTCTTAACTGCTACATTTCTCTTCAATAGGATGCCTTCTAGGATCCTTAATTTTAAAACTCCTTTAAATATGTTCAAGGACTTATATCCTGAATCTCAGTTGGTATCCTCTATACCACTGAATTTTTTTGGGTGTGTAGCTTTTGTTCATAATCTTTCTCCTACTTGGGGTAAATTGGATCCTAGAGCTATAGAAACTATCTTTATTGGTTATTCTTCAACCAAAAAGGGCTATAAATGTTTTTGATCCCATAAAAAGGAAAATTTACACTACTTTTGATGTTACCTTTTTTGAAGGCATTCCTTATTAGCCTAAGGATTCTGTGTCAGCTAGTGATCATAATTCTTTCTGGGAAATAGAGGGCGCCTTTCCTGCTATTCCAGATGCTGAGATAGAGCCTATAAGCACTAGAGAAGGGAATCCAGATCCTAATAAGGAATTACCTAGTGACCGGATATAATCATTATACCAGAAAATGAAGGATACAGGCTACCAGATCAAGCTCAGAACATGTCCAAATCACTGATCCTACTCCTGAACCTGTAGAAAGTGAAAGGACTGAAGTTTAGTCTAGATTGTGATGATGAACAATCTGAGGAGACTCTGAATCCTCCCCAGGATGAAAGCACCAATGATCACCAAGTGCCTACTCCTATTGCCCTAAGAAAAGGGTTAGGGAATGCATTAAACATCCTGTTGAAAGATTTGTCTCCTACTCTGCAATAAAAGAACCTTACAAGGCTTATCTTGATAATATGAATGATGTTGTCATTCCTAGGAACATCACTCAAGCTCTTGCTGATCCTACTTAGAGAGCTGCTGTTCATGATGAACTAAAGGCTCTCAGGGATAACAACACCTGGGAAAAAGTCACTGTACCTAAAGGAACCAGAATGGTTTGATCAAAATGGGTGTTTTGTGTTAAATACAAATCTGATGGCACCGTTGATAGGTTAAAGGCCAGACTTGTGGCTAGGGGTTTTACACAAACTCCTGGTATTGATTTCACAGAAACTTTTGCTCCTGTAGCAAAGTTAAACACTGTGAAGATCCTACTATCCCTAGCTTCTGTTAACAAATGGCCTCGTTACCAAATAGATGTGAAAAATGTCTTCCTAAATGGTGACCTCAAAGAGGAAGTATTCATGGATCCACCTGTTGAAATAGTGTCCTAATTGGACTGGATCCGACCGGGTCGGATCACTTCTACTATTTCTTTATGATTATACATATATTAAATGACTTTTCTGTTGTCATAGATTTGTTCTTTTAAAGAACGAATTATGAATTGTTATATGATAACGTCCTTGGTATTAAACTGTGATAGAGAAACCATGATAGGCGATTATGGATGATGAGATCTCTAATCACTTTAATAAGTTTGATACTTAAATGTCTCTAGACTTAAGTACTTTTAAACAGGGCATTGATAGTACGAACATGCTAGCACGTATTAGATGTCTTCTGTCTTTAAGGGCATGAATAAATCTCTTCTATCGAAGTGTAGAGACACTTGGACTATACGTGGACGTGTATTAGAGAGTGCATACGTTAGACTGACCCACTTACACTGTTAAGTGTCACACTATGTGGTGGTTGTGTAATTATCCTTAGGACCGGAGTCTACATGGCATCACGGTGTGGATTGTCATTCTTTGACACTATTGAGGTTTCCCCTAGCCATGGGGCGATCATGCGGTAGTGATTGGGTATGATACTGAAGCATGCGGAGTATACATGTATGGTCATCCGGAAATCGCGTACCCTATCAGTAGGGGTGAATATCCGAAAGGGCCTTCTTATAAGGAATGTCTAACTCTCGTGAATCTTTGCAAAGTGGAAGTAAATGAGTTACTTCGAGAGAGCATGATATCCAGATTATAAGATACGGTCATTGATGTTTGACACTCGACGAACGACCATATGGATATTATTATAGCGATAGGATTCTATTTACACGGTAACTGTTTCACATGAAAGGTAGTAGTCATTGCATTTGACTCTTCTGATGATTGGGGGTCACGGTGTGTTGCTAGACGATATCCCGTGATCGTTAGGCATGAAGGGCATTTTCGTAATTTGCACTTTGTGTCTACGGCCAACATATTCGGAAGCCTATCGGGTCACACACTTATGAACATCAAGTCGGAATAAAATGTGGTTATAGCGATAACCAAATAAGAAAAGTTTTATCTCAAGACTATAAAGGTTATAGTGGTAAATTAATATGGTGATATTTATTTATTATGAATAAATATAATACAAGATATTAATTATGTAGATTAATTACATATGGGTATTATGATACACATAATTTCGAATATATATATATATATATATATATATATATATATATATATATATATATATATATATGATATACATGTATTTTGTGAATTAATTAATCATAGTATTATATTTATTAAAGAAAATCTCAATTCCCAAATTAGTGGGAAGGGGATGCCATTTGTAAAGTGTATTGTATACATTTGAATTGTGAAATTTAATTAATAAGATTACCATAATATTAATATTGGATTTTAATTGATTTTGAAAAAATAGATTTATGTTAATAAGATAAAGATAGTCAATATTAGATATTGACAATATCTTGGAAATATTTAATATAGGACATTAAATTAAATGAGATAAATCAATCAAAGTATTATCCTTATTTTATTAGGAAAATGTTTTCTTTCTCCTCAATCTACTAGGAAGCTTCTCCCAATCAGATTGGGATTGACTAGGGGCGCATGTCACTCTATAAAAGGAGAGGCTTGGCTAGCTCTTTAGTTCCTCACAATTCGAAGAGCTAATAAATCTTGTGAAAAATAGAGAGTTTCTTAGAGAGAGAGAAAATGCCGGTCTAGCAACCGGATTTTTCTAGTAGCAATCCATGATGGGATTCCGGCGGGCTGTTCGTGTGGATCATCGGTAGAGGCCGAACGCTTGGGCGGCTCCGTGCATCGCTACTCTCCTTAGACGGTCAAAGCGTCGATCTTTTAGATCAAGCAAGGTGTTGGAAATAAAATTTATGTTTTGATGATGATTCATCACTTATTTGTTAGTTGTTCTTAACCCCATTGATGAAGTGTCATAACTAGTTATAGTGCAAAGCAAAAAGAAGTCTAGATACCAATGTATAGGATTTATTAAAGTCTGATATTTGTATAAGTTAAATCAGACAAGCACTATAATAGTTCTTGGCCGGAACTGAGAAATGAAGAAACTGACATTTAATCCAGCTGAGATTCTACAAGAAACTGACAATAGAGCACACCAACGAGAAGATTGAAGAAGATAAGTTCACCGAGGGAACGAGACTCGGTTGGCTTATCTAGAAGATCGAAGAACCGAGGGACACAGACTCGTTATTGAAGAATGAAGAACCGAGGGCTCAAACTCGGTTATGAAGATTATAAGTCGAGATCGTAAAGTTGGACTTCGAGCAAGATTGTGGTGACCGAACCGACTTTATGGATCTTGTATGAAGACCTAAGAATCATAAGGACAATGAATTCTTAGATGATAAATGTATCATGGTGTACTCTGATTAAGTCAATTATAATCAGATGAAAACTGGAGTACTGATTTTTGAAGAAGAATAAAATCTCGGTTAATGCTCCAAGTCGATTACGAAACCGACAAGTAATAAACTCGATAAAAGCGATAAGGAAACTCAGTTTTATAAGTTAGTCATCCAACAAACTGAAAGTACAGTCGAACGTTGTAAAGAAAACAATTTCATTGGATGAGTTACTGACACAGCAGAACAGTCAGAAAATATAGCCGTTACAAGCAGGATGAATGTTGAATGAACCCCTATAAATAGATTACCTCTACAACATCAGAGATAGCAGGCATATGATATTAAATAAAATTAAAAGGAATCTATCTAGTCAAGAAAGATCAAATTGAGGGGGAAAGCCAAATTCTAAAGAATACCTGCTAAGTACTTAATTGCAAGATCAAGAAATTTCTTCAAATTGTTCAAGCATATTCAAGCAGATTCAAGATCCAACATTTGAAGAAATACAGAGGTTTAGACTGTGAAACACCAAGAAGGTGTGAAGGACAGTTGAGTGCAGTCAGGAAGACTGTGTTTGTGATGAGCTGGTGAAGAGGCAATTCTACCCTCCAAGGACCAGTGGTTCAAACAATTGAAGAGCAGCAATCCTACCTGTTCTACAAGTGTTTAGATAGTGAAGCTAGGGATTAGCCAAGGACTATCAGTTTAGGACTTTTTGTAACTGGGCCATCTCAAAGAAGTTCTAGTGGAATTTTCCTCCACATCACAGGGGAAGAGAGGACGTACAGGATTACACCACCTGGAACCTCTATAATTCTTGTCTATTTACTTTATGCATTCATTTATTTCATTATAGTGGTTTTCATATCGAAACTATAGTTGCTAGTTGTTAAAGGCTAATATTTTATCCGCGTTGCCGATTAACAAGACTAAATATAAGTCGGCATTAACTTATATTCGGTTGAGCTAAGCGAACTCCGCACAAGTTAAGGGACGGGAACAAAGGCGGGCGAAGATCGGTTTAAGTTTCAGAGAAACTCAGTTCCTGGGACTTTTCCAGTTCAGGATTAGTTTTTGGTGACAAGTTCATTCACCCCCCCTCTAAACTTGTGTTAGCCTTTCCAAGGGACCAACACAAGGTAACCACCGTCTATTACTTATTTGTTTATTGCTTAAACGAAGTCGATCCTGGTTAAAAGGAAATAAATTTTTGAATTCCTCTGCGTTCCCGCGTAGATTTCCTAACACCACCCCTTGGCTTTGAACATGAATTTGGTAAACAACAGTCCTGCAAACTGTTAAAATCCTTATATGGATTAAAACAGTCACCAAGGGCTTGGTTTGCTAAATTCTTCAAAGTTATTAAACAAGGAGGTTACACTTATGCTCACTCTGATCATACTCTGTTTTACAGGCATTTGAAGGGAGGGGAGTTGTAATTGGTGCACGGTCCAAGTAATAAAATACTGGATACCTAAATAACCAACTAGCAAGAGAACTAGGTTCAATCGTAGTATAGCTAGATGGAGTCGAGGTCGATCCCACTGAGACTCGGCTTAAACAAGTACAACGTTATTAAACTAAAAATAGATTGAAGGGTGGTCTCCGACCAACAATAACGTAGAAATAAAGGTTGACACGATAGAAAACACAAAGACTAACAATACGACACAAGACACTAAACACTTATTTTTATGGTTTAAAAAGACTCTAACAACCGGTATTGATTACGCTTGTAGTAATTACTCCCCCATATATGTATATCTAAGCCGAGACAGAAAAGACATTAAGGTTGATTATATTTTGGCTACGGGAGTCATCCCCTAAATTGGATCTAATTCGTGAACGGATAGAAGATCCCTATGCTTAATTACGAATCCTTCCTTGGACAGGATAGAGCATCATATAACAAGCATGCTATACCAAACTAGGGATGCCGATCTAAAATCGTCACCTCGTCTAGGCAACCAACGTGGATGGGTTGGCACACCTCCTAAATGATCGGCTAACTAATATCCTAGTTAACATGGCAATTTTCATAATATATCATATTAATTTACGAGAACGATGTAACAAATTGGCCAGATCTATTACAGGTTTATATGAAAAACAGAAAGCACGACGTAGCCGAAGTCGTTCACAGAAAATTACTAGAATCTTGATGGCTAGATCTAACCATATAGATGATGACGGTCAAATTATACCCGTAAAAGTCATCAACATTATCCTTAAATCGGGATTAATAATATATATTTTATGATAAATCACCTATTTATATGGATTATTTAATGTTGTGTGATTTATATTATATAATTTGGTATTTATCCATTTATAAGGCATAATTTAGTATTTATCCGTTTATATTGTATATTTCGGTATTTATCCATTTTTTATTTAAATATGATTTATTTGGGATAAATATCTATTTTGCAGAATTTGGATAATTATGGAGGATAAATATAATTAGAAGCATTTAATCTCAAGATAAATTCAAGATGCATTGAAGATAAATATCGAATAAGCACAAGAAGAGGAGTAAAGCATGACAAAAGCCGGCAAACCAATCAAATGTTGGCGCCGACTTTAGGGACGAAATTAGGGGGGCGCATGACACTTTTTTTGAGATCGGCCGGGAGTTATCTCTTATTTGTTTCACATTTTGAAGTATATCTCTTAATTAGCT
This sequence comes from Gentiana straminea, assembly GCA_036785695.1. Lineage (NCBI taxonomy): Eukaryota > Viridiplantae > Streptophyta > Magnoliopsida > Gentianales > Gentianaceae > Gentiana > Gentiana straminea. The sequence continues at coordinate 25,338,944 of JAVUPR010000113.1, forward strand.
TGAACACCTATAAATAAAGGGGTGCTTCACACGCCATATGTACACCATAGAAATACATTATTTTCAATACTTGATCAATATAGTTCGTCGTTTTCTTTATTTTATTTTATGTTCGTTCATTACGAGTCGTTAGAATCTCCGGTTAGAGATCGTATCGAGGAGTGGGAGTCACGCTCGTCTTCGAGGGTAATGTCTACTCTATTATGCAATCTTTATTCGTAGATCTAATTTATTTCGTTATGGAGTAGTCTTTTTGTGTATTGATTTCGTGATGTAGTTAATTTACGAACCCATGTTTATGTAGATCTGAGACGTAAAAGACGTTTCACGAGCAAATACGGTTCGATCCGAGCTTGTTGGCGCGAGCTTATGTCTCATTGTCGGCAAGATCCGTGATGTTCTTGATTTGTCTGTGAACGGCTTCGACTACGTCAGGTTCTCTGCTTTGTTATTCAAACGAGTAATTAAACTTGATCAACTTAATTATTTGTCATCGTAATTTAACTTGAGACCCAAAAAGTGATTGTTATTTAGGACAGAGATTGAATCGGTGTCTAAGAAGTACGCCTAATCATAGGAATGTTGCTTAGATGAGGTTACGGTTTATACCGGCATCCCTAGTTTCGTAATTGTGTCAGAAGTTATATGAGATGGAGACTAAAAAATGTGAAGTCACGTAATGGAGACACGATGATCTAGATGGCCTAACCGGAGCTAGATCTATCTTAGGGGGTGACTCCCGTAGTCAGAATAATTAATCTTAAATGTCTTGTTTTGTCTCGTCGTCAATCTACATAGCATGGGGGAGTAATTACTACTAGCGTTATCAATACCGTTTGTCAATTATTTATAAAACCTATAAGAACAAGTGTCTTAGTGTCGTTGTGTCTTTGGTTGGTTTTGTGTTTCTATTGTGTCAATTTTATTTTCTGCGTTATTTGTTGGTCGGAGACCGCCTTTAATTTGCTTTTTAGTTTAATAAGTCATATTTCGTTTAAGACGAGTCTCTGTGGGATCGACCTCGACTCTATCTAACTATACTACGATTGAACCTAGTTCTCTTGCTAGTGTGTTATTTAGGTATCGAGTATTTTTATTACTTGACCCGACATCAAGTTTTTGGCGCCGTTGCCGGGGACTCGTGTCATTAAATTAAATATAACTTATTTTATTAAAAGGAAATTCGTAAATATTGTGAATAGAGTCTGTTTTAGTTTCGTTTTTATTATTTAGTCTAGTTAAAGGCCTAGCCTTTAGAGTTTTTAATTGTTTTATTGTTTTTTGTTTTTTTATAGTACGCTACTCGGAAATCGAAGGAACCGCTTGAGCCATATAATCCTGAAATAGAGAAATTTGCAAGGCGAAATAGAAAGTTAGCTAGAGAGCTGGCTGAGCAAGGAGAAGAGGATCCAAATCTTGAGGAAAGCGAGCACGAATCAGAAAAAGGACATACAACCGATCATTCTGAACATTCTGAATCTGAAGCAGAAATGGAAGGCATTCCGGTCAATCCAAACCAGGTAATTAATCCTGAAGTTATTAATAATGCCAATAATGTTAATAATGCGAACAATCTTAATGCTAATAATGGAAACCAAGCTGCGAGGCGCACTTTGCAAAGTTATGCAATGCCTACTATTGAGCAATTCATTCCCGCTATCGTAGCACCGCAAGATGCTGCGGAAGTCTATCACCCTAGGCCTAATGTAATTCAAATGGTGACCAACTATTCCACTTTTCATGGAGTCCAAAACGAGGATCCTGGTATTCATGTGACAAATTTCTTGGAAATCGTTAGCACTGTGAAACCAGAGTTAATCCCGGAGGGGAACATTCGTCTTAAGCTTTTCCCTTTCACTTTGAAAGATAAAGCTAAGCAATGGCTTCTCTCTCTAGAGGCTGGATCTATCACTACTTGGGAACAATTGTTGCAAAAGTTCATGAATAAGTATTTTCCCTTAGGAAAAACCTTTAAGTTATGCCAAGACATCTTAGGATTTAAGCAACAACCTGGGGAGAGTTTTGATCAAGCTTGGGAGCGTTTTAAGGAAGCTATGAGGAAGTGTCCTCATCATGATATCTCTCTTTGGCTTTTAATGCAAACTTTTTACCACGGATTGAGAGAGACTGAGAAAATTAGATTAGACGCCTCTAGCAATGGAGCGTTTGTTCTTTTATCTCCTGAGGAGGCACAAGGAAAAATGGAGCAAATAGCGATGAATAGTCAATGGGGAGGCAATGACATAGCTACTGTGAAGATGGCTGCTGACATATTTGAGGATAGTGCATCTACCAAAATCTTAGAACAACTGTCTGTTATCAACAGTAAGGTAGATGGAATGCAAGAGAGGATGGCAAGAGTAGAGAATGGGACTGGAATCGAGGTAACCCCTCAAAGTGAGAATGCCGGTACTGAAGAAGCCAATTATATTGGGGGAGGATATAAGCCTAATCATAACCACCCCGGATTCCGATATAGTGATCCTAATGCAGGAGAAAGGCCTAAACCGCCTACCACTTATGTACCACAGCAAACTAAAACTTTTGGTTGGGAAGCTGCGATAGAAAAACTGAGTAATGTCGTCACTGACAATATGGGACAACTTTCAAAATCGATGGCTGATTTAGCCACTAACTTTAGCCAATATTGTCAGAAGACCGATGCTAAAGTGACCAATCAAGAAGCCATAGTCCGTAATCTCACTCACCAAATAGGGCAATTAGCTGAGCAAGTCTCGACTAGACCTCCTGGAGGATTGCCAAGCACCACTGATAAGAATCCTAAGGATTTGAATGCGATCATGACTAGAAGTGGAAAAGAAGTAACTCCACCATCTTTGAAAGAGAAAGAGAAATCCGTAGAGAGCAAGGATGGTGAGCCAAGCAAGGAAGCAAGTACTTCTGGGACCTTGCCCGAGCAAGAAACCTATAAGGAACCTGCTGGCCCTAGAGTTGAGCTTTATAACAATAAGTACCCTATTTTTACTGATGTTGATCCTTCAACCTTACCTTATCCTCCACGCAAACCTAAGCCTAAGGTTGATGACAAGAGGTATAAGAAGTTCATTGATATCTTTAGAAAGCTACAAATCAATATACCTTTAGTTGAGGCACTTGCTGAGATGCCTGAGTACACCAAGTTCTTAAAAGAAGCTGTCTCTACTAAGAGGAAACTCTTAGATTTAGAAACCATTTGTCTAAATGAGGAGTGCTCAGCCATCCTTCAACATAAGTTACCTGCTAAATGCAAGGATCCGGGAAGTTTTCTCATTCCCTGCACCATAGGTAACGTATGTTTGAACAAAGCTTTGTGTGATCTAGGACCGAGCGTAAATCTGATGCCTCTATCCATTTTTCAAAAGCTAGGTATGAAAGACCTTAAAAAGACTTCAATTACTTTGCAATTAGCTGATCGTTCTGTTAAGGAGCCTTGTGGAGTAGTTGAGGATGTGCTAGTAAGAGTTGAGAAATTTGTGTTTCCTGTCGACTTTGTTGTACTGGATATGGAAGCTAACTACGAAGTGCCCCTAATCTTAGAAAGACCTTTTATGGCCACTAGTAGGACGCTTATCGATGTTTACAAAGGAGAGTTAGTGTTAAGAGTAAATGGGGATGAAATAGCATTCAACGTGCTTGACACTATGAAGACACCTGATGATGAAGAGGATGCATGTTTCATGTTGGATTCTGTTGACAAGCTTGTCAATGACTTCCAACAATATGAGGATATTAAGGATTTCCTCGAGGCTACCCTTGAGTTAGAGGATGAAGTGCCATATGAAAAGAGCGAGGAAGAAAAAATGATATGGCCTGGATGTAGTAGAGGAACCCCTAGACATGTCGAGGAGATGAAATCTACCGAGGTTGAAAAGTACTACCATAGACCAACATGGCATAAGTTCTTTGAACTTAAGCTAACCGGACAAAAGTTAAAGACCTCGTTAGAAGAACCACCTACCAATCTAACACTGAAGCCTCTCGCTCGCACATTTGAAGTATGTATTTCTTCAAGATGAGACCTTGCCGCTTATCATTTCTTCTGCCTTGACTGAAATACAAGAGGAAAAGCTGATGAGAGTGTTAAGAGAGTATCGCGGAGCATTTGGATGGACTATAGCTGACATCAAAGGCATTAGCCCTAGTGTTTGCATGCATAAAATCTCCGTCGATCCTGCATAGAAAACGGTTGTACAACCCCAAAGAAGGTTGACTCCACAATTAAAGGACGTGGTTAGGGATGAAATCATTAAGATGTTAGAAATGGGAATCATCTTCCCTATTTCTGATAGTGAATGGGTTAGCCCGATCCACGTAGTTCCGAAGAAGGGAGGTTTGACTGTACAAGCCAATGAGTTAAATGAATTGATTCCTGTTAGGCTCATTACTGGTCATAGAGTGTGCATTGACTTTAGGAAACTGAATGATGCCACTCGTAAGGATCACTTCCCTCTTCCCTTCATTGATCAAATGCTCGAGAGACTGAGCGGACATGCGTTTTATTGTTTCCTTGATGGTTACTCAGGATATTATCAAATTCATATCTCACCCGAGGATCGTGAGAAGACCACTTTTACATGTCCATATGGAACCTTTGCTTATAATAGAATGCCCTTTGGTTTGTGCAACGCGCTAGCAACGTTTCAAAGATGCATGATTTCTCTGTTTGCTGATATGGTTGAAGATTTCCTAGAGATCTTTATGGATGATTTCTCCGTATTTGGAGATGATTTCGATTCATGTCTCACGCATCTGGCAAGAGCGTTGAAGAGATGCGAGGAGACGAATCTGGTGCTTAACTGGGAGAAATGTCATCTTATGGTTACTGAGGGTATAGTACTTGGCCACCGTATTTCTAAGAACGGTATAGAGGTGGATAGAGCAAAAGTTGAGGTGATTGAAAAACTGCCTCCACCAACCAATCTTAAGACATTGTGAGGTTTTCTTGGCCACGCAGGATTCTATCGCCGGTTTGTGAAGGATTTTTCCTTAATCTCTCGACCTCTTACCGAATTATTAGCCAAGGATGTGCCGTTTGTGTTTACTAGTGAGTGCATGAAAGCTTTCAATAAGTTAAAGAACATGCTCATTACTGCACCCGTTCTGATTGCGCCTGATTGGAATCTACCTTTTGAGTTAATGTGCGATGCAAGCGACACTGCCGTAGGTGCTGCCTTAGGACAAAGAAAAGACAAGATCTTTAGGCCCATCTACTACGCTAGTCGAACTTTAAATGCTGCTCAAAGGAACTATGCAACTACTGAGAAAGAGCTTCTAGCTGTCATCTTTGCGTTTGACAAGTTTAGATCTTATCTAGTAGGATCTAAAGTCACTGTTTGGACAGACCATACGGCCTTGAAGTATCTTTTAGCCAAACAAGATTCCAAGCCAAGGTTATTGAGATGGATTCTACTGTTGCAAGAATTTGATGTAGAAATCCGTGATAAGAAAGGATCCGAGAATTTGGTTGCAGATCATCTTTCCCGTCTACAAATAGAGGATAATGAGCCAATGACCGAGATTGGAGAAACATTTCCTGATGAACAATTATTCTCCATCACGGCCATACATGGAAAGGATGATTGCGCTGCAGTATCTTCGCGCATTGAGGTTGTAAAGGAGAACAAGCAACCATGGTTTAAAGACTTTGTGAATTATCTATCCGCGAAATACTTGCCACCAAATCTCAACCCACAAGAAAGAAAGAAATTCTTTAAGGATCTTAGGCACTATTATTGGGAAGAGCCCTATCTTTTTAAGCTAGGATCCGACAATGTCTTTAGGAGGTGTGTGCCGGAAGAAGAGATGTATGATATCCTTAGACATTGCCATGCTTATGAGGCCGGAGGACATTATGGAGGAGACAAGACTGCTGTGAAAGTTCTCCAATGTGGTTTTTACTGGCCGACCTTGTTCAAAGATGCGCATCAATATGCTAGATCTTGTCATTCTTGCCAAATGACGGGAAATATCTCGAGAAGGAATGAAATGCCAATGAAGACTATCCTAGAGGTGGAACTCTTTGATGTTTGGGGTATTGATTTTGTGGGACCCTTTACTTCATCTTTGTCCAACCGCTATATCTTAGTGGCAGTCGACTACGTGTCCAAATGGGTTGAGGCCATTGCTTCGCCTACTAACGATGCGAAGGTTGTACTGAAGTTCTTAAAGAAAAATATTTTTACGCGGTTTGGAACCCCTCGTGCCATTATAGTGATAATGGAAGCCATTTTTGCAATAGGCCGTTTGAAAAGCTGATGATTAAGTACGGGGTTAGGCACAAGTTAGCTACTGCTTATCACCCTCAAACAAGTGGACAAGTTGAGGTTACAAATCGAGAAATAAAGCGCATTTTGGAGAAGACTGTGAATACGACTAGAAAGGATTGGTCGTTACGATTAGATGATGCTTTATGGGCTTATAGGACTTCTTACAAGACGACTATTGGTATGTCCCCTTATAAGATTGTTTTTGGTAAAGCATGTCATCTACCGGTTGAACTTGAACACCGTGCCATGTGGGCCACACGTATGTTGAATTTTGATGAGAGTTTAGCTAGAGAAAAAAGGTTGTTAGAGTTGACTCGCCTAGAGGAGTTTCGTCTGGAAGCTTATGAGAATGCTAAAATATTTAAGGAGCGCACAAAGAGATTTCATGATAAGAAGATATTGGACCGCACTTTTAAGGAAGGCGATCTGGTTCTTCTTTACAATTCGCGCTTGAGACTCTTTCCTGGCAAGTTAAAATCACGATGGTATGGCCCTTATAGAGTGAGTAAGGTTTTCCCTTCTGGAGCTGTTGAATTGTTGAACCTTAAAGACCAATCCACTTTTGTGGTCAATGGACACCGTGTGAAACATTACATGGGTCTTGGTCAAGGTAAGGAGGAGGAAGTCTTCACTCTTGAAGATCCCACCTATACTTAAACCATCGTTGAGTTGAGTCGAGCTGGCGACTATAAACTCAGAACTATTTCTTAAAGACTATCTTTTGTTTTGTTTTGTTTGAATAAAGTAGCATGAGACTGTTAAGGTTTTTTTCATCTCGCCATGTTCCGATTCTAAGTTCGGAATAAACGAGGTTTTTTCCTTGATAGAGACATGTGAGTTTAGTAGTTTTAACTCTTTGGTTTTCCGTGTCATTGGTTGTATGAAATAAAGTGGCTTAAATTGTTTTTGGATATTCTATATCTAATTACTGCCACATTATTTTATAACTTCCATTGACATGTTATTAACGGTTTCGTGGAGTTTCTGTTTGGTTTGCTAAACAGGTTTTCGATTGCTTCTCCACGACGTGCTTGGTCTACAACTACATTCTGCATCTGCTTGAGAGCCGTTTCCAGAGCTAAGTCTTTTTTCTCCTTTTTCTTTGTCATTGGGGACAATGCCAAGTTTAAGTGGGGGGTAGGAGACTTAGCCATGATGTGTTACAATTGAAAAATTAAAGGAAACGGTGAAAAAATGTGAAAAATCAAAAATTTTGAACAAATGCCAAATTTATTATCTCGTACCCTTAGAATTGTGAGTCCTTATACATAGGATTGATAGGGAAGTAAACCAAGTTGCATGGTTACGTGATCACTTTATACTTATGTGAATGTAAATTTAAGGATATTCATGCCAACTAGTGCAAGTAGTTATTTATTATTTGCTTACTCAATTTGAATCGACGAAGTCCGCACAAATTATAATAACTGAGAAGAATTATGTGTACATTGCGTAGATGATTGGTTATGCGGACCTAGAGTCGATATTTATCTGCTAATGTATTCTTATCTTCTAGCCATCAAAGCGGAGTAATAAGCTTGAGAATTATCTGTGTTTTAACAAAATGTTAGACACTGGGCTTGTAGTGACATTACCAAAGTAGCTTCGCGCTTGTGGTAATATTCAATGCTTCCACTAATCCGTGAGAGAGGTGTAAATCTTGAAACTACGGAAATGCGAAAAGAAATTCAAATTTTTAAGAGGCTTCGAGTAATTTTCTCGGTCTCCAAGTCCAAAAACCTTATGGATGACGCTCTCGCTTATTGCACCATGTCTTTACCCATTGCGAGGCTTAAGAAGTAGGAATGCTGATGTTGGTAGGTTGAGACTACGAAGTTAGCATAAACTTTAATCTTGCCACGAATAGATAAAACTAAATGCACATGCACACGTCACTTCAATTCATGATGAGTAGTAAATAATGGGTACCTTATGAGCATAAGTGGTATGAATTGACTCGAGTTTCTTATATAAGTATGATTTGACCACGGGGAATGTTATTTTGGGGAATGACTTATTGATGCTTTGTTCGGGACGATCAAAGTCTAAGTGGGGGGTAGTTGATGACGGTCAAATTATACCCGTAAATCGGGATTAATAATATATATTTTATGATAAATCACCTATTTATATGGATTATTTAATGTTATGTGATTTATATTATATAATTTGGTATTTATCCATTTATAAGGCATAATTTAGTATTTATCCGTTTATATTGTATATTTCGGTATTTATCCATTTTTTATTTAAATATGATTTATTTGGGATAAATATCTATTTTGCAGAATTTGGATAATTATGGAGGATAAATATAATTAGAAGCATTTAATCTCAAGATAAATTCAAGATGCATTGAAGATAAATATCGGATAAGCACAAGAAGAGGAGTAAAGCATGACAAAAGCCGGCAAACCAATCAAATGTTGGCGCCGACTTTAGGGACGAAATTAGGGGCGCATGACACTTTTTTGAGATCGGCCGGGAGTTATCTCTTATTTGTTTCATATTTTGAAGTATATCTCTTAATTAGCTTGAACACCTATAAATAAAGGGGTGCTTCACACGCCATATGTACACCATAGAAATACATTATTTTCAATACTTGATCAATATAGTTCGTCGTTTTCTTTATTTTATTTTATGTTCGTTCATTACGGAGTCGTTAGAATCTCCGGTTAGAGATCGTATCGAGGAGTGGGAGTCACGCTCGTCTTCGAGGGTAATGTCTACTCTATTATGCAATCTTTATTCGTAGATCTAATTTATTTCGTTATGGAGTAGTCTTTTTGTGTATTGATTTCGTGATGTAGTTAATTTACGAACCCATGTTTATGTAGATCTGAGACGTAAAAGACGTTTCACGAGCAAATCTGGTTCAGATCTGAGCTTGTTGGCAGCGAGCTTATGTCTCATTGTCAGCAAGATCTGTGATGTTCTTGATTTGTCTGTGAACGACTTCGACTACGTCAGGTTCTCTGCTTTGTTATTCAAACGAGTAATTAAACTTGATCAACTTAATTATTTGTCATCGTAATTTAACTTGAGACCCAAAAAGTGATTGTTATTTAGGACGAGAGATTGAATCGGTGTCTAAGAAGTACGCCTAATCATAGGAATGTTGCTTAGATGAGGTTACGGTTTATACCGGCATCCCTAGTTTCGTAATTGTGTCAGAAGTTATATGAGATGGAGACTAAAAAATGTGAAGTCACGTAATGGAGACACGATGATCTAGATGGCCTAACCGGAGCTAGATCTATCTTAGGGGGTGACTCCCGTAGTCAGAATAATTAATCTTAAATGTCTTGTTTTGTCTCGTCGTCAATCTACATAGCATGGGGGAGTAATTACTACTAGCGTTATCAATACCGTTTGTCAATTATTTATAAAACCTATAAAAACAAGTGTCTTAGTGTCGTTGTGTCTTTGGTTGGTTTTGCGTTTCTATTGTGTCAATTTTATTTTCTGCGTTATTTGTTGGTCGGAGACCGCCTTTAATTTGCTTTTTAGTTTAATAAGTCATATTTCGTTTAAGCCGAGTCTCTGTGGGATCGACCTCGACTCTATCTAACTATACTACGATTGAACCTAGTTCTCTTGCTAGTGTGTTATTTAGGTATCGAGTATTTTTATTACTTGACCCGACATCAATAGACCGTGGTAGATCTAGACCGGTGACTCTAGAATTTGCTCGTAAAACGCCTTCGTACGGCTTAGATCTACATGAATATGGGTTCTTTAATTAACTACATCACGAAATCAATACACAAACGACTACTCCATAACGAAATAAAATAGATCTACGAATAAAAACAACATATTTAGATAGGCATTACCCTCGTAGACGGAGGGTCCTCCGATCCTTCAATGCAATCTCTAATCGATGAATCCATCGCCTTCGTAATGAAGAAACATAATATAAAATAAGAAGAACTATATTGATAAACTAAAAGTATTGTAATATTGTGTTTCTAGAGTGTATATGGTGTGTTTTAAATGAAATTGGTACAGCTCTATTTATAGGGGTTCAAGCTAATTAAGAGATATACTTCAAAATATCAAAACAAATAGAGATAACTCCCGGCCGATCTCAAAAGATGAAATGCGCCCCCCCTTGTGTGTCCCCCCAAGTCGGCGCCACTATTTGGATTGGCTTGCTGGCTCTTGTCATGCCTTAATCCTCTTTTCGTGCTTATCCGATCTTTATCTTTAATGCATCCGGATTTGCTTGGAATTATCTTGTAATTTAATTTATCCATTTGTAATTATCCTCCAAAAATTATCTCAATCTACAAAATAGATATTTATCCCAAAATAAATCATATTTAAATAAAAACAGATAAATACCAAATTATATAATAAAAACGGATAAATACCAAATTATATCTTTTAAATTACACAATAGCAAATAATCATTATAAGCTTGTAATTTAATATAAAATAAATATTACTAATCTCGATTTAAGGTCAATGTTGATGACTTTTACGGGTATAATTTGACCATCATCAACTACCCCCCACTTAGACTTTGATCGTCCCGAACAAAGCATCAATAAGTCATTCCCCAAGTCAACATTTTCTATGGTCAAATCATACTTACACAAGAAACTCGAGTCAACTCATACCACTCATGCTCATAAGGTATTCATTATTCACTACTCGTTATGAATCGAAGTGACGTGTGCATATGCATTTAGTTTTATATATTCGAGGCAAGATTAAAGTTTATGCTAACTTCGCAGTCTTAACCTACCAACATCAGCATTCCCACTTCTTAAGCCTCGCAATGGTTAAAGTCATGGTGCAATAAGCAAGAGCGTCATCCATAAGGTTTTTGGACTTGCAGACCGAGAAAATACTCAAAGCCTCTTAAAAATTTGAATTTCTTCGTATTTTCATAATTTCAAGCATTAACTCATCTCAAGAAAGAAACTTGCTCTAAAGGTAAAGTATGCATTGCAAGAATCCCTCTCTCATGGATTAGTGGAAGCATTGAATATTACCACAAGCGCGGGGCTACTTTGGTAATGTTACTACAAGCCCAGTGTTTAACGCATTGTCAAAACACGATAATTCTCAAGCTTATTACTCCGCTTTGATGGCTAGAAGATAAGAATACATCGACAGATAAATATTGACACTAAGTCTGCATAACCAATCATCTACGCAATGTACACATAATTCTTCTTAGTTATTATAATTTGTGCGGTAACGTCGATTCATATTTTGAGTAATCAAATAATAAATAACTACTTGCAATATTTGGCATGAATATCCTTAAGTTCACATTCACATAAGTATAAAATGATCACGTACTCATGCAACTTGGTTCATTTCCTATAAATTCCATGTTTAAGAACTCACAATTCTAAGGGTACGAGATACTTAATTTGGCATTTGTTCAATTTTTTTCAATTTTCACCGTTTCATTCAATTTTCAATTATAACACTTAGTGTAAGCCTAATGCCCCGTGCTATATATGAGAGTCTTAACCTAGGAGAGTTGGAGCCAACGGGGATGACCCTTCAAATGGCGGATAGGTCTATTAGGGAGCCTATGGGAGTGATAGAGGATGTCATAGTGAAAGTGGATAAGTTTGCCTTCCCGGTAGATTTTGTGGTGCTAGACATGGAGATGGACTCCAAAACACCTTTGTTGTTAGGACGTCCCTTTTTAAATACCGGGAGGACTTTGATAGATGTTGCGAGCGGTGAGATAATATTGAGAGTTGGAGATGAAAAAGTTGCGGTCAATGTCTATAAAGCCATGAAACATCCTAAGGAGAGCACCGATGACTGTTTTTCTATTGATGCTATATATCCTTGTGTTTCGGAACATGTTGACATGCAGGAATATAAAGATAAATCCGATGAAGGCATGGAAAGAGTGAGTACGGAACATGATGAAGAAGAGGAATTGGAAGAGGAAGCAAAAGAGCTCGAAGAGACGGCTTTCGTGGGTGAAAGGTGGACCGAGAAGATTGATCTTGGGCTTGAAGGAGAGTTGGAGAAGCCATCAATTGAGGACCCACCAAAAGACTTGAAAATGAAGCCGCTTCCAACTCATTTGAAGTATGTTTTTCTTGAAAATGATGATTTACTTCCTTTGATTATTTCTTCTACATTAACGGCTTTGCAGGAAAATGAGTTAGTGAAGATGCTTAAGAAGCATAAGCGTGCTTTTGGGTGGAAGATGTGCGATCTTAAGGGTATTAGTCCCACTATTTGCCAACACAAGATTATTCTGGAAGATGGAGCAAAGCCGGTAAGGCAACCCCAAAGAAGGCTCAATCCACACCTCCAAGAGGTTGTGAGGAAGGATGTGGTCACAATGTTGAAGCTAGGAATTATCTATGCCATCTCGGATAGCAAGTGGGTGAGTCCCACCCAAGTGGTGCCGAAGAAGGGAGGTATGACCGTGGAGATCAATGACAAAGGTGAGGAGGTGCCTAAGCGTTTGGTAAGTGGTCATAGAATTTGCATTGATTATCGCAAGCTAAATGACCAAACTCGTAAAGATCATTTCCCCCTCCCTTTTATTGATCAAATGTTGGAAAGATTGAGTGGCCATGCCTTTTATTGTTTTCTTGACGGGTTTAGTGGGTATTACCAAATACATGTGGCTTTAGAAGACCAAGAAAAGACTACCTACACTTGCCCCTATGGTACCTTTGCCTTCCGTAGGATGCCTTTTGGGTTGTGTAATGCACCCGCGACATTCCAACGGTGCATGGTTGCCATATTTGCGGATATGATTGAAAAGTTTTTAGAAGTCTTTATGGATGATTTTAGTGTGTTTGGTGATTCCTTTGAGGAATGTCTAGATAATCTTGAAAAGGTGTTGAGTAGATGTGAGGAGACGAATTTGGTGCTAAATTGGGAGAAGTGTCATTTGATGGTTACGGAAGGGATAGTCTTAGGGCATAAGATATCTAGCAAGGGTATAGAGGTAGACAAGGCTAAGGTAGAAGCGATAGCTAAGCTTCCTATGCCCACCAACCTAAAGACTCTTAGGGGTTTTCTAGGCCATGTGGGGTTCTATCGTAGGTTCATTAAGGATTTCTCGAAAATAGCCCGTCCTCTTACTCTTCTTCTTGGAAAAGACGTCCCGTTTGATTTCGACCAAGCTTGCATTGAAGCATTTTTTATGCTCAAGCAATTGCTTGTATCCGCTCCTATCTTAGTTGCCCCGAATTGGGATCAAGAATTTGAGCTCATGTGTGATGCGAGTGACACCGCGGTTGGTGCGGTCCTCGGTCAAAAGATCGACAAAATCTTCAAGCCCATTGCTTATGCAAGTCACACCTTGAATCCGGCCCAACAAAACTACACCACCACTGAAAAAGAGCTTTTAGCGGTCGTCTTTGCGTTTGATAAGTTTCGGTCTTATCTCGTAGGTTCTCGGGTGGTTGTCCACACGGATCATGCCGCTTTGCGTTATCTCTTTGCCAAGAAAGATGCCAAGCCCCGCCTCTTGAGGTGGATCTTGCTCTTGCAAGAGTTTGATCTAGAGATCCGTGATAGGAAGTGTTGTGAGAATGTCGTAGCCGACCACCTAAGTCGTATGGAGCTTAGTGAGGAGTTGATTAAGGCACAAAGTGAGATAAATGACTCTTTCCCTCACGAGCAACTATATGCACTTGACACCCTTCTTCCGGTTAAGAAAGGCAACTTTCTAAAAGTCGGTAAGGAAGGTAGTCCTTGGTTCGCTCCTTTTGTCAACTACCACGAGTGCGGTTTTGTAGATCCCGACCTTGCTCGAACCAAAGGCGTAAATTCCTTAGTGAGGTTGGTAAGTATGTGTGGGAAGATCCTTGTTTATATAAGTTGTGTTCGGATGGCATTTTGAGGAGGTGCATCCCAGAAAGTGAAATTTTGAGTGCTCTTTCGTTTTGTCACGACAAAGAGGCCGGAGGCCATTTCTCGGGGCAAAGAACCGCTTTGAAAGTATTGCAAAGTGGGCTATATTGGCCCACTCTATTTCTAGACGCACATGCTTATGTGAAATCTTGCGATGCTTGTCAAAGGTCCGGTCGTATATCTAGAAGGAGTGAGATGCCTCAGAAACCGATCATAGTGTGTGAGATTTTTGACGTGTGGGGCATTGATTTCATGGGCCCCTACCCTTCTTCGTGTGGTAACAAGTACATCCTAGTCGCATGTGATTATGTGTCCAAATGGGTCGAAGCCTTAGCCTCACCCACCAATGATAGGAATGTTGTTATCCGTTTTCTTAGAAAGAACATCTTTTGTCGGTTTGGAGTGCCTCGTGCTATAATCAGTGATAATGGAAGCCATTTTTCTAACGAGCCGTTTGATAAGCTTTTAGAGAAGTAGGGAGTGAAACACAAGCTAGGTACCGCTTACCATCCCCAAACGAGTGGTCAAGTTGAAGTCACGAATAGGGGTATTAAGCGTATCTTAGAGAGGACGGTAGACACGAACGTCAAGAGTTGGTCTTTAAAGTTAGATGATGCTTTGTGGGCCCATAGGACAGCCTTTAAGACACCCTTAGGCATGTCTCCTTACATGATAGTCTATGGTAAATCTTGTCATCTTCCCGTAAAGATCGAACACAAGGCTTATTGGGCCATCAAAATGCTAAACCTCGATGATACCTTAATTGGTGAGAAGCGTATGGCCCAATTGAATGAACTAGATGAGTTCCGCCTTTGTGCTTATGACCTTTCCACGAAGTATAAAGAAAAGACTAAGCTACTCCATGATAAGTTGATTAAACCTCGTGTTTTCAATGAGGGTGACGAAGTCTTATTCTACAATACTCGTTTGCATCTTTTCCAAGGGAAATTGAAGTCTAGGTGGTCCGGTCCCTATGTTGTGTCAAAAGTCTATCCGTCCGGTGCTGTTGAAATCACCCATTCTAAGTTCGGCACGTTTACCACCAATGGCTTGCGGTTGAAAAGGTATGAGCGGTTGCCCTACGATGAAGCACTAGAAATAGTGCATCTTGAAGACCCCGTACCTTGTGACGAATCTTGTAAGTCTTGTCACGGACTTTAAACCTCGACTCGTATAATTCTGAATCCATCTTTCCATCTTTCTACCCTTTCTCGCCTTGTGCCAACGGTATAACTTTGAAAAAGTTGGCACCGTATAATCCATCTTGTCGAGCCAACGACGTAAAACAAAGGCGCTTGGGGGAGGCAACCCGCCATTTCGTAGTTTGATTGGTTGGTGAATGCACACTCCAGGGTGATTCTTTCGAGGGGCTAAAGTAACTTGTTGGATCATGGTTCGACTACACCTTCTCTCTCTCTCTCTCTCTCTCTCTCTCTCTCTCTCTCTCTCTCTCTCTTTTAGACTTGTTAGTGTTCCTTTCTCCCTACCCTTAGACTTGTTAGTATTCCTTTCTCCCTACCCTTAGACTCGTTAGCTTAACTCTCTTTCTCTCTCTCTCTTGCTTTTTAATTGTCGTTGTAGTATAATCTTGCCAACCTTTTGATGCACCTAGACTAAGTTGTAGGTCGGCTTTGGTACTCAATAGACTTCCTCGTGGTTCGACCTCGGACTCTTGTAGCTTTACTTACAATCGACCCGGTGTTTGGCCGGTTAGAGAGTTTGTTTCACCAAAGTTTCCCGAGTAATTTATAAGTTTTTTTTTGGTGGTGAAAATTCTCTCATCAGTATGCAGGACAACCAAATATGCGCATTGAATCGTAGTCGGAAACAGCTTTCCTAGACCATACCTCCTTTGGAATTTTTCCTTCCAGTGCTACAGTTGGTAGTCTGTTTATGATATAAGAGGCATAAGATAACGCCTCTCCCCAGTATGCATTGCTTAATCCAGATTGAGAGAGCATACATCGAATACATTTTTCAGTCTCTTGGACTAACGTGGTAGGGACCTTGAAACATTGCATAATGAACGTAGGGATAGCTTGCAGGCTCTATTTAATCATGACTTCTTTCCCTGTAGGGGAGAAGCTTATCATTCCAACCGGACAATTTTTCCCACACCTTCTCCCGGAGAAAATCAAATACCTGCCATCTGTTCCTTTTAGTGACAAAAGCATGCCCAATTATTTGCCCATGCCAATCCCAATGGGAATCTGAAGAAAATCCGAAATATACTCCCAGTCCTCCTGCCGGATAGCCATGCTGAAGTATAAGCTGGACTCATGGAAATTTTTAGCTTGACCAGAGAGCATCCCATATTGATTAAAGAGGGCAAGCAGTGTTTCTAGCGCCCTATCCATGTACTCGAAAAATAACTTGCTATCACAGCGAAAAGCAAGTGCGAAACTTGAACATGAGCCTGCCTGCCAAACGAAATACCCCGAAGCAACCCACCTTGCACAGCCTGATCCAGTAAAACCATCAATCCCTCTGCATAAATGATAAAAAAAAGAACAGGAAGAGAGGATCCCCTTGCTGAATCCCTCCAGTTGGAACGATCCGAGGACCAAGCCTTCTATTGACAAGATCCCGATAGGTAACAGACAAAACACACCGCCATAATAGATCAACAAATGCCCCTGGAAAGTGCATCTGATGCATAACACCCTAAAGATAGCTCCATTCCACCTAATCAAATGCTTTGGCCATTTTAAGCTTGATAGCTATATGGTTATGATAACCATGCACCCCCACCTTCATAGAATGAAATGCCTCAAAAGCAACGATGACCTTGTCTGTGATCAATCTTTCCGAAACAAAAGCAATCTGGTTGCCCGAAATAACATCATTAATAACCTGCTTAAGCCTGTTGACAATGACATGTGAGAGCAATTTGTACGTCGAATTACACAGGGCAAAAGGCATCAACTCAGCCACACGGGTGGGAAATGACACATTGGGTACCGGTGCAATATAAGTCTCACAAAACGAGCATGGGTCCATGCCCTCATTAAGGATAGCTAAAATCACCTGCAATACCTCAGAACCAATCACATGCCAATATTTTTGGAGAAAAATAACATGCATACCGTCTGGACCAGGAGCTGGCCTTTCTACCGGGGAACTACTTAAGGGCGCGAAGTACCTCACCTCCGTAAAAGGTTCATTGAGGTGATGAATTTGGATGTCTGACAGTGCAGAAAATTCCATTCCCTCGAAGTCTTGCATCGGCAATTGCGACGAGGTAAATATACTCGTGAAATACCCAGAAACTACCCCTTCAAGCTCCCGCTGCTCAGTCATCGCCACCCCATCATCATCAAAAAATATATCAATAGTGTTCCTGGCTCTACGACTAGTCGCTTTGTGATGGAAGTAGCTCATGTTTCTGTCCATACCCTTTAGCCAGTCACTGCGCCTTCTTCGTCTCCAATAATCTTCATCTAACGTATATAGGTGGTCTAACTCTTTCAAGCGGTCCCTCTCAACCTCTAATTTTCTTAAACAACGAAACAAAATAAATCAAAATCTCGTCAAATATTCCCCTTAATTATTCTCTTAAATAATTAAATAATAATTCCCAAACAATTAAATAATAATACCTTTTCATACGCCGATAATCATTATGGGTCTAATTGATCATGACCGATAGCCATCATCATCAACCGTGCAAATAACGTTGTCATCGGTCTTTGTGGCAACCAAGTATTTTTTCTATTTTATTCGCACAAGTTTATCGATGATTTGCTCGACATGAATAGGATATTGAGCATACTTCAAAACACCCGTTTTTCACGGTTGTTTGATTGTTCCTTGTATTTGGTTACGTTGATTTTTAAAAAAAGATGCGGACTTTTCATATTAAACTCGTAAATAATTTCGCTCGAAAGAAGAATGTGGAAATTGCACATGTGGCTTGTGTTGAGCCCGTGTAAATTTATACGGGCTTTTCTCAAAATTTGCACGCTACCTAAAAAAGAAAATGTCACTATGACATGACCTAAAAATAAATACCCATCGGGTCCTGATTTTATATTTTGTCGGCGATTGAACGATCTTTCTAACGTGAAGGTTTCGGACAAACAAAATTTTTTTAAAGAGGAAAAACCCAACATAGGAGCGCTTCTACAGAGTTGAGTGAACCTTCAATGGTTCGATTCTCAGAAGCGAGTGGTTCAAAGGCTTTCACTGATCAGACGGCCAGAGACCTCATTCATGGCGGTCGCGATGTTGACAGGCTTGCGACGGCAACAAAGTTTGAGCGTACAGTGACAAAAGCTGACGATGGCCAATTATCCATCCGTGAGAAAGAATTCTTTTTAGCTGGCCGCGTCGGTATTTTAGTGTTCCATTGCCATGGTTTTTTTATCCGTTACCTCTGTTTTTTTGTCTTGCGTTAAAGGCTCTCTTCCCAAAAAATAGAAGGAACACCGCCATGAAATCCCTTCAAGTTTTCATCAACTTTGGAGCCTTCCGCGATATCCGGAGTCTTCAATTCCAAATCACTTCCGCCATATCTGGGAGATAAAAAACTCAAAGCCCTTCCGCTACATCCAGAAGGCCACAAATCCTCAAACTCTTCCGCCATATCCGGAAGATCACAAATTCAAAACCCTTCCGCCATATCCGGAATATCACAAATTCAAAGCTCTTTCGCAATATCCGGAAGATCAAAAACCAATACTAAATTCAAAGTCCTTCCGCGGTATTCGGAAGACAATTAATTGCCAAAAATGAGAATCAAAGTCATCCCGCAGATTTAGGGATCTTGCTAGAGATTGTACCCACTCTAATTTTGAAATAAATAAAATTATATTTGTTCCAATTTTCTTGTCTTTTTTTAAACTTAATTACAGGACAACGAAATTTGTGTTGTAAATTTTTGGCACACCTAGTGGGACCAATCTCTCATTTCTTCCCTCATTGACAAAATAAAAGAAAAAAAGATATCAAGAACAAATGACACCAAAGGTTGTTTCCACTTCCAAGGTTGCTGCCTCGAAGGCTTCTTCAAAAGGTGTCGCTCCAAGCATTAATGCCTCAAAAAGTGCTACTGCAGAAGCTGTTGTTGCTAAGTTCATTTTTTCATCTAAGGGACAACCTTAAGGCCCGATCACCCCGAGCATGTCAAAGAGTTTGGCCTCCACCTCCTTTTCCCGTAGATGATTTCTGATGGTTCCATGTCACCATTGGCTGCAGATGTCATGATGATAAATTCCACCACCCTAAAGGAGAAAACTACTAACATCATAAAGGCTATTGAAGCTCTCACGTCGCATGTTCAGACTAAAGACGTGTAGATTGCAAAGCTATCCAGCAAGCTTTATTCCGTTGGAGAAGCAAATAAGGCAAAAGAAGTGTTGCATGACAATAAGTGCAAACTTGATGCCACTTCCAAAGATCAATGAGCCTTCAAGTCTCTCGCATATGGCAAACAACTTGAAGGTTGCTCGAAAAACTCTTTCAAAGATCAAGAAGCTTCCAAGTCTTTTAACTTGGCAAGTGATCTGAAGATTCCCCGTGATGGAACCATTCCTATCAACCAGTTGCAAGAATTCATCATGGGTACCATCAAGGAAAAAGTTGGGGGTCCATGAATTCATCTCAAATGTATGTCAAACCATACAACCAATGTAAAATCCCACATCGGTAAGGTAAAGTCTTGCTCACCCCCATATAAGTGTGAGACATAAAGGTCTTGGCAACTCGGGTTAGCCCTTTTAGACCAAGCGAGGACGGCGGTCTAAGTAGTTGTCCGGACCATTTGGCGAGTCATTTAGCGCTACCGGACACGGGGTCTAGGGGCATTACGAGAATGTTAGTCGAGCCGTCTCGCTATACGGAACTAAGTGCCACACCGTAAGAGGCGGTGGGGGCCACCTCTAGAATCTTATAGTAGGGACGAACTGGGACAAGTCCCACTGGGCATGCCAGAAATTTGTAACACAAATTTCGTGTTTAATCCCTGAAAATAACAAAGAAAACACAAAAATTATGACAAATCGAATTTTTATTAATTTATGAAATAAAAAGCGGTACAATGTCTTTATTCCTTTGATTCTCCTCTTAAATTGTTGACAATTATAGGACTCCCGGATTTAGTAGAAGATCTTGACTTTGGTTGATTTCCTCCCGAGTATGGCGGAAGATTTTGACTTTGTGGTTGAGTACTCTCGGATATGGCGGAAGAACCGGACTTTGGTTGATTACTCCCGAGTATGGCGGAAGATCTTGAATCTGTGGTTGTTCCCTCCCGGATATGGCAGAAGATCTTGACTTTGTGGTTGGCTTCTCCCAAATATGGCGGAAGAATGTTTGATTTGGGTGGAGATTTGAAGAAGTGCTTTGACTCACCTTCGGCCTCCTGATTGGGTTGGAAGATCCTCGAAGCTGGTTGAAGAACTCCGGATTTCTTGGTGGATGGTCCTCAAGCAAGGATTGAAGAACGCCGGATTTGGTGGAGAATCTTCAAAGGTTGAAGAACACTTGAATGCTCCTTATGCTCCTTCGATCCCCTCCTTCTTGGTGCTTGATGCTTGAATGGAGTGCTTGATGCTTCCTCTCCAAACTTGAATCCTTGTGTGCTTCCATCTTTTGTGTTTATGCTTTGTGTCTCTTTGATTGGTTGACGAGCTCTAGGTGTGGCGGATAACCTTCGTTTGTTGTTGAAGAACGCCAGACTTCTTGGTGATCTTCGATTGGTTGAAGAGCTCTGGATGTGGCGGATGGTCTTCGTTTGTTGAAGAACTTGAAGACTTCTTTGTTTCTTCTTAGATCTTCTCTTTGTTGGAGAACTCCGGATTTAGTGGACGATCTTCGGTTGTTGGAGATGACTTGGAGGCTTATTTGTTACTCTTTCAATCTTCTCCGTGGTGGTCGAGCAAAGGGCTTGATGTTTTCTCCCATCTTCTTCTCCAATTGTTGTTGTGTTGATGTTGTTGGAGATGACTTGGATGCTTTCATGCTTCATTGATCTTCTCCTTTGATTTCTCTGAGGGTCGCGTTGACTTGTTCTCGGAATTTTTAGTGCTCCTCGTATTTGTTGGGGAGAATGCCTTTGATTGTTGAAGAACCCCATATATGGCAGATGACCTTCGTTTGAGTTGAAGAGTAGTTCTGGATATAGCGGAAGACTTTGAAGTTGATGAAGATTGGAAGGAACTTTTGTGTTACCTTCGATCTCTTTGGGGAAGAAACTTCAACTTTGTGAGGATCTTCGAGCATTGGAGTTTCTTTTCGGTCTTCTTTCTTCCTTGAAGAACTTCGAGGATTTCTTGAAGATCTTCGAGTGTTTCTTCACTTTCTTGAAGAACTTGAAGGATTTCTTGGAAGATCTTCGATGCTTCGATGTTGTTGATGAACGCCTGAAGCTTCTTTCTCTAGGATTTCCACCAACTCTTCAATTGTGTTTTGCAAATGACAAATGCTCTCCTATTTATAGTGCTAGGTGATGCCTTTGTATTAATTCATATTAAATGCATTCACACCCTGGATTGATTTCCAGAACATTTTGCATTTACTATAAATTAGTAAAATCTCCTAATTAATTGAATTTAAGAGATTTTTATGATTTATTGAATTTTATATTATCCCCCAATATTTAATAGAGAGATTGAGGGAAAAGGAAAAAAAAATTATAAAATGAATAAATAGGACACACTCATTTTTTTAGTTGCAAAAAGAACAAACAATTTCAGGCGGACAAAATTACCCCTTTATAGAAGGGACGCGCACATATGCATATCTTCGGTACTTCCGCTGCTTCAGGACCTTCAGGATTGGGTTTTTTTTCAAACATCTGTAACTTTTGATTTTCAACTCCGATCATCGAAATTTTTTCACCAAAATTCATTTTTTTTATTTTGCTCTTTAATTTGAGCCCAAATACGATACTCTTCCGACGTAAATTTTGAAAGTCGAAAAAATATTTGTATTAACCGGAGCGTTTTTCTTATAAACGACTGTAACTTTTGATTTAGAACACCGATCATCAAAATTGTTTCTTCAAAGTTCATATTTTTTTTTAATCTTCATTTTGAGACCTCATTTGATACCTTTTCGACGTAGTATTTGAAAGCCGAATTTAATCGCAACATTTACACTAACACAGTATCAGTAAACAATATAAGTATCGTATCGTATCGCAATGTGAATAAAATGTATCGTAAACAAAGCATCAGTGCATAGTATCAGGCTCATTTAAGGCTTAATTCAAGTGACTACTTCAAGGCACACATATCTCGCTCATATAAGGCTCATTTACGGCTTAATTCAAGGGACACAGTATCATTTCTGGCTTATATAAGACACACAATATCACTAACAATATCATATAAGGCACACAGTATCAGTAAACAATATCAGGCTCATTTAAGACTTAATTCAAGTGACTGCTTCAAGGCACACATATCTGGCTCATATAAGCCTCATTTAAGTGGTTTTACTTAATGCTTTGAGCATGTTATGTTACACTTGCGAAGTATGGAAAAATAGATGTTGTTGTATCAAATGCCGCCGCCAATCCCACCGTTGCTACCATACTCGAAACAAAAGAATCAGCCCATGACAAGCTATGGGAGATCAATGTCAAAGCCCGAATCCCGATTCTACGGGTAATAGAACACTTATTTAAGCTATATTTTGGAATTTTATCAATCTAATTCACATAGTAAGTCTTCCCTTATGCTACTGTTACTACTGCTATATGCTTTTCAAGTGGAACAATGAATAACTTTTTTATCTGCAAATCACAACTCAATTCTACAACTAGTATTCAACTAAACTCAATCATTTCATAAGAGTGAGCTTAAGACAATTCATCCAACCTTTAACTGTTTCTTCGATGTGGGCAGGGCCGTCCTTGGGCCTAGGCCCACCAGGCCTGGGCCTTGGGCCCACCCCAAATACCATAATTTAAGGGCCCCCGTAAAAATGGTCCAGTAGAATATATGGTTTGTGTATTTTTAAAGATTGCATGTGTTGTATTGTTCAGTTTAGGTTAGATGTGAGCAGTCGGCCCAATCTCACGGTCCTTTCACGCACACAATTTTAAATTTGTGAGTTCAATGTTGTTTTACTTATGGTAATGTAAAAAAGACCCGTAAATTTATCATTAATTTAAAAAAACTATAATTCTACAACCACACAAACAGAGGCTTCCACCTTCTTCTTTCATTCCTCCTCCAATATATATATATATATAAACCATTAAAAAAGAATTTTCTTCTTCCAAATTTCCTCTAAAAAGAATCCCCATGATGAAGGTGCATATAGATGTTGGTTATATAATCATCCAAATTGACTACAGTCAAAAGTTGCGAATTTTCAATTTTGCTTAATTGCTTATGTGCGCTTCTGCTATTGGTGATTTGTTGTCATGGTTTTTATTTTTATTTTTATTTTTTAAATTTCGTGTATGAATTGCATTTATTTTACACATTGATTTACTAATATAATGGGCCTAAAAAATAATTTTGGCCTAGGGCCCCGATTTCCACCGGGACGGCCCTGGATGTGGGAAGCAGATTTTTTGTAGCAATGGATAAGACATTTGCTGAAATTGGTGCTTTTAACCCCTTGAAGAGTAGTTGAACCAAAAGAAAAAAAAATCAGAAACATCAAGAACGAAAACTGAACCAAAATGAAAAAATCCTTCAGAGTCCTAAGCTATACCCCAAATTTTCACCAAAGGATATCCCCACAATCCATCACATATACCTAACATGGTTAATCAAGGTAAGTAGGTAATGGACAGCCGTTCCGTATCAAGAGAGCCTAGGTCTCATTGAGAGCAACCGGAGAGCACCACCACACCATATCACCGGAGGTCAAAGAAGGATTCAGCCGCTCCAATTTCAGAGAAGAAAGGGAATTCCGTCGATTGAAAGGGCAGTGCACCACATCAAAGCATACCCAGGCATCATTGAAGACTGTCTTAACTTGCCGGAGCAAGGAAGAGAGCCGGAGAAGCTCTTCGTATATCAAATCACCGGAGCCATGGAAGATGAACCGGCTTCTCCAAATCGTCAGATTGATTGTTTTATTTTCTTATTATTATTATAAACAGGGGGTATTTTAGTCCGGTCCAATATTTTTTGTCCTTAATGCAACTTTTATTTGGAGTGTGGATTAACACTTAATTAAGGGAGAAAAAGTGGACTATAAGCTAATTTTTCCTATTTAATATAGGAAATAATATAAAAAAAATACTTAGATTTAAATGACATGTGTAGTACGTGACAAATATAATATGCAACGTATAATTTTTGTATATCCATTTAATTATAAATAATTAAATCTCTAAGTGCCTTTTAAGAGATTTTAATTAATCCTTTATTTTACATCATTCCCTAATATATATATTTTTAAAGGAAATAATATAAAATAAATTTAACTTAGGACAAATATATTATGTGACATAATTGATGTGTCACATAAAATTTTTGTATCTACAAATGCCTCCTCGAAATTTGTTGTTGAAGGTAAAATTTTACCGTAACGACGAGTCTCGACAAAAAATATTTCTTTTCCTTTTCTTTTTCTCTCTGTTTTTTTTTTTCTTTTTTTAATTCGGCAGACTTCTTTCCATTTTTTATTTATTTATTTATTATTATTGATATCTTTTCGTGCACAAAGAAGGAGAAAAAGAAAAAGCAAACTTATGCTGTACTTACCTTTCTTTTAAGTCGGCTAAAATTTTGTCTTTTTTTTTTTTTGGGACTAACCAATCACAATTGAGCAAATTTTGTCCCATATTGCTTACAACTGACTTGATTCTTTCCATCTTCTCCTATACAAACAAACCTTCACCTCTCTTTCAAGCACATCAATTCTTCTTCAACCCAAGGAGTCAAGGAAACTGAGAGTCTCAGGCATTCCTCCTATTTAGTTGGCTAACTAGTTTATGTTTTATATCCTGCACAAGTTTATCGAAGACTTGCTCGAAATGAATAGGATATTGAGCATACTTCAAAACATCAGTTTTCACAGTTATTTGATTGTTCCTTGTATTTGGTTACGTTGATTTTTAAAAAAAGATGCAGACTTTTCATATTAACTGTAAATAATTTCGCTCGGTGTCTATACCGTGCTGTTTGATTGAATTATAACTCTAAAAACAAACTAACAGGGAAAAGTTTGCGAAGGAGACGGTGGTCCTTATTGTTTATTTTTGCCTGGGTTCAAACATTGTGCCCTAGCCAATATATACTAAAATCGGAATCACCCACAATAATAATTAATTAATAAGTAGGTTAATGTGAGTAAATAGTTACTATTAGTAAGATATCTACGGTTTAGATGCCAATGAGGCTTGGCCTAATTGCCAAAGTTGCGATGGCATAGGGTCGTGGGTTCAAGCTTGTTTTCGACTCGTGAGTTATATAATTGTGATTGTGTAAGAGTTAAAATTAAAAAAAAAACAAAAATAAAAAAACAGATTGATAGTAATTGAGGACCACATATTTGACCATGTTGTGTTGTAAGCGGTAGGTCCAAACACTTGGAATATAGAACTTGATATTTTATTGATACACAAGATATACAACAAATGGGACACTTGAAAAATACAAGAAGAGAGCAACTAGAAAGTGTTTGATGTGCGAGACTCACTTCACAACTTGTGTGTGTTGTGTTGTTGGCCTAAGTTACAACTCCTATTTATAGGAAATGTAAGAATATCCTAGAAAAAGTAGTAGATCCTTCAGAGAATATACACTAGATGTTTCTAGGCAAAGTGTGAATTACATATTTATCTAAGTATTTTCTAGAATTCTAGACTATTCTCTAAGGAAATAATTTCTAGATTTTTCCCTTGTACTAGTTGTAGAATAATCTAGAAGTCATTGACTTCTAACACTCCCCCTCAATGACTTCTTTCTTTTGATGACGGGCTCATTTGCATCCCAAGAGCATTTCTGAATTCCTCGAGCTTGCGTCCGCTTAATCCTTTTGTGAATATATCTGCTAATTGATCTTCGCCTTCACGTGAATCATCCGTATCTCATCTTGAAGAACCTTCTCTCGAATAAAGTGGTAGTGCACTTCAATGTGCTTGGTCCTTGCATGAAATACTTGGATTCTCTCGCTAGTTGAAGTGATGATATATTGTCGCAATGTAAATCCACCGCATAGTCACCGGCCGGTGTAAATCCTTCAATAATCGCACAAGCCAAGTGACTTCTTGAGCCGCGCGCCGGCTGCCCGGTACTCTGCCTCGGTAGTTGATAGAGATACAATAGGTTGTCTTTTGCTACACCAAGATATTACTCCAGAACCAAGGCTGAACACGTAACCGGTAGTTGATCGGAGAGTGTCATGATCCCCAAGATAATCGTCGTCAAGTATCCAACAAGTCTACATGGCACTCCTTTCTGGTAGAAAATACCGTAGTCATAAGTTCCTTTGACGTACCTCATAATTTTCTGAACTAACTGCCAATGTGGCTTTCTTGGACTTTGCATAAATCTGCTTGCGACGCCAACTGCAAAGGAAATGTCTGGTCTTGTTAACGTCAAGTATATCAGACTTCCTACTAGTCGTCGATAACTTGTAGCATCATCCAACTCTTTGCCTTCTTTTGAGCTTAACTTGGCATTGACTTCAATTGGTGTTGGAGAAGGCTTGCGTCTATCATTCCGTACTCTTCTTTAACAGCTTCCTTAACATACTTCGTTGCAGAGGAACAACCCATCTTTAGTGTACTCGACTTCAAGTCCAAGAAAGTGCTTAAGCTCTCCAAGTTCTTTCATTTGAAACCGGACCGATAAGTTCCTCTTGACTTGCTGAACTTCTTTGTCATCATCTCCAAGTGATGATGAGATCATCAACATATACCAACACGACTGTTACTTTGTTATTTTGATACTTGATGAACAAACTTGAGTCGGACGGAGCCATAGAGAATCCACTATGAGTCAAGAACTCTGCAATTTTTCCGTACCAAGCCCTTGGCGCTTGTTTCAATCCATATAACGCCTTTCTTAACTTGCACACGTATTTAAGATGAGTCATACTCTCGAAGCCTTTTGGTTGCTCCATGTATATGTCTCGATCGATCTCGCCATGTAGGAAGGCGTTCTTCACATCCATCTGCCATAGCTTCCAAGACTTACTACCGCTAGTGCCGTAAAACTCGTACCGTAGTTATCTTCGCCACCGGGCTAAACGTCTCATCATAGTCTAAGCCATATTGTTGTGAGAAACCTCGAGCAACTAATCGAGCTTTATGTCTTTCTATGGATCCGTCTTGTCGTGTTTTCACCTTGTAAACCCATTTGCAAGATATTGGCTTTACTCCTTCCGGAAGAGGAACAAGTTCCCAAGTCTGGTTTTGCTTAAGCGCTTGAATTTCCTCTTTCATCGCCGGATCCATTCACCCTTTTTAGACGCTTCCTCATAGCTTGAAGGCTCCATAGTTGCGTATCATCAACTGTCGCAATGTTAGCATACTTAGGATTTGGTTTCCTCTGTCGAGATGATCTCCGAAGTTGTTGTTCATGATGATCAACTTCCTCCATCTCCGGTGTTGGACTTTCGATACTACTATATTCCATCTCTCGAGTTGCTGCCGATTTCTCTTGACCATCATCATTTACTTTCGCAGTGCATAACTCTTCTCCGCCTTTTCTCTTATTTTCTCTTCTAGAATAGGTGAGTCAGAAGCTCCTTATCTTGAGATGACCACCAAGAAGATGCTTCATCGAATACAACATTTCTTGACACCATACATCGATTCGTTCTTGGGTCACAACACTTCCATCCTTTTCTTTCCTCATCGTATCCCAAGAAGATGCATCTGATTGCTTTCTTGTCAAATTTGCTTCGTAGCTCATCCGGGACGAATACGTAATGTACATACGCCCAAATACTTTGAAATGACTTACAGCTTGGTTTCTCTCTTTTGAGTTTCGATATGGTGAGATGAATCCAAGCTTTGCTTGTGGTAGCCGATTGATCACATGGGCTGCGTTAGCTTCTTCATACATTCCGCCCAAAAACGGGCCGGGACATTCTTTGCATGTATCATACTCCGACATGTCTCGCCTAAATGTCGATTCTTTCTCTCGCCTACCCCGTTTTGTTGCGGCGTTCTCGGACAAGTCAACCGCCGGCGAATATTATTTTGCTTTAGATATTCCGAGAACTCGGTGGATGTATACTCACCTCCATTATCTGTGCGGAGACAACGGACTCTCTCCAGAAATTCTGCTTCGACTTTACATTTGAATTCCTTGAATTTCTCCAAAGCTTGGGATTTCTCCTTCATGAAATCCACCCACGTATATCTTGAGAAATCATCAATGAAGGTGATCATATATTTTGCTCCTCCGATCGAACGCTGCTTTACTGGTCCAAAAACATCTGAATGAATCAACTCAAGTGGTGTCTTTGCTCGGTATCTCGACTCCTTATATGTGAGTTGATGCGCTTTTCCATATTGGCATCCGGTGCAAACCGTGTCTTCCCGACATTCCAACTTAGGAAGTCCTTTGAGCATAGACTCTTTCATCATGACCTTAAGTCTCTTATAACTGACATGTCCCATACGTGCATGCCATAGATCACGGTTGTGTCATTTTTCCCGGTTTTCTCAACATATGTCGTTTTCGGCAGCCGCACATATACCGACTCCTTCTTTTCACCTTCTAGGATTGGAGTCCCAACGACTCTAAGATCACGATAAACCTTCACATCTTGTGGACTGAACAATACATAATTACCTGACTCTGTGAGTTGTGATACTGACAAGAGATTTTTCTTCATTCCATCAACATGCATCACATTTTGCAGTATCACTGGCTGAGAATTTGAGTTTGGCGTGATCACTGTTTCTCCAATGTGTCTAATTGGAAGCTTAGTGTTATCCGCCGTTACGACAACACGTCCTCCTTTGTATTCTCGTCATACTTTGAAGTCTTTCTTTATCACCGGTCATATGATTGCCCCTCCCGAGTCAACGATCCACACATTGTGAAAGTTAACACGCCCAATATCACTTGTCATAGTTGCCGCACAAGTTACTTGGTCTTCTTCTTTCACCATAAGTAGTGTCAATATTTTCTTGCTCGGACTTCAACCCCGAGAAAGATGCTTGGACATCCCATTCGTTTCACTTTGGTCATCTCGGGTATCCGAAGTGGCGCGTTTCCCTCAACTTGTCTCTTCTTGAATCTACAATCTCTTGCAAAATGTCCCTTTCTCGCCACAATTGAAGCAAGCATTTTGTTGCTTGTGAAAGCGTTTGTCTCCTCCTTGAGGTCTATCATTACTTTTCTTATTATCATGTCTCTTCTCTTCAGCTCCCCCTTTTTGGTAACTCTGTCCTTCGTCCTTTTGTTGTTTTCCATCATATTGTCTTTTGAATCCCTTATTGTTATATCTATTTGATTTTCCTCTTGCTTGACTTGCATACAACGCCTCTTCTTCTGACTTTATAACTACGCCTGCCATCTCGCTTAGCCCGCCGACTCTTGGTCGGCTAATAAATTTTCCACTCATCAATGGTTGGTTGTGTGGCCCAACCTTGTATCGTCGTTGTGAAACTCCGATACTCGGGTTTTAAACCATGTATCAATATTCTTCTCATCCGAGACTCACCAATTTTGGACTCGGATCTAATTCGGAAATCTCATAACACAGTAGATTTTACCTTGGTGAAATAATCTCTCGATTGATAGATTTCCCCGGGTGAGCGACATCAACTCATTCTCCGCATTTGCGGTGCGCGAAATGTTCTTCCTCGAAAAACGACTAGCCAACGTGTCCCATGCTTCCTTCGGCGTGGTGGCTTTCCGGATATGCTCAATCATCTCATCTTCGATTGATGTCTTTATAGCAAACATGGCTTTCGCAGCCTTTCACCTTCCATTTACGCAAAGCCGTGGCATCCGTTGAAGCGGGCGGCGTTGCGTCACTTCCGGTGACATACTCCAACAAATCTTGGCTCTCTAGGTATGACACCATACACGATTGCCATGTGCTATAATTGTGATTATTTAATTTTTTAATATTACTCACCGAAAAATCCGCCATCGTGACTTAGTTTTGTTGCACTGTCAAACACTAAGTAAGCTAGGTCCCAGACCAAACAGCTCCACAGTCCCGGACTGCGCACGAACAAGAATCGTTGAGTGATTCTTCTCAAACGGTGAATAATATCCTCCGACCTTTTACTCCGGCAGAGTGACGATGTCGTTGGTCCCCGACCAAAAATCACCACCACAAAGAACTACGCCCGATCGACTTTGCTCCGATACCACTTGTTGTGTTGTAAGCGGTAGGTCCAAACACTTGGAATATAGAACTTGATATTTTATTGATACACAAGATATACAACAAATGGGACACTTGAAAAATACAAGAAGAGAGCAACTAGAAAGTGTTTGATGTGGGAGACTCACTTCACAACTTGTGTGTGTTGTGTTGTTGGCCTAAGTTACAACTCCTATTTATAGGAAATGTAAGAATATCCTAGAAAAAGTAGTAGATCCTTCTAGAGAATATACACACTAGATGTTTCTAGGCAAAGTGTGAATTACATATTTATCTAAGTATTTTCTAGAATTCTAGACTATTCTCTAAGGAAATAATTTCTAGATTTTTCCCTTGTACTAGTTGTAGAATAATCTAGAAGTCATTGACTTCTAACAGACCATTGATTGAATAGCTTCAACTGTTAAGAAAACTCCAGATTTGTCCTTGTCGTATATAATAAGTATCTGGTGTTTATCCGTGCCAGAAACGTATCGGATGGAGGCTCGTTACCAAACAAGAATATATATGTGTGTATCATGATGAGTTATATGACAGCAATTTCATGCTTATTCTACCTTACTTTTGCTTCTGTTTGTCTTTTTTGCTCATATATATGGTAAAATAATGAACACCTTGTTTTTGATTCAGATAGAGAAGAAATAGTTATGGCTGATGATCTGGAGCAGCAAAACAATAATGGGTTACAGGGAAGTGAAAGGAACGATAGATTAAGTAGTTTACATGATTCCATTCTCGACCATATCCTTTCGGTTCTTCCTACCAGAGATGTTGTAAGGACTGGGATATTGTCAAAGCGATGGAAGTCATTATGGATCGGTGTGTCTATCTTCGACATTAGTGATTTCCGTTGTTCTAGTACAGCATGCTGGAATTTTGTTGAGAGAGTTCTTGTGCTTCGAAATACATCAAGTATTAAACAATTCAAGCTTTGGTTCAGATCTTATGCTACTCTCAGTTACCCTCGTGTTCAATCGATAATTTCATCTTTAGTCAGTCATAAAATTCCACATCTCGATATATCTCTACGCGTTGAGGATCAATTCACTCTACCTAGCTCCATCTTTGATTGTCAAACCCTTTGTATTTTAAAGTTAGAGATTTTAAAGGAATCTCGGAGAAAGCTTACCCTTGAGCTGCCTGTTCATATCTCTTTACCACGCCTAAAAGTCTTGCACCTGTGTGATTTTGCATTTTCAAATGCCGAATCCATTGAAAAGTTGTTTTCGTGTTGTCCTGTTCTTGAAGAATTGGCTTTAGTGGAGTGTGAGTGGATCCATAGGAAAAGCATGACCATTTCTATTCCCTCATTAAAGAGATTCACAATGGTGCAGCTGTATTTATACGTGTATTATAACCCCATCTTTGATTGTCAATCCCTTTGTATCTTGAAGTTATCCCTGAAAAACATTACCCTTGAGCTGCCTGATCATATCCCTTTACCATCCTTAAAAATGATGCACCTGTGTTTTTGTGAATTCCAAAATGCTGACTCCACTGAAAAGTTGTTTTCATGTTGTCATGTTCTTGAGGAATTGACTTTAATGGACTGTAAGTGGATCCATTTTAATAGTATTACCATTTCTATACCCTCATTAAAGAGGTTGACAATGGGTGTAGAAAAATACAGCCTTGATGATTATAATAGCTGTTACATTACAATTGAATCTCCAGCCTTGTTGTCCTTCAACTACACTGGTTACTTGACCAACTACTTCTATTTCACTAAGATATCATCATCATCAATCAAGGCTTACATTCACATGAGAAATCATTACTTTAGGAGGAAAGCAAGGGCTCTACATCTTGTTAAGTTTTTTCAGGGTCTGGAAAACATTGTATCCTTGACGATATCTAATGAAACTGCAGAGGTGCTAATTAAGTGTCTACCTTATCTCTTTTAAGATTTTCCAGTTTTTGATGATTCGGTGTAATACTTGATTTTTATGTGCAGGAACTCTCACTAGCAGACACAGTTCCGGACCATTTTCCAGTTTTTCACCATTTGAAATATTGGAAAGTGAAGGGCCGTGTCTTAAGTGGGTTGCTAAAGTTCTTTTATTTCATGCCAAACTTGGGCACCATTGAGTTTTCGGAGGTTAATTAATATTGTTTTTTTACTTGAATTAAATTCTACCCTCGTGTTTGGTGTTTCTTTCTAACCATTTAAATTCCTTCGTTTATTGTTGTCTGTAGGGAGTTCATCAAAACATATGCATGTCTGGACTTAGGCCACCAAAGGCTCTGCCTAATTGCTTCTTGTCTAGCCTAAAAGATTTGCGCCTCAATAAATTTCGTGGGGATGGTCACGAATTCTATTTCTTGGCATGTTTTCTACGAAAAGTTGTTTCTTTGCAGAGGATAAATATTACTACATACGGATATATAAACCGACAACAGCTGATGAAGAAAGTGGAAGATCTCTCCACAAGATTTAAACACTGTGCAATCATTGTTCAGTGAATCATCTCATCTCATCTTTGCTTATATTCTGAGATTTTAGTGGTTTCTGTCTTTTTATTTATTTATCTACAACTAAAGAAATATCCTTTGGATTAGCTCCAGTGATTTATTGGTTTTGTATTGTCGACATGTTTCGGAAATGCACAATCCGGTTTAGAAGAGATTCTTGGTTTTTAATTGTTTTGTTAATGCTTTAGAGGATGGATACTATTTGCAAAAATAGTTAGTATTTTGACATATTTAGATGTCTCTCTCTCTATATATATACATATAAAGTATAGACGACTATGCAGATAGTAAAGTGCGAATATAATATGGTTAGAGCACTCTTAACAAAATGCAATACTAAAGCGAATGCATCTTGTGCAGCTAAGATGCAAAATATTCTTAATGTTTATAAACAAGTTTCAGGTCAGTCCATAAACTTGCAAAAATCGGCTGTTTTCTTTAGTAAAAATGCATCAGTGCAATGCAAAACTGAGATTCTCTCTATTCTTAACGGTCTTGCTGAGGTCCATCACTCGAAATATCTAGGGCTGCATGTGGTTATTGGCCGGTCTAAAAATCAAAATTTTTCTAATTTCCTGGATAAATGCAAGAGCAAGTTGAATGGGTGGAAATACAAACTTTTAAGTCAGGGGTAAATCCATTTTGTTATCCTCTACTTTGTTTGCCATTCATAATCTCACTATATTGTGTGTCAAGCTCCCAAAGGGTCTCATTGAAAAACTTCATTCTTTCATGGCCAATTTCTGGTGGGGAAATTCTAGTAAGGACTTTGCTAGGCATATCTGGGTAAGTTGGGACCATCTCTGCTAGCCTAAACATAGAGGAGGCCTTGGCTTTCGTAATCTATATGCTGCAAATACTGTAGCGCTAGCTAAAACTCTTTGGAGGATCTACTTCAATCCCGACATTCGCGTGTCTAAAGTACTGAGAGGAAGATACTTCAACAACTCCTCTGCCTTTGATTGTAAGGCCCCCTCTAGTGCTTCTTTCATTGCAGATGGTCAGTTTGTTGGTCAGGAGGTTTAGGAGTGTGTGGATCGATCATTGTCTTCATCAATTGCTTAGTTATTACTTATTTCTTGGTCACTCATCAAAGGTATATTTTTTTTGGCATATTTAATGTAGCTGGCTTATATTCTCCTTCCATATATTTGTTGCACCAATGAAAGGTAGAAATTTGTTTATTTTTTTTTTCCGAAGGATCAACTGAGAAATTCGGAAGTTCTCAGGCCAATCTCACCTCACATTGCCGACGGTAAAGTTAGTTACCTATTTAAAAGTCGGTGACAATATATACGGTAATGTTTTATAACCTTATGCCCTAATGGCTTCTGACTGTTTGTATCAAGTTGGTGGTCTAATTAAAAGCTTTTTGGTTACATCTACTCTATTATCAATTGATTTCAGGTGCTTTAATGGACGTATCACCGTGTGGATTGTGTTGGAAGTAGCGCTCGAAAGACAATTTATGTAATTGTTTTTTATAATTAATAAATGACAGATTTATTCTCATCTTATTATTTGCTTCGTGCTTATAAGTAATACACTATTGAAAATCCCAAGTCGTATCATATGTAGCCATATAACTTAGTGTGTGTCACACATGAGGATTAAGTTTATGGTGATACACTTGAACTGTAAGTGCGTGGTGAAGTTAATCAAAGTATGGGGTCTATTGATTAAACCACCATTAATGCGCCCAGAACACTTTATGGTGTGACCGTCTTATCCAGACCGTCGACATTGGTTGTCTAAATAGGGCATTTATATATGATGAGAGTCATATAGGACTGGACGGATTTAATCTGCGTTTCTCATATAATTCCGTGATTGAGAAATCTTATTAAATCACAAGATGATCATATATGGATTAACCTTAATCCTGAAGTGATTACACACTCCTACTAGTTTCAGGATAGGGTTTGATGTGTTCGTTAAGGATTGCTAAGAGGCGCGGTCCGAATCACTTTCACGTTGGCACTATTCTAGAATGAGTGAGAAGTGTGTGTCTCACAGATATGGAATCCATTCCTTCCTGCGGGAAGTAAAAAGACAATCCCCTTATTTGTTAATCCTAAAAACTGATCGATCCCGGGAGTTCGTATTGGTTATTAACAAATTGATCACTAGTGGGTTAATGGTAAATAAGGATAAGATGTAATGAAGAAGGTTTACGGAAATAATCCCGCTTCATTACAGATAGTTTATGGAGGGTTAGTCTGTATGTAATGATTATATCAATGGACACTTATCGACTCGACGTTTTGAGAATAAGTTATATCTATAATCGATAGAGTTCAGTTTCGGATTTATGGTGGCGTAATTCCGGAATTAATGAATTAAGTAGAAATATTCTGTTCGATGAATATTTTACTTAAGTTGTTGTAGCTACTGGTTATAGGTCCATGGTCCCCGGGTTGGCTCCTAACACGCGAGTGTTTTCTCGTTTTATGGAACTTCGAGAATAAATTAAATAGTTGGTCTATTTAATGAATATAAAATATTATTTATTTGGTAAATAATATGTACAATAAAAAATACATTTTCTATTAAAAATAAGGGACAATTAGAAAAAGTGGCGCCATCATCATGTGAGAAATTAGAAAAAGAAATTTTTCTAGATTTTGTTGCATGTGTAATTAATTAATTATCTATTTGTTAGATAATTAATGGATAAATTAAGAGATTGATTTTTTGGGAATTATCTCTTATTTTTATGGCAAAAATATCTTTTCCTTATGGGAATAGGTAATTGTGGTGTGAAAAGGATAACTCTCTTAACTAGTTATTTTCCTATATAAAGAGAGTTCCTCCTAACACAATTTACAATTGAAATTGCGCCAACATCAAATAAAAAGGAAAAAAAATTAGTTTCTTGCCTTAGTCATTAAGAGGAGAAAAAACCTAGGGTTTTTCTTGTGCATGTTCGAGGAGGTTCTACGGCGAGGATCTACGTCCACCAGTCGTCGTTAGGAGATACAAACCGGAAGATTGTAGCTTTTCTTTCTGCCAATTTATTATTCCTCTCCGTTAAGGTAAATATTCAACATTCTCATAGTTAGATTAATTATTTATGTAGATCATATCGTGGTATAATCACATACGAATTTATTCGTAGCTTCCGCTATGCATGATCGAGCGTCTCGATCGGTGCTGTGAATCAGATCTGACGATCCAATTATAGATCGGATCCGGATTCGGGTTTCTGTATTTACAGCAGATTGTATGTTCATTTTCTTTTGAATTAATATTTTGTATTTACTACGTTCTAATGATATAGGTTTCAGATTGTTTATATGCTGCTAATTTGTTTTGATCCACTTTTATTTTTTGTTGTTGTTTGAGTCTATATTAAGTAGACTTAATTCATATACACTAGCTTTTTGGTTGTTTGTTGCATACATGTAGATTTTACCTAATGGGTGAGATTTGCTTAATTTTACAGGATGCATTGCACACAATTATGATGGCTCTCAATGCTGAAATCTATGAAATGCATGCGGTAGAAGTCGTAACACCTTTTACACCAATATTTATCAGCAACAATAGATTTGACGGTATTCGAACACAATCCTCTTTTAAACTTTTTTTTTCTCTCCTGTGATAGTGAACTAAATATCGGTG
Source organism: Gentiana straminea (assembly GCA_036785695.1). Taxonomy (NCBI): domain Eukaryota; kingdom Viridiplantae; phylum Streptophyta; class Magnoliopsida; order Gentianales; family Gentianaceae; genus Gentiana; species Gentiana straminea. The sequence goes on from JAVUPR010000113.1 coordinate 25,375,438, forward strand.
ACATAATTTTCTATTTTATAGCTCTTTTAACCCAATTATCGGTGATAGTACTGTTGTCAGATTGTGTACTTGATTGGCAAAGTTTTTTTTTATAAGACTTACCATAGGCCATTTCATTCCTCACGGTGTTAATGTTCTCACATGATGTCTATGAAAGTTTGTTTTTGTGAGAAACTGATGTTCAATGTTGTGAAACAGGGGAAGAAAGTGTTGATTGATCATGGTGAGACTCAATTCAATCAATGAGTCTTTCACTTTAAACAAGGGGAAAAAAGTGTTGATTGATTAATGGAGTTGATGGAGTTGATATATGGAGTGGAAATTCTATATTACATCTTCAGACCCATGAATCGTTTTTTTTAGGCGGCCTCGGTTAGCGAAACGGCCCTTCTCAAGAGTTGAGCTGGTCTGGAAATTGCAGAGGGCTAACAAAGGTTTATGCCATATAACGAAGATTTCTAGGATCGCCCGAAAGAAGATCGATTCCATGACGGCAACTACACCAGGTATGATTCCTCTTTCGCTCATTCGTTCGCCCCAGAATCATTTTCCTTAAGGAAATCGTGTTGTGGTTTTGGTACTTTGTATTTGCGCACCATCAGATGCTCAAGCATTACTGCATTAGTGATTTAGATGATATATCTACTTTGATATTGTGATGTGATACTAATGGCAAAACTGATGAATATATGTGTTGCAGAAACAAATTGGATGCTAAACAGATGCTGGAAATTTCATGAAATAGGCGGGAGGTATCGAACTAAAAAATCACTGTCTATTTGGTTCATGTGTATTTGTAGAAAATCAGCAGTAGTTTTCTTGCAATACGAAAGATGGTACACAATAATGAGAATTCTAATGGAATGATAATTGTGTGCTCAAAACCATTAATAAATATAAATTTTTTAATCACTTTTAGTCATTTGCTGCAATGTTATGCACATGCCTGAAGGAAATTGTTTTTGATCGCTTAAACGGTCTTGAAAAAGACTATTTTTCATGCACCCCACAAATCTTCAAAGCTCTTTGGAAAAACTTTTGATGTTAATGTGTCAATGGTGTAATGAAAAAACAATTATTGTGTTTGGTACCAGGAACATTTTATCCAGATCAATGGATTATTGAATTGGTAAAAGGAAATTTTGAATTATATTTCATAGTGTAATCTCTCTCATTCCGTGTAACTATGCTTCCCAGAATAGTTCTGCTGAGCTCCTGCTGCGTCTTAAGCCTTAATCGAATCAAGTGGATTGTTTTGACATCATTAAAGAGAAAACTACGTTGACTGATCTACCTCATACAGGTCTACTTTGTACTTCCGATGTGCAACTTTTACTTCCGCTACATCGACTTTGGTGAGTCAATTCTTTGAAATTCGTTATAACTTAAAGTGGACTTCAAAGAAATGCAATCCGGTTTTGTTTTCACTCAATCTTGTCTTATGGAAAATTGTTGTTTTATTTTATCATTTTCACATGCGAATATGTCGCGTATGCACTTTTTCAGCTGGTGCTTTTTCTTACTTTGGATTGGGTACTGTAGCCAGGGGGAATTGCCTTATCAAGACAGAATATCAGCTATGATTTTGTCACCGAATTGAGTCATTTTTTTAATTTCAAGGAGGTGAATGTGTTTATGAATCATGCCGTGGCACAACGTCGGTGTAACATTTTTTTCTTCTTTTTTTTATGGTAAATTTTTTTCTTGCCATCTAAATCTCACACAAACTTATCATCAATATTAGATTCATTCCTACTTTTTTTTTTCTGATCACCTAATAAATATGTATTGATTGCATCAATCATTTTTTCCTACATATCGTTCCCGCGCATTATGCACGGGTATCATACTAGTATATATATATTTTGGGGAGAAAAATCTGATTATTTTGATAAGAGAAAATAATAAGAAATTATTATCTTGGGATTATCTATTTAAGGAAAATAAATCCCATTAGTTTCCATAACAAAAAATAAATCAGAATTTCTTCCAACGCTTTACTAGAATCTGAAAACGGTTAGGTGGCTAGCTAACAATCAATAATAAACGTACTTGTGTAGATAAAAGATTAAACATCAATCCATTCTTGGTAAGACACAAGTCTATAACGCGATGTGTGTGCGTTCTGAAAGTGAATAACTCTGTAAGTCTCTAAGGCCCTACGTACGGAGGAACACAACCCCGTAAGCCTGAGACCCTATGTATGGAGGGACTTCGCCAAACGTGGGCACTATTGGAGTCTACCAGGATAGGCTTTCGTGGTTATTGGTGTGATCCACCAATATGTTGCACCCAGTTACTTCGTGGTGAGTAGCACCATGCGTAGTGCCCATGAATGCTGATGTAACAGAGATATGCTAAGCTAGAAACGTATAGTAATGATATGTTGATGAACATGAAGTGAACCCTAGATTGAGTCGGTCTCAGAAAGATAATTTATTTATTATAAAACTTGAATTGTAAACCTTAATTAATTTGTAGCTTCTACCTCTTATTGAGTACTTTGTACTTACCTCAAATGCATTGTTTTTCTATGTGTTTGGGGGAGAGAAGATGAACAGGTAGATCCAGAGTTCGAGGAAGACTTTGATGATGACGTTTGAGGATGCCGAAGTTGAAGCACTTACTTTTTGTTCTTTATTATCATGATCTAGAGTTGTTGTTTCTTTGGGGAAACTTTGTGATTTCTTCTAGTTTTCTTTTGGAGGTCTCATACGTTAATTTTGGTTTTCTTTTGTTTTTCTTCAATGTAATAAATGTTACATTTATATAGTTTGATTTTCTATTCTTGTTTGTTTGGGAAAAAATTATACCCGGGTCTTTTGCTTCCGTTTTGCTTAACTCGATACGACATAGTAAAGGCTGACGTACAATGTGGAATTTATTTTATATTATTGTTAAGGGTGATTTTATACGTTTTATAAGGATATATTTTGTAACAATTCTCTCCATATTCATATGTTTCTCATAGAAATCGAGCTTTATATTGAAATATTGAGCAAATGAGTTTTAGAAGTATTAAAGTGCAAAATCGGGTTAATTATGTGATTTTATTGGATAAATATCTTTAGATGTAAGATGTTACATTTTGCATGTTTTTATCGTGATGTAGGTACGCTTGCATGAGGTGAAAGGAGCTTAAAAGATGTTCAAGTGATGATTTGCATGGAAGGGGAGAGATAGAGATGAAGTTGGAATGAAGATCAAGATGAATTTGGAAGAAAAAAAGAGCCGAACGCGCGTCCAAGTCCCGTCCCGAGTGGATCAAGGCCTGAATATTGGACCGGCGTCCGGGAGGAAATAGTTGAACGAGAGAGTTTGGACGCCGAAGCAAACGGGCGTCCATCCGCGTCCGAAGCAAGACCGAACGAGCGTCCAGAAGGATGGACGGGCGTCCACCACCGCCTTTGCCGAAACCGACCTGAAAACATATAAATAGACGCGTTTTCTGCAACCCTAAAGACCACAATTCAATCCCTGGCCGCCCCAGGCCCTTTGGGGGCGCCCTAGCTGCGTTTTCCCACCACCATAAACATCTTTTTTTCCTCCTTTTTATTTCGATGATTTGTATTCCAACGATGAATAGAGGCTAAGCAATTTGAACAAGCCTTGTGAAGCCGATCGTGCAGCGTCTTGATTTCGAATCTTGGATGTTTTGTGAGTGATTTTATTTAGAGTTTGTATCTTTCCTTTGTTTATTTGTTTATGCAATCGATATCGGAAGATGTATTGCTATTTGATGTTTACCGTATGATGGAAATCGGTGTAAACCTTAGATCACCATAGGAAAGATTAGACTTTTAACCTTGACATAACGGAAGTTGATAGGTTAGATTTCTAGGTTGTTAGATCTAATAAATCTTGCACCTTGTTGAGAGCGTTAATCTCTATAGATCGGAAGATGATGAGATTGATAGACGGATTACTTACGGAAGTAGGAATTCATACCTTTGATTAGGTGAACCACAACTTTGATTGAATCATCGTAAGATAATCTAGGGAAGAATTAAGGGTTGCGGGATGGTGGATCATGGTTTGTTCTATGTTGATTTGCTTCAGTCATTATCATGTTCGTTAGTTTTATTGTTTTCCTAGTTGTAGTTTTATTTATTTATTATCACTTTTATCCTCCCTGGCTTTGGACTGACAATCCTCTGTCCAGTTTATTTTATCGTTTTTAGTTTCGTTTTAGTAGTAACAACCTTAGGAAAATTAATGAACTAGATACCCCGATTCCCTGTGACCGATTCCGGTATTAATCGCTGTACTACGATCCCTACACTTGGGGAATACCGGATTTATAAATTTTATTACTTGTTTGCTTTGTTAGATAAAATCCGTGACAAGTTTTTGGCGCCGTTGCCGGGGAATCGGTGCGGTTGTCCAGTTCATTATTAATTTTTCTATTTTTGTTACAACTTTTTCATAGGTAGATTATAGTTTAGGTTATTAGGGCTGTTCGTAGTTAACTTTTTTTTTAGTTATCAATTTCCCTAGGTTTAGCGTTTCTCCCCTTTAGTTTTTTTGCTCTTTCTGTCTGTCTGTTTCCCGTTTTTCTGCACTCAAACGGGCGTCTTGACTAGTAGACGCCCGTCTGTCTGGAAATCGATAGCTCTGCTTTGTTTTATTCTATCGGACGAGCGTCTGGATTGCCAAACGCCCGTCCACTTCAACCTTCAGGCAGACGTCCGTCCAGTCATCTGGACGCCCGTCTTGACTAGTTTTTATTGATTTTTCTGTTTTTGTTACGAATTTTTCGTAGATAGGTTTTTGTTTCTATCCTTTCTAGTTTCTACATTGATTCGGGGACATCTGAGGTTGAATTATCTGAATCCACGTTTTTAGCGATCGAACTTTTGGATAAAAGGGATAGTTTTAGCATTCGTTAGTATTTTGGCCGTAACTTTCGGCTCGAGTGTCCATTTGGCGCGCAGGACCCCAATTCGGAAAGCTCGTTCCGACGCCGACGACATGGTGAACGCCGTAGGCCGTTCCATGCCGTTTTCGAGGTCAAAATCCACTGTTTTCCCTTCCATTTTGGGCTCAGAAGATTTCAACACGTTTTTCTCCCTTTTTCCGTTTTCTGTTTTTCTGTTTTAAATTTTTCGTAGGTAGGTTTCTTTTTCTGTTTCCGTTTCTTTTCTGTTTCTTTTCTAAATAAAAAAAAATAAAAAAAATAAAAAAATGTCATCAACTGGGATTATGCAAGATCAGAACGCCATGCTGCAACAGCAGATGGAAGCTCTTCAAAGGTCGCTTAATCCTATGAATCAGACCCCGTCTTTTCCACAGAACTCACAAGCTCTGTTCTGTGGAAGATGTTGTCGACATGGCCATGCTGTTGGCCAGTGTCAAATTCTTTCCCCTCCTACATATCAAGTCAATTCTTTCCAGAATCAGGGAAATTTCAATCTAGTCAGATGTCAAAATTGTGACAATGAGGGACACACTGCTCGTTTCTGTCCTATGAGTAGACAGAACGCTGAAGTAAATGCTTCCTGTGGCCAGCAGTATCAGAGATTTAATAATCAGTTCTCTGGCCAAAGCAATTTTCAGAACCAGGGTTTCAATTCTCAGAATCCAAATTCCTATCAAAACCCGAACTTCAGTCAGAACCAAAATATCAATTTTTCCAATCAAAATCAATGGTTCAATCAGAACAGTCCCGATCCTATGTTTCAAAGTCGGTCTAGCCAATCTTTCCCACAGAACTTTCAGAACTATCAAGGCCCCTCTCAATCGGACGATCTTGAAGCTAAATTGGAGGAGCAAAACAGGACACTCAAGAATCTTGAGAGACGGCTCAGGCAAATGGCTCAAGACCAAGGCATTGACCTAGCTCCCACACTTCCTTATGATAGAGAAGAGGACAATGCCATGAACTTAGGATCCAGCATTCAATTCAGTGGCCCCCCAAAAGTAGAAGTGTCAAGTTCATCTGTCTTTGGATCCGATGCTCGTATACCCTCAACTGATGAGGATTCTTACGGACATGGATTTAACAACGTTCAAGTGAGATGTTCGTATTGTGGTGGAAACCATTATGAGGCTCAGTGCAGTGGAGGTAATTCACCCCACCAATGGAATACTAATAGCAATTATGATGCAAGTTATGAGAATCCACTTCAATCTAACTATGCATCCACATGCAATGGTGGAGAAGAGGCTACTGCTATGAATGTAAGGTCCAACACTCAACTTAGTGGTTTCCCTGTTCTGGATGAGAATACTCAGGTGGCTGATCCCCTGAGAAATAAAGAATTTAGTGGAAGTCGGGAGGCTGATCTCCTGACTGGTAAGGAAGGTGGAAACGAAGTAGATGATCATATGTCTAGAATGAAGGATGAAGAAGTGAAAGAACACGAAGGGATAGACCTTTACCTTCCTCTCCGAATGTTATGCATCTAGACAAGTGCACTCCTAAAAATCCTTGGTATGCTTCTATCGTCAACTTCTTACATTCCCGGTATCTAGATCCGTAATTGTCTTATCGGGAGAAGAAGAAATTCTTCTCGGATATGAAAACATTCGTTTGGGATGAACCTTACCTCTTCAAGATTGGTAAAGATGGTTTCGAGAAGATGTGTTCCGAATCCGAGCAACGTGATATTATTGAGCAATGCCACAGTGGACCCACTGGCGGTCACTTTGGTCCTTGGAAAACCGTTGCTAAGATCTTTCAATCCGGCTTCTATTGGCCCACGATCTTTAAAGATACAGAAGCTTTCTGTAAAGCTTGTGATAGGTGCCAGAGAACCGGTACTCTGACGAGGCGTTTTGACATGCCTTTGAAACCCATCCTAGAATGCGAAGTCTTTGATGTGTGGGGTATCGATTTTATGGGACCATTCCCATCATCTTGCGGTAACAAATACATCTTAGTCTGCATAGACTATGTGTCTAAATGGGTGGAGGCTCAAGCCACTCCTCACAATGATCATAAGACGGTAATGAAATTTCTAAAAAAGAATATCATCGTGAGGTTTGGATGTCCACGTGCCTTGATCAGTGATAAAGGGACGCTCTGCAACCGACCCCTAGAGAAAGTTCTCAAAAAATATGGTGTCCGGCATAAAATTGGCACACCATACCATCCTATGACTAGTGGTCAGGTTGAAAGAAGCAACCAAAGTTTAAAGAAGATCCTGGAGAAAAGCGTTAACGAGTCATAGAAAAGACCGGAGTCTAAAGTTGGATGATGTCTTGTGGGCATATCGAAGCGCCTATAAGACCCCATGGGTACATCACCCTATCGGATGGTGTATGGAAAATCATGCCACTTGCCAATCGAATTAGAGCATAGAGCGTATTGGGCCATTAAGTTCTTAAACTTTGATTCTCAATCTTGTGGTAAACATCGATTGCAACAGTTGCATGAGTTAGACGAATTTAGACTCCAGGCCTACGAAAGCGCCAGGATAAGTAAGGAAAAGACTAAACTCCTTCACGATGCCAAAATCAAGAAGCGAGAATTCCAAGTTGGGGAACAAGTTTTATTGTACAATTCCAGGTTACATCTGTTCCCTGGTAAGCTGAGGACACGATGGTCCGGTCCTTTTGAAATTCTCCAAATCATTCCTGGAGGTGTTTTAGAACTAAGAGGTCATGATGACCAGCCGTTCAGAGTGAATGGTCAAAGGTGTAAGCATTATATCGGTCAACCCAAAGAGAAGCCTGTGATTGTTCACTTCCTCGACATCCTCGGGTGTGGTACTCCTGAAGTCAATGAGTTTGACGAGTTTTCGCCCGATTTGTTTTTCGAGAATGACGGCGGTGGTCCGAGCGGAAGTTCGGGTGGTAGTTGGGATATGGAAGAGTTTAAACGGGAGGCACGAGTTAAGGAGAAGATTGAAGAAGAAGAAGTACGCAATGGGGAAAATTAAGAATGTTTGGAAAGCGGTAAAGAACCCGACCCCATGTGTGAGATGTTGTTTCGTAGCCACACTAATGACCGAGCTTACACGAAGTAGTGGCCGGAAGGAAGATTAAGTGGCCTGATCCAGGCTGAATAGTACGTGTGTCTAGCCAAAGACACTAAAGAAAGGCGCTTGTTGGGAGGCAACCCAATATTAAGAATAGTTTTTTTATTATTATTATTTATTTTGGATTATTTTGTTGAATAAGGGGGGGCTAGTTTTGTCTTGTGTCGTCTAGGTTTTTGGTGTCGATTTCTGTGGTTAGGTAACTTGCATTTTCGTAATTTGAAAAATCCATGTGATTCCTTCCTTCCCCCCGATGTTACATTTGTGCACTACTTTTCACATAGATTCGGTTTTTGTCAATTTTTGCATTGCTTATGCTTTGTTTCATGATAATGCCTTGTCTATCATCTTTTGTGCCCCTACCCCCGAGGTCCGTTTTGTTTTGTTTTTCATGTGTGCGGTGGTATTTGTGATAGCGATGGTGCGCTTTTAGATGAAGCCAGTTTTCCGGTGGATGGTCCACAGTTTACTGATTTCTTCAAGCATTTCTGGATCTGACTCATGACCACTTCCAGAATTGCCGCCTTCGAACTACATCAGCTAAGTTTTTCTTATTCTGCACAACATGAGGACATGTTGTTATTTAAGTGTGGGGGAGGGAAATGGTTTGATGTATCTACATTCATTTGCCATACTATTATATTTCTATGAAAGAGTGCTGAATTTTAAAAATTTTGTTTGTTTTGTCCCAAGTGAGCAATGCATATCTTTATTTGAGTTCTTATATCATTGATGCTGTATTCTGCATATTTAGTAAATTTAGTTGTTTCACCCGACACTATTTTTCACGTGCCATAGTAGATGATGAGCTATGTTTTACAGCTATGCCCATTTGATTAGAGATTTTTTAATGATTATCGCATGATTCTTTGCTTGCATACGAATTTTGAAAATTTTAATAGTTTGTGTTTGGAATTAGAGTATGACATACTGTGAATATCTGAAGGTTTGAATGTGATAGGAGGGATATAATTTAAGGTTTGTATACCAATCTAAGATGAATAATATGAATAAGATATATATATATATATATATATATATATATATATATATATATATATATATATATATATATATATAAGTGTCGGAAGTAGTCGCCGATGATTTGAGTGCGGTAGGGCATTATCACGAAATGTCCTATACCACTATGAGGTTCAATAGCTCCCGACTGCTTGATGATAGTAGTCCAGCTAGGGTGTTATCACGAAACATCCTATTGCTGGGAGTGAGGGCGTGTGCTATATATGTGGAATTAAGTTAATCTTAAAGAAAAATTTAGTGAATGGTAATGTGAAAAGATGGGTGAGAACCGTAGTTATCTTCTGACTATCCCCAGTATAAACTGAAAGATATGTTGTAGGGACTATCCTCTGAGTATGTCGGAAATATTTTAAATACTCCTTATTATTATTTTTCGAGTACGTATGTTTTGTGAGGTGCATGTTATAATCGTTTTTATATTTCTGATTTAAATGGGATGTTGGCTAGTTTTGCTTGAATCAATTTCAAGTGTGGATTTAGTGGAAATTTATTATGGCTATGCACACACACTTGGGTGAACCTCTAAACTATTGAATATGCTTTATGGTTGCATAAATGTTTATATGTCTTGAGTCTTGATTATGTTTTGTCTTGCTCGGGACGAGCAAGGTTTAAGTGTAGGGGAGTTGTTAAGGGTGATTTTATACGTTTTATAAGGATATATTTTGTAACAATTCTCTCCATATTCGTATGTTTCTGATTGAGGTCAAGTTAAATTACTAACTCGATGCCTAAATAACCACTAGCAAGTGAACTAGGTTCAATCGCAGTATAGCTAGATAGAGTCGAGGTCGATCCCACAGAGAATCAATTTGTGGATCCTAACTTAAATAGTCAACCTATTTATTTCGTCTGACAAATATGGTCTATGACCAACATAAAGTACGAGAAAAGAAAGACACACTCAAACATATAAACAACATGTAAACACATAACGTAATCAACTTCTCAATTATAACCATAATCATTTGGATCTAGACAATTTATATGACAACAAAACTCATCAACTATTAATCCGTTCATATCTATTTATATTGGCTACGGGAGTCATCCTCTAAGCTTGATGTAGCACCGATAGGTCACTATATCACTGTGTTATTGTTACGTGACTTCGCCTCTTGGTGCCTCCATCTCATATAACTCACACGCTTACTACTCTAAGGATGCCGATATTGACCGTACACCTCGTCCGGGCAACATTCCTTTGGTTAGGCATACTTCCTAGACGATCACTCAAACCCTCGTCCAACTAACACTTACCAAGTTATAGTCTCATGCTAGTTTACGATCTACGTGTAACAAGGTGCGCGCAATTCCCTAATATAAATCTACCTAGATAACGCTGAACGTCCGAAGATCAATTCCTAAGCCTACCTAAGAGCCTTATATTGGTATTTCCTTTTCACACGTTTTAATTAAATTAAGCGAGTGACGTAGCCATAGCCATACCTACTGAGATAATAGATTCAATTAAGCTAACCTAATCATAAAGACGTGACTGATTAACGGATGAAAACAGGCTTGCTAACTCTCGGTCGACCGAGTGACACCTCTCGGTCACCCGAGAGTCTAACTCCCAGATTTACATCCCCGAACGTATTTCTCAGCGTTTCATATACAAATCGGATTATATAGCGAATCATCAGGACATCATATAAACTAATCTAAATACACGTAAATTAAACACACAGATTCATCCGTAGATATTAGGTAGATGACGTAGGATATGGGATCCTTATAGACAAGGTATCACCACTGCCCTAACGTCATATCCTAGATCTACATCATCTAGATATGGATAACTACTCAAACAATCAACGCATAATTGGGAAATTGATTACTAAAAAGAAAACGAGAAAATAAACTAGGGCTTACATGTTTGCAACCCTAGCAACCTCCACAAGCTTTATTTTGCTTATATGTTTTTATGAATGAAGAGTGGTGAATGCATAATAAAAAATACAAAGGGCTTGTGTTTTTATAGAGCCTCAGCCGTCATAGAAAACCGACTTAAAATGCCGACACTCTGAACCCTAACCGACTCAAATAATGTGCCGAACTTCTTCTGGACTGTAGGCCCACTCGGTCGACCGAATGCACAGGCTCGGTCGACCGAGCCTTACATGCTCCTGGGCTCTCTTTCTCTTTTATCTTGGGCCTTCTTAAACTAGAATCGGGGATAAAGGTCATAGAATAACGGGCACAAAATGACCGTTATCAACTACCCCCACTTAGCCTTTGATCGTCCCGATCAAAATATCAACAAGTTATTTCCCATTAACTACTTTCCAGTGGTCACCGTATACTGACACAAGAAACTCGAATCAACTCATATCATCTATGCTCATCAGATATCCATTATCCACTATTCATCATGAATCGATGTGTTGTGTGCATGTGCATTGAGTTTTAAACATTCGTAGCAAGATTAGAGCTTATGCAAACTTCGTAGTCTGAACCTACCAACTTCAGTATTCCCACTTTTTTAAGCCTTTTAATTTTTCAAGCACCGGAATAATAAGCAAGAGCGCATCTATAGGGTTTTTGGACTTGGAGACCGAGTACTACTCAAAGCCTCTTAAAGAGTTGAATATTCTTTTCATATCTTCATATTTTTCAGATACTATCAATCTCAAGAAGGACAACTTTCTAGAGCATCCCTCTATCTTAGATCAAATATTAGCATCGAATATTACCACAAGCGCGAGGCTACTTTGGTAATTTACTACAAGCCCGAGTGTTTTAACATTGTCAAACACAGTACGTCTCAAGCTTATTACTCAGCTTTTGTGGCTAGAATCTTTAGGAACACATCAGACGATAAATTTGACACTAGGTAAGCATAATCAATCATCTATGCAATGTACACATTATAATTTTACCTTTTATAACAAGCGTAGTACATCCCGATTCAATTATTGAATAAGTGAATAATAAACAACTACTTGCAACTGACAATATGAATATCATTAAGTTTACTAATCAAGAAATCGCAAAAGTATAAAGTGATCACGTACTCATGAAATATGGTTTACTTCTTATTAGATATAATTATCAGGAACTCACAAAAGTAAATGTGATTCTAAGTTTAAAATTAAAAGTTTTAATAAATTTTTTCATCATTTTATTTATTATTTGATATATGGAATTACTCATTTGAGCTAAGTGACTTGTACCCCCACTTAAACCATGCATTGTCCCCAATGTATAAAAACCGAAATAACACGCTCGAGAAAAAGGAACTTAGCTCGGATAAGCGTGGAAGTTTGAACAAGTCGTAGGACTTCGGCGCAGTTCAACGAGCACGAGCATTGGCTCCATAGCGGTGAGAAAAATAATCAACGCAACACATATCTTAAACAAAGCTCGCAACTCGTTACGGGATTAGTCCAAAGCGTAATAATCGAAAAATGGGACCGTAAAAGGTATAACAATTTCCTTAAACATTTTTAAGTCCATTAATTAATGATTACATTTCAATACATTTCAATAAGTCCAAAACATTACATAAGTTCGAATTTAGGAAACGAGAGAAACTTGCTCTATATAACACGACATACTAGTAGAAGCCGAATCAAAATAAAAACTCGTTAATTATAGGAAATGCAAACACTCAAATTAAAATACTTAATCCCATCTGGATTGAATGGTGCTAGTTGCAAATTGTTCGGGTCGGCTTCGTCAGCATCATCCTGGGGTTCCCCTCCTTGGTCGTGGCCGTGAACGACGGGCGGTGGGACGGAGAACTCAAAGATAGGATAGGCATTGGCTCCACATAGGAATCGCCGCCTAACACCGGGCACTCGGCTCCCTCACGAATGTAGTGATTAGTGAACCAAAAGGTAAGGTATGCCGAGGCTTGAGAGCATCGTCTGTCATCTCCTTGCGTATCAATGCCCCCACATTCACAGGCCATCCCATGTACAACCAATAGAGCAAAGTGGCATGAGTATAGTAAACCGTAGATACATGCTTAGCCGGGAAGATATTGGAACGAATAAGCCGATTGAGGCACTTATCCTCCCATCTCCTAAAGTCTGTTTCCGCAAATGTGCGGGCAACCTCCCCTACTGTCCATTCTATTCCCAGATAGGCTCCAACTTCCTCCAACCAAGCATCGGACCCATCAAACGTTGCCATATACTCTGGCCCGTCCTCCGATATATCCGACCCATAATAAGTATTAATCGTACCCGGAGAAACTACAATAGGTCGTCCACGAATAATAACGACATTGGTGTCGGGGTGTATGCGCAAATAAGCATAAAATTCTCTCACCCAATTGACGTTGACCCGGCCGGGGGTGCGACGACATCACGCCATTGATAACTTTCCACCAACTCCAAAAGCTCATCCCCACAATTGTCCAAATCTAGACCTCGAGCTCGATGTACGGGGGCATTAACGAAATGATTAGTAAACGAAGAATATACCTCCCGACTCGCGAATTGTGGCACCCCGTTGATTATTGGAATATCGCCTTCCACGCCCACAAGGCGAGCGGCTCGCTTCTTCTTGGCGGCATCCTCACGAGAATCTTGGCAAAGAAGAGGACGGCGGCGGCGGGGGTACTCTTGGTCGACCGAGAGTAAGTACTCGGTTGACCGAGTGATGAAACGGCGAAATGGTGGATTTCCGGCTCTTGTCTTGTCCCGATGTGACGAATTTGGTTGATCTGAAGCAAAATCCTTCGACAGGAATTTCAAAGGTGAGGGAAAAATGGTTAATTGGATGAAGATTTTTGGAACACTTCCATTTGATTTCTACTAGGGTGTGGGGAAAAAGAGAGATGGAGAAGTGGGATGAAGGAATTGGGGAAAAGGATGAGGAAAATGAAAGAGAGAATGGTGGGTTAAATAGAAAGAATGGAGTTTGAAAAATGGAATGTGATTGGTGGAGAAAAGTTGTTGGGGATTGATGAGGTGGAAAGGTGGAATTTGAAAATTTGAATTGGTATAATAAAGAAGTTGGGAAGAGAAAAAGGTGAATGGTTGGGAAGAGGGAAATGTGAATGGGGATATGTAGAAATTAATGGTGTTGACCATTTTAATTATTTTGACACACCGGAAATTATCTAAAACAAATAACCATGCCAAAATTTATTATTTCACTCTCGCAATTCCTACCTCATAAATTTTTCTCTAACCAATAAATCGTCTTAAGCACAAAAGCAACCTCATTCATATCTTGAATAAATCAAACAATCTGGTCTAAGCATTTGTAAAATAACGCATAACCATTTCCTTAATCAACAAAATTTTTTTTACAAAGATTCAATTACTACACTTCACTTCACATAAAAACGATTCGAATAAAAAAATTATTTTGCACATCCTTAACTCAACAGTCGTCGGAACACGGCAAAATAGAAAAAAACTCCTTATCGTTTCATGCTACTTTTATTTAAAATAAAAATAGAGATAAAAATAACGAAGGATAGAAATAGTTCTACAGTTTAAGTCGGTAGCTCGACTTTCCAAAAAAAACATCACTGTCTACGAACTGCTCTTGGCTCGCCAGGTTTTCACCCGGTTAGCCTTTACTGAAAATGTCTTGCTGTCCTTTTCCACGAGTGCCTTTCCGCGAGGTGTGAATCCAACGAAAAGACAGTCGAACTGTCCATCCAAGCAAGCTCCAATCTTCGTAATATTTTCAGAACTAGATGAGCTCTCTTTAGTTCGAACTCTACGAGTTCGTTTCTTTGTCTGCTTCCTTCTATTCTTGGGGCTGGAGAAAGGCAGGCCTTCAGGATTATAATTTTCTAGAACAGGGGCAGGCTTGACAGCTTTCTCACGACTCAGAACTGTAAGGGTCTCATCAACACTTTTTCCTAGGCTTGGAGTAATATCTGGTTTTGAACTACCAACTCCTATAACATTCACGCTCACCGGAGTAGGGAAATCTGAATTCCTTGTCCCATAGGTCTCAGAACCTCTAGCATCGAAAAATGTGATCTCACGCCTGGTCATACGAATTAGGGCTCTCGAAGTGTTGATAAAGGCTCTCCCTAAAATGATCGGGCAGTGAGGGTGCTCATCTATATCCATCACAACTATATCTATCTTAAACCTGAGCTGTCCTATGCCAATGAGCATATTACACATATTCCCAGACATGACTGTTCTGGTCCCATCCGCAAATCTAACTTGCAACGGAGTATTCGTAGGAGTAAGGATCAGATTTCTATCACAAAGACTTTTCGGAAAAATGTTCAGACTCGAGCCAGAATCTATCAAAGCCAACCCTATGTATGCTCCTTCTAAGGTAACTTCTACCATAAACGCTCCTGGGTCATCTAGTTTCGGCATCAACCGAGCTTCATTCTCAATATGCGCTGCATCTCTAGGACCGATGACTAGAGGGCGATTTATGTTTACGCTATCCTCAGAATCAGATTCTATATCTGACATATGATGCATGTAGTCATATCCTGAGTCTGAATCTGAAGAAATCTCTTCAGGGTTTAACTTGGACATACCTCTGTATATGTAAGCATCTTTAGACTCTTTTGACCTCTTGGCTTCGTGAATTCTTGCCTTCATCTTTGCTATTCTTTCCTTGAGTTTAGGTGTCAACGGCTTTCTAGGTGTGGTTTTGGTTCTCAACACCATGACTTCCTCCCCTTGAACCTCAGAAGACTGACGTGATGACATTTTGCTGAACAGTTCGCTTTAGTGATTCCCTCTGATTACTGCAACATACGAAAAACAACAAACGGTTATTGAACTAACAGGAAGTATGATTACTCATACTGCTGCTAGGCTTATAACCTACTAGCAGAATCACAGGTGAAAACAACTATCAGATAAAACATTTAAAGGGCTCGGTCGACCGAGTACCATAGTTCGGTCGACCGAATATACAAAATATATATATTTTTTTTTTTTTTTTTTTTTTTTTTTATTACTCACTGTAACAGAAAACAGAAAGACGAAATAATTAAGTTGATCATTTAAGCAGTTGGACCATTGATTCCCCGGCAACGGCGCCAAAAACTTGATTGAGGTCAAGTTAAATTACTAACTCGATGCCTAAATAACCACTAGCAAGTGAACTAGGTTCAATCACAGTATAGCTAGATAGAGTCGAGGTCGATCCCACAGAGAATCAATTTGTGGATCCTAACTTAAATAGTCAACCTATTTATTTCGTCTGACAAATATGGTCTATGACCAACATAAAGTACGAGAAAAGAAAGACACACTCAAACATATAAACAACATGTAAACACATAACGTAATCAACTTCTCAATTATAACCATAATCATTTGGATCTAGACAATTTATATGATAACAAAACTCATCAACTATTAATCCGTTCATATCTATTTATATTGGCTACGGGAGTCATCCTCTAAGCTTGATGTAGCACCGATAGGTCACTATATCACTGTGTTATTGTTACGTGACTTCGCCTCTTGGTGCCTCCATCTCATATAACTCACACGCTTACTACTCTAAGGATGCCGATATTGACCGTACACCTCGTCCGGGCAACATTCCTTTGGTTAGGCGTACTTCCTAGACGATCACTCAAACCCTCGTCCAACTAACACTTACCAAGTTATAGTCTCATGCTAGTTTACGATCTACGTGTAACAAGGTGCGCGCAATTCCCTAATATAAATCTACCTAGATAACGCTGAACGTCCGAAGATCAATTCCTAAGCCTACCTAAGAGCCTTATATTGGTATTTCCTTTTCACACGTTTTAATTAAATTAAGCGAGTGACGTAGCCATAGCCATACCTACCGAGATAATAGATTCAATTAAGCTAACCTAATCATAAAGACGTGATCGATTAACGGATGAAAACAAAGCTTGCTAACTCTCGGTCGACCGAGTGACACCTCTCGGTCACCCGAGAGTCTAACTCCCGTATTTACATCCCCGAACGTATTTCTCAGCGTTTCATATACAAATCGGATTATATAGCGAATCATCAGGACATCATATAAACTAATCTAAATACACGTAAATTAAACACACAGATTCATCCGTAGATATTAGGTAGATGACGTAGGATATGGGATCCTTATAGACAAGGTATCACCACTGCCCTAACGTCATATCCTAGGTCTACATCATCTAGATATGGATAACTACTCAAACAATCAACGCATAATTGGGAAATTGATTACTAAAAAGAAAACGAGAAAATAAACTAGGGCTTACATGTTTGCAACCCTAGCAACCTCCACAAGATTTATTTTGCTTATATGTTTTTATGAATGAAGAGTGGTGAATGCATAATAAAAAATACAAAGGGCTTGTGTTTTTATAGAGCCTCAGCCGTCATAGAAAACCGACTTAAAATGCCGACACTCTGAACCCTAACCGACTCAAATAATGTGCCGAACTTCTTCTGGACTGTAGGCCCACTCGGTCGACCGAATGCACAGGCTCGGTCGACCGAGCCTTACATGCTCCTGGGCTCTCTTTCTCTTTTATCTTGGGCCTTCTTAATTCGTCTGTGATCCATCAAAGCTTCTCCGAAGTTCATCCTTGTGCTCCCAAATGAGTTACTACAAATATCACATGAAATACAGTCTGTAATATCAAATAATATAATAAAACTTCATAATACATAATAATGAATCGTAACTCTCGGCATATGCAAATTAGGCGTATTACGACTTATTATTACTCTATTATAGCTCCTTTAAACTAGAATCGGGGATAAAGGTCATAGAATAACGGGCACAAAATGACCGTTATCAGTTTCTCATAGAAATCGAGCTTTATATTGAAATATTGAGCAAATGAGTTTTAGAAGTATTAAAGTGCAAAATCAGGTTAATTATGTGATTTTATTGGATAAATATCTTTAGATGTAAGATGTTACATTTTGCATGTTTTTATCATGATGTAGGTACGCTTGCATGAGGTGAAAGGAGCTTAAAAGATGTTCAAGTGATGATTTGCATGGAAGGGGAGAGATAGAGATGAAGTTGGAATGAAGATCAAGATGAATTTGGAAGAAAAAGAGCTGAACGCGCGTCCAAGTCCCGTCCAGAGTGGACTGGCGTCCAGGAGGAAATAGTTGAACAGAGAGTTTGGACGCTGAAGCAAACGGGCGTCCATCTGCGTCCAGCAAGACCGAACGAGCGTCCAGAAGGATGGACGGGCGTCCAGCCACCGCCTTTGCTGAAACCGACCTGAAAACTTATAAATAGACGCGTTTTCTGCAACCCTAAAGACCACAATTCAATCCCTGGCCGCCCCAGGCCCTTTGGGGGCGCCCTAGCTGCGTTTTCCCACCACCATAAACATCTTTTTATCCTCCTTTTTATTTAGATGATTTGTATTCCAACGATGAATAGAGGCTAAGCAATTTGAACAAGCCTTGTGAAGCCGATCGTGCAGCGTCTTGATTTCGAATCTTGGATGTTTTGTGAGTTTTATTAAAGCTTGTATCTTTATTATGCTTTTATATTGATTATGCAATTATATCGATGGATTGTTGCTTATTGATGTTTAATGTTGATGAGAATCATTGTTAGACCTAGATCACCGTAGTAAAGATTAGATTTTTAACCTAGAAATAACGAGAGTTGATTAGGTTGAATTTCTAGGTTGCTAGATTGAGAAATCTTACACCTTGTTTTGGAAGCGTTAATCTTTAAGATCGAAAGATAGAAGATTAATAGGCGAATTATCTACGAGAGTAGGAATTCATACCTTTGATAGGTGAACCACATCTTTATTAAATCTTCACTAAACGATCTAGGGTAGAAATTGAGTGTTGCGAGATAGGTGGATCATTGCTTGTTCTTCGTTAACATTAATTGAAATTATCTTTGTGCCTTGTTCTTCGTTGTTTTCTTAGAAGTTTATTTTCTTTTTAGTTTATAGATTAGAGTTATTTTCGTTCGCAATTATCTTTCCTGGCTTTGGACTGACAATCCTCTGTCCAGTTTATTTTATCGTTCTTAGTTTCGTTTTAGTAGTAACAATCTTAGGAAAATTAATAAGAACTAGATTAAACAACCCCGATTCCCTGTGACCGACTCCGGTATTAATCGCTATACTATGATCCCTACACTTGGGGAATACCGGATTTATAAATTTTATTACTTGTTGTTTTTCATTGCATAAAATCCGTGACAATTATATGTGCCGAACGTTCCTTTTCCGGATAAGGACTCGGTGTCCGGGAACAGGGCGTTACAGTTGGTATCAGAGCGAAGCGTCTTTTAGGCTTTTTTTAGTAACGTTCTGGTTTCTTTGATCATCATGATGGTGATCACAAGAACTGGAGCTCATGGCGGAGAGACCTCTGGAGCACGAGACAGTAGTCCGACACAAGTTGTAGGAGGTGGTTTCGTACGTCAGAACCCGCCACCTCAACCTACCCACACTCGAAGGCCGCAGGCAAGCCAGACCTCACGACCTCGTCAAAATCCTACTCCATGACCTCAACGGAGCCCAACACCATGACCCCAACCAAGGTATACTTACATGTATCGTGAACAGGGTGAAGCACCTATACGCGTCACTATGATAGGAGATATCCCACCAGTTACTCCACCCCCACCGGCCAGTGTCTATCCTCCACCAGTGTTCCATCATCAGCAACAACAACCTTTTACCCTCCACCAATAGGACATACCCCTCGACCTACAATACCACCTCCACCGTATTTTGATCATTAGCAAGGCGTCGGTTACCCACCTTATGGTTTCCACCAACCTCATCACACCCAGCAACATCACCAGAGGTACCACCTCTACCAGACTGAACCTCAAGTGAACCCTTCTCAACAACCTCAACCGCCACCATACCAACAACAACATTACTAACAACAAACACCTTTTGGATATCCTCCAGTATACCAACCCACCCCACCAGTTAGACCGGCTTTTGGGCAAGCACGGTCCGTTGATTGGTACACTAAGTTGAAGAGAAATAGGGTTCAAGACTTCTTCGGTGATGTGGAACCGGCGAAAGCTGAAGCGTGGCAGAGAAGTTTTAAAAAGGCGTGCAGAAATGTAAACGTCCCTGAATCTGAGATGGCCCAGTTGGCGGTTGGATGTCTTTTGGGTATAGCTGAAGCATGGATTGATGCTATCGAGAGCAGCAATGGAAAAGTGACAGATTGGGCACCATTTAAGAGCTTGTTTTACAATGAGTACTTCCCCGCTACAGTGCAAGCGGACAAAGCAAGCCAGTTCCTAAGCCATAAACAAGGCTTTTATATGACAGTGTCGCAGTATACTAACAAGTTCAACAAGTTGGGTAGGTTCTACCCGGAGATTATGAGGGTTGAAGAGAAAAAGATGGCCTTGCATATGAATGGTTTATCATGGGAAATACAAGACGACATGTTGGGATACTGATGACGGTTAAAATAGTCTATCCTACGGAATCAACATTCTATCCATTATGAACTAAAATAAGTTGTTTCGACCTATAAATATGAACCATTTGAGTTGAAATATCCTCAAGTTTAAATGGTATGTTTTAATTGCTTATTTAGTTTAATTATGTAGTAGTCAGTTTAGTTTACCCCATGTGTTATAGATTTGATTCGTTGGTGAAGAAATCATGAAATAGTAGTTGCGTTCGTCAGATCTGCGACGGTCTATACCGCTAGATCTGATTACCTAGTAAATTACTACTTCATGATAATCGGCGCCAGCTATGTTGATCGATAGATTTAATTTACATGTTAGTAGCCTGATCAACTATTTGCATGTCATCGTAAACTAGCATGAAATACGAATAGTGAAGTGCTATGTTTGGACATTATCTTGAATGGACCCTAGGAATGTGCTGATCAATGTCGACAGCTGTCTAGGCGGGTTTGCGGTATGAGTTAGCGCTCAATATTGACAGCTCTAGTTCTTTATACGTATGGGCTATTACGGACCAATTAAGGAGGGTAGCTTGCGTATAGATTGTCTACTACCATTGTCGGAGTAGATAGGGTTAGGAGTACCCGTAGCTGAACAATGAATAAATTCACCAATGGGGAGGACTGTTGCATGTATGGGGGGAATAACTAATTGCTCATAATTGAACGAATACATTAGAAACTTGTTTTGCTTCGTGTGAACCAGCGTAACCTTGTTAGTTTGAGGCACCAAATTACTACTGTCTATATTATAGTTCGTCGTAGACCATATTAGTGACAAGCTCAATCATGATAATTAGACATTCTTACGAGTCTCTGTGGGATCGACCTTGACTCGCCAGTACTCTACTATGATAGACCTAGTCCTATTGCTAGTAAGTGCTTTGCACGTGATTAAGTACACACCAAGGACCATGCCAGAGATGCTGAACAAGGCTTTGGAAGTCGAGATGTTTAAGAACAAACCCTCGATAGTTATTGGAGTAAAAAGACCTTTGGAGAGTAGCCAAGTAGAAGATCAAGAAGCACCTCAATAGCAAGATGAGAAAAGGATCACGGCACCATTGACAGAGTAGGCATCTGGCAGTGCTTTAGTTTGCCCGAAGTGTAGAAAGAACCACTCCGGGGAATGTCGAGCAGACTCAAATGGATGTTACCTTTGTGAAGTTACGGGACACTACTCAAAAGCTTGCCCTGTAAGGAGTGCTAGAAGGAATCAGGGGAACAACCAAGGAAGAGCAAGCCGACCGATAAGAGTTTTTGCTTCGGGTGTAGCCATACCAGGTACCTCTTAGTTTGTTGGTTTTCTTAAAGTGTTCTTATGAAATGAATTAAATTCACGTTGTATGTGTAGTTAAGTTAATGACCTAACTTTTAGGCTCATCAGTAACGGATAACATAGCTATATCAACATTAATTAATACGAGCGTGTCAAAAATTTTGTGTTAAATAAGATAGCTAGCAAGTTAAGCCTGCCCTTAAACTTTGAGAAACCTTTATGGACATCATCCGGGTACAGTGAGTTAAATAGGGCCGAAGCGTTTGGTAGATGATTAGTTAGTCAGGTATTAGTGGTTCAGGAAGTGTTTGGTCAGTTTGTTTCGTGTGCAAGGGTTCAGGACAGTCTGAGAATCAGTAGTGTTTGACAACAAGGTTGGCAAGAGCAGTTTTTTTAGAAGGTTGTCCGTGGGGAAAATTTTGTACATGTGGCTTGTGTTGAGCCCGTGTAAATTTGTGCGGGATTTTCTCAAAATTTGCACGCTACCTAAAAAAGAAAATGTCACTATGACATGACCTAAAAATAAATACCCATCGGGTATATTTTGTCGGCGATTGAACGATCTTTCTAATGTGAAGGTTTTGGACAAAACAATTTTTTTTTAAAGAGGAAAACCCAACATAGGAGTGCTGCTACAGAGTTGAGTGAACCTTTGATGGTTCGATTCTCAGGAGCGAGTGGTTCAAAGGGTTTCACTGATCAGACGGCCAGAGACCTCATTCATGGCGGTCGCGATGTTGACTGGCTTACGACGGCAACAAAGTTTGAGCGTACGGTGACAAAAGCAGACGACGGCCAATTATCCATCCGTTAGAAAGAATTCTTTTTAGTTGGCCGCGTCGGTATTTTGGTGTTCCATTTTCATGGTTTTTTTATCCGTTACCTTTGTTTTTTTTTTATCTTGCGTTAAAGGCCCTCTTCCCAAAAAATAGGAGGAACACCGCCACGAAATCCCTTCAAGTCTTCATCAACTTTGGAGCCTTCCGCGATATCCGGAGTCTTCAATTCCTAATCTCTTCCACCATATCTGGGAGATTATAAACTCAAAGCCCTTCCGCTACATCCGGAAGGCCACAAATCCCCAAACTCTTCCGCCATATCCAGAAGATCACAAATTCAAACCCTTCCGCCATATCCGGAAGATCACAAATTCAAAGCTCTTCCGCAATATCCGGAAGATAAAAAACCAATAATAAATTCAAAGTCCTTCCGCGGTATTCGGAAGACAATTAATTGCCAAAAAGGAGAATCAAAGGCATCCCGCAGATTTAGGGATCTTGCTAGAGATTGTACCCACTCTAATTTTGAAATAAATAAAATTATATTTGTTCCAATTTTCTTGTCTTTTTCTAAACTTAATACAGGACAACGAAATTTGCGTTACAAATTTCCGGCACACCTAGTGGGACCAATCTCTCATTTCTTCTCTCCTTGACAAAATAAAAGAAAAAAAGATATAAAGAACAAATGACACCAAAGGTTGTTTCCGCTTCCAAGGTTGCTACCTCGAAGGCTTCTTCAAAAGGTGTCGCTCCATGCATTAATGCCTCAAAAAGTGCTACTGCAGAAGCTGTTGTTGCTAAGTTCGTTTCTTCATCTAAGGGACAACCTTCAGGCCCGATCACCCCGAGCATGTCAAAGAGTTTGGCCTCCGCCTCCTTTTCCCGTACATGATTTCTAATGGATCCATGTCACCATTGGCTGCAGACGTCATGATGATAAATTCCACCACCATAAATGAGAAAACTACTAACATCATAAAGGCTATTGAAGCTCTCACGTCGCATGTTCAGACTCAAGACGTGTAGATTGCAAAGCTTGGCAGCAAGCTTTATTCCGTTGGAGAAGCAAATAAGGCAAAAGAAGTGTTGCATGACAATGAGGAAAGACTTGACGCCACTTCCAAAGATCAATGAGCCTTCAAGTCTCTGCATATGGCAAACAACTTGAAGGTTGCTCCAGAAAACTCTTTCAAAGATCAAGAAGCTTCCAAGTCTTTTAACTTGGCAAGTGATCTGAAGATTCCCCGTGATGGAACCATTCCTATCAACCAGTTGCAAGAATTCATCATGGGTACCATCAAGGAAAAAGTTGGGGGGGGGTCCATGAATTCATCTCAAACGTATGTCAAACCATACACTCAATGTAAAATCCCACATCGGTAAAGTAAAGTCTTGCTCACCCCCATATAAGTGTGAGCATAAAGGTCTTGTCAACTCGGGTTAGCCCTTTTAGACCAAGCGAGGACGGCGGTCTAAGTAGTTGTCTGGACCATTTATGAGTCATTTAACGCTACCAAGCCCGGGGTCTAAGGGCGTTACAGAATGTTATTTAGAGCCGTCTGCTATACGGAACTAAGTGCCACACCGTAAGAGGCGGTGGGGGCCACCTTTAGAATCCTATGGTAGGGACGAACTAGGACAAGTCCCACTGGGCGTGCCAGAAAATTTGTAACACAAATTTCGTGTTTAATCCTTGAAATTAACAAAGAAAACACAAAAATTGTAACAAATCGAATTTTTATTAATTTATGAAATAAAAAGCGGTACAATATCTTTATTCATTTGATTCTCCTCTTAAATTGTTGAAAATTATTAGACTCCCGGATTTAGCGGAAGATCTTGACTTTGGTTGATTTCCTCTGATGAGAGGATTTTTCACGATCCAAAAACCAAACAATATTTATAATCCACGAAACTCATATACCGTGAAACCACTCTCTAACCGGCCAAACACCGGGTCGATTGTATTAGAATGGCAAAGAGTACAGGGTCGATCCCACGAGGAAATTGGGTCGAATACGAAACCTGTGTTAAAATCGGTGAACAAAGAGCATGCGAAGAAGATAAATGATCGAAGCCCATACTAAACTACGGCACCAAAAAAGGGATTTAAAGCATGAACTAACAACAATAAGCAATCCCATCGACAAAAGATCGAAACAATCAAAGCAAAATCGAGAGAAAGCAAATTGACAAAGGAAACTCACAAAATCGATATCGAAATACATTAGATCTGAAAGCCCATGTCCCAAATCGACAAAAGATCCAGTCTTTAATCCCTATCGTGACCCGCGACGCGAAATCCACAAGCAATCGATCGAATACCGCGTTCGACGCTAAATACAAATATCTAATCTAAAAGCATGGGCCCAAGCCTTGATCCGACTATTTAGATGTCAACCTGCATAACAGCCGCCGGAGCGGCTGGGTTGAGCACCTAAGCCGGCCTCGAGCTCAGTCCACGCCAAAAAAGTGAGAGAATTATGGTTTTCGTAGGTTAGATGCTCATATATAGAGCAGAAATCGCGAGTTTGAGCTGGTGGGCCGACCAACTCGGCTCGTTTGACCCGTCTTCAGTAAATCATTAAAATCTCCCTGTGTAGAGCCCCGATTTGAGCGATTCAAGATGAGTTGGAAAGCTATTGGAATTATCTACAACTTTTATGAAGACCATAAAGCCATAAAATGCTTCCAAGATGGGTCAAAATGCAGATCAAAGGACCGGGCTGGTGGAAACTGAACCTGCTGTCAATCTGCTGAAACTACCTCTGTCCGTATGGCTATGGGTCTTGTCCGTACGGCCAGTTCATCCCTTGTCCGTACGGATGAGTTTGGTGGCCGTACGGATAACTCTCAGTATCCATTTTTCACTTTCTGCCTCCAGCTTGCTCCGTTTCCGAAAGCTCTGTAGTAAAACCTTCATAACTTCTTCGTCCGAGCTCCGATTGAGGTGGTTCAAAAACCATTAGAAAGATATTTGAATTATCTACAACTTCCATGAAGAGCTCAGATTCAGAAAATTCCTCCATACTAGTTTAATTTGCAGCTGAAGTGGATTGAAGGGTTGAGTCCCGAACTCCGGTTTCTCTTTTCTCCCCTTTTCTCCTTCCCTTGATCATTCTCACCACAAAATATCACCTTCCGGGTCTCCGGATCACCTAAACCCTGAAATATTATGAATAGAACATACCAAACGACATCCCGGGGGTAAAAGTGTCCGGAATATTGCAAAATTATCGATAAAAGAGGGGTTTTCCGACCATTTGTCGTTTTCACTCCCCGTGCATTATTCTCACGATAAAGCTCTACAAAAGGCCTAAAATACCCAAAAACATGCTAATTGAGTGATAAACAAGGGTAAAAAGCACACCGAAATGGTGTAAAGTTGACTCACATCAACTACCCCCCACTTAGCCTTTGCTCGTCCTCGAGTAAAATAGGCGTTTTAAAATAAACCAATGGGATCAACTTTGCAACATCGGTGTAGCCAGCACATTCTCAAGGTAAACAACAAGTAGTAAAGTGAATGTAGACAACTCGAGAGTTGTTATAAACAAAACGGAGTGCACGTGTGTGTAGAAGCAAGGAATCACATCCAAAATGGTCACCGGCCTTGAATACCGGTCAAACATTTACACACGATATCATACCACATAACATCTCCACTAATCGAGGCTAGCGGGACTAGATACGGTCAAGTAGGACTTTGAAGGTTATGACGTTAGGCTCGGGAGGGGCTAACCGAAAGGATAATTTGGGAACCGGAGAAGAGAAAATACGAGTGAACCAAATCAACAAGTGTATCTCCTCCTTGCAACCATACAAATCAACACCAAACTCCTCCGATCATCAAACAAATCAAAACAACCTCCAAACTCAACATTATATGGACAAACAATACACGTCCACACAAGGCTTTCTTTGACTCAACACTTATTCACTTTATTCTAACTTTTATTTGACTTCTTTTTCTTTTCTTTTCACTTTTTTTTCCATTTTTCTTTTTGCATTCTTTTTCTTTTTCAACTTTTCTTTCTTTTCTTCTTTGAACCAAAGGCCTTATAAAAAGATCACTCGAGCTCCTCCCCTTCTTTACACAGCTCAGAAAACACCAACTCCAACCAAAACATGTCACTCTCCCACCCCACACTTGCCTAAGCAAGTGTGTCCCAACAAAAAGACCATGTCCACTCGTAGGGTGTGTCAAGGAAACGTGACCAAAAATAAAGCTCGGGGGTTAGGGATTTTCTGACTAAGTAACAAAAACGGCTCAGCTTCGGACAGTGGTCATACTGTCCTAACAAGGCTTAGGGGGTACGAGGATAAAATGTTAGGATTTTGGCTTATTTGGCTCTGGTCGGGTCAAAGAAGCGCATTTTCTGTCATCCCGTATCCGGTTTAGGTAACCTTTCTATTTCGCCTCGAAGTTAGAGATATGAGTGTGTGTAACAACCAAATTGTGTGTAACCGAAGCAAATCGCATATAAGGTTCCGTTTTCAAGATAAGACTGAATCGCATTGCATATATTCAATGAACTACTAAGACTTTTACCAATCGAATGTGAGGACTACACAAACCCTGCGGTGTTAAAACAGTTGAAAAATTTTAAAAATAGCCCAAAATCGACTCGAAAACGGTCAAAGACTAAGCATACCACACAAATTGGCACATTTAACGATCAAAGCACAACTACAAAACGGCTAAGTTTACCAACTACCCCCCACTTGAATGAAGCACTATCCTCAGTGTGTGAAGGAGAAGGATATAAAGACTTAGCTGTTTGTAGGACCCGGCAGAAAGGTGCACTTAAGCTCACGTGACATCTTCTAATGAATCCATCTCGAGTACCTAAAACCATATAGACCGAAAACAAGGCAAACACATGCACGGGAGAAGTCTGCGTGCCAAAAGATGGTGATAGATACGAGATATACACATATAGAAGCCATGCCACAAACGGACTCAAAGTAGATCGGTAGTACTCAACATGGATTGCAATGGATGTAAAGATAACCAAACAGGGTAAAGACAAATCATCCACGTATAGAATAAAGCCACAGAGGCACACAAGCAATTATCCACGTCAAAGAACTAGCACATCACCCAAAACAATTTTTTTTTATTTTTTTTTCGATTTTTTTTTTCGATTTTTTTCCACAACACACACACACGATATTTTAAACCCTTCAAAAAGTCATGATAGTCGAAGGTCCTGAGCCCCAGTTCTAGCCCGACTTAGACGATATCAACCTCCGAAGAGACTAAGTACCAAAATCGTATTCAATCCGAGTTCAAGACAACATCACTTCAACATCCCATGGCTTCTATCGAAATCTAAATAAAACAAGATGATAAACACTTAGGCCCAAGTTCTAGGACAACATACAAGATATCAACCTCCGAAGAAGCTAAGTACCAAAATTGCATTCAAACCTAGTCTAAGCACAACATTATCAACATGTTTTCATATTTTTCATTTTTTTTTTCGTTCACGACCAAACACAAATTCGACTTTTAAACAATTTCCCCGGCAACGGCGCCATTTTGATGAGAGGATTTTTCACGATCCAAAAACCAAACAATATTTATAATCCACGAAACTCATATACCGTGAAACCACTCTCTAACCGGCCAAACACCGGGTCGATTGTATTAGAATGGCAAAGAGTACGGGGTCGATCCCACGAGGAAATTGGGTCGAATACGAAACCTGTGTTAAAATCGGTGAACAAAGAGCATGCGAAGAAGATATACGATCGAAGCCCATACTAAACTACGGCACGAAAAAAAGGGATTTAAAGCATGAACTAACAACAATAAACAATCCCATCGACAAAATATCGAAACAATCAAAGCAAAATCGAGAGAAAGCAAATTGACAAAGGAAACTCACAAAATCGATATCGAAATACATTAGATCTGAAAGCCCATGTCCCAAATCGACAAAAGATCCAGTCTTTAATCCCTATCGTGACCCGCGACGCGAAATCCACAAGCAATCGATCGAATACCGCGTTCGACGCTAAATACAAAAATCTAATCTAAAAGCATGGGCCCAAGCCTTGATCCGACTATTTAGATGTCAACTCGCATAACGCCGCCGGAGCGGCTGGGTTGAGCACCTAAGCCGGCCTCGAGCTCAGTCCACGCCAAAAAAGTGAGAGAATTATGGTTTTCGTAGGTTAGATGCTCTTATATAGAGCATAAATCGCGAGTTTGAGCTGGTGGGCCGACCAACTCGGCTCGTTTGACCCGTCTTCAGTAAATCATTAAAATCTCCCTGTGTAGAGCCCCGATTTGAGAGATTCAAGTTGCGTTGGAAAGCTATTAGAATTATCTACAACTTTTATGAAGACCATAAAGCCAGAAAATGCTTCCAAGATGGGTCAAAATGCAGATCAAAGGACCGGGCTGGTGGAAACTGAACCTGCTGTCAATCTGCTGAAACTACCTCTGTCCGTACGGCTATGGGTCTTGTCCGTACGGCCAGTTCATCCCTTGTCCGTACGGATGAGTTTGGTGGCCGTACGGATAAATCTCAGTATCCATTTTTCACTTTCTGCCTCCAGCTTGCTCCGTTTCCGAAAGCTCTGTAGTAAAACCTTCATAACTTCTTCGTACGAGCTCCGATTGAGGTGATTCAAAAACCATTAGAAAGCTATTTGAATTATATACAACTTCCATGAAGAAATCAGATTCATAAAATTCCTCCATACTAGTTTAATTTGCAGCTGAAGTGGATTGAAGGGTTGAGTCCCGAACTCCGGTTTCTCTTTTCTCCCCTTTTCTCCTTCCCTTGATCATTCTCACCACAAAATATCACCTTCCGGGTCTCCGGATCACCTAAACCCTGAAATATTATGCATAGAACATACCAAACGACATCCCGGGGGTAAAAGTGTCCGGAATATTGCAAAATTATCGATAAAAGAGGGGTTTTCCGACCATTTGTCGTTTTCACTCCCCGTGTATTATTCTCACGATAAAGCTCTACAAAAGGCCTAAAATACCCAAAAACATGCTAATTGAGTGATAAACAAGGGTAAAAAGCACACCGAAATGGTGTAAAGTTGACTCCCATCATCCTCTCGAGTATGGAGGAAGATTTTGACTTTGTGGTTGATTACTCCCAGATATGGATGAAGAACCGGACTTTGGTTGATTCCTGCCGAGTATGGCGGAAGATCTTGAATCTTTGGTTGTTCCCTTCTCCCGAATATGGCGGAAGAATGTTTGATTTAGGTGGAGATTTGAAGAAGTGCTTTGACTCACCTTCGCCCTCCTGATTGGGTTGGAAGATCCTCGAAGCTGGTTCAAGAACTCCGGATTTCTTGGTGGATGGTCCTCAAGCAAGGATCGAAGAACGCTGGATTTGGTGGAGAATCTTCAAAGGTTGAAGAACACTTGAATTCTCCTTATGCTCCTTCGATCCCCTCCTTCTTGGTGCTTGATGCTTGAATGGAGTGCTTGATGCTTCCTCTCCAAACTTGAATCCTTGTGTGCTTTAGTCTTCTGTGTTTATGCTCTATGTGTCTTCGATTGGTTGACGAGCTCCAGGTGTGGCGGATAACCTTCATTTGTTGTTAAAGAACGCCAGACTTCTTGGTGATCTTCGATTGGTTGAAGAGCTTCGGATGTGGCGGATGGTCTTCGTTTGTTGAAGAACTTGAAGACTTCTTTGTTTCTTCTTAGATCTTCTCTTTGTTGGAGAACTCCGGATTTAGCGGACGATCTTCGGTTGTTAGAGATAACTTGGAGGCTTTTTTGTTACTCTTTCAATCTTCTCCGTGGTGGTCGAGCAGAGAGCTTGATGTTTTCTCCCATCGTCTTCTCCAATTGTTGTTGTGTTGATGTTGTTGGAGATGACTTGGATGCTTTCATTCTTCATTGATCTACACCTTTGATTTCTCCGAGGGTCGCGTTGACTTGTTCTCGGACTTTGACAGTGCTCATCGTATTTTTTAGGGAGAATGCCTTTGATTGTTGAAGAACCCCATATATGGCAGACGACATTCGTTTGAGTTGAAGACTAGTTCCGGATATAGCAGAAGACTTCGAAGTTGATGAAGAAAGGAAGGAACTTTTGTGTTACCTTCGATCTCTTTGTGGAAGAAACTTCGACTTTGTGAGGATCTTCGAGCGTTGGAGTTGCTTTTCGGTCTTCTTTCTTCCTTGAAGAACTTCGAGGATTTCTTGAAGATCTTCGAGTGTTTCTTGACTTTCTTGAAGAACTTGAAGGATTTCTTGGAAGATCTTCGATGCTTCGATGTTGTTGATGAACGCCTGAAGCTTCTTGCTCTGGGATTTCCACCAACTCTTCAATTGTGTTTTGCAAATGACCAAGACTCTCCTATTTATAGTGCTAGGTAATGCCTTTGTATTAATTCACATTAAATGCGTTCACACCTTGGATTGATTTCCAGAACATTTTGCATTTACTATAAATCAGTAAAATCTCATAATTAATTGATTTTAAGAGATTTTTATGATTTATTGAATTTTATATTATCCCTCAATATTTAATATAGGAAATAATATAAAGAATAAGTAGATTTAAATGACATGTGTAGTACGTGACAAATATAATATGCCACGTATAATTCTTGTATAGCCATTTAATTATAAATAATTAAATCTCTAAATTCCTTTTAAGAGATTTTAATTAATCATTTACTTTACATCATTCCATAATACATATTTTTTTTAAAGGAAATAATATAAAATAAATTTAACTTATGACAAATGTATTATGTGACATAATTGATGTGTCACATAAAATTTTTGTATCTACAAATGCCCCCTCGAGATTTGTTGTTGAAGGTAAAATTTTTACCATAACGACGAGTCTCGACAAATTTTTTTTTTCTTTTCCTTTTCTTTTTCTCTCTTTCTTTTTTTATTTTTTTTATTTCTTTTATTTTAAAGTCGGCAGACTTCATTCCATTATTTATTTATTTATTTATTATTATTGATATCTTTTCGTGCACAAAGAAGGAGAAAAAGAAAAAGCAAACTTATGCTGTACTTACCTTTCTTTTAAGTCGGCTAAAATTTTTTCCGTCTTTTTTTTTTTTTTTTTTTTTTTTTTGGGACTAAACCGATCATAATTGAGCAAATTTTGTCCCATATTACTTACAAGAGACTTGATTCTTTCCATCTTCTCCTATATAAACAAACATTCACCTCTCTTTCAAGCACACCAATTCTTCTTCAACCCAAGAAGTAAGGAAATTGAGAGTTTCACGCATTCTTCTTGGTGGTCGATTGTCATTTTTTCTTGACTTTCTTCTTTCTCGTCGGCGGTTGACTAAAAGTTGAGTGAACTATCAAATACTTTTTTTGTTGGGTTTTTCAATCCAAGTATTTTTGTGTTTTATCCTACACAAGTTTATCGATGACTTGCTCGACATGAATAGGATATTGAGCATACTTCAAAACATCAGTTCTCACTGTTGTTTGATTGTTCCTTGTATTTGGTTATGTTGATTTTTAAAAAAACATGCAGACTTTTCATATTAACTGTAAATAATTTTGCTCGGTGTCTATATCGTGCTGTTTGATTGAATTATAACTCTAAAAACAAACTAACAGGGAAAAGTTTGCGAAGGAGATGGTGGTCCTTATTGTGAATTTTTGGTTTATTTATTTTTGCCTGGGTTCAAACATTGCGTCCTAGGCGCAAAAAGATGACTATTTACAAAAACGGGAAAAGTTATAAGACTAAAAATCCAATAACCCCAACTTTAAAAAAAAAAAAAATGCCACGTAACTAATGAATTGGCAGCCACATCATCAGCTCTCACCGGATTCATATGCCAAATCAGCATTCCGGCGAGAAAGGACTTAAATTCCGAGTTTTTAAAACATTTCGGACCAAAATTCCCACCGGAGTAAAAAACGGACTAAAATCGAAAAATGGAAAAGTTACCGGACTAAAAATCCATTTTTCCCCTTAAATCGGAATCACCCACAATAATAATTAATTAATAAGTAGGTTAATGTGAGAAAACAGTTACTATTAGTGAGATATCTACGGTTTAGATGCCAATGAGGCTTGGCCTAATTGACAAAGTTGCGAAGGCGTTGGGTCGTGGGTTCAAGCCTGCTTTCGACACAAGTGTGTGCTTGATTTATATAATTGTGATTGTGTAAGAGTTAAAAAAAACAGATAGATGCGGTTCAGATATATAGTAATTGATTGAATAGTTTCACCTGTTAAAAAAACTGCATGTTATAAAACGGATGGAGATAACTTCAGATGCAAGAAACAGAAACAGAAGCAATCAAACATAAACAATCAAAGGAGATAACAGAAACAAGAAGAACACAGATTTAACGTGGAAAACCCCTCAGTGGGAGAGGTAAAAAACCACGGGCAGAAAAGAGATATTTTATTATGCACTGAATTTTACAGATTTCAACACACTCGGATAATGAGACAACAACTGTATTTATAGGCACAAATTCCTAAACCCTAGCCGCAAGGAATCTTTGTCTGATGCACCATAAATACCCCTACACGTGTCCTCCTTTTAATGACACTGTATAGCTGTCACATAACGTAATTAACGTATGTGGGACCCCGTCGTATTCCAAGTACTCGGCAGACCGTCACCCCGCCGATAGTCACCCCGTCGCCGAAGCCTCGCAGACTCCACCCTACCGATGCACGTAATTGAATACACTTCTCACCGTCCATCACACAACCGAGTCTTCGCATTGGTTCCACCCGTATGCGAGTTTAAGTCACCTTACCGACAAATCTCCACCTTGACTTCAACTCTCACTCGAGTCAAACGATTGCATAACCGGATGTACTTGTACCGTATGCATTCGTCAATGCCGATGTACTTGTACCGTACAATCTCCACAAGATCCACTCCACCGATCCGCCCTCGCAGAGTTTCCGTAAAAGATTACAAGCTTTGAATATTCGCAAGTCCAGGCAAAGCCGGAACTTACTCGTCGAACCGGTTTAGTGAACATATCGCCAGGATTCTCCTTTGTGCCAATCTTCTTCACTACAACCCTCTTCTCATTTCTCAAAAATGATACCCGACATCAATATGCTTGGTTCTCTCATGATGAACCCGATCCTTGGCTAAACATATTGCACTTAGATCGTCACAATATATATCACCGATCCCGATGCAACCCCAAATCATTGACTAGCCCCTTCAACCGTACACCCTCCTTAACCGCTTCGCAAGAGCCATATATTCTCGCTTCGTAGTTGATAAGGCTACCGTAGCCCGAAGAGTAGCTTTCCACCGACCACCGCATTTCCCAATGTAAACACATAACCAAATCATTGATTTTCTACCGTCAACATCACCAAGATAATCGCATCACAAGAACTCCGTGACCGTACCCGCATCACCACCATAAATGAGACCAACATCCGTTGTACCTCTCGTGTACCCGAATATCCTTTTAACGCCTTTCCAAAGGTTGTTCCTTTCCAGGTTGAGCCATAAACCCGCCGACAACACCGACCGCCCGAGCTGATCGTGCCTAGTACATACCATGGCATACATCGATCGCCAACCGCACTAGCATAGGGAACTTTTGACATATACTCCTTCTCTTCACCGACCGTGAAGCATAAACAGACAAATGAACATTTGATGCCATAGGAGTATCTATTGGTTTTGCAAACAGACATCCCAAACTTGGCCAATATCTTCTCGCACATAACCCCGCCGAGACAAGAACAACTTCTTCCGACTTCTATCTCTCCGCATCTCCATCCCCAAGATTTTCTTGGCAAGACCCAAATCCTTCATTTCAAATTCAAGACCGAGAAGGTTCTTCGATTTTGAACATCGACTTCCTTCTTGCCGCAGCCTATCGCATGTCATCCACATACGTGACAAGATAGATATATGATCCATCTTTCAAACAGATCGTAGTAAACACAACAAATCATATGGACTTCTGTTATAACCCTGCTGAAGCATGAAACTGTCAAACCTTTTATACCACTGCCTTGGAGCTTGCTTCAAACCATACAATGATTTCTTCAACTTGCAAACATAGTTTTCTTTGCCAGGAACTTGAAAACCCTCAAGGCGGTGTCATGTATTCTCCTTTTCCACCTCACCATGTAGAAAAACAGTTTTCACATCTAATTGCTCAAGTTCCGCATCCCGCCGTGCCACCATTGCTAGTAACACCCTGATTGAAGTGTGTCTGACCACTGGTGAAAATATTTCATCAAAGTCAACCCCTTCCTTTTGACTGAATCCTCTTGCAACCAAACGTGCCTTATACCTGACCCCTTCTGCCTTTGTTATTCCTTCCTTCTTCTTGAAGATCCATTTACAAGTCACAACCCCTTGTCGCAGGTCGTTTGACCAATTCCCAAGTCCGATTCTTCAATAATGACTCCATTTCATCTCCCATGGCCGCATGCCACCGAGATGCTTCGTACATGTCATCGCTTCCCCGTAAGTAGTAGGTTCAAGAACCTCTACTTCTTCAAAGAACTTGGAGTGCATATCCACCAAATCATCATATCCATATCTCCTTGGAGGTATCCCAACATTAGATCTTCTAGCCCGCCGGCGCCTAGACTCGCCGATCAATGTTTGTATGACGCCCCGCCGAGGTCTCGCAGACCGGCTTGGATCGATTCTCGGTTCATTATCCAGATCGCATAGTGTTGATTTGGATCCACCGATTGTTGCATATCGCAGACTCCACCCGAAGCTCCACCCGTTTCTCAACACTATCGATTCAAGATCGGTTTCGACTCGCAGACCTCTCCACCGATGAGTTTAACATAGAATTTTCATCAAACACAACGTCCCCGTCGAGGATTACTCCGGACTCGCCGATGACCAAATCCTATATCCTTTCACTCCATCACCATACCCCACAAACACTCCCTTCTTGGCTCTTGGCTCCAACTTCCCTTCACTAACATGATAGTAAGCCGTACTTCCAAAAACCCTTAGAACCGAGTAGTCGCAGCTTGCCCGACCACATCTCAAATGGTGTCTTGAGATTGATCCCCGTGTGAGGGCTCCCGTTGATTAAGTAGCAAGTCGTCTTAACGCCTTCTCGCCCAAAATCTCCTTGATAAACCAAAGCTTGAGAAAGCATACACCTTGCCCTCTCCAAGAGTTTGATTCATCCTTTCGCCTACACCATTCGCCGAGGTGTATTCCTTACAAGATGATGTCCGGCAATACCCTCACCGCACAAAATGAATCAAAATCCGTCCACAGAATTCCGCACCATTATCCGTACGAAGCTTCTTGATTTTCTTGCCTAACCGATTCTCCACTAGTGGCCTTCCACTCGCTTGAAGTTACTAAATGCATCACTTTTGTTCTTCATCATCACCACCCAAGTCATCCTTGAATAGTCATCTATGAATGACACAAAATATCCGTGACCACCCAATGACTCAACTCTTGATGGACCCCAGCAGTCTGAATGGATATAATCAAGTGTTGCCTTTGTGTTGTGCAACCCTGCTGAGAATTTACTTTTGTGCAATTTCCCAAACACACAATGTTCACAAAAGTCCAGATTCTTGACCTTATATCCCCCAAGAAAACCTGCTGAAGAAAGAACCTGCATACCCCTTTCACCCATGTGACCTAGTCTCACGTGCCACACCGAGTCCGTCGAGACCGGTGAACCGCCGAGGATGCAACGAAGAAGAAGTGCGATACGTAGATCCTTGTAATATATACAAGGTTCCCCTCTTGATGCCTTTGAGGACTACAATCGAATCTTTGAAGACATTCACCGTCCACCTTCACCCTTGAAATTGAACCCCTTGTCGTCCAAGAGATCGAGAGATACCAAATTCTTGGTCATCTCGTGGAACATGTCTTACATCTTTCAAAGTGTACAAAATTTACCATCCTCTCGTCCTTAGCTTTACCGAGCCAATTCCCACAACTTTACTGACCTTGCCGTTGGCCATATAGATTTGACCACCATCTATCCGCTCATAAGTAGAAAACCACTCTCTGTTTGGACAAATATGGTAGGATGCTCCGTAATCAAGTATCCACACATCATTGTGGTGTGTAGAATCCCCCGCAACTAGAACCGATCCTCATCGATTGCTCTCGCAGCCAAAGCCGCCGTGCCGAATTGCCTTCCCCGTCGTTTCTTCTTCCTTGGACAATTGGACTTCCAATGTCCCCGCTCCTTACAAGAATTACGTACATCGCAGACTTAGGACCTTTGGACCCCGACTTCTTTTTCTTCTTCTCGTCCATATCCTTTTCCACTATTGTCGCTAGCTACTAGCCCAAAGCAGCTCGACCGTCCGTACCAAGCCAGCCTTGTGTCTAAGCTCCCCGGCATGTAAGCGCGACCTCACATCCTCTAAAGCTACCGTATCCTTTCCAACTATGAAAGATCGCACAAAGTTTTCATATGATGCCGGTAATGACACCAACAGATTAGGGCCGCATCTTCATCTTCAATTTTAACATCAATATTCCTTAAATCAAGCAATATTGTGTTCACCTGTCCGATGTTCCCTCGTGGACTTCCTTCATGCATCTTCAAACCGAACAACCTCTCGTTTCAACAACAACTTGTTGGTCGTTGACTTGGTCATATACAAGCTTTCAAGCTTCTTCCACAACTTGGTCGCGGTGTCTTCCTCAAAGAACCTCGTTGATAACATCATCGATAAGCACAACATGATGGTTGAATGTGCTTTCTCTTCCAGATCGGCATAATCCGCCGCACCCGTATTTGGTTTGTCGATAAAGGATTCCACAAACCCCGCTCGTTTCAACAAGGCACGCATCTTGATTTGCCACGTACCAAAACCGTTCCTTCCCGTAAATTTATCGATTTTTACGTTTACCGCCGACATCTTTCCTTGCTAAAGATCACAACTTTGTCACAGATCCTAGCACCTTGCTGAAGGCCTTGGTGAAGACGAAGTTGATAGTACATATTGTTTTCCCCAGAACCTGTCTCTGATACCACTTGTTATAAAACGGATGGAGATAACTTCGATGCAAGAAACGAAACGAAGCAATCAAACATAAACAATCAAAGGAGATAACGAAACAAGAAGAACACGTATTTAACGTGGAAAACCCCTCGGTGGGAGAGGTAAAAAACCACGGCAGAAAAGAGATATTTTATTATGCACTGAATTTTATAGATTTCAACACACTCGGATAATGAGACAACAACTGTATTTATAGGCACAAATTCCTAAACCCTAGCCGCAAGGAATCTTTGTCTGATGCACCATAAATACCCCTACACGTGTCCTCCTTTTAATGACACCGTATAGTCGTCACATACCGTAATTAGCGATGTGGGACCCCGTCGTATTCCAAGTACTCGCAGATCGTCACCCCGCCGATAGTCACCCGCGTCGAAGCCTCGCAGACTCCACCCTACCGATGCACGAATTGAATACACTTCTCAGCTGTCCATCACACAGCTGAGTCTTCAGATTGGTTCCACCCAGATGCAGAGTTTAAGTCACCTTACTGACACTGCAGATTTGTCCTTGTCGTATATAATAAGTATCTGGTGTTTATCCGTGCCAGATACGTATCGGATGCGAGGCTCGTTACCAAACAAAAATATTTGTGTATCATGATGAGTTATATGACAGCAATTTCATGCTTATTCTACCTTACTTTTGCTTCTGTTTATCTTTTTTGCTCATGTATAATGAACACCTTGTTTGATTCAGATAGAGAAGAAATAGTTATGGCTGATGATGTGGAGCAGCAAAACAATAATGGGTTACAGGGAAGTGAAAGCAACGATAGATTAAGTAGTTTACATGATTCCATTCTCGACCATATCCTTTTGTTTCTTCCTACCAGAGATGTTGTAAGGATCGGGATATTGTCAAAGCGATGGAAGTCGTTATGGATCGGTGTGTCTATCTTCGACATTGATTAAACAATTCAAGCTTTGGTTCGATCTTATGCTACTCTCGTTACCCTCGTGTTCAATCGATAATTTCATCTTTAGTCGGTCATAAAATTCCACATCTCGATATATCTCTACGCGTTGAGGATCAATTCACTCTACCTAGTGTTGTGTTGTAAGCAGTAGGTCCAAACACTTGGAATATAGAACTTGATATTTTATTGATACACAAAATATACAACAAATGGGACACTTGAAAAATACAAGAAGAGAGCAACTAGAAAGTGTTTGATGTGGGAGACTCACTTCACAACTTGTGTGTGTTGTGTTGTGTTGTTGGCCTAAGTTACAACTCCTATTTATAGGAAAGGTAAGAATATCCTAGAAAAAGTGGTAGATCCTTCTAGAGAATATGCACACTAGATCTTTCTAGGCAAAGTGTACATTAGATATTTATCTAAGTATTTTTTAGAATTCTAGACTATTCTCTAAGGAAATAATTTCTAGATTTTTCCCATGTACTAGTTGTAGAATAATCTAGAAGTCATTGCCTTCTAACACTCCCCCTCAATGACTTCTTTCTTTTGACGACGAGCTCATTTGCATCCCAAGAGCATTTCTGAATTCCTCGAGCTTGCGTCCGCTTAATCCTTTTGTGAATATATCTCGCTAATTGATCTTCGCCTTCACGTGAATCATCCGTATCTCATCTTGAAGAACCTTCTCTCGAATAAAGTGGTAGTGCACTTCAATGTGCTTGGTCCTTGCATGAAATACCGGATTCTCTCGCTAGTTGAAGTGATGATATATTGTCGCAATGTAAATCCACCGCATAGTCAACCGGCCGGTGTAAATCCTTCAATAACCGCACAAGCCAAGTGACTTCTTGAGCCGCGCGCCGGCTGCCCGGTACTCGCCTCGGTAGTTGATAGAGATACGTAGGTTGTCTTTTGCTACACCAAGATATTACTCCGTAACCAAGGCCGAACACGTAACCGGTAGTTGATCGGAGAGTGTCATGATCCCCAAAGATAATCGCGTCACAAGATCCAACAAGTTTACATGGCACTCCTTTTCGGTAGAAAATACCGTAGTCATAAGTTCCTTTGACGTACCTCATAATTTTCTCGAACTAACCGCCAATGTGGCTTTCTTGGACTTTGCATAAATCGCTTGCGACGCCAACCGCAAAGGAAATGTCCGGTCTTGTTAACGTCAAGTATATCGACTTCCTACTAGTCGTCGATAACTTGTAGGATCATCCAACTCTTTGCCTTCTTTTGAGCTTAACTTGGCATTGACTTCAATTGGTGTTGGAGAAGGCTTGCGCCTATCATTCCGTACTTCTTTAACAGATCCTTAACATACTTCGTTGCGTAGGAACAACCCATCTTTAGTGTACTCGACTTCAAGTCCAAGAAAGTGCTTAAGCTCTCCAAGTTCTTTCATTTGGAACCGGACTGATAAGTTCCTCTTGACTTGCTGAACTTCTTTGTCATCATCTCCAGTGATGATGAGATCATCAACATATACCAACACGACTGTTACTTTGTTATTTTGATACTTGATGAACAAACTTGAGTCGGACGGAGCCATAGAGAATCCACTATGAGTCAAGAACTCTGCAATTTTTCCGTACCAAGCCCTTGGCGCCTGTTTCAATCCATATAACTCCTTTCTTAACTTGCACACGTATTTAGGATGAGTCATACTCTTGAAGCCTTTTGGTTGCTCCATGTATATGTCTCGATCGATCTCGCCATGTAGGAAGGCGTTCTTCACATCCATCTGCCATAGCTTCCAAGACTTACTAGCTGCTAGGGCCAGTAAGACTCGTACTGTAGTTATCTTCGCCACCGGGCTAAACATCTCATCATAGTCTAAGCCATATTGTTGTGAGAAACCTCGAGCAACTAATCGAGCTTTATGTCTTTCTATGGATCCGTCTTGTCGTGTTTTCACCTTGTAAACCCATTTGCAAGATATTGGTTTTACTCCTTCCGGAAGAGGAACAAGTTCCCAAGTCCGGTTTTGCTTAAGCGCTTGAATTTCCTCTTTCATCGCCCGGATCCATTCACCCTTTTTAGACGCCTCCTCATAGCTTGAAGGCTCCATAGTTGCGTATCATCAACTCGTCGCAATGTTAGCATAATTAGGATTTGGTTTCCTCGTCGAGATGATCTCCTAAGTTGTTGTTCATGATGATCAACTTCCTCCATCTCCGGTGTTGGACTTTCGATATCGCTATATTCCATCTCTTGAGTTGCCGCCGATTTCTCTTGGCCATCATCATTTACTTTCAGAGTGCATAACTCTTCTCCAGTCTTTTCTCTTATTTTCTCTTCTAGAATAGGTGAGTCAGGAAGCTCCTCATCTTGAGATGACCACCAAGAAGATGCTCCATCGAATACAACATTTCTTGACACTATACATCGATTCGTTCTTGGGTCACAACACTTCCATCCTTTTCTTTCCTCATCGTATCCCAAAAAGATGCATCTGATTGCTTTCTTGTCAAATTTGCTTCGTAGCTCATATGGGACGAATACGTAATGCATACACGCCCAAATACTTTGAAATGACTTACAGTTGGTTTCTCTCTTTTGAGTTTCTGATATGGTGAGATGAATCCAAGCTTTGCTTGTGGTAGCCGATTGATCACATGGGCTGCAGTCTTCATACATTCTGCCCAAAAACGGGCTGGGACATTCTTTGCATGTATCATACTCCGACATATCTCAGCTAAATGTCGATTCTTTCTTTCAGCTACCCCGTTTTGTTGAGGCGTTCTCGGACAAGTCAACTGCCGGCGAATATTATTTTGCTTTAGATATTCCGAGAACTCGGTGGATGTATACTCACCTCCATTATTTGTACGTAGACAACGTACTCTTTGAGGAAAGTCTGCTTCTACTTTACATTTGAATTCCTTGAACTTCTCCAAAGCTTGGGATTTCTCCTTCATGAAATCTACCCACGTATATCTTGAGAAATCATCAATGAAGGTGATCATATATTTTGCTCCTCCGATCGACCGCTGCTTTACTGGTCCAAAAACATCTGAATGAATCAACTCAATTGGTGCCTTTGCTCGGTATCTCGACTCCTTATATGGGAGTTGATGCGCTTTTCCATATTGGCATCCGGCGCAAACCGTGTCGTCCCGACATTCCAACTTAGGAAGTCCTTTGAGCATAGACTCTTTCATCATGACCTTAAGTCTCTTATAACCGACATGTCCCGTACGTGCATGCCATAGATCGTTCGTGTCATTTTTCCCGGTTTTCTCAACATATCGCTTCGCTAGCCGCACATATACGACTCCTTCTTTTCACCTTCTAGGATTGGAGTCCCAACGACTCTAAGATCACGATAAACCTTCACATCTTGTGGACTGAACAATACATAATTACCTGACTCTGTGAGTTGTGATACTGACAAGAGATTTTTCTTCATTCCATCAACATGCATCATATTTTGCAGTATCACTGGCTGAGAATTTGAGTTTGGCGTGATCACTGTTTCTCCAATGTGTCTAATTGGAAGCTTAGTGTTATCCGCCGTTACGACAACACGTCCTCCTTTGTATTCTGTCATACTTTGAAGTCTTTCTTTATCACCGGTCATATGATTGCCAGCTCCTGAGTCAACGATCCACAGATTGTGAAAGTTAACACGCCCAATATCACTTGTCATAGTTGCTGCACAAGTTACTTGGTCTTCTTCTTTCACCATAGTAGTGTCAATATTTTCTTGCTCGGACTTCAACCCCGAGAAAGATGCTTGGACATCCCATTCTGTTTCACTTTGGTCATCTCGGGTATCTGAAGTGGCAGCGTTTCCTTCAACTTGTCTCTTCTTGAATCTACAATCTCTTGCAAAATGTCCCTTTTTGCCACAATTGAAGCAAGCATTTTGTTGCTTGTGAAAGCGTTTGTCTCCTCCTTGAGGTCTATCATTACTTTTCTTATTATCATGTATCTTCTCTTCAGCTCCCCCTCTTTGGTAACTCTGTCCTTCGTCCTTTTGTTGTTTTCCATCATATTGTCTTTTGAATCCCTTATTGTTATATCTATTTGATTTTCCTCTTGCTTGACTTGCATACAACGCCTCTTCTT
Source organism: Gentiana straminea (assembly GCA_036785695.1). Lineage (NCBI taxonomy): Eukaryota > Viridiplantae > Streptophyta > Magnoliopsida > Gentianales > Gentianaceae > Gentiana > Gentiana straminea. The sequence goes on from JAVUPR010000113.1 coordinate 25,417,880, forward strand.
TCGACTTTATAACTACGCCTGCCATCTGCTTAGCCAGCGACTCCTGGTCGGCTAATAAATTTTCCAGCTCATCAATGGTTGGTTGTGTGGCCCAACCTTGTATCGCTGTTGTGAAACTCCGATACTCGGTTTTTAAACCATGTATCAATATTCTTCTCATCCGAGACTCACCAATTTTGGACTCCGGATCTAATTCGGAAATCTCATAACACAGAGATTTTACCTTGGTGAAATAATCTCTGATTTATAGATTTCCCTGGGTGAGCGACATCAACTCATTCTCCAGTATTTGCAGGCGCGAAATGTTCTTCCTCGAAAAACGACTAGCCAACGTGTCCCATGCTTCCTTCGGCGTGGTGGCTTTCCGGATATGCTCAATCATCTCATCTTCGATTGATGTCTTTATAGAAAACATGGCTTTCGCAGCTTTCACCTTCCATTTACGCAAAGCCGTGGCATCTGTTGAAGCGGACGGCGTTGCGTCACTTCCGGTGACATACTCCAACAAATCTTGGCTCTCTAGGTATGACACCATACACGATTGACATGTGCTATAATTGTGATTATTTAATTTTTTAATGTTACTCACCAAAAAATCCGCCATCGTGACTTAGTTTTGTTGCACTGTCAAACACTAAGTAAGCTAGGTCCCAGACCAAACAGCTCCACATTCCCGGACTGCGCACGAACAAGAATCGTTGAGTGATTCTTCTCAAACGGTGAATAATATCCTCCGACCTTTTACTCCGGCAGAGTGACGACGTCGTTGGTCCCCGACCAAATATCACCACCACAAAAAACTACGCCCGATCGACAAGGCTCTGATACCACTTGTTGTGTTGTAAGCGGTAGGTCCAAACACTTGGAATATAGAACTTGATATTTTATTGATACACAAAATATACAACAAATGGGACACTTGAAAAATACAAGAAGAGAGCAACTAGAAAGTGTTTGATATGGGAGACTCACTTCACAACTTGTGTGTGTTGTGTTGTGTTGTTGGGCTAAGTTACAACTCCTATTTATAGGAAAGGTAAGAATATCCTAGAAAAAGTGGTAGATCATTCTAGAGAATATGCACACTAGATCTTTCTAGGCAAAGTGTGCATTAGATATTTATCTAAGTATTTTTTAGAATTCTAGACTATTCTCTAAGGAAATAATTTCTAGATTTTTCCCATGTACTAGTTGTAGAATAATCTAGAAGTCATTGCCTTCTAACACCTAGCTCCATCTTTGATTGTCAAACCCTTTGTATTTTAAAGTTAGAGATTTTAAAGGGATGGGGGAGACAGTGATCGGGGTCAATCAGGTTATAATATACTTGACCACCATAAACCAATACTAGCAAGAGGACTAGGCCCATCGTAGTATAGCTATAGCGAATCAAGGTCGATCCCACAGGGAACCAATTGTGGATCATCTTATATACAAACAATTAATTAAACATGTCAAGGACATAAAGGCGGTCTACGACCAACATAAGACAAGAAAGGTAAAGACACGACTCGACACAACGTAATTAACCTCCCCAATTATAGTCTTTATCGTTTGGACCTAGATAATTTATATAATAAACCGAACTTATTAACTGTCAATCCGTTTGTATCTATCTTAGATTGGCTACGGGAGTCATCCTCTTTAACTTGACTTAGCACCGGTAAGTCACTAAATCACTGTGATATTGTTACGTGACTTCGCCTTTTAGTGCCTCCATCTCATATAACTCACACGCTTACGACTTTAAGGATGCCGATATTGACCGTACACCTCGTCTAGGCAACATTCCTATGGTTAGGCGTACTTCCTAAACGATTACTCAAACTCTCGTCCAACTAACAATTACCAAGTTATAGTCTCATGCTAGTTTACGATCTACGTATAACAAGGTGCGCGCAATTCCCTAATATAAACCTACCTAGATAACGCTGAACGTCCGAAGATTAATTCATGAGCCTACCTAAGAGTTTTATATCGGTATTTCCTTCTTACACGTTTTAATTAAATTAAGCGAGTGACGTAGCCATAGCCGTACCTACTGAGATAATAAATTCTATTAAGTTAACGTAACCATAAAGACGTGGCGTAATTAACAGATGACAGGGGCTCGGTCGACCGAGTGAATAGGCTCAGTCGACCGAATGAACTTATTCGGTCACCCGAATCGATTTCATCCCCAGATTACATCTCTGAACATATCTCTCAGCGTTTCATCATACGAACGATTAAACAATAATTCGCACAGTATTCATATAAACTAACACAGATACGCATTAATTAAATCAAGTAGATTCATGAAAAAATACTAAGTCTATGACGTAGGTTATGGGATCCCCATAGACAAGGAGTCGCCACATCCCTAACGTCATAGCCTAGATCTACATCATCTAGCTATGATTAACTAATGCAAACGATAAAGCATAATTGGGAGGGATTAATTACTTAAAAGAAAGAAACAGAAAATAAAGGCTTACATATTGCAGCCCTTAAATTGCTGGAAACCCTCAAATTATTCTACATTGTATCAAAGTTGTATTATGAATTGTAAGATTAAAGAAAGAATGAAGGGATGAAGGAATGATTTTCAATTTCTCGTAGCTGCTGCTTATATAGGGGTTTCTGCCGACTTATGAAGGATCTAGAAGGTAAATACGAAAAAATCCGATAAGTGACCGAACCGACACACTCGGTCAACCGAAGCTCCTCACTCGGTCGACCGAAGCTATAGGCTCGGTCGACCGAACCTAACTTTGCACATGTTAATCGTTTTTCTCGTCTATCTTGTTCCCCACTGCACGCTTTCGTGTTGATCTGATTTCTCTAATTTATCTCTTGATTAATGCTCCGATTTTCTTCCTCTATTATCTTGAGATTTCTCGATTGCGCGATATTTATCTTCCCGATTTATCATGATCTACAAAATCAGCATTTATCGCACAATAAATCGGTCTTTTAATAATGAAAATGGCTAAATACCAAAAATCATATTAATAATCACTTAACATTAAATAATAAATATAAACGAGTGATTTAATATGAAATATATATTATTTGGCTCGATTTAAGGATAATGTTGATGACATTTACGGGTATAATTTGACCGTCATCAACTACCCCCCACTTAGACTTTGATCGTCCCGAACAAAGCATCAATAAGTCATTCCCCAAGACAACATTTTCTATGGTCAAATCATACTTACACAAGAAACTCAAGTTAACTCATACTAGTCATGCTCATAAGATATCCATTATTCACTACTTACTATGAATCGAAGTGATGTGTGCATATGCATTTAGTTTTATATATTCGTGGCAAGATCAGAGTTTATGCTAACTTCGCAATCTCAACCTACCAACCTCAGCATTCATACTTCTTATGCCTCGTAATGGTTAGAGCACTAGAGCAATAAGCAAGAGCGTATCTATAGGGATTTTGGACTTGGAGACCGAGTACTACTCAAAGCCTCTTAAATAGTTGAATATTCTTTTCATATCTTCATATTTTTCAAATACTATCAATCTCAAGGAAGAAAACTTTTTAGAGCATCCCCCTATCTTAGATCATGCATAGCATCGAATATTACCACAAGCGTGGGGCTACTTTGGTAATGTTACTACAAGCCCAGTGTCTAACATTTTGCTAAAACACAGGTACGTCTCAAACTTATTACTCTGCTTTAATGGCTAAAAGATAAGAATGCATCAGCAGATAGATATTGACACTAAGTTTACATAACCAATCATCTATGCAATGTACACAATATTCGTCAGTTATTATGATTCGCGCGGTATACTCGATTCACAGATTGAGTAATCGAATAATAAATAACTACTCGCAAAAACGGGCATGAATATCCTTAAATTAACTTTACATAAGTATAAAATGATCACGTACTCATGCAACTTGGTTCATTTCCTATCAATTCTTAGCTAGGAATTCACAATTCTAAGGGTACGAGATACATAATATGGTATTTATTCAATTTTTTCAATCATGTGCCATTTCATTCAATTTTCAATTATAACATAACATGGCTAAGTCTCCTACCCCCCACTTAAACATGGCATTGTCCTCAATGACAAAAATAAATGAGAATTTAGGAAAAAGACTTAGCTCTGGAAACGGATCTCAAGTAAAGGAAAAAGATCGGAGTAAATTTCAGCACGTTGTGGAGAAGCAAGTGAAAACCTGTATAAGCAGACAAACTCCACGAAACCATCAAATACCATGTCTATGGAAGTTATAAAATAATGTGGCAGTAATGAGGTATAAATACCTAAAAACAGTTTAAGCCACTTTATTTTATACAACCAATGACAAGGGAAACTAAAAAGAAAAAAAATACTAAATAGAAAGAAAAATAAACAAGCAACTAAAGATGGTGGTCTTCATCTAAAAACCGGGTGGATAAGACAAAGATCAAAAAGCATAACCCCATGTGGGAAAACATGAGGTGGACTGGCTCACTATGTATTCATTCCAGTATAAAAGAGAAACTTGGTAAGGTATAACAGATGCAATGCGACCTAGAGGATAACGATAAAATCAAACAGTTAGCGCAGAAAATTCTCGCTTGCATTGGATATCAAGAATTTAGGGATATGTAGCTACTCCTTGAAATTACAAATAACCCAATGCATCACGTAAAAGTCATAACCGTCATCAACAAGGTCTGATCGGTGTGATAATGTAGAACAAAACTGATCATCTATAAATGCCGGAATAAACGGAAAAAAATGTGAAATTTAAAACTTCCGGTAGAAAGATAAGTTGTACTTTGATCGAACCAAAAACCTTTAAAATCTAGCTAGGGTCAGAGCTACACTTACCCCAACTAGGATCATGAAAATCAAAATGATAAAAGATAATCATTAAAGCTGAGCAATATTTCTAATTCCGCAACACAAAGGTATTTTGTAAACAAAATGGAGGTTGAGAGTATGATGGGTTTAGAAAAAGATACACATAAGGTTGGGAAGAAAAGATAAAGGGTGGGTAAGAAATTGTGTTTATGGGTGGGTTGAAAATGGTTAAGGCATTGAGATTGGGTGGGAGAGTGAAACAAGATGGAAAGAAAGAGAGGCGATGAAAGAATGGTTAGAAATGTGAACTTCCGGGGCAGATTGGTGAGAGGATCGAAAAGTTTGAAGGTGAAAAAGTGTAAAGGGAAAGATAAGGATAGTTGTAGAATGAATTGCGCACCACTTTGAATTTTCACTTGGATCACCATTCTAAAAGATTTTGGAAGTTGACCAAAATTGTTCTTGTTCGCATCAATCATTCTCTGTTACATTTTCAGTAATTCTCAAGCTCTCTTAATGCTTCCATCTTAAGGTGGATTGCTAAATTTCTTTTTCTTTAGCAATTTCTCGACTCTCCTACGGAACTCTATTTCACGTGGCCTATATTGAGTAAAAAAGTTTTGCACATCCTTAGCCCAATGGCCATCGGAACACGGCAAAATAAAAAACCTCAACATATTTCACGTTACTCTTATTTGACTTAAAGAAAACAAAACCTATAATCCTAAAAGGAAATCCTAAGGGTTTTAAAGAAGTAGTTCTGAGTTTAAAGTCCTCAGCTCGACTTTCCAAAGATTATCCTTGTCAGTTATCATTCTTGGATCGCCGACTTTGACCCTCTGAGCACTATTAGAGGTGGCTTGTCGCTTTTGCGGATTAATACCCTTCCCTTGGTTGTGAGACCTAGGAAACGACATTTATCCATACCATTTATACAAAGCTCTTACCTCGGCTCTCGTTTTAGGAATTAGTGAATTCTAAGAAATTCGGTTAAAATTATGGCTTTGGCCTTGACAATAAGAAACAATGAATCAAAGTTACTCCGAATAAGGTCGGTTATGTAGGCAAGCCTACGCCGTCTTATTCGTTGGAACATATGTGACAGTTCAGGCCAATCCGTCAAGATTAAGCCCCGTTTAGCCCGAAGGCTTATCGGCTATGCTAAGTCTTGTGGAACCGCTCGTAACGTACATCACACGTGGAGGGGAGTAGATTGAGCCGAAGCTCGGTTGAACTCGCCCGGCCCATGGTTAGACCATTTCCGAACCAATGTACTAAGAGTCTCCGATTTCTAAATTGTCACCCAAAGCGTAATCTCGTTTCTGTTTAAGGTGGGTTCACCGAGAAGCCATCGCCATAAAACTCAACGAAAGTAGAAGATGGTGTTCTCTCAAAACTCAACGTCTTCTTTAGATTGTGAATGCTTAAACTACACAATTTGTTGCTCCCATGGCCAGTAGAAGCAATCTCATGCATAGGACAATGAGATTTTAACAGAACTACGAGGAACTCTTTATTCACTGCTTCCTTTCAACGACTACATCTTCCCTTACACCCTCTAGATGAGACAGATTTGGGGTAGAACCTCCGGCACTAATAAAATTATTCTTACAAACCAACTCCGGGCTAAGATTCATACTAAGGTTCATGTATAGGCTAACTTATGCTCAAAAAACCAAAAGGTAGTAAAACATAAGAAAAAAAAGGGTAGTACCTTGCCTTCAACATTGTACCACGAAGAATTTAAGCCTTAAAATATATTTTTTTTCCGGAGCCATCTTGGTGCTTTAATGGTATTGCTTCCATCGCTTTTCCCATCGTAGAGTAGTAATTCCACATGTTGCTGGGTTATTTTCTCAGCACCCTTGAAAAATTACCGACTCAGATTATTGCTTCCCTGGTTTCTGCAAACAAAAGAAAAACAAAACAGACCGTAGACTGATTTTAACATGGTTTCCCATGCTGCTATCAGACCTACGGATTAAACATACGGGGATAAACGGACACGCGAAATTCCAGACTCGAAAAACACAAATCAGAAACCGTGTAAACAGAACAGAACAAGAACAAAACAAAACAAAAAAATTATAAATTCTCGGTCGACCGAATCAGGTCTCTCGGTCGACCGAATAATTTTTTTTTATTTTTATTTTTATTTTAAGAATCTGGAATTTTCAGACAGAAGCAGACAACCAGAGGGACTCAAAAACGTAAAAACAGACTCTAAAACAGAAAACTTGACATGAATAAGAAAATTATTTATATATAAAAATTGACCGTTGGTTCCCCGGCAACGGCGCCAAAAACTTGATCGGGGTCAATCAGGTTATAATATACTTGACCACCATAAACCAATACTAGCAAGAGGACTAGGCCCATCGTAGTATAGCTATAGCGAATCAAGGTCGATCCCACAGGGAACCAATTGTGGATCATCTTATATACAAACAATTAATTAAACATGTCAAGGACATAAAGGCGGTCTACGACCAACATAAGACAAGAAAGGTAAAGACACGACTCGACACAACGTAATTAACCTCCCCAATTATAGTCTTTATCGTTTGGACCTAGATAATTTATATAATAAACTGAACTTATTAACTGTCAATTCTTTTGTATCTATCTTAGATTGGCTACGGGAGTCATCCTCTTTAACTTGACTTAGCACCGGTAAGTCACTAAATCACTGTGATATTGTTACGTGACTTCGCCTTTTAGTGCCTCCATCTCATATAACTCACACGCTTACGACTCTAAGGATGCCGATATTGACCGTACACCTCGTCTAGGCAACATTCCTTTGGTTAGGCGTACTTCCTAAACGATTACTCAAACTCTCGTCCAACTAACAATTACCAAGTTATAGTCTCATGCTAGTTTACGATCTACGTATAACAAGGTGCGCGCAATTCCCTAATATAAACCTACCTAGATAACGTTGAACGTCCGAAGATCAATTCATGAGCCTACCTAAGAGTTTTATATCGGTATTTCCTTCTTACACGTTTTAATTAAATTAAGCGAGTGACGTAGCCATAGCCGTACCTACTGAGATAATAAATTCTATTAAGTTAACCTAACCATAAAGACGTGGCGTAATTAACAGATGACAGGGGCTCGGTCGACCGAATGAACTTATTCGGTCACCCGAATCGATTTCGTCCCCAAATTACATCTCTGAACATATCTCTCAGCGTTTCATCATACGAACGTATTAAACAAGAATTCGCACAGTATTCATATAAACTAACACGATACGCATTAATTAAATCAAGTAGATTCATGAAAAAATACTAAGTCTATGACGTAGGTTATGGGATCCCCATAGACAAGGAGTCGCCACATCCCTAACGTCATAGCCTAGATCTACATCATGTAGCTATGATTAACTAATGCAAACGATAAAGCATAATTGGGAGGGATTAATTACTTAAAAGAAAGAAACAGAAAATAAAGGCTTACATATTGCAGCCCTTAAATTGCTGGAAACCCTCAAATTATTCTACATTGTATCAAAGTTGTATTATGAAGTGTAAGATTAAAGAAAGAATGAAGGGATGAAGGAATGATTTTCAATTTCTCGTAGCTGCTGCTTATATAGGGGTTTCTGCCGACTTATGAAGGATCTAGAAGGTAAATACGAAAAAATCCGATAAGTGACCGAACCGACACACTCGGTCAACCGAAGCTCCTCACTCGGTCGACCGAAGCTATAGGCTCGGTCGACCGAACCTAACTTTGCACATGTTAATCGTTTTTCTCGTCTATCTTGTTCCCCACTGCACGCTTTCGTGTTGATCTGATTTCTCTACTTTATCTCTTGATTAATGCTCCGATTTTCTTCCTCTATTATCTTGAGATTTCTCGATTGCGCGATATTTATCTTCCCGATTTATCACGATCTACAAAATCAGCATTTATCGCACAATAAATCGGTCTTTTAATAATGAAAATGGCTAAATACCAAAAATCATATTAATAATCACTTAACATTAAATAATAAATATAAACGAGTGATTTAATACGAAATATATATTATTTGGCTCGATTTAAGGATAATGTTGATGACATTTACGGGTATAATTTGACCGTCATCAGACGGCTTACCCTTGAGCTGCCTGTTCATATCTCTTTACCATGCCTAAAAGTCTTGCACCTGCGTGATTTTGCATTTCCAAATGCCGAGTCCATTGAAAAGTTGTTTTCGTGTTGTCCTGTTCTTGAAGAATTAGCTTTAGTGGACTGTGACTGTACGTGTGTTAAAGATCAAGCGCTTACCGTTGTACTAAAACCAATTGGTGTTAGTAAAGGCGCAACTTTATTTCTTATACATTTAAAAGTGTGGGCAATCTGTCCCAACACCCCCCTCAAGTGTTGGCAATCTGTCCAACACTTGCACAATTTTCATTCAAGAGTGTGGGCAATCTGTCCCAACACCCCCCTCAAGTGTGGGCAATCTCTCCCAACACTTGCACAATTTTTTTTTTGAAATAATGTTCCAACCAGGGTTCGATCCCATGACCTCTGGTCTCGATACCATGTTAAAGATCAAGCGCTTACCGTTGTACTAAAACCAATTGGTGTTAGTAAAGGCGCAACTTTATTTCTTATACATTTAAGAGTGTGGGCAATCTGTCCCAACAACGTGGATCCATATGAATAGCATTACCATTTCTGTTCCCTCATTAAAGAGATTGACAATCACAATGGTGCAGCTGCGTTTTCGTGAATTTCAAAATGCTATTTCCATCGATGTTAAGGAGGATCCACTCATTGTACCTTGCTCCATCTTTGACTGTCAATCCCTTAGGAGTTTGAAGATATCGCTGAAGAATGATACCCTTGTGCCGCCTGATCAAATCGATTTACCATGCCTCAAGGTTATCCAATATGTCGACAATTCATAACTTGTCTTCCAAAAGCTCGCTTGCCAGATATACAAAAACACGAATCCGGATCCGATCCATAATTGGATTGTCAGATCTGATTCACAGCATCGATCGAGACACTCGGTCATGCACAGCGGAAGCTACGAATAAATTCGCATGCGATAATACCACGATTTGACTTACATAAATAATTAATCTAACTATGAGAATGTTGAAGATTTACCTTATTTAAGAGGAATAGTAAATTGAAATATGGAGAAGCCGCAGTCTTCCGGATTGTATCTCCTAGCGACGACTAGTGGACGTCGATCCTCGTCGTAGAACCTCCTCGAATATGGCCAAGAAAAACCCTAGGTTTTTCTTCTCTTAATGACTATAACGAGAAACTAATTTTTCTCTCCTTTATTTGATAAGTGGCACAATTATTTTTGTGTGAAATTGTGTTAGGAGGAACTCTCTTTATATAGGAAAATAACTAGCCAAGAGAGTTATCATTTTCATACCACAATTACCTATTCCCACAAGGAAAAGATATTTGCCAAAAGATAAGAGATAATTCCTAAAAAAAAAAATTTGAATCTCTTATTTTTCCATTAATTATCCAACAAATAAATAATTAATTAATTACACATATGAGATAATCTAGGGAAATTTCTTCTCCTAAATTATCCACAAATGTGGCGCCAATAATGTCATTAATTTTAATAGAAAATGTCTTTTCTATTTTACATATTATTTACCAAATAAATAATATTGCATATTCATTAAATAGACCAACTATTTAATTTATTCTCGAGGTTCCATAAAACGAGAAAACACTCGCATGTTAGGAGCCAACCCGGGGACCATGAACCTATAACCAGTAGCTACAATAAATTGAATAAAATATTCATCAAACAGAATATTTCTACTCAACTCATTAATTCCGGAATTACGCCACCATAAATAAACTGAACTCTATCGATTATAGATATAACTTATTCTCAAAACGTCGAGTCGAGCCGATAAGTGTCCATTGATATAATCATTACAGATAAACTAACCCTCCATAGACTATCCGTAATGAGTAGGATTATTTCCGTAAACCTTCTTCAATACATCTTATCCTTATTTACCATTAACCCACTAGTGATCAATTAGTTCATAACCAATACGAACTCCGCGGATCGATCAGTTTCTAGGATTAACAAATAAGGGGATTGTCTTTCTACTTCCCGCGGGAAGGAATGGATTCCATATCTTTGAGACACACACTTCTCACTCATTCCAGAATAGTGCCAACGTGAAAGTGATTTGGACCGCGCCTCTTAGCGATCCTTAACGAACACATCAAACTCTATCCTGAAACAAGTAGGAGTCTGTAATCACTTCAGGATTAAGGTTAATCCATATATGATCATCTTGTGATTTAATAAGATTTCTCAATCACGGAATCATATGAGAAATGCAGATTAAATCGGTCCAGTCCTATATGACTACATCATATATAAATGCCCCACTTAGACAACCAATGTCGACGGTCCGGATAAGACGGTTACACCATAAAGTGTTCTGGGCGCATTAATAGTGGTTTAATCAATAGATCCCAGACTTTGATTAAGTTCACCACGGACTAACATTTCAAGTGTATCACCATAAACTTAATGCTCATGTGTGACACACACTAAGTTATATGGCTATATATGATACGACTTGGGATTTCAGCAGTGTATTACTTATAAGCACAAAGCAAATAATAAGATGAGAATAAATCTGTCATTTATCAATTATAAAAACAATTATATAAATTGTCTTTCGGGCGCTACTTCCAACATTGCTAAGGTGTCGTTAATGGCACCACCCGCAAATGTCAGCTTAAAGCCGCGTTGGGTGAATGTCAACTCCCTTGAAGAGTACATTCGGTGCCGGAACTAAACACATCAGAAACTTAATTAAGGCTTGTTCATGTTTAGTTAATGTTACTAGATCATGAAACCACGTTTAAATCTCAAAACATAGCTTAAAACATCACTTTTCCCAAAACTGGGTCCAATGCATGCGCATTGGTTGGAATGCATGCGCATTCACTGACTAGAAACTTGTTGATAGTTTCTGCCCAGCCAATGCGTGCGCATTGTCTGCAATGCATGCGCATTGCCCATGCTGGAAACAACCTGAATCAACCTGAAGCAGCAATGCGTGCGCATTGCACCTGCTGCAAAAAGAATCCTACATCCTGAACCATGAAAGCGTGCACATTCGATCTGCAGAAACTAAAACCATGCATCCTGTAACAGGAATGCATACGCATTCGACCCTTAAAACCCTAAACTCGATTTTCTGCCCCTTAACGATTTCCCATCCGATTTCAACACAATTAGCATCGAAATAAACTCAGAAAACATAGAAAACATAGCTTTATCAAACCATATCATCTCATGTTCCTTAAACAACGAAAAGACACAATTTCTAGCATCTAAACGCCTTAAAACATTGATCTAAACCTTATAAACCATAATCAAAATCATAGGAAGTGTCTCTTGCATGTTTGCAAGCAAAACCAATCCAAAACCTCGAAAAAAATCTGCAGCTCCTCGAAAATCTTGATATCAAGATGAGGCTCTTCACAACGATTCTAAATCTCTACACAAATCTGAAAACAATTTAGAATCGCCTTAGATATCTAAAGAACTCTCATGGCCCTTTCTCATTCTCTCCAACGTTGGAGAGAACGTAGAATCAAAGTTTCTGAATACTTTTTAAGTTATGGGAATAATGAGTTGTATTTTTCCTTAAATACATTTTCCCTATTATTTCATATTTCTTTAATTACCCCTTAGTGTAAAATTCAGAATATTTCCTTAATATATATATATCCAAAATACTTAACTTTTAAAGAAGTAAAAAATATAATATTTCATTTTTACAAAATGACTCATCTGCCTTTTCAGAAAATCGGAATATTACAGTAACCGAGACAAATTATCGGCCGGAGAAGAAACCGAGACTGCCAGCAACTGTCGGCGATTCCGAACAAACATTCACCGTCGAGGATCAGTTTCTTCCCTTTGATTGGGCAAAGGAGGGAGAACGTAGGCGGACCCCAGGTTTCCATCGTCTACATCGGGGAAAAGTTTTTCAGATGACAACGGCTTCTATATATATATAACTTGAGATGCACAAAAGTGCTATTTAAAGGTGTATAAAGCTAACATGAATGAGGAGAAGATGAAGAACAACATTTAGTATTGCGAGGGTACATAAACATTATCTATAAAGACTAAATACACCCCAAAGGATGACTGCAATTTCACAAATTTATATCATAGGTTTAAGTAAATAAAAAAAAGGCTTTATTGTTAAAAAGGACAAAATAAGAGTGGAAATGTGTAAAAAGGACAGTGAAATTTTTTATTGGGTGAAAAGGACAAACCAAACAATGGAATAGTGGATTCCACTGTAAAGACAATGCAACCAACAGTGTATTTTGAGTAACAAACAGTGGAATTGTCCTTTAACACATGATTTTTTCCCACTGTCCTTAATCCTATTTTCAACTTTTTTTTGTCCTTTATTACCACTCCCCCTAAAAAAAACATTTTTTTTTTGAAGTAATAAAAAAACATATCGTGCCCTCAAAAAAATATCGTCATCGTTTACCCTTGCATAATTAACTACTGTTACTGTTAGGATTAAGCGCTTACCATTCTACTAAAATCAATCGGTGGTAGTAAAAACGCTACTATATTTATTTATACACTTTAACACGCCCCCTCAAGTATGGGCCTATATCAAGGCTATGTCAACTAGACACACAACAAACTTGGGCCAATTAGGCTCACAAAGGCCAACTAGGCCAGCGCCTGAGCCCATTAGGCTCACAAAGGCCAGCCCAACGCTTGCACAATATAGAGGGAAAATAATGTTTACACCAAGATTCGATGTCATGACATCTTGCTCTGATATCATGTTAATATCAAGCTCTTACCGTTCTACTAAAACCAATTGATGGTAGTAAAGGCGTTAACAATTACTGGATGATTATAATTAGGGTGCCTTTAAAGGCACCACACCTTTTTTATTTGGACACACAAATTAAAAGGCACCACACTTCAATATGTTGTTCTACCAAAGACACCACACTAATCATTACATATACCCAATACACCACAATTTATTTACTATATTGTCATTTTTACCTATAGCACCACCTGTCAATAAAATTTCATTCATAACAAATTACAGTCCCAATTCCTTGCACCATCATCGATCTCACCCTTTTTTTCTATCCATTTTCTTCATCCTCACAATCATTCTCCTTCAACCTTCTTCTTCTTCCTCTTCTCTATCTTCATTCTTAACTATATTTTACTAGAAGATAATATTTCGTAATCTGAATAAATTATTCGATAACAAGCAAAAGAAGAAGAAGAGAAGAACAAGTGAAAGGAAAAACTCAAGTCTGCAAAATTTGTTGGTTTTTTCGATGAATCATCAAGTCTTCAAAATTTGTTGGTTTAATCTTAAACAGAAGACTGTTGGGTTCCTTTTTTTCCTTTTTTTTTCTCAGACAGCAAAAATGATAAATTCAAAGATAAACTTGATAATCTAAAATTCTAGTCATTAGTTTTTATACCGATCTGACCAAAATTTGTTGTTGTTTTTTGGACTGTTCTTTCTTCCATTATGGTTTGGGCCTTGTTTTCTGCCAATTATTCCTGGTAATTTAAGAGAGATATGCAAAGATTGAAGCTTACTTCACTGCAAATATGAGGAAAATATGCAAGAAGCATTTTGTTGAAGGTTTTTTTTTTTGCCTTATATGAGTCTTATATGATATTGTGTCATTTGAATTAAGCCTTAAATGAGCCTTATATGAGCCATATATGTGTGTCTTGAAGCAGTCACTTGAATTAAGCCTTAAATGATACTGATTACCTCATATGCAATCGTACATACCGATACATCGATACCGATATCGATATCGTTATCATTATCGATACTGATATTGTGTTAGTGTAAACGCTTCGATAAAATTCGGCTTTCGAATACTACGTCGGTATCAAACGCGGTCTCAAAATGAAGATTAAAAAAAATGAACTTTGGTGAAACAATTTTGATGATCGGTGTTCTAAATCAAAAGTTACGGTCGTTTATGAAAAAAAAACGCTCCGGTTAATACAAATATTTTTTCGTCTTTCAAAATATACGTCGGAAGGGTGTCGTATTTGGGCTCAAATTAAAGAGCAAAAAAAAGGAATTTTGGTGAAAAAATTTCAATGATCGGAGTTATAAATCAAAAGTTACGGATGTTTGAAAAAAAAAACAAAAAAAACAAAGGTTAAAAGTTGTGGAGGACTGTTTTTGATCTAAAATGAGGAAAAAGGACAAGAAAAAAAGATAGTGGTTGAGAAGGACAAAAACCCGCATGTTACTACATGTGTTACTACATGTTGCTACAACCACGTGTAAGTAACACATGTAGTAATACGTGCGTTTTTGTCATTCTCAATCATTTTTTTTTTCTTGTCCTTTTTTTCATTTTGTATCTTATTTTGTCCTTATGACCTCTGGCCCCAAAAAACAAACCTAAAGCAAATGTTTGTTCATTTTGTAACCTGAAGCAAATGTTTATACACGCGCGTCCCTTTTAAAGGCTAGTTTTGTCCGTCTGAAAATATTTGTCATTTTTACAATTAAAAAAATGAATGTGTCCTATTTATTTATTTTGTAATTAAAAAATGATTTTTCCCTCGATCTCTTATTATTATTATTATCAATATTTATTGTGATATTTTAAAAAGGGTAGATTGGAAAATTGTGTAAGCCCTAGGGCATATTGTGTAACTATTTAAACCTCTGATGATGAATGGGATACGACAACAACTTTACTGGAACTTAGCAAGCCCTCACGCCAATAAGAAAAGAATAAAAAAATTTATTGCCGACAGCAGCAAAGTCGGGCTGAGCCCTAGCCATGACTGGAGCAGCTGGAGACGTGGGGAAGGAGGTGGATGCCTATTACCTTGGCACCACAGACATTCCGGGCAACGTTATCACGCCAATTCAACTTAAGGGTGATAACTATGATGAATGGTCTAGAGCAATACGAACTGCTTTAAGATCAAAACGCAAATATGGCTTCCTGGAAGGTACGATCACAAAGCCTACGGACGAAACGAAACTTGAAGATTGGTACACGGTGCATTCAATGCTCCTGTCATGGTTGATGAATACGATCGAACCATCGATTCGTTCTACTCTCACCTATTATGAAGATGCAAGAGAATTGTGGGTTTCCTTGAAAGCTCGCTATGGTGTCGTTAATGGCACCACCCGCATATGTCAGCTGAAAGCCGCGTTGGGTGAATGTCGACAAAGCAAAACTGAAACTGTAGCTTCGTATTTTGGCAGAATGAGTCGAATTTGGGACGAACTCGCGACCTATGTAACCCTACCGACATGCACATGCCAAGGATGCAAGTGTGGACTCCCAGCCAAATATCAATCGATGATCACAGAGGACAGGCTGCACTGGTTTTTGCTCGGGTTAGACGGCGCATACAGCTCCGTTCGATCACAATTGTTGAATCAAGATCCCTTACCGGGGTTGGAACGAGCCTATCAAATTGTGGCTCAGGAAGAACGTCTTCTTGAAAGCTACGATAGAATCAGCAGTTTACAGGATTCCATTCTCCACCGTATCCTTTCGGTTCTTCCTACCTGCAGAGATGTTGTAAGGACCGGGATATTATCAAAGCGATGGAAGTCGTTATGGATCTGTTCGTCTATCTTTGAAATTAGTGATATCCGTTGTACAGCATGCTGGAATTTTGTTGACAAAGTTTTTCTGCTTCGAAATGGATCAGGTATTCAACAGTTCAAGATTACATTAACATCTTATGCTACTTCCAGTAGTCGTGTTCAATCGTTGATTTCATCTTTAGTCTGTCATAAAATTCAACATCTCGATATCTCTCTCCGTGTTGAGGATCAATTCACTCTACCTAGCTCCATCTTTGATTGTCAATCCCTTTGTATTTTAAAGTTAGAGATAACAAAGGAATCTCGGAGAAAGCTTACCCTTGAGCTGCCTGATCATATCTCTTTACCACGCCTAAAAGTCTTGTGCCTGTATGGTTTTGCATTTCCAAATGCCGAGTCCATTGAAAACTTGTTTTCCTGTTGTCCGATTATCGAGGAATTGACTTTAGAAAGATGTAAGTGGATTCATCGGAAATGGAATAGCGTTAACATTTCAATTCCATCATTAAAGAGCTTGACAATGTTTGATTCATTAGAAGAAGATGATCCTGTTGATAGTTGTTACATTAAAGTTGAAGCTCCAGCCCTCCGGTCCTTCAACTACGGCGGTACCTTGATCAGTGAGTTTTATTTGTCTAAGTTGCAAAGTATCGAAAAACTCCAGCTTTCGCTTTCATATAGTCGTCATTCTTTTAATGACTCTCGTGTCCAATCTCTGATTGTAGCTGCAGTCAGTCTTGAAGTTAAACAGCTCCATATTACTGTCCCTCATAAATTCTCTCTACCTTCTTCCATCTTTGATTGCCAATCCCTAAGTATTTTAAGGTTATCGATGAGATGTACCCTTGATCTGCCTGTTCATATCTCTTTACCAAGCTTAAAAGTCTTGCACCTGTCTAATTATTTTGAATTTCCAGATGCCAAGTGCATTGAAAAGTTGTTTTCTTGTTGTCCTGTTCTCGAGGAATTGAGTTTATTGAATTGTAGGTTGATTCGTCAGAATGACGTCATTAGCATTTGTATACCATCATTAAAGAGCTTGACAATGGTTGATTCATTTGAAGAACATGACCTTCCTAAGAGCAGCTGTTACATTAAAGTTGAAGCTCCATCCCTCCAATCCTTCAACTACACAGGTTGCTTGACCCACCACTTGTATTTGACTAAGATGTCTTCATCATCAATCAAGGCTTGCATTGATATGGTATGGAATGACTACTACGTGGGAATAACAGCCCCTCGACTTGTTAAGCTTCTTCAGGATCTGGAAAACATGATTTCTTTGACCATATCAAATCAAACTGTAGAGGTGCGTAATTAAGTGTCTACCATTTTCTCTTTTAAGATTGATTATATTGACGAATCGTTAGTGATTTGTGATGCTAGCTATATATCTAAGACTTGATTTTGATCTGCAGTTACTCTACTTGCTAGCAGACACGGATTCAGATCATTTTCCAGTTTTTCACCATTTGGAATCTTTGCATTTGAGCTGTAGATTAAACGGCCGTGTCTTTCAAGGGTTGCTAAAATTCATTTCTTTCTTCACGCCAAACTTGAGAACAATAAAATTTTCCGAGGTGAACATTATTATAGCATATGTATCCTACTTTAAAATCAATCTCTGGTGCTTCTAACCATTTATGAGGTGGAAAAGCTCTCAACAAGATTCAAACACTGTGCCATCAATATTGTCCGGTGAATGAATCTCTTGTCCTCTCCTCTGTTTGTAAGTGCCATCTATTTAGTTGCCTTTTTATTTTGGGATGTCTACTGGCATGGCTTGGAGCCTGGATCCTCTGTTGTTATTAATACACAGCAGGGGCTGCTGTATCGCTGAAACGACGTCGTTTCGTGTCTTCGCGACATCGTTTTGGCCGCGAACTAAAAAAAAAAAAAACACAGCAAAACGGCGTCGTTTGGAGTCGAAACGACGCAATTTTGCTTCACAGCACGTCACAGCATTGGGTCGTCACAGCAGACAATCCCAATTCCTTGGCTTGTACAAGACGAGCAACACAACGGAATATAGATATTGGAACTATGTATGTTTTTGTGTTTGAACTTCTATGCTAATTTAGGTTTGGATGAATATTTGTGCTAATTTAGACGGAACTGTGCTATTTCATTTCGGAGTATATGTGAGATCTACGGGTGAACAAAATATCTGGAATCCAAACCAACCGACCGGACCAAATTACCAAACCAAAAAAGCGTAAATCAAACCGTGGCTTTTTTGTCAGCTTTTATATAAATACAAACCAAACCATTTAATACAATTTGGTTTCGATTTGAAAATTTGAAAACCGTTTCAAACCGGACCAAACCGTCACTCCAACTCACATCTCATTTATATTACGTATTTGCAATATATTAATTATCCATCATTAATTTTATATCATGAATCATTTGATTGCTGAAGTTTGAAAAAATAGGGGCAATTTGGAAAATATCGTGAACCATATGGTGAATTATGACTATGATTCACAAAGATAAAACATATCGTGATTCAAATAACGAATCATACAGTGATTCACTAAGCGATTCAGTATAGTGAATTTTCGAAATTATGTCGAAATGTGTCATGTAAGCCTTAAAAGAGAGAAAGCAGGAAAAATAATCGTTGAACGAATTATGCTTTTTCGATGATAGATCAAAGGATATTAGTGTTTTAAAATGATGAAACAAAAATGATCGGATTGACTTAGTGATTCAATGATTTTGTCTCCTGCTTTGTACGATTTTCTTTCACGGATGATCAAGCGAAAATTCACCTATTGATTCAAATTTGAAATCAGTTAGTTTAAATATTCAAATGATGTTCTTCTGTGAGACGCCTGTTTTATGGTTTTGAGTTTTTTTTTTTCCACGAAAGATGTGAGATGTGTGATTTATGGCAAATTTTATCTTGGTCCGGCCAGAAGTATGATTTGATGGTCCGGAATCAATTACAATCCCTTGCTTCAATGAGGTCCCACATGTTTAGAAAATAACCTCCATTTTTAAATGTTTTGATTGGTTAAAAAGATGATGAAATAGTGGTCACGGACCACCATAAAATCACTGGGGATTTATGGTTTTGAATTTTTTTTTAACGAGAGAGGAAAAAGAAATAAAAAGACAAGTGAAACAAATCGTGTAAAATTTTAATTTAGTGAAATGACAATGAGAATTATGTTAATGGTTAAGATTGAGTCCCGTGACCAAGAGGTCATGAGTTTGATTCACGTCATGTTCATGTGGGTGTTATAGTCCTCTAAATGAGGTAATTTCATTTCGGTGCAGAATAAAGTGGCAATGATTATGACGGATCTTTAATAAGGTTAAATTTAAACCGCTTCAAACCGGACCAAACCGTCGCTCCAACTCATCCCAATTATATTACATATTTGCAATATTTTAATTATCCATCATTAATTTTATTTCATGAACATTCCAATTGTTGCAATTTGCACCCAAATCATCTTCAATATGTTGATCTTTTAAAAGAAAACCACGACACAAAGCAATTCATAACTCACAACGCATAACTCTCTCTTCTCCTTTTGCTTCCTCAACACCAATCTCTGAATAACTCATCGTATTTTTCTGTATATACCCACTTACTACCCATGACCTTCTTGCCATGGGGTAATTCCTGCAATACCCACATGCCTTGTTTTTCCAAAGCTCGTATTTCTTCCTCCATATCTTCCCGCCACCCTTAATATTTAATTGCTTCTTTAAACGATCGGGGAGGATTTCCCGCAGCAACATTCGTTAGATATATTCTATGTGCGTCAGAAAAACGAGAATAATTCACAAAATGCGTTAGAGAATATAAACTACCTGAAGCGGTGATGGAGCAGAGGAGTGTGCCGAAGGACTTTTCTTATCCACAGCTGTATGTGTCACAAACTCCCAATATCTTGAATTAGGAAACTTAGTTCGCTTCCCTCGTCCTAACTCTTCTATTTCCCGATACCATGTTAGGATCAAGCGCCTGCCGTTCTACTAAAACCAATTGTTAGTAAAGGCTATATAGGTTAAAGGTTGTGAAGGTCAGTTTTGATCTAAAATGGTTGAGAATGACAGTTACTATGTGTTACTACATTTTTGTACATATGTTATTACATTTTGTCCTTCTCAACTATTTTGTATCTTATCATGTCCTTCTGGCCTCTGGCCCCTTTCTATATTTCCTAATACATTCAAGAATGTGGGTAATCTCTCCCAACCCCCCTCAAGTGTAGGCAATCTCTCCTAACACCTGCACAATATAATTGGGGTTCAACATGCCCTTCGGGGAAATCTCTCCCAACAGTTGGACAATATAAATTGTGAAAATAATGTTCATATCATGGTTCGATCTCATTACCTCTGGCTCCGATACCATGTCAAGATCAAGCGCTTACCGTTCCACTAAAACCAATTGGTGATAGTAAAGGCTGTACTATATTTCCTTATACATTCAAGAGTGTGGGTAATCTCTCCCAACATATTTTTTTGTGAGATGCGTGATTTATGGTTTTTTTCTTTTTCTTTCGTGAAGGGGGCAATTGTTCCCAAAGAAAAAAATGCATCCCTTTCGAAGGATTCCACCCTCAACAGGGTTTAAAACAAGGCAACACCCCAGCTCCTAACCTCTTTGTGCTCGTTATGCAGGTGTTGAGCTACATAATCAATCAATCCATTGCCGATGGGAGACGGAAGCCGATTACAGTCTTTCGTAAAGGGGCGAAAAAATCACATCTATTCTTTGCGGAAGACATCCTCCTAATCTAGGGGTGTATATAGTCCAGTCTAGTCCAGTCAGTTTTATGTAACTTTCCGGACTGAACTATACCGACGGTTTTCATTTTTATAAAACTGAACCGAACAGCTCGAACAGTTCAATAATCTGAACTGAATTGGACCAATACAGTCTAGTTCGGTTCAGTTCCGGTTTTTCAACTGTTTTTAAATTTCCATAAAAACCTAAAGATCACAGTTGAATCTGTACCCAATCAATGTGCATTTCAATAACACATCCGGATGAAACTCTCTATGCCAATATACTAAGCACAAAGAAACGTAAGGATCGTTTCTTGGACAAGCGGTACATACTAAAATTGCCTCAATAGTACTTCAGCACAAATTAAACAAATGATGCTTTAAAGGCAACTTGCATTTTTTCAGCACAATCTAAAGCTCTACAATGAAGCGGGAAACACAACACTCCCTGCATATATACAACTCTGAAGAAAATACAGGAAAACAAAGAATTGTTACAGAAAAGGGAGTAGGAAGATTTTAGATATATGACAATGGTGGAATCGCAAATAGAGTTGGATAGTTACTCAAATGATAGGACTGAAGGTGGCCGGAGAATCCGCCTTCCAGAGCAGCAGAACTTGAAGCGGCGCACAACAGCAGCCAAGGGTCGGGTATGAAGAATTGAAGGCTCAGAACTCTGAAGAGTGAAGAGTGAAGAGTGGCGGCGATTTTTCAGTTGTGTTTCAGGGTATTAAAATTATATTTATATAATATACAGATATTTAATTATCTATTATATTTCGGTTTGTTTCGGGTTATACCCGGTTTTTCCTACAAAACCAAAAATTGGACTGTTTGTCCAGTTCGATTTTTATCCAATAAAAAAACCAACTGGAAAACTACGGTTTATGATTTTCGGTTCGGTTCGGTTTAATCCAGTCAGTTAGTCCAGTTTTCTAATTTATCTGTACACCCCTATCCTCTTCTGGGAAGAAACCAATGAACAAGCATGTGAAATTGATCACGTCCTAATCCTTTTCTACGGAATGTCGGGCCAGAAAATTAGTGCCTCAAAATCCAGGTTCGGAACCACCCCCAACACGATCCTCAAATTGTCAGCAATATTTCCAGAGAGCTTGGTATGTCGCACACCCTACATCTTGAAATTATCTTAGGGTTCCGTTACACCATATGCATGTTAATTAAGAAGGAAGATTTTCAAGGAGTTATTGATAAAGTCCAATCGAGGCTTCATCTTTGAAAAGCCTCCACTCTTTTGAATGCAGGCTTCATCCTCTCTCCCCGTTCCTTTTTGTCAATGGTGAACGTAGGGATAGCTTGCAGGCTCTATTTAATCATGACTTCTTTCCCTGCAGGGGAGAGAAGCTTATCCTTCCAACTGGACAATTTTTTCCACACCTTCTCCCGGAGAAAATCGTAAACCTGCCGTTTGTTCCTTCTAGTGACAAAAGCATGCCCAATTATTTGCCCATGCCAATCCCAATAGGAATCTGAAGAAAATCTGAAATATACTCCATGTCCTCCTGCCGGATAGCCATGCTGAAGTATAAGATGGACTCTTGGAAATTTTTAGATTGACCAAAGAGCATCCCATATTGATTAAAGAGGTCAAGCAGTGTTTCTAGCGCTCCATCCATGTACTCAAAAAATAACATGCTATCATCAGCGAAAAGCAAGTGCGAAACTTGAACTTGAGCCTGCCTGCCAAACGAAACACCCCGAAGCAACCCACCTTGCACAGCCCGATCCAGTAAAACTGTCAATCCCTCTGCATAAATGATAAAAAGGAACGAGGAGAGAGGATCCCCTTGCTGAATCCCTCCAGTTGAAACGATCCGAGGACCAGACCTGCCATTGACAAGATCCCGATAGGTAACAGACAAAACACACTGCCATAATAGATCAACAAATGCCCCTGGAAAGCACATTTGATACATAACACCCTAAAGATAGCTCCATTCCACCCGATCAAACGCTTTGGCCATTTTAAGCTTGATAGCTACATGGTTATGATAACCATGCACCCTTACCTTCACAGAATGAAATGCCTCAAAAGCAACGATCGATGACCTTGTCTGTGATCAATCTTTCCGAAACAAAAGCACTCTGGTTGCCTGAAATAACATCATTAATAACCTGCTTAAGCCTGTTGACAATGACATGTGAGAGCAATTTGTACGTCGAATTACACGGTGCAATAGTCTCAACTCAGCCACATGGGTGGGATATGACACCTTGGGTACCAGTCTAATATAAGTCTCACAAAACGAGCATGGGTCCATGCCCTCATTAAGGATAGCTAAAATCACCTGCAATACCTCAGAACCAATCACATGCCAATATTTGGAGAAAAATAACATGCATACCGTCTGGACCAGGAGCTAGCTGACTGTTCACGGATTTATCTAATGAAAACAACAAGTAATAAAATTTATAAATCCGGTATTCCTCAAGTGTAGGGATCGTAGTATAGCGATTAATACCGGATCGATCTTACGGGGAATCGGAGGTTGCTAACTCTAGTTTTTATTCTAACTAATCTAAGGGTGTCACGATTACTTAACCTAAACAGCAAATAAAACTAAACGAGTCTGAAAGTAAAAATAACACGAATGTAAAACTGGACAGAAGAATGAATCTAAAGCCAGGGAAAATACGGGTTGCGAACAATTTAAACTACAACTAAACCTAAGATGCAATAAGAAGATTTGATTAAACTAAACAATTCAAGTTTTAAGGGATTAAATTCAAACTATAACGAGCAAACGAGCAATTGATCCACCTATCCTATCAACATTCAATTCCTAATCAGATTAATTCGTGACTTCTAACCAAGTTGTGATTCACCTCATCTAAAGTACGAACCCTAATTTCTTAGATAGTCCATCTATTAATCTCTATCTTTCGATCTAAGATTAACGCTTTTTCTAACCAAAGATGTGAACTTTAACGTTTCTAATCTAGAAATCTAACCTATTAACTCTCGTTATATAGATCAAATAACTATTCTTTTATCATGGGGATCTAGTGGTTTACATGACTTTCATCAAAGCAAAACAATCAAGCATGCACATCTTTCGATATAATTGCAATAAACATTCAAACATGATAAAGAAACAACTTGTATTAAAAACTCACAAATTAATCAAGATTCGAATCGAATAGTTGACGGATAGGCTTCACAATGCTCGTTCAAGGGCTTTTAGCCTCTAAGCATCCTCTTGAAAGCTTGGAATTGTTGAAGAAAAGAACATAAAACTAACTAATTTAATCTAGGATTTAAGTGCATAAAACTGAAGGAAAAGTATGTAAAAACGCAGCCTGAGCCGCCCCTAGGATTAGGGTTTGAAGTCTTGTGTAATTGCCCTCCTTAATGTGGAAAAACGCAGCTGTATTTATAGATGTCAAAGTCGGCTGTGCTGAGGCGGTGGACGGACGGGCGTCCGGTCTTCCTGGACGCTCGTTCGCTCAGCTTTTGAACTCTCTGTATTGAAATCGCACCTCCGGACGCCCGTTCACTCAATCAAACGCCCGTCCACTCTGGACGGAACCTGGACGCCAGTTCAGCTGGGTTATCTCTTTTTTTATCATCATTTGAGCATCAAACACGTACCTATAACACATTAAAACATCGCAAAATGTAATATCATCCAAATAATCATAGAATCAAAATTAAAACACCAAAATTAACCTATTTTGCGAATAACTCATTAAAAACCTCATTTACTCAATAATTCCATTAAACACTCGTTTCTTATGCAAATTATACAAATATGAGGGAAATTATCATAAAATATATCAATATAAATCATATAAATTCACCCTTAACAACTCCCCCACACTTAGCTTTTGCTCGTCCCGAGCAAAACAAGACCAAATCAAGGCTCGAGACAAAAAATAGACATTCAAGCAAATATAACGCATTTTCAATAACTTAGAGGTTCACCCCGGTGTGTGCATAGCCATAGTAAACTTCCACTAAGTCCAAACTTGAATTTGTCAAGCAACTAGCAAATACCCCCTTCAAGCTAGAAATAAATGACACTTATAAGATGTACCCTACAAAACGTGACATATCCTGAAAAAGATGATAGAATATATCTAGGGCCTTTCTGAAATACTCAGAGGATAATCCCTACAAAGCATATCTGTCAGTTTCTACTGGGGATAAGATAGACGATAACTTAGTCTTATATCCATTTCATACCACTTTCTCATTGCAAGTTGATTTAACTATTTCACTTTTAACACACATCAGAATGAGCTCTTGCCCTGTCATAGCAGAATAGGATATTCGAGATATACCCTACCTTACTCAAATCATAAGCCGTTTTTTTCGATCGTCGTGAGCTTTTGGTCATCATAGTGGTATAGGACATACGTGGTATACCCTATCGCACTCAAATCATTGACTAGCTTTCGACACACCCAATTACTTCATTATAAACTCAACTTTTTCATTTGACAATAAGTTACGTGTTACTTATCACATTCAAACCTCAGATATTCACAGTATAACATACTTCGGATATAAATACAAACTACCATAAATCTCAAGATATATACGTAGCACTAAGCACATGACTTATAAGAAAATCAGAAATCACTCGTCAAAAGGGTATAACTTTATAAATTAGCTCATCATTCACTATGGCTCGTGAAAAATAGATCTCAGGTGAAACAACTAACTTATCAAACATATGATATATAGCTTGGATGACTATAAAAATAACGAACAAAGATGATGCATTGCTCCCTCGGGACAAAACAAAAAACAAAAATGTCGAATTTTTTTGAAAATTCTAGCTCATTTTGCATAGACTCGTAACGAATTAAGCAAATGTATAGATACATATCAAATCATTCCCTCCCCCACACTTAAAGATCAACATGTCCTCATGTTGTGCAGAACTAAAGAAAAGATAAAGAACTTAGCTGATTTCAATAGATTCTCGAATCGTTGGTCAGGTCGGAGCCTACGTAGTGACAATTAGAACCCGTAACCATACGATGTAAAAGCGAGCTTGACAATACCGCTAAAAATATACCTGCACTACTCGACAAACACGGAAAAATCTCGAGGAAAACGGGGAATTATACCAGAATGAAAGCATATAGAAAAATCGAGTAATATCAAAAGATGAAACATTCAACACATCCAAAAGTGTAAACAGAGTATAGTCAAATGAAAGTACAGATGCCTTATGGCTTACATGATCCATCGGGAAGAATAAACAGTAGCTAAATGAAAAGTACAACGAATCACGTAATGAAAAGTAGCAAGATTATACAACCATCGTATCTAGGACAAAGCAAAATCTAAAATCGGAAAAATAAGATCAGGTCTGGCCCGGCGCTGCAGAATCATCAACCGGAGGTGCTCCACCCGCAGGAGCGTCAGGCTGCTCCTCATCCGAAGACGACTCAGACTCGTTCAGAACATCCGCAATGGCGAGCTCAATCTCATCCGAATAGACATAATCAATGATGCTTGGATCGAAGACTCTGTCGTCCCTCGGCTTCCGGTCCTCACTGATGCACCGTAAAATAGTCAAGATGTTATTTTGAGAAGTCCGAATATCCTCCATCCAGTTCCGTACACTGTTGGCCATACTCAACCTCATTCGGACTGAGGGAGATAAAGTAGGAAGGGAGGATGCTCGAGGCGGTGCTGAAGAAGAACCTGGCTCACGTGGTGCCTCCGCCTCAGAATGTCCCGAAGACTTAACCTTTTCTCTCTGTATAGGTCTCGGGTTCTTCGGTTTGTGATCCGATCCATACTCAGGAACACCGGCATCAAGACACAAACTATGAATCAAGTGGGGGACAATCAAGCTACGCGTGTAAACCTTCTGATTGATAGCTATCTCATCGTATAACGCTTGTCCAACATTCACATTCAATCCAAAGGTCAAAGCGTACAACATCCCTAAGTCACCGATATGAAAATGCGTCAGATTGTTCTTTGGCAACAACCGACTCTGTTGAACCTACACTGGACTTTCCAATCCTCCGTCCAGGTAGTGGTGACCAACTCTTTCCGGCTTCCACCCGGTCTCAACGTCCATGCTACATCCGGGCAAACCTTTAACCTTAACTCCTCTAACGGATCTTGCCCTGCATTCTGCCTATGAACGATTTCCTCCTTATAGTCCCGACCCTCAAAAGACGCCAATTTATACTTCTTATTTATCACATCTGGCGTAAAAGGAACTTTCACCCCCCGAACCACGACTACTCCCGTTTCCAAATCAGTCTCCGAGCAATTTGCATAAAATTCCCGAACTAGGGAGTCGTTGACTGGGGTACCCTGGATAGTCATCAAGGCATCCCATTTCCGGTCCTTTATCAACTTTACGAACCCCGGATCTACCTTAGTCTCCATCGTAGCCCTCTCGATCAGCATATTCCTAGAGAAATAATGTTTGGTATAAGCGTCGTGGGCTCTAGGATTCACAAATCTACGAGGCATAGGCATAGGGGCCACGGTCTTCGCTCTCTTCCTAGGTTGTTCAGCCCTAGGCTCAGCCGGTTCCTCCTCCCGAGTAGCATCCACAGCTTCCTCAACCCTAGACGACTCTCCACCTCGTTGAACCCTAGGCATCCTCATCAATGGTATATCATCATCAGTCTCAGATCCCGAGGTAGGCTCATCCCTCAATGTTGCCCTAGCTTGTGTGGCCCTAGGAGGTTGCTCTCTAATGCTAACACCTCGATTTGGATCGATGAAGGTGGGATCAAACTCCTTACGCTTCTTACTAGGATCCTGAGCCACACCCTTACCATGCCTCTTAACCACTGCTTTACGAACCATTGTTGAAGCTTAGTCTAAACCAAATCAACATCCCCAAACCAAAGCAAACAAACCACCCGTTTATCATCCAAACGGGATTTCAAATCAACAAACCAACACCAACACAATCACAAACCACCCATGCATCAACCACCATCATCACCACAGCAAGACACAAGAAACAAAACAAGGAAAAAAAACAAATAAGGTACAACTCACATAAAAGAGTCGAGCCGAAGATCGAACTCCAAAAAACGTGAACTAATCCGTGAAAAGTCACTAGAAACTTACCAATGATGATGAAAAGATGATGATGATGCTGGAAAGGATCCCTAACAATGCAAATCCGAGCCCAAAATCGAATTTTTTTTTGGAAAAAGTCGGACCAATATAGGGCTCTGATTCGTCAAAATGGTTGTTGATTGAGGAATAAGGTTTAGGAAAGTGAAAAGAGGGGATCAAAAGCGGTCTATAGCAACTGAAATCGCTCAATTTGGTGTAATATTGAGGGATTTAGGTTAAGAGGAGGGCAAAAGTCGGTTTTTTCGATTTGAATTTCTGAAAAAATGAGGGTTCATGGACCGGGGGGTATTTATAGGCAAGGTCTGGACGCTCGTCCAATTCTGTGGACGGGCGTTCAGTAGAGAACCATATGAACTGGACGGGCGTCCAGTGTATCAGACGCTCGTCCGAACTTTCAAATTAAATACAGGATTGGTGGGAACATTTCAGACGGGCGTCCAAGAAATGCATAGGGTAGACGGGCGTCCAAAGCAGAGATTATGCAAAAATTATAAAATTTCATACAATTCAAATTCAAATTTGCATTTTCTCATTAAACTTAAATAAAACCTCAAAAATACAAATGAAAAACGACCAATTACAACATTAATATAGTAATCGAGTAGCTCGTGAGTTAAACTACATATATTAAATAAAATTTTAATTTATATTATTTTATATAGAACATTAATAATTAGTGGAGTTGAGTATCAAACGATTTGAGCTAGATTTAGCAACATTTTATAAAAATTAAATTAATTTCTACACATATAATCGAGCTTACGAGTCGAATTGAGTTATATTGAATACTTAACAAGTCGAGTTTGATATTGTTTTATTATGGCTCAATCGAGCTTAAGCTGAGTTTAATTCAAGACCGAGTTATTTTAGTCGAGTCCAGCTCGAACCTTAAAAATTACAGCTGCAGATGCAATATATGGCATATTGGCAATGAAATAGACAATGCTCAATGTCTCCTTCCAAATCTTTACAAATATAGCACAAGCCATAATAAGAACATTCTATTGTATGTCACATGTAGGGTGGCCGATATGATATTACCTATGTCAATATATATTTATACATATGTTTTTTTTTAACAAGAAATATGTAGTATGTGTACATATTTATACATATGTATCTGTATATATGATTTGTTTTTAAGTGGGCTGGCGTATCCAGACATTCATGAAAAGAAGATATCAACGATTCCTTTCTGATAAAAATATACAAACGGCTGACTGTAAAAATTTGTACAATTTTTGATAGATAGTAGGTTTAATATAAAAAAAAAATTGTTTCATTCTTATAAAATGTTGTGCGTCTGGAAGGTGTGGAAAAAGGGCTGGAGAGAGGGCCCTTTCGGTTTTTGGCACAGTTACATGCGGACTTAAATCAGTAGCTGAATAACATCATGATTCAGGAAAAGACTTATTGGCATCAAAGATCCCAATTTCAGTGGCTTGCTGCACGGGAACGTAATACACATTTTTACCACTTTAGATTTGCTTTTGGAAATTACTAAGATAAGGGGTGTTATTAAACGGATTTTGGTGTTTAATCGTATTTAATTATGCATTTATTCATTCATCATTTTTGCTTTTCTCTTTTGTTATACATACATACATACATATATATATATATATACATACATACATATATATATATATATATATATATATATATATATATATATATAGGTCTGCTTCTTTATTCATTTGTTTTTTTAAGTTGCTCACTACTGCCGAAGGAAAAAAAAAAGAATAGGTCATGATTCTTTGTTGAAACAATAGGATATGATCCTATTTGCTTTATGTTGCCGTAGGAAGAAAAAGAAAAGGTAAAAAAGGAAAAAAAAAAAATTAGAAGGGAACTGGCAGGCAATTTCCGTAAGAGGGAAAAAGAAAATGTAATAATAATATAGTATTATATATGTATTGTACTTCCAAGGGAAAGAGAAGAATTATTGATAAAGTTGACTTAATAGATATTATATACGGTGAGAAAATTTATTTAATTATATACTAGAAAGGTATGCGCAACAAAGTATTATATATATTTAATGGTTATAGTAAAAAGTGTGGTATATATATTACGATAAAAGTGTATTGTATTAATTTTGTGTTATTACGTGTATTACACGATACGAAGTGGTTTGTATGTTCTTTTGAAACATTATATGATACTTTGCAATGTCTAATTTCGACTTCTGGTAGTCTTAGCTCAAAGACCATTAACCGATACCTCTACGAGGAGAAGACGAGAGTACCGGAATGCGTTGTTTAGGCCTTGTGGGAGATTGAGTTAGTAGACATTGATCGTTTACAACGTGCTAGGTAGTATAATTAGATGTCAGGATTAGAAGTCCTTAGGGAGCTTTTAATGTGAATGAATCAAAGTGGTTAGATCTAAACTCGTAAATACATATATGGATGTCTAAAAACTAAAACGTCAATATCAATGGTGAGACACATTTTGACATCGAAGCATGAGACACTTACCGCACCTACGGGACTACAAACCAGAGCAGGGGCATAACTAAAATCCTTAATAGGCCAAGTTACAGGACCATTTTTGCAATTTTCCCTTACAAA
The DNA here is from genome assembly GCA_036785695.1 of Gentiana straminea. NCBI lineage: Eukaryota > Viridiplantae > Streptophyta > Magnoliopsida > Gentianales > Gentianaceae > Gentiana > Gentiana straminea. The sequence goes on from JAVUPR010000113.1 coordinate 25,448,746, forward strand.
CAGCTACTTTTTTAAAGCACCGGGACAAGCTTCGGCTCATTAGCAGACCGCCTTCACCTTGTCGGGGTATTAGGAGATAAACCCAAATCAGTATCGATACTATAGTTGTTAAGATTTTATAGGATCTTTTTTACACTTTATCCTCTCATGTAATTATAAATGACCTGTTACACAATCAGATATCAATGAGAAAAATATTATTTCACACCTTTAATTTTATCATGATACGTATGATACATTTATGTGGCAAGGATACTTTGTAACCCTTAGGGTTGTAAGTGAATCGAGTTACTTATACTCGACTAGTAAAGAAGTTTCGTTTTTTTTTTCACATTTCGAGCTCGAGTCAAGCTACTCGAAAAATTAACCGTGCCGGTCTCGAGTTTTAAAATATAGTAATCGAGTAGCTCGCGACTTAAACTACCTATATTAATTAAAATTTTAATTTATATTATTTTATCTTGAACATTAATAATTAGTTGAGTTGAGTATCAAACGATTCGAGATAGATCCTGCAACATTTTATAAAAATTAAATTAATTCTACAAATATAATCGAGCTTACGAGTCGAATCGAGTTATATTGAAAACTTAACAAGTCAAGTTTGATATTGTCTTATTATGGCTCAATCGAGCTTGAGCCGAGTTTAATTCAAGACCGAGTTATTTTAGTCGAGTCAAGCTCGAACCCTAAAAATTATTGACTCGACTTGGCTCGGATTTATTATTATTTCAAGCTACTTGAAAAATTATTTCAGATCTTTCCCAAGCTGCAGATGCAATATATGGCAAATTGGTAATGAAATAGACAATGCCCAATGTCTCCTTCCAAATCTTTGCAAATATAGCACAAGCCATAGTAAGAACATTGCATTGTGTGTCACATGTAGGGTGACCGATATGATATTACCTACGTCAATGTATATTTCTTCATATGTATGTATGTATATAATTTGTTTTTAAGTGGGCTGGCGTATCCAAACATTCATGAAAAGAAGATATCAACGATTCCTTTCTGATAACTTTTAGGAATAAATATACGGAATAAATATAAAAATTTGTAGCTTGCTTTGTCACTTCATAATTGGAGGCTAACATCGTTGGCATGCATTTGGAACTCAAATATTATTGATAGATTTTAGGTTTAATTAAATTTTTTTTTTGTTTCATTCTTATAAAATGTTGTGCTTAGAGAATAATGGTGCCGTTCAATACGACTATAAAAACAAGACTAAACTGCAAGTTTCATAAATAGCATTGTCACACACAAATAATCACATCGGAAAAATATATATTGCTCTAAGAATTATTAAGTTATTATTCAAATAAGAAAGAAGAAGAAGAATGGGTGCTGCAAAGATGAATATGTTTCTGTTCGTAGCCATGCTTATGGCCTTAACTGTTTTAGAAATCAGTATGTCATCTAATCAAGTGACTGTTTCTTACACCGATGAAGAAATCAGTATGTCAGACCTATCTAATTAGTTTTTGTCAAATTAATATTTGTATATATATATATATATTTATATACATATATCAGTGACTGGTCGATTAATTTTTCTTCCTTAATAATTAACTACAGGTCTCGCATGCGATGGAGTTGGTTCACCATCAAATGGAAAAGTTGCGTACTATAATGGAAATGCTAATTTCAAGTGTGGGGTTAAGTTTGAATTAACTTATGGTGATAAATGGGGTTACTTCACTTTTGTTGGTGTATGTAGCCAATGCTCCGCCGATATTATAATTTCCGGCGATGTATTTCGAAACTTCATTGGTGGCAACGCTAACTCTGATGATGTCATTAATTTCCTATATACTCCAGTAAGCTATCTATCTAGCTCCTCCATCTTTGCATAGTTTGGAATTGCATCTCCATTCGCGTTACGTTTCAACAACAAATTTTTTTATAAAAAAAAAAATGGTACTCAAAAGTACGTGAAATTTGTGACTCGTAAAATGATGGGTTTTTTTTTTTTTCCAGCTGACAGCCTGACATGCAGTTAGATCGTGATCGTGATGTTTGATGAAGTTGCTCGCTTGGTGGAAGAATTTCCTTTAATTTGAAAGCACTTTTCTGGTTGTGTTTGTGTTTTATCTGTGTCTTTTTACTCTCTTTTAATATCATACTAGGTACTACTGGTAATAAGCTATGCTGACTTTAATTCGAGAAGATTTATGTTTTGTATTTTTAATGTTCGACTGTTATTATCTTTGTAAGACAACGAAATTTCGATGGTTTTACTATTTATGGTCTTTAAAGATGATAAAATGTTAATTATATATTATGGACTTACATTTTCGAACGGAGGTATTTTTTTTTTTTTATTATTGCTTACGTTAACGGAACTTTCATAACTTTTAATCACGGAATAATTTTACTTTTCCAAGTCATTATTAAATGAGAATACGGCCTTAATTGAGCCCCATTGTTTAAGTCGTACCAAAGATAATCTTTCATGAACCAAGAGATGAGCCGGTAAATTTCCTGCTCTCTTAACAAAACAAAAAAAAAAAAAAAAAAAATTTGTAACAAGCAGTGCCCAAACATCTCTTCTTCTTCATTACAAATCTGACACCAACCATGTCATATTTTCTACTACTTAAACCCAACAAGTTGGTAAGCCATTTTGAAGAAACCCTCCAGCAAAAAATCCCAAGGAAGGTGGTGCTATGAAACAAATGTGTAGTAACGGTTTCCCAAGGAAGGTGGTGCCTAAGAATCAGCCGGTGGATTTATTGCATATATTTTGGAAAAGCATTATCTAGGAAATCACGGCGCATAATTCTGTTCAATCCATAAATATCTTTTGACTGGAAATTAAATCTAAGAATGTTAAATAGGTTATAAAAAAAAATTAAGAATATCAGGGAGGTAAGAGTCATGTACTTTACCACTTCTTACGTTTACTTCTGCGTCGTAAAGCCTATTAGAAGTAATATATAACCTTTGAAAATGTAGTGATGTTTTTTTAAATGTGTTACTGGTTGTTGATGACATTACATATTGACGAATTGTTACTTTGTGTGCATTATATAGTACTTATAGTCGAATAATTACAAAAATAGGGTGTTACTTGATGTGGAATTGTTATTCGAATGAGGTTTTGATACTAGGAATTTGTTAAACTGATGGCATTGTTACTTTATGTGCAATAGGTACTTATCGTCATATAGTGACTTTAGTTTGGTGTTACTTGATATCGCATTGTTACTTAGTGCGTCAATGTTTCATAGAAAAATGAAATACCATCCTCTAAAAATGTAGTAATGTTATTTAATGTGTTATTAGTTGTTGATCAGGTTACATCTGGCTGGAACGTTACTTAATGTGAAATAGGTAAGCATAGTCAAGGAGTTACTTTATTTAGGTGTTACCGTATGTAGTATTGTTACTTTAATGATGTTTTGATTTTCTGAAATTTGGTGTTACTTGATATCGAATTGTTACTTTTTGGAAGTGATGAATTTTTTGAAAATTTTGGAATATTGTGTCCATTAATAAAAATGGTAGTATTGTTGTTTAATGTGTTTTTCGGTCCTTAATGTCAGGCTGTTGCTTTGGGTCGACTTGGTACGTTAAGCGCAATAGTTACTTAATGTCGAATTGCTACTTAAAAAAATGAAGTCCGTCCACACAGGTTATGGGACCATAATTACTACTTTAGTGTTATTGTGACCAACAGAAGTTGTATTATTGTTATTTAACGTATTATTGTCGAATAGTTACCTTAATGGGGAGGTACTTGATGTCAATTTGTTACGTTAATGAGGTGTGCGATTTTGGAAATTTTCGGTTGATGGCAAACTATCTTCTCTAACATTTAACACTCCTTCATGCAGGGGAAGTAATCAATACAGGTGTGCGCTAAAGACAATAGATCAAATATATAGTGATATAAAGGACTCTGTTACAAGTAGTCACCGAGATTTGATACAAGAAAACACCTTTCAAGCATTTGTTTACCGCTTTGATTGACGGCAAGCATTGTGAATATTGACTTGTTCATCTAAAAGTGCATCACCGTCGGTGTAAGTCGAAGCAGATCCGATAACACCATCTCCTATAACCTCAACATCTACACGTTTAATGTCGTATGAATCAACGAGTGCAAGCATGGAAACCACATAGTCGATGCACCTAAGCATACACTTTTGATAACCAGGAACCGAGTAATATAGCTTGATACACAATTGTTTAAATTTCGTCCAACGGTTTGAAACCTTTTCATGGATATACTTGAGTGTAGCTTCATAAGTGACAGGGAGAACCTTTTCATGTGTATATTTCTTGATTAAATATACACATGAGAATCAACATTTTGCATGGAGGTAAACCTAGAACATTCACATGAAAGGAAGCGTTTTGACAGGAAAATTAATTAGCACGGAAAATAACAAAGAGAAAAGCATCAATTTGTCTTGTGGTGAAATATGCAACATTTTCTATGATTCCTGAAAACACCAACGGCACAGCAAATTTATTGAGAAATAAAAAATTGTAGTGACCCCCAACAATTGATAGCATAAAAAATTATGAAAAAGTATGTTGTGGATTTAAGTATAACCATCTCTCTCTTTTTTTATTATTTTAAAGTCGGCAGACTTCTTTCCATTTTTTATTTATTTATTTATTATTATTGATATCTTTTCGTGCACAAAGAAGGAGAAAAAGAAAAGGCAAACTTATGCTGTACTTACCTTTCTTTTTTTTTTTTTTTTAGGGGTACTTACCTTTCTTTTAAGTCTGCTAAAATTTTGTCCTTTTTTTTTTTTTTTTTTGGGACTAACCAATCACAATTGAGTAAATTTTGTCCCATATTGCTTACAACAGACTTTATTCTTTCCATCTTCTCCTATACAAACAAACCTTCACCTCTCTTTCAAGCACATCAATTCTTCTTCAACCCAAGGAGTCAAGGAAACTGAGAGTCTCAGGCATTCCTCCTCTTTAGTTGGCTAACTAGTTTATGTTTTATATCCTGCACAAGTTTATCGAAGACTTGCTCGAAATGAATAGGATATTGAGCATACTTCAAAACATCAGTTCTCACAGTTGTTTGATTGTTCCTTGTATTTGGTTACGTTGATTTTTAAAAAAAGATGCAGACTTTTCATATTAACTTTAAATAATTTCGCTCGGTGTCTATACCGTGCTGTTTGATTGAATTATAACTCTAAAAACAAACTAACAGGGAAAAGTTTGCGAAGGAGACGGTGGTCCTTATTGTTTATTTTTGCCTGGGTTCAAACATTGCCTCTAACATTGTGGGTTCAAGCTTGCTTTCGTGAGTTATATAATTGTGATGTGTAAGAGTTAAAATATAAAAAAAAACAAAAATAAAAAAACAGATTGATAGTAATTGAGGACCACATATTTGACCATTGATTGAATACCTCAACTGTTAAGAAAACTCCAAATTTGTCCTTGTCGTATATAAATAAGTATCTGGTGTTTATCTGTGCCAGAAACGTATCGGATGGAGGCTCGTTACCAAACAAGAATATATATGTGTGTATCATGATGAGTTATATGACAGCAATTTCATGCTTATTCTACCTTACTTTTGCTTCTGTTCGTCTTTTTTGCTCATATATATGGTAAAATAATGAACACCTTGTTTTGATTCAGATAGAGAAGAAATAGTTATGGCTGATGATCTGGAGCAGCAAAACAATAATGGGTTACAGGGAAGTGAAAGGAACGATATAGATTAAGTAGTTTACATGATTCCATTCTCGACCATATCCTTTCGGTTCTTCCTACCAGAGATGTTGTAAGGACTGGGATATTGTCAAAGCGATGGAAGTCACTATGGATCGGTGTGTCTATCTTCGACATTAGTGATTTCCGTTGTTCTAGTACAGCATGCTGGAATTTTGTTGAGAGAGTTCTTGTGCTTCGAAATACATCAAGTATTAAACAATTCAAGCTTTGGTTCAGATCTTATGCTACTCTCAGTTACCCTCGTGTTCAATCGATAATTTCATCTTTAGTCAGTCATAAAATTCCACATCTCGATATATCTCTACGCGTTGAGGATCAATTCACTCTACCTAGCTCCATCTTTGATTGTCAAACCCTTTGTATTTTAAAGTTAGAGATTTTAAAGGAATCTCGGAGAAAGCTTACCCTTGAGCTGCCTGTTCATATCTCTTTACCACGCCTAAAAGTCTTGCACCTGTGTGATTTTGCATTTTCAAATGCCGAATCCATTGAAAAGTTGTTTTCGTGTTGTCCTGTTCTTGAAGAATTGGCTTTAGTGGAGTGTGAGTGGATCCATAGGAAAAGCATGACCATTTCTATTCCCTCATTAAAGAGATTCACAATGGTGCAGCTGTATTTATACGTGTATTATAACCCCATCTTTGATTGTCAATCCCTTTGTATCTTGAAGTTATCCCTGAAAAACATTACCCTTGAGCTGCCTGATCATATCCCTTTACCATGCTTAAAAATGATGCACCTGTGTTTTTGTGAATTCCAAAATGCTGACTCCATTGAAAAGTTGTTTTCATGTTGTCATGTTCTTGAGGAATTGACTTTAATGGACTGTAAGTGGATCCATTTTAATAGTATTACCATTTCTATACCCTCATTAAAGAGGTTGACAATGGGTGTAGAAAAATACAGCCTTGATGATTATAATAGCTGTTACATTACAATTGAATCTCCAGCCTTGTTGTCCTTCAACTACACTTTGGTTACTTGACCAACTACTTCTATTTGACTAAGATATCATCATCATCAATCAAGGCTTACATTCATATGAGAAATCATTGCTTTAGGAGGAAAGCAAGGGCTCTTCATCTTGTTAAGTTTTTTCGGGGTCTAGAAAACATTGTATCCTTGACGATATCTAATGAAACTGCAGAGGTGCTAATTAAGTGTCTACCTTTTCTCTTTTAAGATTTTCCAGTTTTTGATGATTCGGTGTAATACTTGATTTTGATGTGCAGGAACTCTCACTAGCAGACACAGTTCCGGACCATTTTCCAGTTTTTCACCATTTGAAATATTGGAAAGTGAAGGGCCGTGTCTTAAGTGGGTTGCTAAAGTTCTTTTATTTCATGCCAAACTTGGGCACCATTGAATTTTCGGAGGTGAATTAATATTGTTTGTTTACTTGAATTAAATGCTACCCTCCTGTTTGGTGTTTCTTTCTAACCATTTAATTTCCTTCATTTATTGTTGTCTGTAGGGAGTTCATCAAAACATATGCATGTCTGGACTTAGGCCGCCAAAGGCTCTGCCTAATTGCTTCTTGTCTAGCCTAAAAGATTTGCGCCTTAATAAATTTCGTGGGGATGGTCACGAATTCTATTTCTTGGCATGTTTTCTACGAAAAGTTGTTTCTTTGCAGAGGATAAATATTACTACATACGGATATATAAACCGACAACAGCTTATGAAGAAAGTGGAAGATCTCTCCACAAGATTCAAACACTGTGCAATCATTGTTCAGTGAATCATCTCATCTCATCTTTGCTTACATTCTGAGATTTTAGTGGTTTCTGTCTTTTTATTTATTTATCTACAACTAAAGAAATATCCTTTGGATTAGCTCCAGTGATTTATTGGTTTTGTATTGTCGACATGTTTCAGAAATGCACAATCCGGTTTAGAAGAGATTCTTGGTGTTTATATTGTTTTGTTAATGCTTTAGAGGATGGATGCTATTTGCAAAAATAGTTAGTATTTTGACATATTTAGATGTCTCTCTCTCTATATATATATACATATAAAGTATAGACGACTATGCAGATATTAAAGTGCGAATATAATATGGTTAGAGCACTCTTAACAAAATGCAATACTAAAGCGAATGCATCTTGTGCAGCTAAGATGCAAAATATTCTTAATGTTTATAAACAAGTTTCAGTTCAGTCCATAAACTTGCAAAAAAACGGCTGTTTTCTTTAGTAAAAATGCATCAGTGCAATGCAAAACTGAGATTCTCTCTATTCTTAACGGTCTTGCTGAGGTCCATCACTCGAAATATCTAGGGCTGCATGTGGTTATTGGTCGGTCTAAAAATCAAAAAAATTCTTATTTCCTGGATAAATGCAAGAGCAAGTTGAATGGGTGGAAATACAAACTTTTAAGTCAGGGGTAAATCCATTTTGTTATTCTTTACTTTGTTTGCCATTCATAATCTCACTATATTGTGTGTCAAGCTCCCAAAGGGTCTCATTGAAAAACTTCATTCTTTAATGGCCAATTTCTGGTGGGGAAATTCTAGTAAGGACTTTGCCAGGCATTTCTGGGTAAGTTGGGACCATCTCTGCAAGCCTAAACGTAGATGAGGCCTTGGCTTTCGTAATCTATATGCTGCAAATACTGTAGCGCTAGCTAAAACTCTTTGGAGGATCTACTCCAATCCCGACCTTCTCGTGTCTAGAGTACTGAGAGGAAGATACTTCAACAACTCCTCTGCCATTGATTGTAAGGCCCCCTCTAGTGCTTCTTTCATTGCAGATGGTCAGTTTGTTGGTCAGGAGGTTTAGGAGTGTGTGGATCGATCATTGTCTTCATCAATTGCTTAGTTATTACTTATTTCTTGCACTCATCAAAGGTATATTTTTTTGGCATATTTAATGTAGCTGGCTTATATTTTTCTTCCATTTGTTGCACCAATGAAAGGTAGAATCCCTAAATTGTTTGTCCTTCACCAATGACTATGGCTTCACAAACTGAACACTTGAAACAGGTAGGATTGCTGCTCCAAAGTATTCCACTGGTCCTTGAAGGGTAGAATTGCCTCTTCACCAGCTCCACCACAAACAACAGTCCTTGACACCCAAAAGATGCTTCACTGTCTTCAGCAGGTTTCTATAAATGATTCAGCTGTCAGCAGCTTGATCAGGATGAATGATCAGCATCTAGATGTCTTCAAGTGTGTGTCCTTGATGTAACTTGATAGCAGGTTACACTTAAAGAAGATTCTTGATCAGCAAGTTAAAGCTCAGTATGTCAGCAGGGTGTTTTTCTTGATTTAGCTTGGTAGCTTCGTATGGATTACAATGTTGTTCATCAATTCATCATCTGTATCTGAATCAGGAGTCTTCTATTTCTAGGTGACATTCCTATGACTTAAGTTTGACTTTCAAACTAGACGTTTCAGACTTTGTCTCCATCTTGACTTATTTTTTGTGACTGTTCATAGTACTGACACTATCAGTTTGCTTTTTGTCAGTTTTCAGTCTGTCTACCCTTTGACTTGTGTCCATTGGATAAAGCTCTGAATCTTTCCATCGTCCCTTTAATATTGACCATTGATTTGTTGACAAAATCAAGGCTTGTAATCCAACCTATCCTTGTAATTTTCCAATGTAACCTTTGATTAAATCGAGATTTATACTCAGCAGATATTTGACTTATTTTACTCTGTTGAGGTACATATCTGTCAGCTGGCTTAAGTCTGTTGTGTTTCGATAAAACTTCAGCTGACTGTTTTTCATCTAACTTTTTATTATGAAGTTAGAGTACACCATTTTGAACATAACTAAGATCCAATCACCACTTAACTTATGGAACTCAGACCTTGTGCATAAAGTATATGTGATCAGTTTAGGTCATCACAGACTTCCCTAAATTCTGATTCCATATCCTTGACTTTAGATACTAAGTTTGATCCCTTAGCCTTCAATAACTGAGTTTGAACCCTCAGTCTTCAGTCTTCAGCAGGTATCTAACTAGTCTACTGACCTAGTTACCCTACTGACCTAGACAGGTCTGCTGATACAGTCAGCTGACCTAATTACATTGCTTGTTTGATCAAACCTATACATAAATCAAACTCTAATAAACCTATACATTTGATGTAGACATCTTTTTGCCTTTGCTCTATAACAGCTAGTCTGACACTCATCATTAAAACTTAAAATATGTCCAACAAAATTTCTTGAAGAACGGTCGGAAAGTTGCAAGATAAGCCGGAAACTCCAAGCCCTCACCGGAATATCAAAGGAATGGCCGGAAAAGCCTTAGATGCTTTGGCGGAAAATATTTTTGCTCAGGAAACTCGGAATAGCCAAAGGTGTTGAAGGATTGAAGTTCCCTACCTTTTATAGGACGATGTCGAAGAGATCCAATGGTTCAGATTTGGGCGCGATCTTTGAGATTTCGGAATTCAAAATCGTAATTCGTAATTATTGCGGATCGGTTACCCAAACCCCATAGCCAATCAGTGCACACGACCTTTCACATCAACGGTTACGTCAGTTACGGGACCAAGGGAACCCCTCGAATTCCACGTCAACTGCCACACTCATTGATATCTGTATCGGCTTCATTCAGAGACCTTCTCTTCGCCAACAACAAGTCCGTCTGCTTAATAGCACGGCATCATGAGTCCGTCTGCTTCATAGTGCGGCACCTTAAGCCCATCCACTTCATAGGGCGGCATCGCAAGATTGTCCACTTGATAGCATGGCATCTAGGTTCGTCTTCTTCAACGCGCGCAAACTGCAGTGAGTCGTTTCATGACATAAAAGTTGCCTAAGACCATCCGCTTCATAGCGTGGCACCTACGACCGACACCCCCGGGTTCGACATTCAGACCGCGCTAGCTAGCGATCCGCTTCGTAGCAAGTCACCTCGGCACAAGGTTATCAATCCACTAACAACTTTACTCCCCGCCTTACATTCTACGCAAATTCTCAAGGCACGGAGTAGGGGCAATTGATACGCCTGACCCACTATCGAGGCCGTGGATCCACAATCGGGTCCGTCCAACGGCTCAAGCGAGCCAAGACCGGCGGTCCGATGAGTCCGCATTAGCCTAAGCCGGACGGAGGCCAACATCCAGTTGGCAAGCCTTCCTCCGCCATCTCATAAGCGCGATCAGAAGCAATTGGGGTCGCTCAGTCCGCCCCTCACGTTACGAGCCCGCTCAACTAGGCGAACAAGCTACCATATGACGATCACAAGATAAAGACTCAGCAAATGGCCAAGTGTTGGGTCCACCCTGCATCGAGTCTGCCTCGACAGCTGTCTAGTGTAATTAGTGTCATATCACATTTTATTATGTCTTATCGTCATTAGCTTAATCATACTTAGCAGCTCGCCTATATATAGAGTCTCAATGTAAATCATAAAGGATCGAATAATATACAAAGCAGACGACACTCTGCCAATTTGTCGACTATCAAGCTCTCCGGTTATTGCTTAAGTCCGACCACCACCTTTTCATAAACACCACCACGTATCTCTAGTAAAATCACATATAAACAGCCAGATATCCTTACTAAACACCGCTACCGCCACCGTGATAATTCCGACTTTATTTACTTTTTTGAAAAGAGACTGTATCTTTTTTTTTTTTTTGAGGGCAACTATATCATTTATTAACAAGACAAGATATCTTCAATTAGGGTTTTTTTTTTTTTTTTTTTTTTTAGGGTCTCCATCAATATCCCTTGCGTAATTAAACCCTTGAAATTTCTCCGTAACTGTTTTATTTCCGTCTAAGAATCCGCGGGAATTAAATTACACATATAAAATTAAGAATTTAACCTGTTGTTGTTGAGACACTGCAAAAGCTTATTGAACGTACGGCAACTACGATAGGTAACTTTCTTTCGATTTTTCTTTTGTCTTTTTCTTTTTATGTGTGTGCGTTTATTTAGTGACTGGATCATCACATGTAATTATGCTGTTTCTGTTTGATGGTTTAGATGAACATCGTACAATTTTCATGAATAAAGTGGATGCTTTTAGATCCAAATCAGCAGAGATATGAATTAACTACTAAATCATCTTGCATAATGTGTTGCAAACAGTTGTGTAATTGTATTTATCTTTTAGGTTTCCCTAACGAAAAACATAATAAAGGGGTGTTTTTTTTCATTGTGCTATTTTTCTATAGCATTTTGTTATATTCAGCCTTTTTTTCTGGGTTCAAATAGGTCCTTTTTTTTCTTCCCTTACAGAATCAAATATGTTGTCTTTTTTTTTTTTTTTTTTTCTTTTCAGAAACAAAAAGAACTCACGCACGCACACGCCCATACGGGGATCAAACCCTGGTCTCTCCACTGGAGCCAGGTTTAGACCTTAGGTGTAACCACTAGGGTATGACCTTAAGCTCAAATATGTTGTCTTTAAAGGGTTGATATATGGGTGGTAATAGTAGATTAATGAGTAGGTTGGGGTGAATAAACATTTACTATATATTAATGAGTTGGACATGGTTTTGGTGTAAACTAACATTTACTATATATTCCATAAACTAACATTGAATTGTTTTGGCCTGATGAGACTTGACTCAGTAGTCAAGCTAAGGCTTCAGGACCAAGACGTCCTGGGTTCAAGTCTCATTCGGAACAAAAAATGCATGACAGTGAGTATTACATCTGTCTATCTTTTCCGTAAAAAAAAATATAATGCTTTGGGCATCGGTCATCGATGAATCCTCAATTGATTCATCCGAATTGTACAACAGAGGCTTAATAAAATAAAAAAATAAAAAAATAAAAGAAAATTGTACAACAGTATGAAGTTTATTTTTTCTGTTTGACTATGTTTGGTGGTTTATGTAATATCCTGGATTTTTCTTGAATTAAATGGATGGTTAATTGAAGAAGGGTTTACATTGAATTGTTTTGGGCCGATGAGGCTTGACTTAGTAGTCAGAGTGAAGCTGAGGCCTCGGACCAATAGGTACTAGGTTCAAGTCCCATTCAGAGCAAAAAGTGTGTTTGTGTATTATATCTGTCTATCGTTTCTGTAAAAAAAAAAAAATGTTTTTGTCGTGTATGCGAGACTCGCTACCAAAAATATAAGTGTCTTTGTATAATAAGAGTCGATGAGTTTTATGTCAGCAATTTCATGCTTATTCTCTACCTTACTTTTGCTTCAATCGCTCATACGGTAAAATTAATGACATTGTTTGGATTCAGGTATAGAAGAAGTAGTTATGGGTGATGATCTGAAGCTGCAAAACAATAATGGGTTCCAAGGAGGTGAAAGCAACGATAGAATCAGTAGTTTACCGGATTCCCTAATCCAACATATCCTTTCATTTCTTCCTACCAAATATGTTGTACCAACTACAATTTTATCAAAGCGATGGAAGTCATTATGGATTGGTTTGCCTAGCTTAGACTTTGATGAACCTGGGAACTGTTGTGAAAGATTCATGAATTTTGTAGAGAAAGTTCTTTTGCTTCGAGATGGATCAAGTATTCAACAATTCCGGCTTTCATTTTCATCTGATTTTGTATTCAATTACTCTCCATTTCAATCACTGATTGCAACTGTACTCAGTCATAAAGTTCAACATCTCGATATTAACCTTTTTGTTAATGGTCACTACTCTCTACCTTGTTCCATCTTTGTTTGCCAATCCCTTTGTATTTTAAAGTTATCGATGGATTGCACCTTTGAGCTGCCTAGTCGTATCTCTTTACCTAGCCTAAAAGTCTTGCACTTGTGTTGTTTTGCATTTCCAAATGCCAAGTCCATTGAAAACTTGTTTTCCTGTTGTCCTGTTCTTGAGGAATTGACTTTAGAAAGATGTAGTTGGATCCATCGGAATAGCATTACCATTTATATTCCCTCGTTAAAGAGCTTGACAATTGGTAATTCATTAGAAGTATATGATCCTTTTGATGATCATGATAGTCACATTAAAGTTGAAGCTCCAGCCCTCCAGTCCTTCAACTACACAAGTAGCTTGATCAGTGAGTTTGATTTGTCTAAGTTTTCAAGTATTAAAAAATTCCAGCTTTTGCTTTCATATAATCGTTATTTTAGATACTCTCGTGTTCAATCTCTGATTGCAGCTGCAGTCAGTCATGAAGTTCAACAGTTCGATATTACTATTTGTGATGTGCATCAATGCACTCTACCTTGTTCCATCTTTGATTGCCAATCCCTTAGTATTTTAAAGTTATCGATGAACTGTACCTTTGAGCTGCCTAGTCGTATCTCTTTACCATGCCTAAAAGTCTTGCACCTGTGTTCTTTTGCATTTACCAATGCCAATTCAATTGAAAACTTGTTTTCTTGTTGTTCTATTCTTGAGGAATTGACTTTAGAGAGATGTAGGTGGATTCATCGTAATAGCATTAGCATTTCAATTCCATCATTAAAGAGCTTGACAATGGTTGACTCCTTTGAAAAAAATGACCAGCTTGTTGATGATCCTAAAAGCAGCTATTACATTAAACTTGAAGCTCCATCCCTTCAGTCCTTCTCCTTCAACTACAATGGTAGCTTGACTAATCAGTTGTATTTGTCTAAGATGTCAAGTATTCATAAATTCCAGCTTTCACTTACAAAGAACGTTCCTTTCATAAACTCTTGTATTCAATCGGCGATAGCAAGTGCAATCAGTCATAAACTTCAAATGCTCGATATTTATATGTACATACGAGTTAAGGATCCATTTCTTCTACCCTGCTCCATATTTGATTGTCAATCCCTTAGTTTATTGAAGTTATCGATTTGCAATTTTACCCTCGAGCTGCCTGATCATATCTCGTTACCGAGGCTTAAAGTCATGCACCTTCGTCTTCTTGCATTTCAAAATGCTAAGTCCATGGAAAAAATGTTCTCCTGCTGTCCTATTCTCGAGGAATTGTCTTTATGGGAATGTAAATGGATGAATCTGGATAGCATTACCATTTCTATTCCCTCATTAAAGATATTGACAATTCATGATTATTTATCAGAAGAAAATGATAATAGCTGTTACACTACAATTGAAGCTCCCGCCCTCCTGTCATTCAACTACACTGGTTGCTTGACCAGCCACTTGTATTTGACTGACATGTCATCATCATCATCATCAATCAAGGCTTGCATTCATATAACAGGCCATCCCTTTTCCAGGGAAGAGAGGGCTTGTCGTCTTGTTAAGCTTCTTCAGGGTCTGGAAAACATGGTTTCCTTGACGATATCTAATTTAACTGCAAAGGTATATAATTAACTAAGTGTCTACCTTTTCTCTTTTTAAGATTGTACAGTTGTTGATGATTTGTTATGATTTTGATGTGCAGGAACTCACACTGGCACACCCTGTTTCAGATCTTTTTCCGGTTTTTCACCGTTTGGAATATTTGGATTTGAGCATGCGAGTATATGACAATGACTTCGAATGGTTGCTAAACTTCTTGAATTTCATGCCAAACTTGGGCACCATTCAATTTTCCCAGGTGAATTTTTTCGGCACATCTAACAAGTAACTCGTACGTTATCTGGTGCTTTGTTGTGACCATTTGAAGTTCATTTGTTGTAGGGAGTTGACAACAACATAAACAAAGCTGGACTTAGGCGCATGCCAAAACCTCTTCTTCCTAAATGTTTCTCGTCCAGCCTCAAAATTTTGGGTCTTGGAGATTTTCGTGGGGATGATCATGAAATTTCTTTCTTGATAAGTTTCTTGGAAAGAGCTGTTTCATTGCAGAGGATAAATATCTGTGAATACCAATATATATCTCAACACGGGCAACAACTATTCAGGGATGAAATTAAAAAGCTCTCCACGAGATTCAAACACTGTGCGATCATTGTCCAGTGAATCTTCTTTTGTAAGTAATATTTCAGACAGATTTTTCTAGCCTTATTTCGGGATGTCTAGTGGCTAGCCATATGCGTAAATGGGTTGAGACGATACAGTGCTTCCTTTCAAAATGTGGCTGATTCATTTTGTGCTTCGTTCTTTTCTTGCTGTGTTGTTTGCAGGATCGTCTAATCTAAGCCATTGCAGACAGAAAGAATTTATGAGCAACTTTTGGTCAAAGTTTAATTGCTAGAGACTTAATTTCCACCACAATGGCACCATAGAAGAGTTGTGTTGTTCCTAAACTCCATCGAGTCGCTCGGTAAGAGCAATTCCAACCATCGAAGGACTCTGCAACAACGAAACTTCTTGCTGCAAAATACTGTGCCTAAATGTTTGTAGTCTTCCAAGTTGGGATATGATAGTTTTTAGTCATCTCTTTGACGGTGTCTAAAAACTTGACTATCTCTAAGTACCGTACTCGCTCTTTTCTGCACTTTACTGACGCTCGTCTGTCAGTAATTGACTGAATTTAATATTTAGTGTTAACTCTGAAAAGTTTTTGTGTAGCTTAAAAAAGTTTAAATATCTGGTAATATTGCTATTCACCCCCACCCCTCTAGCAGTATTCTTGCGTTAATCCATCCAAAATTTGGTATCAAAGAAAGTTTGTTGATCTGATTTGTCTTCTCCAAAATTTGGTTTCAAAACAAGTTTCCCTGCTTCAAGTGTTCTTGGGTATTTATGCTATCTTAGTGTTCATAGCTACGGAAGGCTAAGTTTTTACCTAGTTAAGATAATAGAAAATATAGATTGTTGTATCCTATGATTGACGATGTTTGTTTCACTTTATTAGCATTTTGTACAATTCTTTGTCACTACATGTTCGTAATGCTTGTTTTGTAACTTATGACCCAATATATGAATTCACACGTTTATTCAACATCCACCAATCGGGATTTAGTGTGGGAAAACGGGTAGTGAGATCGCCTAGGAAAACCAACTACACATATATTCGGTTTCGGGTGAGGGTGGGTATGGGGAAAAATGGGGTTGAGGACAAGTTGGGGTGAGGGTGAGGTGGGGATAACTGGGTTAGAGGGTAAGGATGAGTTTAGTATTTTAGGTGATTTTGTTCATGGAAAATAGTTTATAATTGAGGGATAAGTGGGGTAAAGTGTAAGGCTTTTCTGGGAAGTAAGTTTAGGGATACGGGGGTAGAGTGTAAGTTGGGTACGGATAGGAAGGAGGCTGAGGTGATTTGTGATTCTTTTCAGAAGAAAGGTAGGAGGGAGACTTAGGTGATTTATGATTCCTTTCAGAGGAAAAGAAAAAAAAAGGGGGTTAGGATGGGTGTGTCACTTTTTTTTGTTTAGGAAGACAAGAACTTTATTATTCAACATCCGCCGAACAAGCGCCAAAACGTCACTGCGGGGGCGTACCCCAAGATGTCCAAATAGAAGAATAAATAAAAGACGTCGGCGTTAAAAGATGCGTCGGGATATTCCCTACACGCCGAATAAACGAAAAAGAAACAGAGACAAAACTAGATAAGAGAGCCAAGCAATCCTGCAACAAACAACCCTGAGCCGTAAGGTCCTCTACTGGCCGACGAAGGCGCGACACACACGTCAAACAATCACTCTCCACGTCTAGTCGTTGAATCCCCAAATGCCTTGCTTCTACCAGTGCCAAGGCGATAGCCTTTAGCTCCATGTATTCCACCGGGTCCCCCTGGATCAAAATGATTCGCGAAAGAGTGAAGAACTACTCCATGAGAGTCCTGGAAAAGAACTCCAACACCTGCTCCTGCCTCAGTAACTGATGCGTCCACATTACCCTTTATCACCCCTGCCACAGGCTTCACCCATTTGTCCGGTAAGGGTGGGGCCGAGGCATGCGTCCTATAGGTCGCCATAGCTTCCACATATTCAGCTGATGCAGCCAGCGATCGCGTACACACACCAGAGACAGACAGCCTGGTCGTCAAACACTGCAGAACAACGCGCTTTCCAAATCCCTCACATAAGCCATACAAATCGCGCAGTATCCTGAGCACCCAACTCCTCAAGCAACCGCAAAAAGAAATCCGCAAAAGTAGCAGAGCGTAGACGCCTTAGAACCTCGTAAAATGGTGATACATATGTTTTGATTGAAAACTTATTTTTACATATTAGTTTCTCATGGAGAGTCTAATTTTTTGAATAAATAATATATTCTTGAGAAAAATAATGCATAATTTGGATAAAGCCAAGGGAGACTTATTGAAAAAGACAAAAAGATTTACAAATCAAAAAGGACAGTCACATCATAATGACACTTTTACCCTTACAACAATTTTCTTTTCTAAAAAAAAAAAAAAAAAAAAAAAAAAACTGGCACACGGTCAAGCTAATGACCACGTTCAAATATATATTTATCAATTTTGTAATCAGTTATATCTTTTAATTTATATTTACAATTATCATAATTTTTTCACTATAATTTATATTTTTTTCATGATCTTTATTTTGATATCTTTCCAATATCATTTCAGAAATTATTTTTTGTACAATAATATGTTATTCAATTTGTCACTATTATATCACTGACACTAGTGAAGATGTGTCACTAATGATAATAATAAATTTCCGATATATAATGTGTCACTACTGATTATCACACTGTTTGACACTATCTATCGATATGTGATACCATACGACACTACTATTTGACCTTGTAATACTATAGAAATACACTATGACAACAAGTAACAATATCATGCGACACTACCATTCGACACTACCATTCGACATCGTTGTGATACCACATATGACACTATAGATTTATACTACCAGTTCACACTACGACATTGGTGACAATAACTACTGTCGGACGTGCCACTACTAATTTACGTAGTTAGTGTCATTCAAGTTGAAACTATTGATCGACATTACGACAACAATGACAATAACAAGGTCAAAATAAAGAGACCAAAAATTAAGAATTATCGTGAATAAATATTATGATTGAAAAGATATATTAAAAGATATTATTAAATAAAAATTAGATAGAATTCAATGCAAGCGTGAGTTGGTGGCGTGAGGTAGTGGGTGGTTTTGTTGTGTTTTTTTCTTTTGCATTTGTAAATAGAGACCCAAAATTGTCTAAATACAAGATTTTTTTGTTTTTTTATTAAAATACAAATGTTTATGTCCTTTTTGATAATTTCATAATGTTTTTATTTTTTTTTCCTTTTTCATAATTTTCCCTAAAGCCAATATAATAGATAAGTATTCTACTATATGGTATAACTAATCTCATTTGTTATATATTAGGATTTATATTACTACACACTATTAAGTTAATATTTTATCTTACTATATGATATTTATCCTCAGATCGCCTGTTCGTGACCTGTTAATAACAATAAGGAAAAGATATCTCCATCAGTATGGCTTCCGTAATTAGCCCTTAGAATTTCTCCGTAAGAATCCACGGGAATTGAATTACACATATAAAATTAAGGATTTTACCGGTTGCTAAGACACTGCAAAGCTTCATACATGGTACGTACCGATCAACAGCTTAATTATCTGAATAGCTACGATAGGTACCGTTCTTTCAATTTGTTCTTTGTAAGGACTTAGATATTTTAGTGTGTATTTCTAAGTGTATAGTGTGTGCGTATTTCCTTACCTGTATATAAGGAATATGTTGATGTAAATATCTCAACTTGGGAATATTAATAAAATCCTTTTTCCTCCTAATTTCTTTCTTCCCCCATTTCTCTCTGTTTTCTTCCCTAAGTTCTCTCCTTCGTTTCTCGATTTCTCTTCAAAACCCTAGTTAGGAATCACTATCCTAACATCTGGTATCAGAGAGACAATTTCCTGCTCTGAATTTACCGCTATGGCTGCTAAATCGATTGAGGAGCTGAGGACAAGTCAGCAGAAAATGTCCGAAGAATTGAGTTCGCGTATCGATGGTTTCAACTCGCGAATCGAAGAGATGCATGTTCATGTTGATACATCGATTGAGAAGGTGGAGAATCAGGTGTCAAAGTTTGCAGACGAGATGAGTTCCCTTAAGCAATTGATCAAGCAGCTTATTGATAAAGACAGTAAGAAACCAGAATATACGATGGGAACATCTTCAGCAGCCCTAGGTGATGGATTACTACCTACCCCACCTAGATACGAATCTCCTGAGGTTAATTTGAGAAATGTTGATCAGTATAAGATTCCTAAAATAGATTTTCCATTGTTCAATGGTGATGCTCCGATGGAATGGATACGTAGAAGTGAGAGATATTTTCAAATTCATGATATTCCAGAAAGCCATAAGGTCGGATATGCAGAATTATTTCTTAGAGGGGCTGCAGATGTATGGTTTGGGGGTTTGAGAGCTAGTTTCCCTAATCTATCTTGGCAAAAGATGAGAGAGGAAATACTCAAAAGATTTGGCTGTAAATCCATGGATATGGCGGTCGATGAATTCCATCAGTTGAAACAGATTGGATATGTAGATGAATATCTTGCTGAATTCGAGGAATTGAAGACACTGGTGCAAATGCAGTGCCCCTTATTCACTGAGTACCATTATGTCACATGCTTCATCAGGGGCTTAAGACCAGAAATCAAGTCCATGGTTCGATTAATGAATCCAAGTTCTATGTCTGCTGCTGTAGAAGCTGCCAGGTGTCAAGAGTGTGTCATTCTATCACTCCACCACAAGCCACTTCCCAAGATTTCCTACTCTAATGGTCAGGTTAAACAATCAGTACATGCTCCTAAGGTGTTCGAGAAACTGCCACAACTGGAATACAAATCACAGGACCATAAACCAGTCCTACAACGGGCTATAACACCTAAAGAAATACAAGATAAGAGAGCCAAGGGGTTGTGCTTTAGGTGTGATGAAAAATACATACCAGGACATAAGTGTAAACAGAAGCATATTCACTTCATTGTGGCTGAAGATGAAGATTTTGTTCATGAAGATGATTACACTACAGCAGATGATCCCACTGACCATTCTCAGATTTCTGTTTATGCTTTGACTGGACAAATAACACCCAACACCTTCAAGATCAGTGGCTTGATTAAGAAGAAATCAATTATCATTTTAATAGACAGTGGAGCATCACACTCATTTCTGGATCATAAAGTAGCAAAGGAAGCTGGGTGTAAAATAATGCCCTGTAATCCCATGACCATTACAGTGGCAGATGGGAATTCTATGAGGAGTGAATCAAGCTGCCCTAGTCTTACATGGTCTATGCAAGGAGTACAATTCCAGCATGATGTTAGGCTCATCAAACTTAGAGGGTGTGACATGGTGTTGGGAGTGGATTGGTTGGGCCAACACAGTCCTGTCACATTTAATTTTCATACTATGTGTTTGACACTAGATAAAGATGGACAGAAGGTGGTTTTTTCGGGTAAGTCAGAATTGGGCCAACTCAAGATGATTAGTTGCAAGAAGATGGTCCAAACTATCAAAAATGGAACTCATGGGTTAGTAGGATGTTTCAATCAAATTCAAGCAGAATCCTCATCTACATCTACAATTCCTGCCCCTCTTTTACCAATATTATCAGAGTTTGAAGATGTTTTTTCTACTCCCAAGGGATTGCCACCAAAGAGGGGACATGAACATGTCATCACATTACAAGAAGGTGCTGCTCCAGTCAAACTGAGACCATATAGATACACTTATACACAGAAGGATGATATTGAGAAGTTGGTGTCTGAAATGCTGGAACAGGGAATAGTTCAGCACAGCAATAGCCCATTTGCTTCACCTATGCTCCTAGTAAAAAAGAAAGATGGAACATGGAGAGGGTGTATAGATTATAGGAAACTTAATGATCTCACTATTAAAGACAGATATCCAATTCCCATTATAGATGACTTGCTTGACGAGTTGGGGAAGGCTAGAATATTTTCAAAAATAGATTTAAGATCGGGTTTTCATCAGATTTTGATGGAGCAGGGAGACATTCAAAAAACAGCCTTTGTTACTCATCATGGCCATTTTGAATTTCTGGTTATGCCCTTCGGATTAACAAATGCCCCTGCCACTTTTCAACGAAACATGAACGAGCTTTTGAGACCTTTCCTCCGGCAATTTGTATTAGTGTTCTTTGATGATATCCTCATCTATAGTACTGATATACAGCAGCATATTCACCACCTCAGAGCTGTTTTGGAAGTACTTAGGAGTCAAAAGTTCTATGCCAAGATGTCAAAATGTTCATTTGGCCAAGACAAGGTTGAATACTTGGGTCATGTGATCCAAGGTGGGAAGGTTTTTGCTGATCCTAATAAAATCCAGGCTATGGAAAGATGGCCTACACCCAGAAATATTACAGAGCTGAGGGGTTTTCTAGGCCTTACTGGATTTTACAGAAGGTTTGTACCTTCTTATGGTATTTTGGCTAGACCTTTGAATGATTTACTAAAGAAAGAAGGGTTTTTATGGAATTCTGAAGCACAAGCAGCATTTGATCAGCTCAAAACGGCTATGACTCAATCCCCTGTCCTGGCATTACCAAATTTCGAGGCACCTTTTTGCATTGAGACAGATGCAAGTGCTAAGGGGTTAGGGGCAGTGCTACAACAATCAAAACAGCCACTTGCTTACCTAAGTAGGGCTTTTAATTCAAGAGAAATGGGGATGTCCATATATGAAAAGGAACTTCTTGCAGTCCTTATGGCAGTTACTAAGTGGAAGCAATATATTCAGGGAAGGCCATTTGTTATAAAAACAGATCAGCAAAGTCTCAAGTTCTTGTTAGATCAAAAAGCCAACACCACATTACAGCAAAAGGGAGTTACCAAATTATTGGGATTAGACTTTAAAATAGAATATAAGAAGGGGAGTGAGAATATTGTAGCTGATGCTCTATCCAGACAGAATCACAGCCAGGAGAATTCAGAAGCAGGACAACTCTGTGTCATTAATTCCAGCTTGGTTTCTCCTTCATGGGTACAGGAAGTGATTTCCAGCTATAAACATGATGTGATTGTAGAAGAGAAACTTAGGGCTTTGATGATTGATGAAGGATCAGCCACACATTATTCATTGCATCATGGGCTTCTAAGATACAAGGGCAGAATTTATGTGGGATCTTCTGGAAATCTGAGGGTTAAGTTGATTGAGCAGCTGCATTCCAGCCCTTTGGGGGGGCACTCAGGGGTGAGAGCCTGTTACAGTCGGATTAAGAGGCTCTTTTATTGGCCAAATTTACAAAGGGATGTAACTGATATGATTAGAAAATGTGTAGTATGTCAGCAATGCAAGACCATACATGATAAACCACAAGGACTTTTGCAACCTCTTCCTATTCCAGACAAGGCTTGGTCTCAATTGAGTATGGATTTCATTGAAGGCTTACCTAAATCTGAAGGTAAGAAGGTAATAATGGTGATAGTAGATAGGCTGACTAAATTTGCACATTTCATACCATTAGAAAAGGGATATACAGCAGAGATTGTGGCCAATGTTTTCTTCACTGAAGTCTACAGATTGCATGGAATTCCAGATAGTATCGTTTCTGACAGAGATAAGGTCTTTACATCTACTTTTTGGGCTTCATTGATGAAATTGGTGGGAGTGAAACTTGCATACAGCTCTGCTTATCATCCACAGACAGATGGACAAACAGAGAGGGTGAACCAATGCATCGAAATGTATCTCAGATGTATGTCATTCCTGAGACCTAAGAGATGGAAGAGATGGCTTCCATTAGCTGAACACTGGTACAATACAAACTTTCACACAGCCCTCAATATTACCCCCTTTGAAGCCTTGTATGGGTATGTTCCTACATCCTTGCCACTGGGCAGTTTTGCCCAAGAAACTTTTACTGATGTGGAGGACTTCATACAACAGAAACAGATTATCCTGAAAGAACTAAAGAATCAACTGGAAGAGGCACAATCAAGGATGAAATTTTATGCTGATCAACATAGAACGGAGAAGGAGTTTAAGGTTGGTGAATTGGTATTCCTTAAACTGCAGCCTTACAGGCAAAATTCTGTGGCACTGAGGAAAGATTTGAAGCTATCTGCTAGGTATTTTGGGCCTTTTAAAATCATTGCTAAGATCAATGAGGTTGCATACAAGCTGCTGCTACCTCCTGAGGCTAAGATCCACCCTGTTTTCCATGTATCAATGCTAAAGAAATATATAGGAGCAGACATTCAGCCTGCTACCACCCTACCAATTACTAATCAACAAGGTGAGGTGGTCGTATATCCAGAGAAAATACTGCAAATCAGATCTATCAAGAGATATAATAAAGCTGTGGTTCAGTGGAAGGTGAAATGGCTCAATATGGCTGACGAACAAGCAACATGGGAAGACGCAGAGTTTATTTTGGCTAATTTTCCAGATTTCCCTCTTCCTTGTGGGCAAGGAAGGTCTTTTGGGGAGGGTGATGTAAGGACTTAGATATTTTAGTGTGTATTTCTAAGTGTATAGTGTGTGCGTATTTCCTTACCTGTATATAAGGAATATGTTGATGTAAATATCTCAACTTGGGAATATTAATAAAATCCTTTTTCCTCCTAATTTCTTTCTTCCCCCATTTCTCTCTGTTTTCTTCCCTAAGTTCTCTCCTTCGTTTCTCGATTTCTCTTCAAAACCCTAGTTAGGAATCACTATCCTAACATCTGGTATCAGAGAGACAATTTCCTGCTCTGAATTTACCGCTATGGCTGCTAAAAAAATTGCAAATTAGTCCTTTTTCGTAGATGTGACACTCGCTACCAGATATAAATATCTTTGTATCAGAAGAGTCGATGAGTTTTGTGGCTGCTTAATTTCGCTTCATTTTTTGTCTTTCTTGCTCATATATATGGTAAAATGATCACATTGTTTGGATTCCTTCAGGTGGAGAAGAAATAGTTATGGGAAATGATTTGGAGCAGCAAAACAATAATGGGTTCCAAGGAGGTGAAAGCAATATTGATAGAATCAGCAATTTACCAGATTCCCTAATCCAACATATCCTTTCATTTCTTCCTACCAAATATGTTGTACCAACTTCAATATTATCAAAGCGATGGAAGTCGTTATGGATTGGTGTGCCTAGCTTAGACTTTGATGAACACGGCACGTACTGTTATGATAGATTCATGAATTTTGTAGAGAAAGTTCTTCTGCTTCGAGATGGATCAAGTATTCAACAATTCCGGCTTTGGCTTTCATCTTATTTAAGTTACCCTCCATTTCAATCACTGTACTCAGTCATAAAGTTCAACATCTTGATATTAACCTTTTTGTTAATGGTCACTACTCTCTACCTTGTTCCATCTTTGATTGCCAATCCCTTTATATTTTAAAGTTATCTATGAAATGTACCCTTGAGCTGCCTAGTCGTATCTCTTTACCATGCCTAAAAGTCTTGCACTTGTGTTCTTTTGCATTTCCAAATGCCAATTCCATTGAAAACTTGTTTTCCTGTTGTCCTGTTCTTGAGGAATTGACTTTAGAAAGATGTAGGTGGATCCATCGGAATAGCATTACCATTTCTATTCCCTCGTTAAAGAGCTTGGCAATTGATAATTCATTAGAAGAAGATGATCCTGTTGATGATCATGACAGTTGTTACATTAAAGTTGAAGCTCAAGCCCTCCAGTCCTTCAACTACACAAGTAGGTTGATCAGTGAGTTTGATTTGTCTAAGTTGTCAAGTATTAAAAAATTCCAGACTTCGCTTTCATATAGTCGTTCTTTTAGATACTCTCGTGTTCAATCTCTGATTGCAGCTGCGGTCAGTCATGAAGTTCAACAGTTGGATATTACTATTTGTGATGTGCATCAATGCACTCTACCTTGCTCCATCTTTGATTGCCAATCCCTTAGTATTCTAAAGTTATCGATGAAATGTACCCTTGAGCTGCCTAGTCGTATCTCTTTACCATGCCTAAAAGTCTTGTACCTGTGTTCTTTTGCATTTCCCAATGCCAATTCTGTGGAAAAGTTGTGTTCTTGTTGTCCTGTCCTTGAGGAATTGACTTTAGAGAGATGTAGGTTGATTCATCGGAAGAGCATTAACATTTCAATTCCATCATTAAAGAGCTTGACAATGGTTGATTCATTTGGAAAATATGACCTTCCTAAAACCAGCAGCTGTTACATTAGACTTGAAGCTCCATCCCTTCAGTCCTTCAACTACAATGGTACCAACCAGTTGTATTTGTCTAAAATGTCAAGTATTCATAAATTCCGGCTTTCACTTTCATATGACGGCATTCCTTCTATAAACTCTAGTGTTCAGTGGGCGATTGTAGGTGCTGCAATCAATCATAAACTTCAAATGCTCGATATTTATCTGCATGTTGCACATCAGGCCCCTCTACCTTGCTCCATATTTGATTGTCAATCCCTTAGTATATTAAAGTTATCAATGGTGAATTTTACCCTCGAGCTGCCTGATTATATCTCTTTACCGAGGCTTAAAGTCATGCACCTTCGTTTTCTTATATTTCAAAATGCTAAGTCCATGGAAAAGATGTTCTCTTGTTGTCCTGTTCTTGAGGAATTAGCTTTACAGGAATGTAAATGGATCAATCTGGATAGCATTACCATTTCTATTCCCTCATTAAAGATATTGACGATTTTTGATTCATCAACAAAATATAATAATGGCTGTTATATTACAATTGAAGCTCCAGCCTTGTTGTCCTTCAACTACACTGGTTGCCTGACCAACCAGTTGTATTTGAAAAAGATGTCATCGATTAAGGCTTGCATTCATATAACAGCTCATTGCTTTTACGGGGAAGCTGAGAGTGTTCTTCGTCTTGTTAAGCTTCTTCTAGATCTGAAAAACGTGGTTTCCTTGACGATATCTAATGAAACTGCAGAGGTATATAATTAACTAAGTGTCTACCCTTTTTTTTTTTATTTTAAAAAGATTGTACAATTGTTGAGATGATCTGTTATGATTTTGATGTGCAGGTTCTCACAATGGCACACCCTGTGTCAGATCATCTTCCGGTTTTTCACCATTTGGAATATTTGGAATTGAGCACGAAAGTAGAGGACCGTGTCTTAAAATGGTTGCTAAAATTCTTTGATTTCATGCCAAACTTGGGCACCATTCAATTTTCTAAGGTGGGTTTTTTCGGCACATAACGTATGTTTGAATATCTGGTGCTTGTTGTGACCATTTAAAGTTCATTTCTTGTAGGGAGTCGACGACAACATAAACAAAGCTGGACTTAGGCACATGCCGAAACCTCTTCTTCCTAAATGTTTCTCGTCAAGCCTCAAAATTTTTGGTCTTGGAAATTTTAGTGGGCAATATCATGAAATTTTTTTCTTGAAAAGTTTCTTGGAACGAGCTGTTTCATTGAAGAGGGTAAATATTTTTCGAAACAAAGACAATCAACTACTATTCAAGGATGAAATGGAAAAGCTCCCCATGAGATTCAAACACTGTGAGATCATATTCCAGTGAATCTTCTCTTTTGTAAGTAATTAATATTTCAGACAGATTTTTCCAGCCTTATTTCGGGATGTCTACGAGCTAGCCTTATTATGACTTCTTTATAGGATGTTTCTCCAAGAATTTTAAACATGCTGCATATATTGATTTTTCGGCGCTTTCCTATGCAATATTAGAATGCAGTTTGATACTTGAACGCAAGTACATGCAACACGAGTCTGGATCTTCTCTTGTGCATTTAACCATCCTGTGAGAAATATCCATACGATATCTTGCTCTTTTTTCGACTTGTAAATGAGATCTTGATATCTCATTTGGTACAACCCGCGCAATTTCTGAAATCCGCTGTTTTTTCTTCGCTTGAAAAATCTCATTTGCTTGAAATGAATGATGAAATAAAAAAGTGGATTGATTGGATTCTCTATGATATTCACCAAAAATGTGAACCTCAAACCATGAACCCTGACCGTTGAAACAAGTGTGGTTCACTTTAACTTGATTTATGGTGTCAGGTTGTCAATGCAATTGGTTTCTCAGTGACAATTACTATTAACAAGCACAGCCCACGTCTTTTGTGCTTCAGCTAATTCACGAGTTCATGTAAAAGGGTTAACTATCAAAGCTTTTCATTATCACAATTTGCTTAATCATGGTTGATCTTTGTACCGGGTATGGCTTCAATTTGTAGCCTAAATGAACCAGGCCTTTCCCGGGCCTCGCAAATGATGGATGCTTCTATGCAGAAATTAACAACCAACTTCAAATTGCATGTTCATAATTTGGATGTGAAAATGGAACTTTACAATGTTTTCTTCTATATAAAAAATGCAGAGAATCAAAGATCTGATGAGACATATTGGTCCTGTACACACTGGTCCTCATCACAGTACTTGTGCCAAACCATTAAGCAATGGTGGAAAACGGAGGAAGTAAGATCACAGGGATCAAGCAAATTGTTAGGCTCAAGGCATTTCTCCAAAAGTGGCAAAATGCTACCCTTAGACCAAAGGAGAAGAAAGAACCAAGTAAATGTCGTGTCCATAGTGGCATTTCCCCTGCAATTAGCCTCAGGTTGAAGAATTCCAATGCGTACTCAGATTCAGTTGAGGACGGGTGCCAGAGCCCCGAAGCCCTTCATGGTGTTCCCAGAGGATACTTGGCTGTGTACGTCGGCCCTGGGCTTCGGAGATTCATCATTCCTACTAGTTATCTTAGCGATCCATTGTTTAAGGTATTGTTGGAGAAGGTTGAGGAGGAGTTTGGATATGATCATAGCGGCGCTCTCACAATCCCGTGTGAGGTGGAGACGTTCAAATACCTTCTAACATGGTTAATCATGGTTAATCTAACAGGTTTATCTTATCAAGTTTTTTAGTCGAACGAACATGATTTCGCCATGATTTCTATGATTATTAGTCTATTAAAGCATAGCGGCACAATGTGCCCAAATCATTATCGAAATCAAAGGGCTACCGTGAGATCGAGGCTAAGAATGGGGGTTCGACCTATCAGAGAATGGTCAACAAGGTATTCGGCTCGCGGATCGGCAAAAATATGAAGGCGTATATCGACGACATTGTCATCAAGTCGGCTCGCCATGGTCACTTTGCCGATCTTCAAAAAACATTCAACAATGTCATTCGACAATGTCCGAAAATACTCCATGAAACTCAATCCGGCGAAATGTACATTTGGTGTCTAGCAGAAAGTTCTTGGGGTTTATGGTTAGTCGGCGTGGGATCGAGGCTAATCCGAAAAGATAGAGGCACTTTTGAACATGAGAGCCAACATGCATCAAAGAAGTGCAAAGGCTAAATGGTAGAATCATAGCTCTGAGCCGATTCATCTCAAAATCTTCAGATAAGTGCCTTCCGTTCTTTAAAACTCTCAAAGGAGACAAAACTTTTACTTGGAATGAAGAATGCTCTCAAATCTCAAGCTTTTCAAGCTCTGAAAGCCTATCTGAGGGAGCCACTACTTCTAATTAGCCCGTTCTTTGGCGACGAGTTGTTTTTGTATTTGGCGGCCTTAGACTGGGCTGTAGCCACCGTTCTTGTAAGAGAGGCCGGAACCCTCCAAAACCCCGTTTATTATGTAAGCAAGGCTCTCAGTCCGGTGGAGAGTCGCTATTTTAATATAGAAAAATTAGCTTACTCGCTTGTTATAGCCGCCCGTAAATTAAAGGCCTACTTTTCATCACATACAATTCATGTACTATCGGACGAGTCCGCTCCACCAAATCAACATAAGCCCGACCTTTCGTGTCGTCTTCTCCGTTGGGCAATCGAGGTGACTGAATTCGATATCCGCTATCAGCCCACAAAGGCAATAAAATCCCAAGCACTGTCAGATTTCATAGTAGAAACGAGCCTCATCACCGAGCACAACATTTTAGGAATGTCGCACCGCAACGGCCGAGTCATTGCTGGCAGTTATACGTGGGTGGGGTGGCTGACCAAAATGGCTGTAGAGCCGGAATCATATTAGTCGAACCTTAAACGACCAAAGAAATTGAAAAGGCTTTAATGTTCAACTTCACCGCTTTGAACAACCAAGCAGAATACGAGGCCGTCATCGCCTGTCTGGAGCTCGTACAAGCCATGAATGGTGAAAATATTGAGGTATTTTGTGATTCCCAACTTGTATTTTATCAAAATTTTAGGTTCTTATGCAGCCTGGTGCAAAATTTTACAGCAATACCGCGAGCTCGTCAAAAAAATTGAAAAAGAATTTCAACTACTGCAAGTTCGTTAGAATCGGCCGTGAAAGTAATCTGCGGGCTGATTATTTGTCAAAGTTGTCAGCCGAGGGAGAAAGCAACGACCTATCAGTTATGGTCGAATATCTCTCTGAGCCCGCCATCAATCGAACTGAAATCATGGACATCGAGCCCACAACGCCATATTGGATAGAATGAGATCAAGGCCTATATAAAGGCGGAAACACTACCCGCCGGTCCGAAGCAGGCCCGTGCCTTGATTAAAAGAGCAGGCCAGTACACAATCGTCAACAACATACTTTATAGGCGATCTTTCACAAAACCCTTGCTACGATGTGTCCGGCCTGAAGAAGTAAAATGAATTTTAATAGAGCTTCATGAGGTAGTGTGTGGGGGCCATCCCGCAAGCTACACACTTGCCCAAAAAGTCATTCTACCTGGTTATTATTGGCTTGAGCTCGCTGATGAAGCTATGAAATAGGCCAAAGAGTGCGATAAGTACTTTCATCGCTTTGCGGACATACCCAGACTCCCCTCAGTCGAACAGAGTATCATCGTCTCTGCCTGGCCTTTTGATATGTGGGGAATTGATCCTGTTCCCTACAGGGGCGATCTAATTGCCAGTATGCCGTTGTCGCCGTCGATTACTTCAACAAGTGGATCGAGGCCAAGGCCTTGGTAAAGGAGTGAAGAACTGCTCCATGAGAAAAGAACTCCAACACCTGCTCCTGCCTCAGTAACTGGTGCTCCACATTACCCTTTTTCACCCCCGCCACAGGCTTCACCTGTAACGCCCCGTTCCCGGACACCGAGTCCTTATCCGGAAAAGGAACGTTCGGCACGTATAAAATAAAAATGAATTCACTTTATACGTAAGCCTCTACCACGTCGTATCAAAAATAAGCAAACGGAAGCAAAAGACTCGGGTATAAAATTCCAAACAATCAAGAATAGAAACGAAATCTAAAGATGGAAATGTAACTTATTACATTCAAGGGAAAGTACGAAATCCAAACGAAACATACGATAATCTCAAAAGAAACGTAATGATACTACAAGTCTCGAAAGACCAAAAGTCTAAACAAACTGACCTAATAAATGAATAGCTAAATAAATAATGTAAAGTCTTCAATGAGGCGTCTTCAAACGTCATCATCGAACTCCTCCTCGTAAACAATATCGACCTGTTCGTCTTCTCACCCCTAAACACATAGAAAACATGCATTTGAGGTAAGTACAACATACTTAATAAGAAAGAGAAGCTATGACAACAATTATAATTTATAAAATGAAGATAATTAAAAGTTTAGTTGATTATGTGTGACCGACTCGATCTAGGGTTCACTCCATGTCCATCAACATGAATTGACTAAACGTCTCTACTTAACTTATCTATGTTACAACCGCACTCAAGGGCACTACGCGTATCCACTTTTGGGACACTCTTGGCAACATATTAGTGGATCACACCAATATCCACGGAGGCTAGAATAGGTAGGCTCCGATAGTACGCACATCTCAGCGGAGTCCCTCCGTACTTAGGGTTTTTTTGACCTACGGAGTTCTTCCACCTTCAGAGGTAGGCATACATCGCGATATAGGCGGTGCCTATCCAAGAGAGACATGTTGTTTAATCTTTTACTAGTCAAGTACGTATTTTATTAGGGTGATTAACTAGCCACCTAAGTGTTTTCAATTAATCTCCCTCACATTAACTACTCTCTTCCTAGACCACTAGACATAAACAAGGCCTAGCAGTTACACAGACATTGATGAATGATAATTCATCAAAGCACAAGCCTATCATGCCCTTCCGACGGATCCGAACTTCAACTCCCTTTAAGAGTACATTCAGTGTTTTAACTGAACGAATCAGAAGTTCAATTCAGGCTTGTTTATGTTAACCAATGATATCATATCATAAATAAGGGTTGAAAACAATAGTAGTGTGATTGTAAAACCCAAAACCAAACTAAAATGATAGAACCGTAAAAACAAGGCAAAACAAAGCCGGACGCCCGTTTGACCTCCTATGGACGCCCGTCCGAAACCGACGCCCGTCCACTAAACCCCAAATGCCCGTACGCCAAAAACGGCTACATCCCGAATCAAAAATCTCACCTCGGACGCCCGTCCGCCTATTGCAAACACCCGTCCGGGCTACTTGGGGTCTCGGACGCCCGTCACGCCTAAGTCAGACGCTCGTCCGCCTGGGTTTTTCCCAAAACGCTAAATCTTCACGGCTCGATTTCTGGGTCGTTTCTAACCTAATTAACATCATTTTCAGCACAGTAAAACGTAGAAAACTTATCTAATCATCCTAAGATTTACCTAGGATACTTGATCAACGAAAAACACCTCTTTTACTAGCATCTACACGCCTCAAATACATAATCTAACTTTATGAATCATAATCGAGATCATAGAAAGAGTCTCTTACCTAATTGCAGCCAAAAAACCAGATTAAACAGTTACGAAAATCTGCAACACTTTTCAACAATCTGATCCCCAAGCGTTGCCCTTCTCACAACGATCCCAAATCTCTTGTCTAATCTGAAAACGGTCAAGAAGCGCCAGTTATTGCAAAAACTATCCAAGCCCTATTTCTCTCCTCAAAGCCGCGAGAGAAGGAGATGAAAAAGCGAAATTCGATTTGTGTTTAGTTATGGGATTAATGTGTGTAATTTTCCTTAAATACCAATTTCCCATAAATCCCTTTTTCCTTAAACACCCTTAATTACCAAAAATCAGAAATTCCCTTTAATTAAATAAACATAACTCGAAAATTACACATATTTAATTAATACAACACTTAACTCCAATAAAAGAAAAGAAATAATAATATTTCGTTTTCGTAAAATGACACGTCTGCCTTTTCCCGAAAATCGGAATATTACATCACCCATTTGTCCGGTAAGGGTGGGGACAAGGCTGCGTCCTATAGGTCGCCATAGCTTCCAAATATTTAGCCGATGCGCCCGGCTATCGCGTACACACCGCAAAGACATAAACAGTCTGGTCGTCAAACAATGCAGAACTATGCGCTTTCCAAATCCCCCACATAAGCCATACAAATCGCGCAGTATCCTGAGCACCCAGCTCTTCAAGCAACCGCAAAAAGAAATCCGTATAAGTAGCAGAGCGAAGACGCCCTAGAACCTCATAAAATGGTGATACATATGTCTTGATTCAAAACTAATTTTTTACATATTAGTTTCTCGATCATATAGACTCTAATTTTTAAAATAAACATAATTTGGATAAAGCCAATATAGTAGATAAGTATTCTACTATATGGTATAATTAATCTCATTTCTTATATATATTATGATTTATATTACTACACATTATTAAGTCAAATATTTTATCTCTTACTATGATATTTATCCCTTGCATCACACGGGTTCATGACTGGTTATTAATAATAGGGTAATAAGGAAAAGATACCTCCATCAGTTTGGCTTCCGAAATTAACCCTTAGAATTTTTCCGTAAGAATCCACGGGAATTGAATTACACATATAAAATAAGGATTTTACCGGTTGCTAAGACACTGCAAAGCTTCATACATGGTACGTACCGATCAACATCATAATTATCTGAATAGCTACGATAGGTACCGTTCTTTCAATTTGTTCTTTTTTCTTTTTATGGTTTTGTGTTCTTATTTACTGCTGCATAACTTCTGGTTTATACCGTTCTGCGATATATTTAGTTGTGTACATTGAGTTGGCCTGATGAGACTTGACTCGGTAATCAAGCTAAGGCTTCAGGATCAAGACGTCTCATTCAGGTCAATATGTATCATGGTGTATCTTTTTTTCCGTTAAAAAAAATTAAAAAATTTTGGGCATCGGTCATCGAATGAATCCTCAATTACTTCATCTGAATTGTACAGCAAAGGTTTATTAAACAATATGACAGTGTTTGGTGGCTTATGTAATATCCTGGATTTTTCATGAATTAAATTGATGGTTATAAGTCTCATATCAATGAACAAGAGATGTGAGTTATGAATATGGATATCCGTATCCTATATTCATCTTTTAAAAAAAATTGCAAATTAGTCCTTTTTCGTAAATGTGACACTCGCTACCAGATATAAATATCTTTGTATCATAAGAGTCGATGAGTTTTGTGGCAGCTTAATTTCGCTTCATTTTTGTCTTTCTTGCTCATATATATGGTAAAATGATCACATTGTTTGGATTCCTTCAGGTAGAGAAGAAATAGTTATGGCTAATGATTTTTTGGAGCAGCAAAAAAACAATAATGGGTTCCAAGGAGCTGAAAGAAATATTGATAGAATCAGCAATTTACCAGATTCCCTAATCCAACATATCCTTTCATTTCTTCCTACTAAATATGTTGTGCCAACTTTAGTATTATCAAAGCGATGGAAGTCGTTATGGATTGGTGTGCCTAGCTTAGACTTTGAAGAAAGCAGGTACACGTACTCTTCTTACGACAGATTCAAGAACTTTGTTGAGAAAGTTCTTCTGCTTAGAGATGGATCAACTATTCAACGATTCCGGCTTTCACTTTCATACACTAGTACTTATTATTCTTTTAAATACTATTCCTTCCCATTTCTTATCCGAGTTGCAATCAGTCATGAAGTTCAACAGCTCGATATTACTCTTTGTGATTTTGATCAATTCTATCTACCTTGCTCCATCTTTGATTGCCAAACCCTTAGTATTTTAAAGTTATCGATGAAATGTACCCTTGACCTGCCTAGTCGTATCTCTTTACCTTGCCTGAAAGTCTTGCAATTGAGTTGTTTTGCATTTCCAGATGCCGAGTCCATTGAAAAGTTGTTTTCTTGCTGTCCTGTTCTTGAGGAATTGACTTTATTGAAATGTAGGTTGATTCATCAGAATAGCGTTAACATTTCACTTCCATCATTAAAGAGCTTGACAATGGTTGATTCCTTTGAAAAATATGACCTTCCTAAAAGCAGCTGTTACATTAAACTTGAAGCTCCATCCCTTCAGTCCTTTAACTACAATGGTACCTTGACCAACCAGTTGTATTTGCCTAAAATGTCAAGTATTCATAAATTCCGGCTTTCACTTTCATATGACATTCCTTCTATAAACTCTGGTGTTCAATCGGCAATTGCAGGTGCAATCAATCATAAACTTCAAATGCTCGATATTTATCTGTGTGTTGAACGTCCATTCCCTCTACCTTGCTCCATATTTGATTGTCAATCCCTTAGTATATTAAAGTTATCAATGATGAATTTTACCCTCGAGCTGCCTGATTATATCTCTTTACCGAGGCTAAAAGTCATGCACCTTCGTTATCTTGCATTTCAAAATGCTAAGTACACGGAAAAGATGTTCTCTTGTTGTCCTGTTCTTGAGGAATTGGCTTTACAAGAATGTAAATGGATGAATCAGGATAGCATTACCATTTCTATTCCCTCATTAAAGATATTGACATTTTGTGATTCATCAACAAAATATAATAGTAGTTGTTATATTACAATTGAAGCTCCAGCCTTGTTGTCCTTTAACTACACCGGTTGCTTGACCAGCCAGTTGTATTTGACTAACATTTCATCATCATCATCAATTAAGGCTTGCATTCATATAACAGCCCATTGCTTTTATGGGGAAGACAGTGTTCTTCGTCTTGTTAGGCTTCTTCAAGATCTGAAAAACGTGGTTTCCTTGACGATATCTAATGAAACTGCAGAGGTATATAATTAACTAAGTGTCTACCCTTTTTTATTATAAAAGATTGTACAATAATTTTGATGATCTGTTATGATTTTGATGTGCAGGTTCTCACAATGGTACGCCCTGTGTCAGATCATCTTCCGGTTTTTCACCATTTGGAATATTTGGAATTGAGCACGAAAGTAGAGGACCGTGTCTTCAAATGGTTGCTAAAATTCTTTGATTTCATGCCAAACTTGGGCACCATTCAATTTTCTAAGGTGAGTTTTTCCGGCGCATTACGTATGTTTGAATATCTGGTGCTTGTTGTGACCATTTAAAGTTCATTTATTGTAGGCAGTTGGCTTCACTATAAACAGAGCTGGACTTTGGCACATGCCGAAACCTCTTCTCCCTAAATGTTTCTCGTCAAGCCTCAAAATTTTTGGTCTTGGAAATTTTCGTGGTCAATATCATGAAATTTTTTTCTTGAAAAGTTTCTTGGAACGAGCTGTTTCATTGAAGAGGGTAAATATATGTCGAAACAAACACGATCAACTACTATTCAAGGATGAAATGGAAAAACTCCCCATGAGATTCAAACACTGTGAGATCATCGTCCGGTGAATCTTCTTTTATTGTAAGTAATTAATATTTCAGACAGATTTTTGGAGCCTTATTTCGGGATGTCTACGGGCTGCTCTTTATGACTTCTTTTTAGGTTGTTTCTCCAAGAATTTTAAACATGCTGCAACTATTGATTTTTCTTTTCAAAACTAAAGATTGCATCTTTGGCTATGCACATAGAATGTAATATGTGTAATTGAAAGTAATTGTTTTATTAACTATAGGAATGAATGTGTATACACAGATATATATAGGTACATTTGGTGATACTATAATCTTCTATCATAACTACAGAATATTATATAAAAAGTACAATATATCCTTTAATAAATACATGATATTGTATAATAAGTATAGTGTTGACTATTATATTCTATTACCACCCCTCAAGTTGGCCAAGGGCGGAGGCCTAACTTGTCACGTTGAAAATGATACGCAGGTCGTGGCGGTGACTTTGTTAGACAATCGCAAGCCGATCCTATGAGTGAACATGAGTGATTCAAAGAGTACCACGGCGAAGTTGTTGCCGAATGTAGTGATAGTCTATTGCGACATGTTTCATGTGAGAGTGAAAGACGAGGATTAGAGCAAAATTAAGTAGTACACAGGTTATCACAATAAATAACGGGAGTTTGAGAGGTGGGATAACCAAAATTTTGTAGGAGGAATGTAATCCAAGTAAGTTCAGCAGCAGTAGAGGCAACCGAATGATATTCAGTCTCAGTGGTTGATCGGGCAACAATAGATTGTTGCTTTGAGCTCCAAGAAATAGCATTATGGCCTAAATAAACCACATAGGCACTAGTGGAAGAATAATCATCCTTGTTACCACCCAGTCTGCATCCGAGAAAGCATGTAACGTGGGCGGAGAATTACGAAAAATCTGAATACCATAATCAAGGGTGCCAGCCAAGTAACGAAGCATACGTTTGACATGTGCCCAGTGAACATCAGTAGCACAATGCATGAACTGAGAAAGTTTGTTCACAGCAAAGGCGAGATCCGGTTGGGTGAAAAGCAAATACTGCAAACTTCCAAGTACCATGCGATATTGAGATGCATCAGTGAGGGGAGTACCGGAGGTGGAAGTAAGCGAGGAAATATCAATGGGTAGAGGAGTGGGAACCGCATTTGCTTGAAGAAGGTTGAGTTTACCGAGAAGTTCTTGGCATAACGCTTTTGCAAAAGGATGCACCCATCAGAATTGGGAATGACTTCGACACCAAGGAAGTAAGAGAGCACCCCAAGATCTTTTAGAGCAAACAGAGCACCCAACACTTTAATGAAGCTTTCTAGAGAGTCGGGGTTGTTACCTGTGACAATTAAATCATCGACATAGACTAAAACAATATAAAAAGAGCGCCAGAATGAAAAGTAAATAGCGAGGTATCTGCCTATGAATTTTTAAAACCACTAGAGAGAATAAATCCCTTGAGTTCTTCCTACCAAGCCCGAGGGGCTTGTTTAAGACCATAGTTAGCTTTACGGAGTTTGAATACATAATCTGGAAAGTCTGTGTTGGCAAAGCCAGGTGGTTGAGAGAGATAGACGTCATCAGTGAGGTGGCCTTGGAGGAAAGTGTTATTAATGTCAAGTTGCCTGAGAGACCACCCCTGCGAAAGAGCAAGAGAAAGAACAACACGGACAGTGGTAGGTTTGACAACCAACTGAACGTTTCAGAGTAGTCAATGCCCGGTCTTTGAGTGAACCCATTTGCGACCAATCGAGCTTTGTAACGATCAAGAGAGCCATCAGGTTTGTATTTCAACATGTAAATCCATTTAGAACCAATGACATTATATGAGGGATCAGGTGGGACCAGTTCCCAGGTATCGTTGCACATCAAAGCGTCATACTCCTCTTGCATAGCATTTCTCCATTTAGGGTGTTTAAGGGCTTAGGTGATGGATGTGGGTTCAGTGTTAGGGGAGGGTAAGTGAGCATGGAGATTTAGTTTCTGGATGGGCTTATGGATATTGTTCGGGCACGAGTGTGCATTGGGTGAGTAGAATGAGGCCGAGGTTGAGTGGGGAGGGAGAGGAAGATGAAGGTGAGCAATGCGGGGAAGATGTCGATGAGGATTGCAGAGGTGAAGGCGTAGGAGAGTGGATGGGAGGGGGAGTGGGGATCCAATCAGATACCATAAGGGGTGGGGATTCTGTAGGAGAGGGGAGGAACGGGAAGGAAACACATCCTCAACAAACTTAATGTGACCCGTGACATAGAGGCGGGACTCGGAAGGGTCAAAGAAATATTAGGCTTGTTGTGTGAGGGCATACCTGAGGAAGATACAAGGTTTAGAGCGGGGTTGGAGTTTGTGATCAGTGTAGGGACGTAACTAGGGGTAACATAGACAACCAAACACACGCAACTTTTAGTGGTTAGCAGCAGTGTGGAAAATACTTTCATAGGGGGATTTCATATTAAGTGTGGGAGTGGGCATACAATTAATGAGATAGACCGCAGTAGCAAATGCATAGGGCCAGAACGAGGTGGGAAGAGAGGCATGTGAGAGAAGAGCAAGTCCAGTTTTGACAATGTGAAGGTGTCTCCGTTTTGATAGGCCATTGTGTTCGAGGGGGGTGTGTGGAGGCGTGGTAAAAAAGGAAATACCATGGGAGGCAAGGTAATCACGTACATCAATAAATTCACCACCGTTGTCAGAATATATGATTTTAATAGAGTAATCAAAGTATTTTTCAACAATGGTTTTAAAGCGCATAAAGACAGATGCAACGTCAGATTTACGAGAAATAGGGTATAACCACACATAACGAGTATAATGATCAACAACTAAGACATAGTATTTAAAACCATCACTTGATAAAGCGGAGATGTCCAAACATCGAAAAGATTATTTCTAAGGGGTGGGTGGAATGTTGGTGGAATGTAAAGTAGAAGAGCCAAAGGCAAGTTTATGGCTTTTATTTTCATAATAAGTGAACAATGTAAACTAGAAGACATAGTGAAATCCAAATCATACGTTCGAAGAATGACATTTAAAATAGGGCTGCAAGATGTCCCAACCGGTGGTGCCAAACATGTGATGGAGCTTTATTTGTGGCAAAGGCAAGTAAGGGTTTGTTGGGCCATTCATAGAGTCCATTCCTAAGCGGACTACGAGAGCGGGGATGTGTTGCGTCCGGAGATCCTTCACAAGATATTCATTGGGTAAAAATTCAACGGAAATATTATTGTTTTGACATAATTGAGAAATGGAGAGTAAGTTACGTGACATACTGGGAACGCACAAAACATCGGCAAAATTAGGATTTTAGTCCTGTAACTTGGGCTATTTTGGATTTTAGTCATGCTCTTACTCCGGTGAGGAAAATGGTCCTCTAACTTGTTTTTTTTTTGAAAAATAGTCCTCCGCCGGAAATAGCTGACTGGGCACTAGAATCTTTAAAAAAAACGCTTACGTGGCAGCCACTAGGCTGCCATTGAATCCTATGTGGATGTGGATCCCATTTTACTTTAAAAAAATGATTTCTCCTTCCAAATTCCCCCAATTTCATCCCTCCAAATCAAATTCCTAATTTACTACTTTGCATCTCCCGTCTAATCCTCTTCCATCTTCTTCTCCATTTACTACCTTTAATTTTTCATCTTCATTATTTATATATTAAATTCTCTGTAATTTATTTTTAGGCTTTTCCTTCTCAATTGAAAACATCATCGCCAGAAACAGAAGAGATTAAGGCAGTGGTGCCACAAGTGAGCACAATCCATTTGTTTGAACTTGCTTCTGATGTTGATGCTGTGAGTTTTGGTGGTCTTGCCTTTGATCATTTGATTTTATTCGATCCCATCGGAAATGTGTTGGATTTAATTTGAGTTGATTTGTTTGAGGATTTTCAGCAGGAAACGAAATATAAAATTGTAAAGAAAGATGAGAATTGGGGAAGAAGATGAAAATCCTCAAACCTTCAAACTTACATGTAGCATTTAAACTCCACTTCAACCCATCTTCTTTATCTGCATCCATTGAAACAGAGGCTAAATCTGCTCAGAGACAATTAGGTTGCTCATCCTCCACCCCATGGCCCTTCCTTACCCTCCTGTAGTAGGTGAGTGCTTGATAATTTGAATTAGAAACGAGCCATTTGGATTTTATTTTCGTTTTCAACAAACAATATTTTTGCAATTGGGTCCATAATATTCCCAATGTTCAAGAAATTTGAAGATGGAGGTGTTATTAGTTCTTGAGGAATTAAAGTAGGAAAATTCCCCTAATTTTCTTCTGGATTCATCTGAATCTTTAATCTTTTGCTTATAAAAGAAGAAAAATG
This sequence comes from Gentiana straminea, assembly GCA_036785695.1. NCBI lineage: Eukaryota > Viridiplantae > Streptophyta > Magnoliopsida > Gentianales > Gentianaceae > Gentiana > Gentiana straminea. Next base: position 25,489,000 of record JAVUPR010000113.1, read on the forward strand.
CTAATCCCGGCCGGTTACAAAATTCCTGAAATAACAATCTCAATTGACATTCCAATAGCAAATCTTTTGTTTTTTTGTTTCTTGCTAGTTGAAACCGGACTAGCATTTTCAGGCGGAGGTGGAGGTGGTGCAGTTGTATTTCCCGGTTATGCTCCGGCTGAAACTTCCGGCAAGAATGGTATATCTGGATATGAAGGTTATGGTGGTGCTGCATTTTCCGCCGGAAACAATAGCTAATGTAGAGATATTATGAATTTTGGTGCTATTTCTTTGCGAGAACTTCCAATTCCAAATTGCAAATGATTCATCGCCTATCTCAGCAATTTCAAAATGCAAATTGCAAATTAATTAGAGATTATATTTTGAGGGATGAAATTGGAAGGAGAAAGAAATTGGTGGAAATTGGAAGGCAAAATCCTTTTTTTTAAAAGTAAAATGGGGTCCATAGCCAAATAGGATTCAAGGTGGCAGCCTACTGGCTGCCATGTAAGCGTTTTTAAAAAATTTCGGTGCCCAATCAGCTATTTCCGGCAGATAGGACTATTTTTCAAAAAAATAAACAACTTAGAGGATCATTTTCCTCACCGGAGCAGGAACATGACTAAAATGTAAAGTAGGCCAAGTTAGAGGACCAAAATTCTAATTTTGCCCATAAAACATCAGTTAAATTTAAAGATTTAGATAAAGAGATAGGGATAGAAGTGGAACCAGTGTGGGTGATGTTGAGAGCCGAGCCATCACCAACCAGAATTTCCTCGGTGCCCAGATAAGGAGTGTGGTGTGAGAGATTGTGATGGTCGGTGGTGACATGGTGAGTCGCCCCGCTATCTAACAGCCACGGGGAGGAGGAATCAGCAGGAGGTCCGGCAATGTGAGCTTGCGGGCGGTAGGGCCGAGCTGCATTGTTCGAAAGAAGCTAAACGTGAAACGTTGTGCAAGATTTTGCGCTATGACCCTGAATGGAACACAGTTGACAGCGGCCAAGATACGGTTTTCGGGGTCGGGAATTTGAGCCGGAAGTGGAAGGGGGCATTGGTTGTAATCAGCGAAGGACTGCTGTTGCTGCGGCTGATATGGAGTAGGCTGCTGTTGTTGTTGCGTCTGAAATGGAGCAGGCTGACGGGGAGAGTGCTGAACATTTCCTGATTGCTGTCCTCTATATGGTTGGATGGAGGGACGAGGGAGGAGGCCAAGCATGGGTCGAACATCAGGGTGTGCAGAGGCAGATCCAATATTGTTTACCTGTGATGGAACATTCAACTTCATAACAGAATTGTTGGTGTTGTTGTCGACCATTTTTTTTTTTTTGGAATAAAAGAGGTGATGAAGGTACAGGAAGATGGACGAAGGGGAATAAGCAGGAAAAAGATGGCTGATGGTGACTTTCAAAAGAGGAAGAAACGGAAGGCAAGAGGAGTATTTTTAAGGCTTTGATACCATAATATGTGTAATTAAAAGTAATTGTTTTATTCACTATAGGAATGAATGTGTATACACAGATATATATAGGTACATTTGATGATTCTATAATCTTCTATCATAACTACAGTATATTATATAAAAAGTACAATATATCCTTTAATAAATACATGATATTGTATAATAAGTGTAGTGTTGACTACTATATTCTACTAGAATGTACTATAAGCAGTGGGTGAAATGCGTGATGGTTTCAGCATAGTTAGTAATGTTAGTAAACCCAATATTTGTAATCAACATTTTCACTGTCGGCACTTTCCTAAGCAATATTAGAATGCAGTAGATACTTGAACGCAAGTACATGTAACACGAGTCCGGATCCTCTCTTGTGCATTTAACCATCCTGTGAGAAATATCCATACGGATATCTGTATTTTTGCTCTTTTTTCCGCTTTTAAATGAGATATTGAGATATCTCATTTGGTACAACGCAATTTCTGAAATCCGTTGTTTTTTCTTCGCTTGAAATATCTCAAGCGAAAAAAAGGGTTAACTATCAAAGCTTTTCATTATAACAATTTGGTTAATCATGGTTGATCTTTGTATGTTGCAAACCATTATCACTTAAAAAGGTCCTTCCAGTTTATTAAATTCTGGTTGAAGAATACCGAATTTAATCCAACAGGTTTATCTTATCAAGTTTTTTAGTCGGACGAACATGATTTCGCAATGATTTCTATGCTTAATAGTCTATTAAAGCATAGCGGCACAATGTGCCCAAATCATTTTCGAAATAAAAGGGGTAATGTGTGGGAAGCCGGTAACTTTCGACATGCATGAGGGCAATATTCTGTCCAGAAATGCAAACAGCAGAACAATCTAGAGTGTGTATGTGTTGGGGTGGGGATGATGTTCTTAAGTCGTTGGTTCAAACACATTCCAAAAGAAGGAAAAGGACAAAAGATAGTTTCTCTTATTAATTCATTCAATAATTATTCAGTACAGACAGACAATCTATATAGATAGATTCATTACAATAGATAAGACTAACACTATCTTATTCTTCAAGTCTATTCATTGGACTTATACTTGGGCTTCATGTTTGGGCTTGTCCTTTGGGCCTTGAGATCCGGTATCCTTAACATCCCCCCTCAAACAAAAGGGTGAGTTGGCCACATTGAGTTTGGCACGAAATAAAGAGAACGGTCCAGCAGCAACAGGCTTTGTAAGTGGATCAGCAACCTGGTCTGCAGATGCTACATGAGAAACTTGGATATTTCCAGTAAGAACATGATGTCTAATAAAATGAACATCAATTTCAATGTGCTTCGTTCGAGAGTGAAAAACAGGGTTCTTAGCAAGAGACTCAGCTCCAATGTTATCACAGAAAGCTACTGGAACAGCAGGTAGTTTGATACGCATTTCAGAAAGTAGGGAATGCAGCCACAGCAACTCAGCTGTGAGATGAGCAAGTGCACGATACTCCGATTCTATACTCGAACGTGCCACAACATGTTTTTTTATGACCAAGAAACAAGAGAAGAGCCTAAGAAAACACAATAGCCGGCAACGGATTTCCTATCAAAGTGATCACACCCCCGATCGGCGTACGAAAAACTGTTAAATGAAGACTTTTGGAAGCCTTGAAGTGGAGACCATTGTGAACTGTGCCCTTTATGTACCTGAGAAGTCGTTTCAAGGCTGCCCAATGCACCTCTGTGGGTGAATGCATAAATTGGCTTAAGGTGTTCATAGCAAACACGATATCGGGCCGAGTGAAGGTTAAATATTGCAGTGCTCCAAGTATACTCCTGTAGAGTTTGGGGTTGTGGAAGGGAGGACCATCATCAGGTCTTAGGAGCTTACCTGTGACCATAGGAGTGGGGCACGGTTTGAGGTGGGCCATGTCAATCCTGTCCATAAATTGAAGAACATATTGCTTCTGAGAGAGTACCAATTCGTTGTCATCTCTATAGACCTCCATACCAAGAAAACTGGACAAGGGCCCAAAATCTTTCAAAGGAAACCGCTTGTGCAAGAGAGAAATAAAATTTTTAATAGCAGTGGAAGAATTTCCAGTAATTAGAAAATCATCTACATAAATTAGCACGTATAAGATAACAGACTGATGGTGAAAAACAAAAAGAGAGATGTCTAAAACAGATTGCACAAAGCCCCAATGAAGTAACTGAGACCTGAGTTCGTCAAACCAAGCCCGTGGAGCCTGTTTAAGGCCATAAAGAGCTCTTTTCAGGTGACAAGCATGATTAGGCTTCTGGGGGTTGATGAAGCCCTCTGGTTGAGGCATAAACACAGACTCCTGCAACTTGCCATTCAAGAAGGCATTGTTAATGTCAACTTGTTGAATGGGCCAATGGAAAGAAACAGCAACACTCAGAACAACTCTAATGGTTGATGATTTTGCCACAGGACTAAAAGTCTCACCATAGTCAACACCAGGCTGTTGAAGAAAGCCCTTGGCAACCAGCCTGGCTTTATGTTTGAGGACAGTGCCATCTGGCCTAAGCTTGAGTTTATATACCCATTTATTGCCCATTAGGTTCTGGGAGGGATGTACGGGAACAAGATCCCAGGTGTGATTATCCACAAGAGCTTTATACATCAACCATGGCTGATTTCCAGGCAGGATCCAAAAGTGCCTCAGAAACCTTTGTTGGTTCATGTTGGTGATGGGGAGGAACCTGCGCAGCTAGTCCTAAAAATTTCTTAGGTTTGAAGATTCCAGACTTAGATCTTGTTTGCATAGGGTGGACGGGGAGAGTTGTGGGAACGGATGGACTAGGGGAGAAAGATGAAGGACTTGGAATAGAGAGAGATGATGGGTGTGTCCCGGGGAAGAAGGAGGCGAGAGTGAATAGATGGTGAAGAAGAGTGAGAGGATGGTGAATGAAATGAGCATTTGTGGTTGAGAAGCTTGGGGATCGTGAGATATAGACACTACGTAGGTGTAGGTGTTAGAGTAAATGATGACACTTGGGCGAATTGGACGGATTTGGAGCAAATGGAAGATGAAGAGCGAAGAGGTGGTGGAGAGGGTGAACCGGAGGCGATAGGAGTTTGAGAATGATATTTAAAAGGAAAGATGTTCTCATCAAAAGACACATTCCGAGAGATATAGATTCTACCATTAGGGTCTAAACACGGATGCCCTTTGTGACAGGGATCGGGTGCCAAGATAAGTATATTTTTGAGTGTGGAATTGAAACTTGTGAGTATGATATGGTCTTAGCGAGGGGATAGCGAGGCACGGCCAAATGTCTTATACATGGAGTAATCTATAGACTTATGGAATAGGATCTGAGAGGGTGTTTTCATGTGTAACACAGGTGTAGGAAGGTTGTTGATAAGATGCACAGAATACCGAAAACTATGCACCAGAATTTAAGGGGTAAACCAGCCTGGGCAAGGAGAGTGAGACCAATTTCAGTGATATGCCTATGTTTCTGCTCCACTCTCCCATTCTGTTCATGTGTGTGAGGACAGGGGTGTCTAAAAGGATCCCAAACTCCTTAAGTTTTGGCTCAAACACTCTAAACTCACCTCCCCAATCTGAATGCACTTGTTTGATCTTACACTCTAAGAGGTTTTCAGACAGAGTTTTAAAGTGAAGAAAGGCATTTAAGGTATCTGACTTGTGTTTAAGGGGGTATATCCATGTGTACCTACTAAAATCATCAATAAAAATAACATAGTACAGATATCCATTAACAGAAGTGATAGGTGAAGGACCCCACAGGTCAGTGTGCACAAGTTCAAGAGGTTGTTTAGCATTATGCACAGAATTAGGAAAAGGATTAGAGTGCAATTTACCATACTGACATGCTTCACAAAAAGAGAGTTTTCCATTCAAAAGGATATTACAAGAGTTTAAAACAGACATCAACACTTTTACATTAGGATGGCCTAATCTCCTATGCCAAAGATCTACACTATCTCTGGAAGAGGCAGCCGAAGACACAAGAAAGCTAGAACTAAAGCTTGAATCTGGCTTGACTTTATTTTTGGAGTGAAGGGGACTCTTGTGGAGACTCTGTGAAGACTTGTTGTTCTGAATTTAATACAGTCCATCCCTAAGGTGTCCTTCCAGCAGGGTAGTCTTGGAGGTTTTGTCCTTAACACAACACACATTATCAGTAAATTATACAAAGACATCATTATCAGCTATTAATTGTGATATACTTAGGAGATTTTTCGCTATATCAGGAACATGGAGAATGTTACGAAGATAGAGAGTGTGTGAGTGATTAGGAAAAACAATGGAACTAGAGCCAACATGAGCTATAGATAAGTTCTCACCATTACCAATCACCAAGGAATCTGAGCCATTGTAAGGAGTCTTAAGACTAAGGTTATTTAAATCAGAGGTGATGTGGTTAGTAGCACCGCTATCTAAATACCAGCTGGGATCAGCTACAGTATCAGCAGAAGCAAGATAAGCAAAAACCTGTTTAGCAGTAGACTGACTAGATGAAGAATCTCCATAATCAGACTCGAACCGATGCCAACACTCAATCGCAATATGCCCAGGTTTCATACAGATTTGGCAAACAGGTCTTGGTCCAGAAATGTTATTGTTGTTACTGTTATTCCTGTTGCTGTTATTACTGCCTCCTCTGCCCCTACTTCGGCCTCTGCCTCCTCTGTTTGATGCATTTCTGCCTCTACCTTGTGGTGAATTGTTCATGGGTGACCTATTTCCTCCTCTGCCAGCCCTAGATTGGGTGAATGCTGCATTAGCCATAGGGTGACCAAGATCAACTGCAGATGAGGAAGAATTGAACCTCAGTAGCATTCTTTCATGAGTCAAAAGCTGTGACTGCACCTCAGGCCAGGTCAGAGAGCCAACTCTTGAAGTGATGTTCACTATAACGGACTCATAGTCTCTGGAAAGGCCACCAAGAGTTGCTAGAATCAATTCTGAATTAGGAATGGGGCAACCTACAGCTGCTAGGCTATCGGCATAACTCTTCATGAGAGACAAGTAGTCGGACATTGACTTAGACCCCTTCTCTGTTTTAGTCAAAGCATCCTTGCATTCGAGAATTCTGGATTGAGATTGGCTATTAAAGAGGGATTCAAGAGCCTTACAGACTTCAGCGGCAGTGTTGCACCCCACGACTTCAGTTAGGGCTTGCTCTGTCATTGAAACAAGGAGCCACCCAAGTAAGAGATTATCCATGGTTTCCCATTCTTCAAATGCTGGGTTTGGTTGAGATCCATAGCCTCCCAGCCCAGGTAGAACACGCGGTGGTGTTGCATTTCCGAGAAGATGACTCTCTAGACGATGACCTTTAATCACTGGTAGAATGGAGTATTTCCACAGCAGATAGTTTTTTCAATCAAGTTTGACATTGCAAGCTTGATTTAGGTTTCCACTAAAAGGAGCAATCGGTCCTGGAGAGGAAAGAACCGACGGCTGAGCTCTGAGCGGTGATGGTGTACTCGATAGGAGGTGAAGACCGGAAAGTTCGGAAAAATTCCGGGGAAAGGTGATAGAGAGAAAGGATGAGAAATTTGAGGAGGAATTTGGGTGGTAACAGTCGGCTGAGTTATGGTTCCGATGTTAGCTGATACAGGTGGTGCACTAGATCCGGCAGCCGCCGTAACGGCAGAATCTGTTGGTGGAGCGGTGGACATTTTCCACCGTTTGTTTCTCTGATACCAAGAAGGAAAAGGACAAAAGATAGTTTCTCTTATTAATTCATTCAATAATTATTCAGTACAGACAGACAATCTATATAGATAGATTCATTACAATAGATAAGACTAACACTATCTTATCCTTCAAGTCTATTCATTGGACTTATACTTGGGCTTCATGTTTGGGCTTGTCCTTTGGGCCTTGAGATCTGGTATCCTTAACAAACAAACAAGATTGTATACAACCCTAAAATATCAGTGTGGTACCCAGGATCGACATAATGGTTGATGCCATAGCAGGGTTGGAAGTATTGAGTTTCCTTGATGCCTATTTCGGTTATCATCATGTCAAAATGACGAGTTGCGACAAGTAATTGGCCGCTTTCAGGGCCGCTAGAGGCCTCTACTACTATGAAATGATGTCATTCGGGCTAAGAATGAGGGTTCGACCTATCAGAGAATGGTCAACAAGGTATTCGCCTCGCGGATCGGAAAAAATATGAAGGTGTATGTCGACGACATGATCGTCAAATCTCTCTCTAAGAAGCTCTCTATTTTTCACAAGAAACTATTAGTATCTTGGAATTGTGATGTACCAATAAGCAAAAAAAATATGAATTAAAATTTCGATGATCGGAGTTTTAAATCAAAAGTTACGGGTGTTTGAAAAAGAAAAAAAACAAATACAAAGCAGGATCAAACGGACCTAATGTACTCATGTACTTGAGGACGCCGGCGCTGTGTGTGTAGGGTCAATTTTGTCCGTGTCAAATTTTTTTGTCCTTTTTGCAACTAAAAAAAGGAGTGTCCTATTTATTCATTTTGTAATTTTTTTTTGTCCTTTTCCCTCAATCCCCCATAATATATATGTGTGATATATACACATGTGTAAATTGATTTATGGTAATACAATAAAAGATATATTCAATATTGGATATTGATAATATATATCTTAGAAATATTTAATATAAGATATTGAATATTAATGAGGTAAATCAATCAAATATATTTTCCTTATTTTATTAAGAAAATGTTTTCTTTCTCCTCAATCTACTAGGAAGCTAATCCCAATCGGATTGGGAGACATGAAGGGCGCCCCAACACCTATATAAGAAGAGGGTTGGCTAGCTCTTTGGTACATCACAATTCCAAGAGACTAATAGTTACTTGTGAAAAATAGAGAGCTTCTTAGAGAGAGATTTATGAGAGAGAAAAGGTCGGTCTAGCAACCAACTTTTTCTAGTAGCAGTCCAATGGTGGATTCCGGTGGGTTGTTCGTGTGGACTAGCGGTAGAGACCGAACGCTTGGGCGACTCCGTGCACCACTACTCTCCTTAGACGGTCAAAGCGTCGATCTTTTAGATCAGGCAAGGTAACCACCGTCTACTTCTTTTATGCTTCGTTGTTTAAACGAAGTCGATCTTGGTTAATAGGAAATAAATTTTGAATTCCGCTGCGTTCCCGCGTAGATTTCCTAACAGTGGTATCGGAGTGAGCTTTGAGCTTAAGCAATAAGCATGTTAATTTGCGTAGTTAATTTTATCGTTTAAATCACGTAATTAAATGATGAAAATTTTTTGATTAGCAAAAAGATACACGAAAAGAAAAAAAAGGGGTCGGCCATAATGGAGCTCGGCCGATCGGCGGCGGCGGCAGCATCTGGGCTGCCGCCGGCTGCTGGCATGATACGGTGTTCCTCGGTTTTTGTTTTGTGTATTTTGTGTTTTCAATATGGTTCATAGTTGTGATTGATATCTCTTTGTTTAGTTGATGTCATGTGGCTAACTAATGGTTCAAATAGGTTGTACCATTAGGATGCCATATGACATTATTTGGTGAATATGATTTGCCTTTAAATAATCTAGGTCATTCCAAATTTTGTTTGAAATAGGCCTAGGCCTTTTTCAAAATATTTGATTTTGGAAAAGACCTAGGCCTAGGCCCTTTTCAATTTTGATTTTGTTTGAAATATGCCTAGGCCATTTTCAAAATATTTGATTTTGGAAAAAAACAGAAGAGACCTAATTTTAATTTTGATTTATTTTCGGAATAGTTCTAATTAATTAAAATTAAATTTGTAGTCGTTTTAAAATTAATCGTTAATTTTATTTCGATTATCATTAATTAATTAAATGTTAATTAGTTAATTGATTGGATAAAATTATTTAATAGATTAAACGTTAATCGATTAATAAGACACATGTTGTTAGTTTTTACTTTTATCTTTTTCATAAGATTTTCTTGTATGAATTAGTTATTGTGTAGATATAATATGATTATATGGACCCCATTTGATCATCGACTCGACCAAATAGGATAGATGTGAATGATTTATTTTACGTTGGTTTAAAAATTGTCCTAGGCCGTTATGAAGAACGTGACCCGGTTTATTTTCGCATTATCCCATTCCCATTAGCTCCCCGTGTGCGGCGGGTGTATTTATTTTATTAGATAAAATTTATGTAACAAGAATGGAGCGGAAGATGAAGACAAAAGAAAGACGAAATAAAGATCCCATTGGAGAATGGCATATTAAAGATCCTATTGGCGGTTGCAGCTACCTTTAGATTGTGACCTACGATTTCGTTAGTTTGTATTCGAAACCGCACCTAAGAAAAAGTCCATGATCATACCGGTTTCTTTACACGTTTATTTATTTTGTGCTCGTATTAGTTTATATGATACGATAGATGCATGACTAGGCACGATCTAGATAAATGTGTAGGATGTATGTCTATAGAGATAGATATATTTGATGAGACCGTAATTAAAATTAGTTAAGTGAATTAATTTACGTAAATACTTCCACAACAAAAATCAAGTCGAAATATTGTCTCCTAATACTATAGCGACGGTGAAGAGCCATTGTTTGGATTCAACTGATCGGCCCTTGTCGAGAGTTGACCTACCTCGGGTATATCGTCGTTATTGAGATATGATCGTATGAGATTCACGAATATTGGGTTATGACTTGACTAGAGTATTGCGGTGATTAGCCCTCGTCAGTAACATCTATTCTAGAGGCAAGGGGTTGACTACCACATAAAGATGTGTATTGTCAAAGAAGTGACTAGTCAACCACCAAGAGTCACACAGAGATGTGATTGTTAAAGTGTTACCTACGTTTCGAATTATTCCGGTTGATCGGCCTCATCGGGAATCGGGGTAACTAGATGGGATCTTGGCCACTAAAGAATTTTGAAAAGATTCGTGAAAGTCAATTGGGAGTAGTTGACTAGTGGGAGCAAAATCATAAACCAAAGACCATTTTGGATTTTGCGTGTATAAACAACAACACTCTTTTATCTTTATTTTTATGTTGTGGTTTTTAGCAAACTTTTATATTTATGCTTTTATTCTCGATTAGTAAAACCAAATTATGGTTGTTACCTTTCGAGAAACGTTCACAGATATGGTTAAGTAATTTTAATCCTTTTAAATAAGCAATGACACGAGCAACCCCGTTATAGTAGTTAGAGACAAGGAGACTACATATTTGATGCAGTGCTCCAAGACTTTAATTAATAATGAAAAACGGAAGCTCATGATATGATTGAATCACTTGAAATGAGTTACAACGAATTAATCATATATTGGATACGATCCAATATGATCATTCTGTCATACGATGACAATTAATTCAAAATTGAAGACTACACTGAGAAATATTTACAAGTGCTTAAAGGATTAAAAAGGAAGTTAGGGCATGTGCTTAAAATAAGAGATCTTATCGAAGTCTTTATTCTAGGTAAGCGTGTTGAGATAAATCCATCTAAGTTCAAGTCAACTCTTAGATATATGACATCTTACGAGTATGAATAGGCCTGTAAACGAGCCGAGCCCTACCGAACCCTGGCAGGGTTCGAGCTCGGATCGGTGTGTTCGAACCTTAGGCTTGGCTCGGCTCGAAATGGCCGAGCCTTATATTTTCATTATCCGGCTCGGGTTCGGCTGGTATTTGGGGAAAAAAGCTCGGCTCGGTTCGGCTCGGTTCGGCTCGGTTCGGCTAGAACATGTCGAACCGTTCGAACATGTTTGGCTCGGCGGGTATTAAAAAAAAATCGAATTTTGTGTTCGAACATGTTCGGCTCGAACCGTATATGAATTTATGATATCCGAGCCGAACATGTTCGAACATGTTCGGCTCGACCACCGAATATCTAATTTGTAATGTTCGGCTCGAAGTTCGAACCGAGCCCGAACCGAGCTTTTTTCGAGCCGAATACTCCGAATCGAATCGAATACTTAGGTTCATTTACATCCCTAAGTATGATTAAATTAGAAGGATCAAATACGGACTACACAAAGATACAGAAAAGTGAAGCAAACGTTGCGACATTTTCGGTTTTGTATTACGAGTCTAGTAAGCGATAAAGGAACTAAATAAATGTTATCATGTTCCGGTTCTTATAAAGAACATATTTTCAGTTAGATGTTAGGATTTAATGGACACATTCGATTGTAAGGAATAAATGTTATCTCGGTAAAATTGAACGGTCAATGAATTTGACATACTAGATTTGTGTCACTATATAGTTGATATATGTGATGAAATCTCAACTAAATGTTTATATGGCTGTTATCCTTGATATTTTGTGGTTGTTCTAGACATAGTCTCTGTGGAAGAGAATCGTATAATCAAATGTCATTTTGATGATGTCTGAACCGCGTGACTATGAATCATGTGGATAATGTATATCTTATCTAAAGATGACTAAAATACCATTTTATGAAAAGCTTATAAAATCTAGAAAGTTGTCTAAAGCCTAAACATACCGATGTTTGTTGTCTTATGACAATTAATGCCACAAATAATTGTTTATTAATCTCTATGACTATTTTTAGAAATAGTTGAATGTACTTGGTGAAGTACAACAATTCGGAAAGCCCGAAATGTTCGAGCTAGTACGAATATGAGATTGATGAGCTACTTAGGAATTAATATCCAATTGGACTGAAGCAATTAATACCTGAAGGGTGTTTGATGAGCTAAAATTCACCCTTCAAAAACAATTTATAAAGACTCGAAACCGTGGGTAAACTAACTCTCTAACCGGCAGTGTACCGGGTCGATTGCTAGAATAGCAACAGGAGTACGAGGTCGAACCCAAGGGAAAAGTGTTTGCAAGTACCAAAGTGAACGTGGAACTTAGTCTAGGTGGTCATTCTTTTTAAAGTGCTTGTTTACTACAACGACACTAAAGTGATTCTTACTAACGAGTCTAAAGATAGAAAAGAAAGAAAGAAGATTAAACTACTAGGTTTTAAAGATAGATTACGGGACATAGCCGAACCATGATCAAAATAGCTAGTTTCAACCCCAAGGATAGACAAAACCGGGAGTGTGCAATATAACAAACGAACTCTCGCATGCAATTTCACGGGTGCAAACTCCTAATCCCGGTGCTAAGGTCTGAACAACTCTCTCCTAACACCTTATGCCATGTTAACTACCCTTCCCAAAGAAGATTCACTCACAAGGCATGTTACGCACTAGAGCCGCTTAAAGGTTAAAACGAGTAACCTCACTCTAAGAAGTGATCCTAGAACCCTTTTCCCACATCTCTCTATCTGAACAACTCTCAAGATTGATGTGTGTGATTTTGACCTAGGTGATCAATCTAGCCCAAATCGTTATAACAAGTTCTAAGACGTGAAACATGCAAGATACAACAATAACAAGCACTACCCACTCCCAATTTCATCACCCAAAGGGTGATTTCACTAAATTTCACATGATTCGACTATGAAAAGGGTTTAGCTACTCATTATACTAGTTAAAACATACACAAGACAGTAAATAAAAGCCATAACAAGTAAAAGAAAGGAGAAAATTACCATTAAATTGCAGAAATTCGAGATTAGATCCAAAAAGTACAAAATAAAGAAGTAATTAAAAGGTGGTCTCTTAGTGTTTGGAATGAAAATCTAAGCTAAGAAATGGAAATATTAAGCTAATATTATGTTGATGTAAGCTAAGAGAAAGTATTCTAAGCTATTACAAAAATCGAGCTAAGAAATGGGTAGAGTTTTGCTAAGAAAGTAATTGGTGTCCAAGAAATAGTATAAGGGGGGTATTTATAGTTGGGGAGAAAATCGCAGAAAATTGGCCCAAACGCACGTTTGGAGGTGGAAGCGGCGTTTGGCTTCTTCAAACGCACTTTTGATTGGTTCAAACGTGCGTTTAGCTTCATTTACGGCGGGGTCTTGAATGTTCTTCATCTTGAACGCACGTTGTTAAGGGTGATTTTATACGATTTCTAATGATATATTTTATAATGATTTCCACCACATTTATATAATTTGCATAGAAAATGAGCGTTTAATCGGTTTATTGAGCAAGTGGGGTTTTAAATGATTTATTTGCAAAGTTGGTTGAATTATGTGTTTTTATTGTTGATTTCTTATCTTTATGAATGTGATTACACTTTGCAATGTTTTGATGTCTTGTAGATACATATTTTCGATCTAAAAGATGATTAAAAGAAGATAAAGTTCAGATTTTGAGCATTATTATATCATTTCAAGTCATTAATTCCTTAGATTTATCTAAATGTATAAGTAGTAGGTATTATATAAAATATTATGTTTTTACTAGTTTTTTTTTTACCGGTTTAGTAGCCGGAGTGTCATGTAGAATTTACGTTTAGTATTTATCTATGATTATCTATCAAAAACCTATAAAAAAATATATCAGTATAAAAATATATCCACAGTACAAATATTGTACTGTTAAAACTTTTGTTTTCAGATTTACTCGTGGTTCGTTTCTTTGTGTTCGGGTAAAAAAGATAAAATTCTTGTGGAGACGGAACTAAAGGCTGAATCACGAGACGAGAGTTTTGCCACGGCGAAGCAAGAAAAATCTAAGAGGGGACAAAGAGAATATTTTGGAGACAAAGAGAATATTTGATGAAGAAGGCACGTTTTGGAGTCCTAAAATATGGATTTTGAAGGATGGAAGAATATGCCACAAGCTTACAAGATCAACGGATCATTTTTCCAACGCACTTCTACCGTAACCTGTTTTCGATGGAACTTTGACCTGACTTAGAGGAATTTTCAGGGGAAGAGTTCTTGATGAAAGTTGTAGATACTAAAATGAGCTTTCCAACGCATTTTGAATCACGTCAATCGGAGGTCTAGAACTCAAGTTATGATTTTTTTTCCGAAGCGCTGAAAAAACGGACGAACCGAAATTAATTTCTACAACTTCCTAGCATATTCCTAGCATATTCCTTGCATGCTACCTCCACATGGTATGTAATGATTCTTTTTAACCACCTCCACATGCTAGCAACAACCTTCACATGCTAAAGTAATCATCACCTTCACATGCTTCTAACAAACTTTTGATGATTCACCATCTCTCCCCCAAATACTACCTCCCTTATACCTTCTCCCCAAATACCACCTCCTTCATACAATCTCTCCCTATATAAACTCCTCCATTTCCATCCATCTTCCTTGCCCTTTTTTGGCCATTCTTGGCCGTCCCTTTCTCCTCTTCCATGCCCTTTTCTTGGCCACCATGGCCGCCACTTTCTTTACTAGTTTCTCCATTTTTTCTATCTTTTCTTGTTGAAGATTTGAAGTTGTATGTATGTATATATACATATATGTCTATGTATATCTATATGTGAGCATATATGCAAGCTTCTTTCTTCTTTCTTTTATTTTGGGCCCATGTATGTATACATATGTCTATGTATGTATATGTATATGCTTGTATAAATAAATAAATTTGTAATAAAACGATGATGAGTAGCTAAAGCACGTTGGAACGAGCCTTGTGAAGCCGATTCTTAGCAACATCTCGATTTCGAATTTGGATTATCTTGTAAGTTTTAATAAAAGTTGTATCTTTTCTATGTTTTGATTGTTGTTATGCAATTTATATCGAGAGATGATTCTTTGTTTGATGTTTAACGTTTGACGAGAGTCGTAGTTAAACTTAGATCACCGTAGTAAAGATTGGATTTTTAATCTAATTAACGAGAGTTGATAGATTGAATTTCTAGATTGCGAAATTGAGAGATTTCACACCTTTGTTATGAAAGCGTTAATCTTTAAAATCGAAAGATAAAAGATTGATAGGCGAACTTTTCTAAGAGATTAGGAGTTCATACCTTCGCTAGGTGAATCACAATTTTCGTTAAATCACCACAAGATAATCTAGAGTCAAAATTGAGGGTTGCGGGAATCGGTGGATCACTTGCTTGTTCGTTGTTAAATTACTTGAAAGAAAAATCGTTGTCTTTGTTTTGCTTCGTCTTCATCATAGTAATCGTAGCAATTTTTATTGTCTTCTTAGTTTATAGATTAGAATTAACTTAGTTAGTTCGATTCGTAATTATCTTTCCTGGCTTTGGATTGACAACCCTCTGTCCAGTTATTTGTTTTCGTTTTTAGTTTTTATTTCTCGTGACACTTTTAGAAAAATTAAGAACTAGACCAACCTCGATTCCCTGTGGATCGACTCCGATTTTTAATCGCTATACTACGATCCCTGCACTTGGGGTAAACCGGATTTATTTTATTACTTGTTATATTTTGCTTTGCATAAAATCCGAGACAAGTTTTTGGCGCCGTTGCCGGGGACTCGAAAAGGTTGTCTAGTTTGTTTTAATTTTTCTGTTTTTCTGTTTTTTATCTTTCGTAGTTAGGTTTAAAAAAAATAAAAAATAAAAAATAAATAAAAAATAAAAATTTAATTCAATCGTCGAGGTTGGGTGATGGATTCTCGGTGAATCCCCACTGCGGAAGCATAAGGAATAAAAAAAAAAAATCCCGAAACCTCGTGATTTAGGTATTGGTGTTCGAATTGGTTTATGCAAACTCGGAGTCGAAAGGTCCAACGCTTTACACCCCGACCTCGAGCGAACCATAGTCGGACCAAATAGGCGAAGAGTCCGTCTGCGGTTCTTCCCGACGAAGGGAACACGGCCGATCGGGATCTTGAGGAACGTACGGCCGAGGAGATCGAAGAAATAGTCATAATGGCGTGAGACGATAGACGTACGTTGGGCGACTACGCCATGCCCGGTGAAGTCAAGGTCAACCCGGCAATCGTTTTACCCGCCATTAATGCACCAACCTTCGAACTTAAACCTGGTCTCATCCAAATGATGCAACATGCATCTATCTTCCATGGTTTTCGGTCGAAAATCCTCGTACTCACGTACACACATTTTTGGAAATATGTGGTACGACTCGCATTCGGGGAGTTAGTGAGGATGCAATAAAATTGAAATTATTTCCATTTTCCCTAAGAGGGAGGCTAAAGAGTGGTACAACTCTCTCCCCGAGTCAATCACCACCAAAATTTGAACTCGAGAAAGAGTTTACGAGTCAATACTTCCCTCCATCTAAGACGACCCGGTGCCTAAGTGAAATTTTCACTTTCTATCAAAAGGAAAATGAGTCTTTCTTCGATTGTTGGAAGAGATTCAAAGCTCTTCTTAGAAAATGCCCCCATCATGGTTTGGACTTGCGAGAGGAAAGTCAACACGTTTTTCGGCGGCTTGACCGAGCTCACTAAGGGCATGGTCAACGCGGTTCTTACGGTGGGGCATTCTGAAGAAAACACACGAAGAGGGTGGGCATTATTCGAGGATATTGCCAAATATAACTATGCCCCCTCGTATCAAGCTATTCAAGCACCACTTCCTCCTCCACAGGATCGAGGAGGTGAACGATCAAAATGAAATCGCCATCTTTGAAACGACGGATGGCACGCTCTTACCACGTCTCTAAATCAAAAGAATAAAAATCCTTCATTTTCACGAGAATTCTCAAGTTCGTTTTGCGAAAATTGTTGTCAAGCGGCCATATGGTTGGCCGAGTGTCAATTCATTTCCCCTTCGACCTATCAAGTTAATGCTGTCCAGAATCATGGACAGTACAATCCAGTCACATGCCAGACATGTGATAATGTGGGGCACACCTCTCGTTTACGTCCCATGAATGGACGAATCGAAGTTAATGCTTTCTTTGGCCGCAAAATCGAGATTTAATAATCGAGTTCTCGGCCAAAGTAATCCTCAAAACCGGGGTTTCCATCGAATCAAAATTTCAATCAAAACTCAAATTTTAACCAAAATCAAAATTTCAATCGAAACCCTAATCGGAACACGAACACGAATTTTTCCAATCAAAATCAGAGGTTCAATCAGAATTGGCCTAACAATTCTAATTCTACATTTCAAAATCGGTCCAGCCAGCCTTATTCACAGAACTACCAAAACTCTCAAGGCCCCTCGCACTCAAGTGATATCAAAGCTCAATGGGACTCTTTAGGGAGGAGCAAAATAGATCAATGAAAAATCTTGAGAGGCAAATCGGACGATTGGTGGACGGTTAGCTACAGACCCCAAAGGCGGCCCGCCGATTTCACGAAAAAGAATCCAAAGGACGGTCAAGTTGCTCGGACCGACTTGAATAATAGCCAATGCAACGACACGGTACCTTCAATTCCTTACGGTAGAGAAGAGGCCGGTGCAATGAACTTAAGGTACGGTACTCAACTAAGTGGTCCCCGAACGGGGAAACCACTAACCCCTCCTGCCGGCGATGAGGCGGGAGGGGAAGTCGTGCATCCATGCCCCTACGTTACGTTTGATAGTACTCGGGTGGGCGACCCACGAGAAGTAAAGAGTTTGAAAGACCTCGGGCCATTTGAACCCCGAGAGATGAAAAATCCGGTGAAAGTCGGGTGGTGATCCACGACTAGTAAAAGAAGTGAGAAAGTGGTGAGGTGGAAAGATTTGGAAGATAAAGCTGTCAGTTCATCCTCGAAGAAAGTCTTTTTTGAGAGTGATTTAAAGAAACTTCCATATCCACCTAGAAAAAGCAACATCGCCTTGCATGAGGACAAAAAGTATGAGAAAGTGCTTAATCTTCTTAAGAATACTCAGGTAAATCTTTCATTATCTGATGTTTTAGTGGAGATGCCTAAGTATACAAAGTTCATCAAGGATGTTGTGTCCTCCAAAAAGAAGCTCGAAGACATGGATCAGTTGATTGGTGAGGATTGCTCTATGATAAGTTATGATGATCTACCAATCAAGAGGAGTGACCCTGGGAAATTTGTGCTCACATTGTTGATGGGAGGCTTAGTCTTTCCAAATTCTTTATGTGACCTAGGTGCATCCATAAGTCTGATGCCATTGTACGTACGTAAACTTGACTTGGTTTGAATGACCTTTTAGAACCCACAACCATGAAACTTCAATTCGATAGATCTTCCAAGAAAATTTCTTGGGATATTAAAGGATGTTCTAGTTCAAATAGATAGATTCACTTTTCCGGTTGGCGGTACGTCTAGACAACGGGAAGGAAGAGAATACCCCTTTGATACTTGGAAGACCTTTTCTTTCTACGACGAGCCCTCATTGGCGTGATGGAGGCCAAGTGACCATACGAGTTGGTGATCGGGAGGTGAGCTACGGTGTCTCCAAAGCTATTCGAGACCTACGATTATCCAAGCTGGCTTCTCTATAGAAGATATGTACGATGATTTTAATGATTACATAGAAAAGCAAGTCATGGTTTGTTGAAGCGAATATGAGCGATTAATAGAGAACTTGAATAATCATGGTTGGGTGAATCTAGAACAATTAGAAGCTGAATTTGATGAAGATTCGTTGAAAGGAGAAGCTTTGGCGGTGGGACCACTAAGTAGACTCGGTGATGTTGAGTTGAAAAGTGGGGAGCTTAAATCAAGTTTAGAAGACCCCATAACGGATCGTGATGAAGCCGTTACCTAAGCATGCGAAATACGTGTTCTTAAGAGAAGGTGACAAGCTTCCGTTGATTATTTACGCCAAGTTATCTCGATTAGAAGAAATGAAGTTATTGGACGTCTTAAGAAAAAATGAGAAATCCTTTGGTTGGCAAGTAGGAGACATCGAGAGGATATCTCACGACATTTGTATGCACAAGATTAAGGCGAAGAGGGTGCCAAGTGTATTAGACAGCCCCAGAGGAGGCTCAACCCTCATATGCAAGAGGTGGTTAAAAAGGAGATTATCAAGCTTTTAGACATGGGTATCATTTACGCAATTGCTGACAGTGAATGGGTATCTCCTACTCAGGTAGTTCCTAAGAAAGGTGGAATTACTATTGAGAAGAATGAGAAGGGCGAAGAAGTAGCATTGAGACTCGTTACTGGTTATAGAGTTTGTATCGACTATAGAAAGCTCAATGAAGTTACAATGAAAGATCATTTCCCCCTTCCATTCATTGACCAGATGTTAGAGCGTCTGGCAGGACATACATTCTACTGTTTCCTTGATGGATATTCTGGATACTTCCAGATACCCATAGACCAGTCGACCAAGAAAAGACTACTTTCACTTGCCCTTATGGTACATTCGCTTATAGGCGAATGCCATTCGGTCTTTGCAATGCCCCGGACTACATTCCAAAGATGCATCGGCAATCTTTGATGGGCTTGTTGAAAAGTGTATGGAGATATTCATGGACGATTTCTCGGTCTTTGGTCAATCCTTTGATCTTGTCTTGATAATCTTGATCAAGTATTATCCCGGTTGTGTGGAGAAGAACTTAGTCCTAAAGCGGGAAAAATGCCATTTTATGGTAGACGAAGGAATAGTTCTTGGCCACAAGATATCGAAAGAGGAATGGAAGTAGATAGGGCAAAAGTTGAGGCTATAGAGAAGATGAAATTCCCTAAAAATGTGCGTGAAGTAAGAGGTTTCCTTGGACACGTTGGTTTTTATAGGAGGTTCATTAAGGATTTTTCTAAGATAGCTAAGCCCCTTTCCACTTTACTCGAGAGAAGATGTTGTTTTCAATTTTGATGATAGTTGCAAGCATGCGTTTGATGAGCTTAAAAGTCAGCGATTTCCGCCCCGATCCTTATCTCTCACTGTTGGAACCTACCACTTTGAACTCATGTGCGATGCATCCAACTACGCCGTTGGTGCGGTCTTAGGTCGGCGAATTAAGGGAAAATTCCAGCCCATCTCTTACGCCGGTCACACACTAAACCCCACACAAGTGAACTACACAACCACCGAAAAGGAATTATTGGGTTTGTAGTCTTTGCTATGGACAAATTTCGTAGTTACTTGTTGGGTGCCTCGATCATTGTTTGGATCGACCACGCGCTCTACGCTATCTTATGACAAAGAAAGATGCTAAACCGCGCTTACTACGTTGGATACGATCCCTGCAAGAATTCGATGTTCAAATTAAGGATAAAAAGGGCGGTGAAAACGTAGTAGCGAGATCATGTTTCTAGAATGCGGGAATGATGAGAAGAAAGAACACGAAGAGATAGACCTTTACTTTCCTCTCGAGCATGTTATGCATATAGACGAGTGCACTCCAGATGTTCCATGGTTTGCCTCTATCATCAACTACCTGCATTCCCAGTATTTAAATCCAGAATTTTCATATCAGGAGAAGAAGAAATTTTTCTCTGATTTGAAAACCTTCGTGTGGGATGAACCTTACCTCTTTAAATCTGTAAAGATGGATTGTTGAGAAGATGCGTCCCCGAATCAGAGCAACGTGATATCATTGAACAATGCCACAGTGGACCTACTGGTGGCCACTTTGGTCCCTGGAAAACCGTTGCTAAAATCTTTCAGTCCGGTTTCTATTGGCCCACGATCTTCAAGGATTCGAAGCCTTACGCAAGGCTTGTGATAGGTGCCAACGAACCGGTGCTCTAACTAGGCGTTTTGACATGCCATTAAAGCCCATTTTAGAATGTGAGGTCTTTGATGTGTGGGGTATTGATTTTGTGGGCCCGTTTCCATCTTCCTGTGGAAACAAATACATCTTAGTCTGCGTTGACTACGTATAAAAATGGGTGGAGGCTCAAGCCACTTCTCGCAATGACCACAAAACGGTCATGAACTTTCTCAGGAAAAATATCTTCGTGAGATTTGGATGTCCCCGTGCCTTAATCAGTGATGAGGGAACGCACACGCAACGAGGCCACTAGAAAAAGTCCTTGAGAAATATGGTGTCCGGCACAAAATTGGCACACCATATCACCCTATGACTAGTGGCCGAGGTCGAGAGAAGTAATCGAGTTTGAAGAGGATCCTGGAAAAAGTTGTGAACAGTCATAGAAAGGATTGGAGTCTCAAATTTGGATGATGTGCTATGGGCATACCGTCTCGCCTATAAAACTCCCATGGGTACATCTCCTTATCGGATGGTGTATGGCAAACCATGCCATTTGCCGGTCGAATTAGAGCATAAAGCATATTGGGCCATTAAGTTCTTAAACTTTAATGCCCGGATCATGTGGTGAACATCGGGCGATGCGGTTGCATGAATTGGATGAGTTTAGACTCCGGGCCTACGAGAGTGCCGGGATTAGCAAGGACGAGAATGAAACTCCTTCACGATGCTAAAATCAAGAAGCGAGAATTTCAAGTTGGGGAGCAAGTCTTACTTTATAATTCCGGGTTGCATCTGTTTCTGGAAAGTTGAGGACGCGTTGGTCCGGCCCCTTTGAAATTCTTCAAATTATTCCTGGAGGTGTTTTAGAACTAAGAGGTCATGGTGACCAGCCGTTCAGAGTGAATGGTCAAAGGTGCAAGCATTATATAGGACAAACCAAAGAGAAACCTTTGATTGTTCATTTCCTCGACATCCTCGGGTGTGGTATGATTTGAAGTCAACGAGTTTGATGAATTTTCACCCGACTTGTTTTACGAGGATGACGGCGGTGGTTCATTAGAGGAAGTTATGGCTGGTAGTTGGGATATGGAAGAACTCAAAGGGAGGCACAATTAAAAAGAAAGCTGAAAAAGAAGAAGTCTACAATGGGGAGGATTAAAAGTGTTTGGAAAACAATCGAAACTTGACCCCATGTGTTAGATCTTTGTCAACGACCACACCAATGATCGAGCTTACACGATGTAGTGAGTTTGGAAGGAAGGTGAAGTGGCTGATCCAGGCTGAGAATAGATTTGTCGAGCAAACGACGTTAACCAAAAGCGCTACTGGGAGGCAGCCCGTAAAAATATTAAATTTCGTGCTTTAATTTTCATTAGGTTAGTCTTTTACCAGTCAGACATTAAAGAACTGGATGTTTTTTTTAGGATAGGCATTTTCCTGTTTAAAATAAAAAATAAAAAAAACAAAAAAAAAACAACACAACTAAGTCCCAGGATGAATGTTTGAATATCATTAAAGAGGGAACGATTAGGTGGTTATCCGAAAATCCCGAGGTATAACAAAGAAAACATTCAAATACATCATTTCTTGGACTTAGGTTGTTAGAATGATTTAACCCATGAGGATACGGGTATAAAAGACTCACTACATTTCATTTTATGATCTAGTCCGTTTCCCGCCTTAATAAAGCGTGTGTAATAAAAATGAATTTAGACTTGATTATGATATATGCTCATGTGATACTCTCTATGATACGTATATGCTTAGATGTCCTATGTTTTCCCGTATGATGATTTTTCCATACGAGCGATTATTTCATGTGCTTGTATCAAACTTTTTACGTGCAATATGTTATATTCCCCCATGTCCCCGAGATATTTCCGTGTTTGTCAAGTGTGCGGGATATTTGTGATAGCATTTGTGCGCGTTCAGACGAATTCAGTTTTCCGGTGGATGGTCCACAGTCTACTGCTTTCATCAAGCATTTCTGGAGCTGATTCTAGGCCACTTCAGGAATTGCCACTTTCGAACTACAATCAGCTAAGTGTTCTTTTTTTTTTTTTTCTGCACAACCTGAGGGCACGTTGTGATTTAAGTGTGGGGGAGGGATTGGTTTATGTGTATCTACCATTTGCTTAAATTATTTTGATTCTATGCTAAGGGCTAAATTTTTCAAATTTTTGTTTAGTCCCGAGTAAGCAATGCATATCTTTGTTCGTTTTTTTTAGTCATTGATGCTTTATACCGTATGTTTAGTAGGTTAGTTGTTTCACCCGATATTATATTTTTCACAAGCCATAGTGAATGATGAGCTAGAATATAAAGCTATACCCCTTTTGATTAGTGATTTTTGATTATCTTATAAGTCATGTGCTTAGTGCTAACGTACGTATCGTGAGAATTATGATAGTTTGTGTTTAGATCCAAAGTATGTTATCTTGTGAATATCTTAGGTTTGAATGTGATAAGTAAAGCGTAACTATTGTAATTAAAAAAAAAATTAAAAAAAAAGTTGAGTTAAATGGAATTAATTGTGTATGTCGGAAGGCGGTCGATGATTTGAGTGCGGTAGGTCATATCTCGAATGTCTATACCACTATGATGACCAAAAGCTCACGACGGTCGAAGAAGTGCGCCTTATGATTTGAGTAAGGTAGGGTATATCTCGAATATCCTATTCTTGCTATGACGGGCAATAGCTCATTCCCGATGTGCGTTTAAATGAGAAAGTTAGTTAAATCAACTTACATAAGAAAGTGGTATGAATTGAGTGAAAGACTTAGTTATCGTATACCTTATCCCCAGTATAAAGCGACGGATATGTTGTAGGGATTATCCTACGAGTATATCGAAAGGCCACTAGATATATTCTATCATTCTTTTCGGGATATATCACGTTTTGTAGGGTACATCTTATAAGTATCATTTATTACTAGCTTGAAGGGGGTATTAGCTAGTTTGCTTTGAATTTTTCAAGTTTGGACTTAGTGGAAGTTTTCTATGGCTATGCACACACACCGGGGGTGAACCTCGATTTATTGAATATATGTTATATTTCTTTGAGGTGTCTATCTTTTCTCGAGCCTTGATTCTTGTTTTGTTTTGCTCGGGACGAGCAAAAGATAAGTGTGGGGGAGTTGTTAAGGGTGATTTTATACGATTTCTAATGATATATTTTATAATGATTTCCACCACATTTATATAATTTGCATAGAAAATGAGCGTTTAATCGGTTTATTGAGCAAGTGGGGTTTTAAATGATTTATTTGCAAAGTTGGTTGAATTATGTGTTTTTATTGTTGATTTCTTATCTTTATGAATGTGATTACACTTTGCAATGTTTTGATGTCTTGTAGATACATATTTTCGATCTAAAAGATGATTAAAAGAAGATAAAGTTCAGATTTTGAGCATTATTATATCATTTCAAGTCATTAATTCCTTAGATTTATCTAAATGTATAAGTAGTAGGTATTATATAAAATATTATGTTTTTACTAGTTTTTTTTTACCGGTTTAGTAGCCGGAGTGTCATGTAGAATTTACGTTTAGTATTTATCTATGATTATCTATCAAAAACCTATAAAAAAATATATCGTATAAAAATATATCCACAAGTACAAATATTGTCTTGTTAAAACTTTTGTTTTCGATTTACTCGTGGTTCGTTTCTTTGTGTTCAGGTAAAAAAGATAAGAATTACTGTGGAGACGGAACTAAAGACTGAATCACGAGACGAGAGTTTTGCCTGACTGAAGCAAGAAAAATCTAAGAGGGGACAAAGAGAATATTTTGGAGACAAAGAGAATATTTGATGAAGAAGGCACGTTTTGGAGTCCTAAAATATGGATTTTGAAGGATGGAAGAATATGCCACAAGCTTACAAGATCAACGGATCATTTTTCCAACGCACTTCTACCGTAACCTGTTTTCGATGGAACTTTGACCTGACTTAGAGGAATTTTCAGGGGAAGAGTTCTTGATGAAAGTTGTAGATACTAAAATGAGCTTTCCAACGCATTTTGAATCACGTCAATCGGAGGTCTAGAACTCAAGTTATGATTTTTTTTCCGAAGCGCTGAAAAAACGGACGAACCGAAATTAATTTCTACAACTTCCTAGCATATTCCTAGCATATTCCTTGCATGCTACCTCCACATGGTATGTAATGATTCTTTTTAACCACCTCCACATGCTAGCAACAACCTTCACATGCTAAAGTAATCATCACCTTCACATGCTTCTAACAAACTTTTGATGATTCACCATCTCTCCCCCAAATACTACCTCCCTTATACCTTCTCCCCAAATACCACCTCCTTCATACAATCTCTCCCTGTATAAACTCCTCCATTTCCATCCATCTTCCTTGCCCCTTTTTGGCCATTCTTGGCCGTCCCTTTCTCCTCTTCCATGCCCTTTTCTTGGCCACCATGGCCGCCACTTTCTTTACTAGTTTCTCCATTTTTTCTATCTTTTCTTGTTGAAGATTTGAAGTTGTATGTATGTATATATACATATATGTCTATGTATATCTATATGTGAGCATATATGCAAGCTTCTTTCTTCTTTCTTTTTATTTTGGGCCCACGTATGTATACATATGTCTATGTATGTATATGTATATGCTTGTATAAATAAATAAATTTGTAATAAAACGATGATGAGTAGCTAAAGCACGTTGGAACGAGCCTTGTGAAGCCGATTCTTAGCAACATCTCGATTTCGAATTTGGATTATCTTGTAAGTTTTAATAAAAGTTGTATCTTTTCTATGTTTTGATTGTTGTTATGCAATTTATATCGAGAGATGATTGCTGTTTGATGTTTAACGTTTGACGAGAGTCGTAGTTAAACTTAGATCACCGTAGTAAAGATTGGATTTTTAATCTAATTAACGAGAGTTGATAGATTGAATTTCTAGATTGCGAAATTGAGAGATTTCACACCTTTGTTATGAAAGCGTTAATCTTTAAAATCGAAAGATAAAAGATTGATAGGCGAACTTTTCTAAGAGATTAGGAGTTCATACCTTCGCTAGGTGAATCACAATTTTCGTTAAATCACCACAAGATAATCTAGAGTCAAAATTGAGGGTTGCGGGAATCGGTGGATCCTTTGCTTGTTCGTTGTTAAATTACTTGAAAGAAAAATCGTTGTCTTTGTTTTGCTTCGTCTTCATCATAGTAATCGTAGCAATTTTTATTGTCTTC
Source organism: Gentiana straminea (assembly GCA_036785695.1). Taxonomy (NCBI): domain Eukaryota; kingdom Viridiplantae; phylum Streptophyta; class Magnoliopsida; order Gentianales; family Gentianaceae; genus Gentiana; species Gentiana straminea. The sequence goes on from JAVUPR010000113.1 coordinate 25,514,957, forward strand.
TTAGTTTATAGATTAGAATTAACTTAGTTAGTTCGGTTCGTAATTATCTTTCCCTGGCTTTGGATTGACAACCCTCTGTCCGGTTATTTGTTTTCGTTTTTAGTTTTTATTTCTCGTGACACTTTTAGAAAAATTAAGAACTAGACCAACCTCGATTCCCTGTGGATCGACTCCGGTTTTTAATCGCTATACTACGATCGCACTTGGGGTAAACCGGATTTATTTTATTACTTGTTATATTTTGCTTTGCATAAAATCCGAGACACACGTTTAGGGTGGGTCAAACGTGCGTTTGGTGGACTTGGAACGCACGTTTATGATGGTTTCAAACATGCGTTTGGAGTGGTTCAACTCTGTATCAATTTGGTGACTGCGTAAACGCACGTTTGAGGGGTTCAAACGTGCGTTTGAACCTGCGTGGCCCCAAAACTTCACTTTTTTCCTACTTTGATCTCTTTTCTTGCCTCGGTTATGCTTTTTACCATAAATCATCGCATCCGTGTCCTCGAGACAACGATACCTTTTAACATCACACACGACCGAAAACATACAAACAATTCCGGAGGGTAAAAGTGCTCGGGAATGGGGTCAATATCAACTAAAAAGGGGTAACAATCCAACAATGTGACGGATTCATTCCCATTACCATGAGCTCACGATATCACCCCGAAAATGGTCTAAGTCGCCCAAAAATGTACTGAAAATGTGATAATCGGGGATAAATAATGCACCGGAGTCACGTAAAGTTGACTCCCATCAACCACCCCACACTTAGCCTTTGCTCGCCCTCGAGTAAATTAGGCGTTTTAAAACCAACCAAGGGATTCAACTTTGTGATGTAGGTGCTACTACTCACACTCTCGAGGTAACCACAAAGTAAGAAACACGAACATATACACACCGGTATGACATTATCTAGAAAATGGAGTGTGTGTGGTGCCAAGCTAAAGCCAAGTGCTCAAAGTGATTGTCGGGGCTTGAATCCCGACCAAAAGTCTACCAACCGTTTCATACCCACTAGCCTCTCCACTAATCAAGGTTACTAAGTTTGGACACGATCGGGTAGGACTTGAAAGGTTATAATGTTAGGCTAAGGTAATTCCGGTTAATCGAAAAGGATATTTTGGGAACTGGAGAAAAAGAAGTACGTGTGAACCTAATCAACAAGTGTACCACCTTATCTTTACCGAACAAACCACCCCAAACTCCTTTTTGATTATTTTTAACACTTTGGGCACCATAGGATGCGAACATACCCGAACTCATTGCCTTACTCAACTATGTTTCAAGTTTCATAAGGCGAGGTCGAATACATTAGCACCTATCTCACTATCCCAACTCCAACATCATAAGTATAACTTTTGAGCTCAACATTTTGATTCCAACCCTTTATTTATATATACTCCAAGCTCTTATTCATTGAGAACCTCTCAATTTATTTTGAACTTTGATTGATCTCTTTCTTTTCTTTTCTTTTCTTTTTTTCTTTCTTTTTCTTTTTTTTTAAGAAGGAAGGAAGAAATGTCACAGATTTTTCTTTTCTTCTTGGGCCAAACCCAAACACTAGGACCAAATGAGCTCATCTTCTCCTTATAGCTCAAAACCGAGAAAACACCAACCCATCATAAAACATAATTTCCCCCACCCCACACTTGCCTTAGCAAGTGTGTCCTAACAAAAGTTTAAGTCCACTCGTAAGGTATAAATGAAGGAAATGTGACCATAATTAAGGCTTCAAGGTAGGTTTCGATCGAGTAACAAACGGCTATAAAACGAATGGTGGTCGACCATTCTATCAAGGTAAGTTTGAGAAGGGCTACGAAAGTCTAATTTTTCGGGATAAGGCTTATTTGGCTCTGGTTGGGTCAAAAGAGACGCCAGGACCGTCATCCTGTGTCCTACTTAGGTGAACCTTTCTATTTCGCCTCGAGACTAGTGGTATGTGAGGTGGTAGCAATCAAATTGTGCACAAAGTGTAGCTTACGTGAAATTCATAAGCTCCATTCTCAAGATAATATTAAACCGCAGTGTACAAGTTCGGGGCCCTACTAAGATAATCACCACTCGAATGTGAGAATAACACACACAACACGGTGTTAAAACCCTTGAAATTTTTTAAAAATTACCCAAAAATCGACTTGAGCCCGGTCATAGGCTAAGCATACCACATATTAAACACATTTAACAATCAAAACAAGAAAAACGGCTAAGTCTCCCACCCCACACTTAAACGAAACACCTCCTCGGTGTGTGAGAGATAAAAAGAGTAAAAGACTTAGCCGTTTGACCAAAACCTGAGAAAGAAGGCGCACTAGTAGCCCACGTGACATCTTCTAGTAGCTCCATCTCGAGTATCTAAAACCATAGAAACAAAAACCAAGGCAAACACATGCACGGGAAAAGTCCACGTGCCAAAAGATGGTGATAGATACGAGATATATAAAAATAGAAGCCATGCCACAAACAAAGTATCAAAGCATATCAACCATACTAGACGGGAATCACACTTTGGATGTAAAGATAATCAAAAGAAACACAGAGCATCCACGCATAAAATAAGGCCACAGAGGCTCACATAAAAACATCCCCGTCTACGTACAAGAGCCGGAACCAAAAGGAAAATCTCACGCCAACCTCTCTTTTAAGACAAAACTCACCCCTCTTGCACCCAAAGACCACTCCAAAAACATTATTACTACCAAAAAGGTGGGTTGCCTCCCCAAGCGCCTTTGTTTTGTGTCGTTGGCTCGACGGGATGACTTATACAAGTGCCAATTTTTTCAAAGTTATACTATTGGCACAAAGTAGAAAAGGTAGAAGTGCTTTGTTTAACGTCGTTAGCATCGACGTAGTGGTACCTAAACGGACTCATACCTCAAAAGACTCAAAACAACAATTCAAATATTTTATTTCAAACAAGTATCACCAAAACCATCAACCAAAATCTGAGCTCAAAAAGATCAACAACTCAAGAAGACTAAAAATAGCAAACATCACGGAAACCGAGTTCGCTAGAAAATTACCTCTCATGGCCCTCGATGTTACCTCTTCCCAACTCGGGAATCCTCTTTTGTTAAAATCTCTCATCACCTTCTTCTTGTAATTGCCATTCCATGGTATTTGTCCCCCTTTTACAAATTCTATGTGAGCTCCATCTACCGGTAAGTATGCAAAATCAATCGCATAATACTCATCAACACAAGGTGGACGAGTGTAATAATCCGGGACCGGCATGCTAATAATCTCCACTTCTCCCGGTAGCTCTACCAAAAATGGCTCTTCGCCTCATACGATTTCACCACACTCTTCATAACGACATCTTTATTTACTTCCATCGGGGAGTGAGGGTGAAACGGGCGATCCCAGTTTCTCGCCGACTCTAATTTCGTCTCATCAAACAGGTGTGCTCAAATCTATCATACACCCTTCGAGGTCATCATTTTGCATTACTTCGGGAGGCGGTGTAATTGATAAAATTTACACCTCTTCCATATCCAAATCTTGCACTTCCTCTTCATCCCAAAACGAGCTATTCTCATCACCAAAGAATTCTTGCTCGCTCATAACAATGGTCGGTTCCACCACACACTCCACCAAGGTTTCATCAATTTTCATCTCAAAGCGGTGAAGTCGTGCAAAGTAGTAGAACGTGAAGCACCGCCATAATCAAATATTGCAATTGGAGGTGGCACTACGAGCAATCCCAACTTACTATCCGGCTCGAAATCTCATCATAGAAAATTGAATCATCAACCTCACTCTCAACCCGAACTTCTTCGTGTCGATAACATCATCATCCCGGACCACCTCTATTGCACATGTCTCTTCCTCTTTCTCATGCCTCCTCTTTTCAATCAATTGCCTCATCCCCGTCTTCAAGATTTCTTATGTCGGAGTCAAATCTTCTATCGAACTCTTGCATATCCTTTTCATTTGAATCAAACTCTCGTTCAATAAAAATTAATCCGCTCATTTGAATATCGGTGAAGTCTTCTTGTGAAGGGGGGAAACCGATCATACCGACTTTGATTCATCGAGGTGAAGAGTGCCTCCATGCCAAACTCGATCAAGTGGTGAACTGGGTGAAGCTATCAAGACGTCGAGTATGAACACCGTAATCTTGATAAGCACTAGTGGTTCGGACAACCCTCATAATGTTGTGGCTCATAACTTGAATAACCATAATTTTGACTTTGGCATGCACAGGCACCGATAAGCCCACGAACCTTGGTTACTTCCGCTATTGATATCGAGGTCGAGGCAAGAACCGTTGTTGATAACTTTGTTCGTGTGCCCGAGGTTGGCAGGGGTATTGTTGTTCTGTGTGAGTAAGTATTGATCGAAAAATCCATCCATTTAAGCTCAAGCCGCAAGATCTCGTAAAACAACAAGAACACAATCACGGTATCTGGGTTACCACCACAACCGCAATAGTGGTGTGACTTTCAACAAAAACCATCATCAAGAAAAAAAAGAAAAAGAAAAAAAAACAACCTAGGCCTAAGCTTTCGGTTCACTTACAAGATATCACAAAAACATATTCTCTCGGCAACGGCGCCATTTTGATGAGCTAAAATTCACCCTTCAAAAACAATTTATAAAGACTCGAAACCGTGGGTAAACTAACTCTCTAACCGGCGTGTACCGGGTTGATTGCTAGAATAGCTACTGTGAGTACGAGGTCGAACCCAAGGGAAAAGTGTTTGTAAGTACCAAAGTGAACGTGGAACTTAGTCTAGGTGGTCAATCTTCTTAAAGTGCTTGTTTACTACAACGACACTAAAGTGATTCTTACTAACGAGTCTAAAGATAGAAAAGAAAGAAAGAAGATTAAACTACTAGGTTTTAAAGATAGATTACGGGACATAGCCGAACCATGATCAAAATAGCTAGTTTCAACCCCAAGGATAGACAAAACCGGGAGTGTGCATTATAACAAACGAACTCTTCGCATGCAATTTCACGGGTGCAAACTCCCTAATCCCGGTGCTAAGGTCCGAACAACTCTCTCCTAACACCTTATGCCATGTTAACTACCCTTCCCTAAAGAAGATTCACTCAACAAGACATGCATGTTACGCACTAGAGCCGCTTAAAAGGTTAAAACGAGTAACCTCACTCTAAGAATGATCCTAGAACCCTTTTCCCACACCTCTCTATCCGAACAACTCTCAAGATTGATGTGTGTGATTTTGACCTAGGTGATCAATCTAGCCCAAATCCGTTATAACAAGTTCTAAGACATGAAACATGCAAGATACAACAATAAAAGCACTACCCACTCCCAATTTCATCACCCAAAGGGTGATTTCACCAAATTTCACATGATTCGACTATGAAAAGGGTTTAAAGCCTACTCATTATACTAATTAAAACATACACAAAGCAAGAATAAAAGCCATGACAAGTAAAAAGAAAGGAGAAATTTACCATTAATTTGTAGAGATTCGAGATTAGATCCAAAAAGTGCAAAATAGAGAAGTAACTAAAAAGGTGGTGTCTTAGTGTTCTGGAATGGAAATCTAAGCTGCTAGTAAATGGAAAGATTAAGCTAAGATGATGTTGATTTACAGCCAAGAGAAAGTATTCTAAGCTATTACAAAATCGAGCTAAGAAATGGGCATAGAGTTTTGCTAAGAAAGTAATGATGTCCTCCTTAAGAAATAGTCTAAGGTGGGGGTATTTATAGTTTGGGAGAAAAATCTCTCGTTAGAATTGGTCCAAACGCACATTTGGCGGCCGGAACTCGGCGTTCGAAATCTTCAAAAACGCGCGTTTCGCATTAGTTGAAACGCGCGTTTCGGGCCTTCCATTTCCGGGCATGTTCTTGGCTGATCTTCAT